>CM065681.1:79454235-79466735 GCA_017654935.2 Phymorhynchus buccinoides
CAGAACTAGCCCAGCCCGCAAACACATGGCAGCTGCGCCTACCGGCCGGCCTCACTATTTATAGTGGGAAAAAACCTCTGTGGTTTCTCTAATCAAGAATACAGATAGAAGGGGGTTTTTAAAATTTTAAATTGCATAGATTTGGTGAAGCAGAATTTCAAAGTAGATATTGTTTTTATAGAATTTGTTTAAAAAAAAAAAGATCCTGGAAAAAAGGAAGATTTTAATCAAAAATACAGAAGAAATTTAAAGAAGCAAGTAGATGGTTTATTTTTGTAAAATCTGAGTTTATAGTGATAAAAAATATTATTTAAAAAAGATATTTAGGAGTTTTTTTTTTACATGTCTGGCAGGGAGGGGAAATATATGATTAAAAAACCCCAGGGCTACAGTTAAAACACATTTTTATATTGTGCTCAAGGAGCTTTATTTATGAAAAGTTTAAAAAGGAGGCAAAGGCCTTCATAACATTTTATACAATATTTACATTTTAATGAAAGGTTAGGGTCCGCTATACAAGTTTAAGTGACCAGAGGGTCACAGGACCTAGCGTTTAAAAACAACTTCTTTATTGTTAAAAGAAGAACACCCTTTATTACATGATCGAGTGATCACGGAGTGCCCCAGTTTTAAAAGAACTATTAAAAATGTTTGTCTGTACAAAAATATATACATCAGAGTTCTGTACATATGTTTGTGACTTTATCTGGTTTAATTAGGTTTTTATTTTTAATGACAAGTAAAAAATGGTTTATTATGGTTAATTTTAAGATCTCAATTGATATAGGGTAAGTTTAACTTAGTAAACTTGTTAAAAAGTTTTATGAACTTCACTAAAATATATTTTGTCCAAAGTCTATTGCTTTAGTTGTTAAAACAAACATTAAAATGATTTTATCTGGTGCATTATAAGTAGTTTTTAAATTTATAAACATTAAAAATGGTTTTAAGAGTTGCCATTAAAATTTAGTTGGTTATGTCTTATTATTTAGTAGTGAGACTATTTTTTCCTCTATCCTTTATGCATTGGTAGGGGCTCTAGCTCCTCCAATGTGTATCATTAAATTGAGTAGTACTTCCCAATAGGTGTACGAAGTAACATCCAAAAGATAGTCTCATAAGAGGCTGCATCGTTTTCACCTTTATAGTTATATCTAATTCTAACTAAAAATATTGACTAGGTTGAGTGAGGGGACACTCCGCCAGAGGCCACTAGTTATATTAAAAATTACTTGGGTATTCGTTTTAATTTCTTGCTGGTTAGTTGGGGCGTTGCCTCGGGTGCGTCGCCAATAGGAGCGACCACCCGGAGGTGTCTCAGGCTGGCAAGAGATACCCATCTGTCACCATCCTGAGAGACCCAGCCAAAGTCTCTCCCCCTTTTCCAAAAAGGGAAAGAAAGAAAGACGATGCTCCACAACTACCAAGGTTTCGGCGCCTGGGTCGCACCGACATCCACCTCCGGGGGAGGGACTAAAAGAAAAAATGTCGTGGGGAGGTGTGAGTCTGTGTTTGAGGGAAAATGTGGTCTGTTTGCTTTGTTAAAAACGGGCAAGATGGGGCGGAGCTGGAGAGGGGGAGGATGCCGATCCGACCCAAGCACAGAGTCCCCATCAAACTTAATTATAGTTTTTAGAACATTAATTATATTAAGTGTTTAAATGACGTGTGGCCAACTGTCTCGGCAAGCCAAATAATAGGAGACCAACCTAAGTTATGGTGTTTTGTTAAAATGTTCTTTTCGTTATATAACAGATTGTTTTGTTTAAATTTTTGAAAGGTGGGTTGTAGTTCTGTTTTTATTTGATCACAGGGATTGAAGATATGTTTAAGATTGAGAATTTCCCCACAATGGCAGGGGGTGTTCTTGAATTTGCAGTAAATTGAATCTGTGTAAAATCTGAAAATTCTATTTTGAATTTTATATGGGACAGGTAGAAAAAGTCCTTCTTTGATGAATTTCATATGCCAGGAGTGAGCTGCGGAGTAGGCATCCAACTCCTCAGCCCACCTATGGAATGTACTTCGTTTCAAATGTTTTTTGATTTCAGAAAGAGATAATTTTAAGTTAACAGTTTGACCTATGTTTTGTTCTGCTGCCATTTTGGCTGCTTTGTCTGCGAGGTCATTTCCTTTTAATCCAAGATGGGAAGGGATCCATGTTATAGTTAGGTCAGTGCCTTTTATTATTATTTGATTTATTAGGTTTTGTATTTCCTGAATAATCTTAGTTCTATTATTAGAATTTCCTTGCAGGGCTTGTATGGAAGACAAGGAGTCTGTAAGGATTGTGGCTTTAAAGGGAGGATTTGGAAAGTCATTTAGGAAAGAGCAGGCTTCGAGAATGGCCCAAAGTTCGGCGCTAAAAATGGAAATTTTAGAATTTAGACAGAAAGGTTTAGTTATATTGAGGGCTGGAATGGTAAAGGCACAGCCTATCTGCGATTCAGAAATCTTTGATCCATCTGTATAAATTAGGAGTTGATGTTGAATATTATAGATTTTTTCTTTGGCCGCGACTGAAAGTAAGTTTGGTTGATCCGTTTTTGAGTAGGACTGGTGTAGTGAAGTATCGAAGTCTGCGGATTCCCATTCCCAATGTGGAATGGGATATTTAGGGTAGGTTTCTATGTCCTCTATTCCCAGGCCTGCCATGGAAAGCATTTCCCGGGAATAGTCTAGTGGGTTGCAGACTTGTGATTTTATTGGCTTTTGTTGATGATAAGTTGGATGATTGTAAAAGGGGTCTTCGAATTCTACTGAAAAATTTTCAAGCGTGAACTGATTTGTTGCATAAAGTCTAGTCAGAAATGCTGTTGTATTTAATTTCATTAGGTAGTCGAGGGGGAGCCACCCCACTGAACCATAAACAAGTTTGGAGTTTGCAAATCGTGGTAATCTAAGGGCTGATTTAAGGGCTTTAAGTTCTGTGGTTTGTAGTTTTTGTAGTGTATTTTTTGGAGTACTATGGAACACTTCCATGCCATAAGTTAGGCGACTGCGGACTAATGCTTGTGTTAATTGGCAAGAAACTTAGTATTTTGTGCCCATGCTTGGGAGGAAATAATTTTAATAAAATTTACTGCAGATATGCTCAATATGTGGGGACCAATTTAATCGAGAGGTAAGCAAAACCCCTAAAAATTTAACTTTATTTGCCATGAATCTTTTTTGGCCTAATATATTAATAAAGGCGTCTTTTTGCTTTAAATAATAGCGAAAACACATGAACTCGCACTTGTCCGGGGACAAGGCGAATCCGTTATTTTGCAAGTAGTCTACTATCAGATTTGTGTTAGCCTGATGGGACTCTAGATATACTGCAAGTGCTTTAGCTCCCTTTGTAAATGCTGACGACCAAATAGCTATGTCGTCAGCATACATGGAAATTTGACAGTTTTTTAATTTTAATTTAGCAATGTCATGAATCATGACGTTAAAGAGAGTCGGGGCGATGATGCTGCCTTGCGGGATCCCCATGTCCACCTGGTGTTTTTTGGACATGGATGATCCCACTTTGACTTTCAGTGTGCGGTTTGTAATAAAACTCTGTATAAAATTAAACATGTTGCCCTGAATACCGAGCCTGCTGATCTTATCTAACAACCTCCCATGCCAGACGGAGTCGTACGCCCCTTTGATGTCAAAGAAGGTGGCGAGGACTTTCCTGCATCTTGCAAAAGCTTTTTTGACATAGGAGGTTAGTCTTATTACCTGTTCCATGCAGCATCTATGTTTCCGAAAACCTGCCTGGAACTTAGGGAGTACGTTATTTTTTTCTAGAAAATATTCCAGTCTGCGTTTTACGATACGTTCGTAAATTTTACCCAGATAAGGGGTGAGGGAAATGGGGCGGTAGCTTGCGGGGTCCCTAGCCGGTTTTCCAGGCTTGAGGATCCCCACTACTTCGGCCTCCTTCCAGACTTGTGGGACTTCGCCCTCTTCCCAGCATCTGTAGTAAACAATTATGCAAAACTGTAAGAAAAGATGGGGGCAATTTCTTTATGAGAGTGTAGGAGATGATATCTTCTCCTGTTGCTTTATTAGTTTTGACAATAGAATTAATGGCTGCAGCAAGCTCGGTAGTCGTCAGTGGTGCATTAATGGTGTTTGAATTATCCATGGATTTTTCAAATGCATAATTAACTTTACGTTTATCACGTTGATAAACGGGTAAATGTTTGGTTTGGCTTGCCATAGCAAATTTGTTGGCCAGGACGTCAGCTGTGCTGGAGTCAGATGTAGTTAGTTGGTCACCATCCAAAACACGAGTGTTTAGGTGGCGACCTTTATTTTTAATTAACCTTAAACGTTTCCAGGCTTTACCTAGATCCTTGAAGTCAACTATTTCTTCTTTGTTAAAGTAATCTTTTTTAGTCATTTATTAAATCATCGCATTCTTTTTCTTCTTTCATTTTTGCTTAGTAATTTGGTCTAGTTGGGTGTAAGTCAAAAGTGTGATATTTTCTTTTTTTCTTTTTTATGGCTTTTTTGATGTCGTCACTCCACCACGGTTTACTATTGGGTTTAGTAGGAGGAACAGTGAGGGGGATAGCTGTTTTTGCTGCAATCAACATTTTTTGTCTGATGTTTTCATAATATGTTTCTTTATTTATATTACTTATATTGTCAATTTTATGTTTGGAGAGTAGGGATTGAAATAGTGGCCAATTGGCTTTTTCAAAGTTAAACTTAGGTTCGGGCGGGAAATTTATATTATCTAAATTTGTTTTAAAATGAATAGAAATAGGTTTGTGGTCTGAATGAAGGGGATCTGAAAGAGTGTACCATTCGTGGTTAATAACTAGGTTTGGACTAACAAGGGATAAATCAATTGCAGTTGGGTGACGATTTGGGACATCCTGATAGTGGGTGGATGAGCCATCATTTAGTAAAATTAATTCTGATTCATTTATTTGATTGTTCAAAAGGGTGTCTGGATTCTTTTTGGTACAGAACGGTTCCCAGCTGCTGTGGCGTGCGTTGAAGTCGCCTACAACCAGCCAGGAATAGTCTGGAGAAAGATTTAAAAGCCAGTTTGAGGAGGGAGCTTTGGAGTATCCTCTGGGATAGTAAATATTTAGGACGTTTGTAAAAATATTATCAACTTTAATTTGGACCGTGGTGGAGTAACGTATGTCAATTATGTTATCTTCCGGGGAAGAAACTTCTGTATAATTTAGGGATTTGTGTATATATGTGGCTGTGGAACCTTGTCCTCTTTATTACTAACTGAAGGAGGGTAGTGATAACCTGTAATCCGAGGAAGGTTTTCAAACTTTAAACGAACCGATTGCAAACATAGTACATCATATTGAATTTTAGAGGTTGCCAAAAAGTGGATGAGGTAGTCTTGAGTTGCATTTAAAGATCTACAGTTCCACTGAAACACATTCAGACTCTCGTGGGTGGCAGTGAGGGAAGGATTTTAAAAAATGTTATTATAACATCTAAGTCATGATTTTCGATTTCCCCCATTGTGAAATCAACCTGGGTCTTGATCCCTGGAGATCTGGGGATGTGCCACAGGCAATTTCAGCAAGGTGCAAAATGTTAAAGGCACCCTTGGGGTCAATTGAAGTGTTGTCGCTATCTTCTGACACTATGGAGGCGTTCTTTAAGTTTGCTAGCATAGGAAAGAAGAGGTTTGTGATTTGAGGTTGTTTGAATTCGCCAGGAGTGGTCTACAATGGGTGGGTCTGGCTTTGGCTTATTTTCTCTTTGTTCTTTGTCAGTTTGGATGTTGTTTTTTGCTCTTCTGATGGCTTCGCTGTAGGGAAGGAAAGCCTCTCCCCTTATTCTGTTAGCCCTCAATCTCAGCTGGTATTGAGGGCAACCTTGGTAGGCTGCGGAATGTCCGCCGCCACAGTTAATGCAGTTTGGATTTTTGGTGCAATCTTTTGATGAGTGTCCAGGTGCGGAGCACCTGGTGCAAATTTCAAGTTTTGCTTTGCACTGGCTTGGACCGTGCCCATATCGTACACACCTGCGGCACCGTCGCACTGGGGCGACGTATGGGGCCACAGGGAACTCCTGGGCATCAATCTTAACCAGTGCAGGCAAAATGGGTTTTCGAAAAGTAATTTTGAGGGCTCGGGAAGCCGTGCCGTCTCTGTTCTTTAGTCTGAATATTGCTTTGGCCTCTGGTATGTATTTGAGGAGATCATCAAGGTCTTCCTCAAAGGGGATTGGCTTCACTACTCCTTCAGTGGTAGCTTCAGGTACAGAGTATCTGATGTTTATGGAAGCTATGGTCGTCATGTTAGCCAGTTTCTGTTGTTGTTTGGCTGATCTACAACCGATCAGCCATCTGTTCCCGGGGAGTGGCCTCTGACTAAGAATGTCCCCCACGTTGTTTCCTGGAGGCAATTATGGTGAACTCGACTTAAATACGAGTGGAAAACTTCGATTCTAGAGACTCACATCTGATTGGTTCCCACATTTTCCTTTCGTCACCCCGGAATCAGAAAACCAACCAGCCAATGAAAACTAAGCTTGACATGGCGTGATGGACAGACACAGTCCGCAATTCAACAACCTGCCAAACGCCTTAGACTAAAGACAAGAAGAAACAGATTCTGTATAGATACTTGGAAAACTAAGAAAGAAAGAAATTGTCTCCACCTTGACCATTGGCGGCCTGCGGACTAACACGACTGCCAAAATTAACACGGTAGCAAGAGAAACTTGATAGACAAAACCTAACACCCATTTCGTTGCAAAAATAGAAATAGCCTAAGCCAAAGTAAATAAGAGGAAAATTAGTAAGTATACACACATCATAAAGTGACCTGTGACAAGGTCCTTGGCACTGAAGGGGTTAAAGGCTGAAAACAAAATGTCCCTCTGTCAGAAATCGATAAACATGCCATAAGAACCTATCATGCCAAAGTTCATGCTTGTTTCATGAATGTTCATGAATAGTGAGAGGGAGAGGTTAAGTTCTCCTATAAATAACAGCCAAATCTTATCATATGTTGACTCTAAAGCAGCACTGTATGCTATTAAGTCTCCCAATTCATGTATACGACTTGCATGATAATTGAGAATCAAAGAACATTCTCACGTTCAGTGAAATATATGGTATATCCAGGACGGAAAAAAACTTGTACTAGTTAAATTTTCTGATACGACACGCTCTTCTATTGAAAGCCTGAATGATAGATATACTTAGAAAGAGAAACCAACTTCTCGGTAGATTTATCGTTGAGTAGTTTTGACAACCTTCCGGGACTATTAGCATATACATTAAGAAGAATGAATACCTGAATACCCCTCACAATCAAACAAAACTGACTTTCTGTTTCACGTCTGTCTTTGCGTACTGGACATTGCACATTGTTTTCTGTGGCATTATTAATACGATGACGAATTTAGAACTTATGGCATAGACCAAAAACCTGTCGTAAAATGGTTGTAAACTCTGCCCTAAACTTGCCGTCAGTTCCACAGAACAGGTAGAATTTGGAACAGTTGTTGAAGTACCATAAGAACCAGCTGACTTCCCACATCAGTCGTAACTGTCCATCTTCAATGGGGTTGTCCCATTCCATGTATTTATTTACCGGTAGCATCAAATTGACCGTAAGAGGTGTGGTCAGCAGGACAAAGCCAACACCGGCAGCAATCAACGTTACAGTCAGTGAAGACACTCTCTGTTCCCTGCAATCCTGGCTGGCTTGTTGCGTTGAATGGTATTTGTTGATTCTGACAGATCTGACCATTGACCACACCAGCACGCTGCTGCTGAGAACCAACAATATGGAAGGGAAGGAACGAGTGAGTAATTCGCGTGTCCACAGAAATGGTTCTTGTGCCCATCCGTACAGCCAGCAGTTTCCATTTCGGCTAACATAGAAGTTTTTGATAAGGTGGAAATTCATCATAAAGAAAACAATGACTAATAAACCAGAAGTGATCAGTGACTTTCTCTTGGTCCACACAGCATTGACACGAAGTGGCCACAGCACAGAAGCAGCTCTGAGCACGGTGAGTGACACCAGCATCCATGATGACACTGGTGAGAATGTGTGAAATGTGAGCGTATGCAATTTGCAATGAAAAGAGTTATATTTAAAGTTCATCAACCGTTCCAAATGACCCGTTATGAGCACTGACTGATCAGACACAGTCCAAAAAGTAAAGAAAACATTATAACTGGACGGAGGAAGGCGGAACATGATCAGAATGATCATACCATTTCCAAAACACCCGAAAGCAAAGACAACGGGATCGCCGAAGCTCTTGATGGAATCAGCTGCAGTTAGGTAAAGTCGGTTTAGGTCATACAAAGTGTTTGTCTCAGAATGGCCCTTGTTCTCCGGGCTGCTAACGACATGGTAACTGAACGTAGGAAGATTCATTTCAGGAGTCATCTTCAAGTCTGCTGGCTTTCTCTTGTTTTGTTGTTGATGTTAAGCTTACGTCTGAAACACAGAGGGAGCCACGAGACTCTGGGCGACAGCCTTGGGTTTTGTTCGCCTCTGATCGCAGTGAATGTTGGACACATTTTTCTTTCTTTACTCTACTTATTATGCACGTTAGACGTCTCTCTCTCCCGACGTATCTCTCTCTCTCTCTCTCTCTCTCTCTCTCTCTCTCTCTCTCTCTCTCTCTCTCTCTCTCTCTCTCTCTCTCTCTCTCTCTCTCTCTCTCTCTCTCTCTCTCTCTCTCTCTCTCTCTCTCTGTCACTGTCTCTGTGTCTCTATCTCTGTCACTGTCTCTCTTTGTCTCCTTCTTGTTCTCTTTCTCTGTCTCTGTCTCTCTGCCTGTCTGTCTGTCTGTCTCTCTCTCTCTCTCTCTCTCTCTCTCTCTCTCTCTCTCTCTCTCTCTCTCTCTCTCTCTCTCTCTCTCTCTTTCTCTCTGTCTCTCTCTATCTTGTTCAGTTATCCTCAATAAACATTATAGTTTCAACAAAAATACATTCGAGTTTCTGTCTGTCTCTCTATGTCTCTGTCTGTCTGTCTGTCTGTCTGTCTGTCTCTCTCTCTCTCTCTCTCTCTCTCTCTCTCTCTCTCTCTCTCTCTCTCTCTCTCTCTCTCTCTCTCTCTCTCTCTCTCTCTCTGAGTGTGTGTCATGTGTGTGTGCACGTGCGCACGAATGTTTGTGTGTGTGTGTATTCGTGCATGAATGCATGTTCATGTGTATGCGTGCATGATTGTACAATTGCATTTGTGTATGCCTCTGTGTGACTGTGTAATTATATCCGTTGTGAGCAATCACGCGTGTGTGCATACTGGTATGCATGCAACTTGTTTCATTGACGTTAATGGCCTGTTAGATTTATGGCTGTTTGGCAGGGTAAGACAAATGCTTTGAATTGATCACGTGATGGTGCGCTATTACAAAACTGGAGCGTGAAGACGCTACATCACCAGCCACTCGGTAGTTTTTTTTAGCTGCAGTGCTTCGTCTTGCAGCTGGTAACGAACCTTTAGAATATCACAATGTGAATACAGGTCCAAACGATCGACAGCATTTTCGGCTCCTGTGACCTTGACCTTTGACTTATGACCTTCATTTTGAAACCTGGCCTAGATATCCACATTACCTACCAGCATGCAAAATTTGAGCGTCCTAGATCCTTCCGTTGAAACATTATCGTGACAGGTGCTCGGCAGCATTTTCGTTGACCGTTGACCTGTGTCCTTTATTTTTGAGCATGGCCATATTGAAAGTAACTATCAGCATGCAAAATTCGAGCGTCCTAAGTATCTACGTTCAAACGCTATCGTGCCATGTGCTCGGCAATATTTTCGGCTCCAGTGACCTTGACCTTTGACCTATGACCTTCATTTTGAAATTGGCCTAGATATTCTTAGTACCTATCTGAATGCAAAATGTGAGCATCCTAGGTCCCTCCGTTCAAACGTTAGCTTGGTAACATACTCAGGTAGTCAGTCAGCCAGGAACAAACAGAATTCACTGAAAACATTACCAGCTTCGCTCTTTTCGCGCGCTCCCCAACAGACACTTGAGCAGCTACTGGATTTGCCCCAGTTGGAGTGGCAGGTCATTTGCCCAGGAACAGACAATCAGGTTTGTATACTACGTGGGATGATACTGCGCAAAGTCCATGGCAAATTCTGATGGATATACCCCTTTTTGAGTCTTTCTCACACTCTTAATTGACATTTCCTTATACTCGTGAAATTTTCTTATGTTTTGATTTTCAAAAAGTAGGGTACCCCTGTTTAAAAATTCGAAAAATGTTTCTGCTCAACAAAATGCTGTCGAATTTTGCATGTATTTTTTGCAATGCATTTAATAAACCACAGTTTAAATTTAAAGGACATAGCTTTTGTTGTTTTTGAAATATCGACGATTTCGTAAGTGTTTCCTAACTTTTTGTGGCCCGTATATTTCATATCAATTCAGGTAAAGTCCCAGTGAAATTGAAACTTCATCACAGAATAGAGAAATTATGGTAGAAATACATTTCATTTCATTTCATTTCAGATACAGTCCCAGTGAGATTGAAACTTCATCACAGAATAGATAAATCGTGGGAGAAATGTGATCTTTCATTGCCTTTCCAGCTTCTCTGGTGTCATTATCAGCTGCAAAAAGGCCAAGGGTTCTTCTTCTTCTTCAGCGGTCGATGTAGCTGGCAGCGTCAGACTTTCAAGTTGGTCGCCATGACGAAGTCCACTGTCTTCTCCAGGTCGGTGAGGCTGCCCCAAAGCTGCACCGGCAGCTCCACCCCCCCCCCCCCCTGGCCAGGTTTGGCGTCGTAGAGCATCATGTGTTGGACAATGTTGTAGTATGAGTTCAGGGGTCTGGGATCCTGAACCACATGGACATTCGTCAGTATGGGTGATTTTGAGCCGATTGAGGTGGCTCAGCAGTCTGCAGTGGCCAGTCCTCAGCCGGAAGAGGGTTGTTTCCTGGTTTGCCAAGGGTTCGATTTCACTTTTTTGAGCTTTGTATTTGTGTTTGACGCAAATGACAAGATAGGACAACATTTCATTACGCAGTTTCATTCACTGATCATGCATGTAGGATACACTGCTATTCGCTTAAAGCTTGTCGAAACGGCGTGCAAATATATTAGACCTATCATTTGAACATTTGACACTGTGATTCAAACAGTCTCTGACCAAGACATCATTATTGCTGACCTTGATAGTTTTGCATTGCACAAGAGATCGGTCCTTGGGGTGGAATAATTATTATGTGATCAGAAATGGTATGAATGATAATTTAAGAATCTTAAATGGGGTCTTAACTTTTCGCATTTTTGTTGGAAATTACTATAATTATGTACATTTTAAAATATGCAGTGATGAACTGAGGATGAAACCCTCGTATAGTAGCAGTAATGTCGGTGCAAGAGTGCATTGTACCAGTGCTTTCTATTCATACTATTTTATTGCTGAGAGGGACCTGGGGGCCTGTGTTCAGCTCAATGTCCTTGTTTCCTAGCTGACAGAAAGCTGACAGGTAACACACAGGTGGAACCATTCAACGACGAGCTGACAAAATCAGACGAAATTGGTCCAGATTGTAAACTATCGTATTACTATTAGGCCACGTCGTAATATGACTTATAACTCACTGTGTTGCCATAGAGAAATAGTGATGTTTTGCATGATATTGTTTTGTGAATATTGTTAACGTGTGCACACAGACCTTTACCAGTTGATTATGGCAATGCGCATCATCTAACAAAGCTGTAAAACAAATTGTAAAGACAAAACACAGGCAGTGACGCCATATGAACAAACATGACTTAATTGGACCCGAAATAACCAAAATAAGCCTCATTATTTTTTTGGCATGCTAAAGTTGGCAGCAACGTGAAGGACAATGGCGATGATTATCTTGTCCAGCCACTTCACTTTCAGATTGCATGTGGAAAATATACACACCTAATAATAGCCATTCTGTGCAGTTGACACGGATCTCTCTTCTTGACTGTTTTTTCTTATGACTCCCAGACAGCTCCTACCATCTCCCAGGAGAGACCCGTTGTGACATCTGGATCAAATACTACTGCACAGGAGAAATTACATCTTGTTAAAACGTGCATTGAGGACATCTAGGCATGACAATGGACAATAGGCTAGACGACTATTTTCTGACATAAAAAAATCCTATTTTATGAAGAAAATCATCCATGTTTATTAAAACACACAGGGGAAATTCAAAATAAGGAAAGAGAAAACCCAACAAGTCTTCAAGGTGAGCTCTACAATGCAGCCCTCAGACCGTTTTCAGCGAGACTCCTGGTCTCAGCTGACTCCCTATCGTAATGGTGCTTATTTCATCAGGGAGCTAGGCATTTCAATGGTTGTGTTTGGAATTTTTGGAAATGTGATGACCATTCTGATCATGCATCGTCTTCGTTCATCCACGTCCAGTGTTTTCTTCATAGTTCTGGCCCTGTCTGATCAGGTATTGCTAGCATTTCCTTTCCAGAAAAATCTCCTGTACATGTTTGAGTTTAAGCCCATAAGGCATCAAGGTACCTGGCAGTGCAAAGTATTCATGTTTGTGTT
>CM065681.1:79471735-79481735 GCA_017654935.2 Phymorhynchus buccinoides
TACCGGTGCAAAATACCGGTACGTCGAAAAAATACCGGTACAGAAATCCGTACCTGTACCCAGCTCTAATGCTGACAATCAGGGATCTTCTTCTTCTTCTTCTTCCAGTTGATCGGCCTCCTTCATCAAGTTGAAGATTCTGCCGATGTTGGAGAAAAAAAGAGAGAAGAAAAACGATGGTCGTGCGCACAGCCAAGCCAAAGCAAGTTAGAAACAAATAATAATAGACATAAAATGATTAGAAGAACTAAATGCACAAAAAACAAACACAAAACAGACAAAAGATGGTGCGGGGAGGGATGCAAATAAATAAAAGGTACAGTGTCCCTGGTCTGATGTGCCCAGCATTAGTGGAGCTGCCGGACAGGCTAAAACGCTTTTCAACCCCCAGCAAGCTGGAGACCTAGCCCGGCCCCAACCCAGCCTAAAGCTGGGCCAGGCCCACAATCGCCAGACCAGAAGGAGAGAAACAAAAAAAATAGCTGTAGTCAATCAGAGGGGGGGGGGGGGGGGGGGGGGGGGGGGGGGGGGGGGGGGGGGGGGGGGGGGGGGGGGGGGGGGGTGGGGGGGGGGGGGGGGTGGAGACCAGGGGGGAGGGGAGAATAGAGGGATAGGGGGAGGGGGGGGGGGAGAAGTTGCGGTGGTTGAATCAGATTTGGGAGCCGAGTCTGGACCTGAAGAGGTCCAGGGACTCAGCTTCCACCGTGTCCTGGGGAAGCACGTTCCAGTCTGGGATTGTCCGGGGGAAGAAGGACATCTTCCTGTACAGAGTACGACAAGATGGAACGTCGTACGCCTTGGTGTTTGATTTCCTGGCCTGGCGCCTCGTCTTGTGCCTGATCGAACTGGCAGGTAGTTGATTTGAGCAAGGCCCTGGTTGTACTTGTAGAACATCTCCATTCTCTTGTTCTTTCTTCTTTCTTCCAGGGATGGCCACTCTAATGTTGTGAGGATCTCATCCACGCTGGGATGTGGTGAACTACATGGAGAACATGATAGAAAGAATGAACTCTAGATTCTGTACTGAGAGAAACGTTCTCCCACAACGGCAAAACATGGACCAACGGAAACGTAGATGACTGTGGATTAAACAGAAAACACCCTGTTGATACTTCCCATCGTGGTACAATGGGACATAATAAACTCACATGGGTATTTGATAAAGAACCGTTCCGTTTTCGGCGATATGGTTATATTGCCAATCGCGATGCATTTTCAGACACAGTGTTCATTTCTGCACCGTTGTGTCGTGTATGTTATCCCAAGATAATGGGCTTTGTAAGTTTATATTACCTCATTAAACAATTGAATTGATTCAAGTCTCAAGTCTTTCTGTGTGTCTCTGTGTCTGTGTCTGTCTCTTTAACTCTGTCTGTGTTTGCCTCTCTATATTCTCCGTCTTTCTCTTTCTGTCTCACAGTCTGTCTGCTTGCCTGCCTGTGTGGCTGTCTCTGTTTCTGTCTGTGTGTGTAGTGTCTTTCCCTGTCTGTCTGTCTCTGTCATTGTGTGCGAGTGTGGCTGTCTATCTGTCCCCATTTCCCTTTGACAATCTCTGTCTCTGTCTGTCTTTGTCTGCCTGCATGCATGCCTCTCTCTCTCTCTCTCTCTCTCTCTCTCTCTCTCTCTCTCTCTCTCTCTCTCTCTCTCTCTCTCTCTCTCTCTCTCTCTCTCTCTCTCTCTCTCTCTCTCTCTCTCTCTCTCTCTCTGAGAGGTCTGAAGCAAGGCCGCATCTTTAGTCCAGTTCTCTTTTCATTATTAGATAATGATTTAGCTAATGACATTCTATCCAAAGCTAGACATGGGTTATCCTTGGGTCAATTAGAAATTGAACTACTCCTTCTCCTATTTGCAGACGATTTGACTCTCATTGCTTCAACTGTTGTAGGTTTGCAAAATCAATTGAACTTTCTGGGTACCTCCTCTGTACACTTAGGCTTAACTATAAACTTACAGAAGTCTATTGTCGACAAAAGAAAATTGGTATTTGAAACAAGAAGAGCTAGAAATTATAACTATCTAGAAAGTTTTCAGCAGCTTTCGAGGAATCAGTTGCAAAAGCAAAACAAAAGCTACAGTAGAATGCAAATACCCAGAACCTAAGAAGAATTCAGGCTAACTACCCCACAGTATTTTTCAAATTGCTTGACTCCTCAGAGATATGGGGTCACAAACATTATGACCAAATAGAAAGGGTTCATCGTTTTTGCTTGCAAAAGATTCCTAAGAGTTCCAACTAAAACTACTTACGATATAATATATGGAGAGCTTGGTCATTTTCCATTACATATAAATAGTACAATAACAGTTATTAGATATTGGTTCTTGCATTTAAAAAGAGCTTACAAAATGCTGTATAACTTGCATGACAGGGGCATTAAGACCTGGGTGTCACACGTGAAATCTATACTGTGTGAAAATGGATTTGATTAGGTATGGTTGTTTGGTTGTGACAGGGAGAAGCGTTTTGCAAATGAACTACATGACCGTTTATTTAGCTCCTTCTGTCACCGTTGGACAATCCATATTGATGAAAGCCCACATTAGTCTGCATACAGACATTTTAAGATTTTGTTTTTGTGTGTGCATCTGTCTGCATCATGTAGCTTTATTCAGGCCTAAATTACACCTCAACGTTTACGTAAACAACCGAGGCTCTTCCGTAATAAGCTGTTCTCTATAATACACCCCTATAGTGCATATATATATATATATATATATATATATATATATATATATATATATATATATATATATATATCTCTCTCTAATTTTAATTTTTTTAACCCTCCACAGTCCCCGCCTTTCTTTTCATTTTCTTTTCTTCTTTTTTAATGATTTTTTTTTTTTTTTTTTGAGGCGGCTCATCTTTTTTTTCCCCCCTTTTCCCCAACATATTCTCTCTATCTGTCCCCTCCCTCTCTCTCTCTCTCCCTCTCTCTCTTACATTTTTATGTGTGTGAACTATTACAATGGACATTATTTTGTGGCGAACGTTTAGTGTTATTTTTGATACAAAAATGTCGGGGTTTCTGTCTGACCTAGTGTGTGGTGTATTGACTCATTCATTCCGTTTGGTGTGCTGTTTATGAATGTGAGTGCTAGAATGTTTGTGAAAGAGACAATTATGTAGCAGTTCTCTGGAAAGATGCCTATCGTAATACTCTTGCCCAACTCTAGATGGGAGTGTCTCAATTAAATACTCATTGACATAATTTAAATGCCACAGAAACTAATGTGCGATGTCCAGTATGCAAAGACAAACGTGAAACAGAAAGTCATGTTTTGTTTGATTGTGAGGGGTATTCAGATATTCGTTCCAGACAGGCCTCTTCTTAATCTACGGGAGAACGGGCAGGTCCCCCCCCCCCCCCCCCCCCCCCAGGGCAGGTCCGCCATTTCGTTTTGATTGCTAACTGCTTTGCTCTAGAATCATTTAGAGCATGTGACAACCACAGGCCATCCTTCCGCCATATTTTGTGTAAGATTGGAGGGTGTGCATCCATTTGTGAAAAAATAAGAGCGATAAAATGATTTTTTTGCTATTTTTGTAACAAATGATTCTATCATTTAATTTCGGGTTTCATGTTTTTTTTATATGAAGACACATTTTGGATTTGGTTATGAAAGGATACTTAGTAACTGAACATTCTGTGTGATTCTGGGTTTTACTAAGGATTTCTAGGCATAAGCGGGGGGGGGGGGGGGGGGGGGGGAGAGAGGGGGGGAGAGGGGGGGGGTTTTTTTTTTTTTTTTTTTTTTTTTTTTTTTTTTTTTTTTTTTTTTTTTTTTTATTTTTTTGGGGCTTTTCCCATCCTGTAGGTGGACTTGCCCCGCCTTGGGGCAGATCTGCATACCTACGGGTGGGTGTTCTTCGACCAGCATGCAGAAAAAGTTGACTTTCTATATAAGTAATTAAAACATATTCTGTTGTCCATACATTTACCTTACTATTGGTTTACAAATGGAGTGTCTACTTCAGTTGGCTTGCCATTTATAACGAGAAAAGCTGAAAAGTAGGCGGACCTGCCCCGTTCTGCCTTATTGGAGGCTGCCAACAGGCAGCCTCCACTTTAGCGTTGGGTAGGGTATCACATGACTTTTGCCTGTGAATGGTCACGTGATTTGGGCCAGTTCCATGGTATATGGAGGAGCACGTGACCTGCTGGGCGCATCAGAGATGTCTTCCCTTTGTCATTGAAGTTGTCTGCCCTTTTTAATTGAGCGTGCGACTCTACATGTAATGTAGGTCCGTGGGTGTGACGCGCTGGTGGATCATTGAGAACTTCATGAATATGCATCAGCCTAACAGACTGGTGACCAGAACATGTTAGCCTACAGAGTTAGGCTGTGACTGCGTCTCTCTCTCTCTCTCTCTCTCTCTCTCTCTATCTCTCTCTCTCTCTCTCTCTCTCTCTCTCTCTCTCTCTCTCTCTCTCTCTCTCTCTCTCTCTACCGGAAGGTAGTCAAAAGTACCCAATGATAAATCTACCGAGAAGTTGGTTTCTCTTTCTAAATATATAATTCAGGCTTTCAATAACAGAGTGTCTTATCAGTAAAATTAACAGTACAAGATGTTTTCCCCGTCCTTTTGAAACTGAACCGGCCGTTATGTTATGATTTTTAAACGGGGGCTCCCGATTATAACTTCATTATTATGGTCCCTATTTGATTAATTTGCACGTGGCTTTTGATTGCTATATAATGAATAGTGTGCAGTGTGTGTGCGTATGTGTGCGCGCGTGCATGTGAGTGTGCGTGCGTGCGTGTGCATGTGAGTATGCGTACATGCGTGTGTGTTTGTATGTATGTGTGTGTGTGAGTGTGTGTGTGTGTGTGTGTGTGTGTGTGTGTGTGTGTGTGTGTGTGTGTGTGTGTGTGTGTGTGTGTGTGTGTGTGAGAGAGAGAGAGAGAGAGAGAGAGAGAGAGAGAGAGAGAGAGAGAGAGAGAGAGAGAGAGAGAGAGTGTGTGCGCGAGCGTGCGTGTGTGTGTATGTATGTGTGCTTATCTGAGTGTGAGAGTGTGTGTGTGTATGCGTGTGTGTGCATGCGTACTTATGTTAGCATGTGGAATGAGGGGGGGGGGGGTGCGCGTGTGCATGCGTGCGTGTGTGTGCTTTAACAATCATAGTCGAAAATTAATATTCATCATCTTTCTGTTATTGTGTCGCAATTACGGCCATCCGACAATTTTTATATTGTAAGTAGGGGAGAGTGGGCGATGTCGTACCTCTTCAGGATAGCGCGGTCAACCTCGTGCTGATGTGGAACTACATATTTCTAAAGACAAGATGCTTACCTTTCGCACACTATTGAGAAAAAGATGTTTATAAAGTACAGATCAAATGTTTACTTTTCCCCGATAGCATATTTGTGACCCAGCACAACGAAAGGGACATGAAGTCGCTGGGCTAGTTTCTTACAACAGGCTTGCAAAGTCAAAGATCTCATTTTTGTGTCAATTTTGAGCTATGGGTATTTTTGTGTTCTCTAACATCTTATCTTTCATATTTATAAAGGATACTCTTTAATACGGTCTCTAAATGGTCTTATAAGTGTTTTAAGACGAGTAGGTCAATGCAGTTTCTTCAGCTATGCTAGACTTTAGACAGTGTTTTTCTCAAAATGGCCGACGCTCACCCTACTAACTTTAAATGCTCATAACTCTGGAACGGAAGATGCAAGAATGGTTCTTGTATGATTAGAAAGAGAATTGTCTGAAGTTTTCAAATGTATAATATTCTCAGAATGGTCAGTTTGATTCTTAATGTCCCTTTCGTGGTGCTGGGTCACATTTACTCAAATAATAAAAGTGTTTCTTTTCTTAACCCCTTTAAAACATCACTGCCTGAGGCAAACCTCATTAGGCCTAGCAAAAAACATTACAACAAATAAAAAGTGCAACAAAAGTCCCTGTCTCTGATTCATTTTTGACAACATTACTGGTGTGATTTTACCTTTAAAATCCTGATTACTTGCATTCTCCATCTGTTCAATCAATTGTGCAATTGTGATGTTAATTTAAGGAGCACGGTATAAGCTTCAAGCTTGTTGTTGCTCTAATTGTCTTTCTGTTTGATCGTTTTCAAGTGAATAAAGATTTGTTTAATTTCCTTATCATTGATAATGAAAACGTTTTGGAGCATTTTGTGAAGTTTAGGGCCGATTTTTGTGGGGGGGTTTTGGGGGGAGGGAGGGGGGGAGAGGAGGGGGGGGCATTTTTAGCATTCTCAAATGAAACAGAAGTGCCAAACATAATTGAAACGAAGGCTGAAAGATTGACAGAGAGAGGTTACACGAAAAGTGTGGTCTGGATTTTTTAAAAACCCTCACAACATGGATTCAGACAAGTTTTAGGCTCAGAAAACGCTGTTTCGATATTACTCGGAACAAGGTCCTGAATGGCGTTCTCCTGTTCCAAGTATACTCGGAAAATCGTCCTGAATGGGTTAAATACGTATAAACGGTTTGTGTAGCTGTTTTGTGGGTGATTCAAATATTGTCCAGTTGAACAAGTGGGTAATTTCCATCATCTGAATTGTTTTAGTTGATCAGTACAAATTCATTTGATTGAAACGCCCTCTTTTGTGGAGTCAAGAGTTGTTAGTGTCGTTTTAGGTTGGATGACTCGACTGCACAAAATTATGAGTAGGCATACACTTTAAAAAAGCACAGAAAATCAGTTAATTGCTTGATCACCTGAGCATTTAGGGAGGTGCTTTTTTTAATAATTGTCTACACTCTATGGACCTGATAGGCCGTGTACACACATAAGCAGATATTGCATGCGAAAACCCGTGCGCAATCCATAAATAAGTGAAACAAAGAAGGGAAAAGATTTGCGCACGTGTCCGAATTTCCCCAATGTGCGTAAACCTTTATCCTTCTTTCCTCCACTTATTTAGGGTTTTCCGTACGGAACTTACGCGTCTAATGTGTACCCGGCCTAAGGATTATGTGCTTGGTGTCTATGATGACGTCATAATGACGTCAGCGTGCATACCCTGTAATATCAGACGCGGTCCTAAACATTTGACCATTTTAAACAAAGCCCGCTTACTGTTTTCTTTTCAACAGAAGCCGGCCGTTTATGGTCAGATTGAGACCCGAGGACTCTGTGTATATCACCGGAACGTCGTGATTGCTTTCTTTACCTTTAATCTCGTTACTGTATGAGGTCCATAGAGCGGGCTAGCGTCATTTTTGATGATTGAATCTTGACCAAGTCTATGCGGGTACATTTTATCAATTTATCATTTGATGATACCGTCAATTAGTAAATGCATTTAAAAATCGTATTGACAAAGAATTATCTAAACACTTTTTCTATCAATTTGGATGTATATGAAAAACAAAGCTAAGTATTAGTTATACACTCATGCCAAAATACATCCACGGGCAAATAAAAAAAACCATGCGGGTAACACATTGATCTCAGAGCATTTAAAAATCGTATTGACAAAGAATTATATAAACACTTTTTCTACCAATTTGGACAAAGCTTGTTCTACCAATTTGGATGTCTCAGAGCATTTAAAAATCGTATTGACAAAGAAAAACAAAGCTAAGTGTTGTCTGTGCTCTCTTGATCTGCCCTGCTGCGCAATATCCTGTGAACCGTTCCACAGAATCACTTCAAGTTTCAAACAGTGCGGTAGGCCTACATTATCTGCAGTTGATGTGCTCCATCGGGGTACCTATTGCGGGGGAGGAGTTGTCGCTCCCTGAAACAGCTCGGCCTGCGTCCAGGTCCATCTGTAACTGCTGTGGTCATTTGAATTTGAAACTCGGCCAGCTTTATGTGCCTCTCTCTCTGCCTGTTTCAGTGCCAGCTTTCCTGTCTGTTATTTTGTTGAACATTTTAGTTCCCGAGCGAAGCTTCGGGAAGTATTGTTTTTGTTTCATCCGTCCGTCCGTGCGTGCATCCGGGCACGTTTTCTTGTTGTTGTTTTTTCTCTGTCTTTTCCTCTTTGTGTGTGTTGTCCTTTGCCCCGATATAGATCGGACAAAGGAGTATGAGATTGTTGCGTTCTTTTTCTTTCTTTCTGTTTCTCTTCCTCCGTCTTTTTCCCCTTTCTGTTTCTATTTCTCTGTCTCTCTGTCTGCCTACCTGACTATCTGTATTTTTGTGTCGTTGTGATAGGTTATTATCATTACGTCTTTTTTATTTACATGCCAGAATGTGTCTGTTCGTCTCAGTCTCTCTCTGTTTGTCTCTCTGTATCTGTCTCTGTCTGTCTCTACCTCTCTGTCTCTGTGTCTCTGTCTATGCCTCTCTCTCTCTCTCTCTCTCTCTCTCTCTCTCTCTCTCTCTCTCTCTCTCTCTCTCTCTCTCTCTCTCTCTCTTTTCGTTTTTCATTTTCTACTTTTATATATGTATTTTGTCCAGAGGGCTGGATGTAAAAAAGCATGTTATTGCTTACTCTATTACCCTCTATAAATAAAATTCAATCAATCAATCAATCAATCAATCTCTCTCTCTCTCTCTCTCTCTCTCTCTCTCTCTCTCTCTCTCTCTCTCTCTCTCTCTCTCTCTCTCTCTCTCTCTCTCTCTCTCTCTATCCCCCCCCCCCACCTCTCTCTTTGTGTGACGGATTCAGTGTAAGAATAGGCTTCGCCTAAAATCTTCATCCTTGAAAAAATAAAGTTTTTAATGTTCAGTGTTCTCTCGCTTACACACAAACGCAAGCACACACACACACACACACACACACACACACAGAGAGAGAGACACACACACACACACACACACACACACACACACACACACACACACACACACACACACACACACACACACACACACACACACACACACACACACACACACACACACACACACACACACACACACACACACATGCGCGCGCACACACACACCCACACACACACACACACACGCACACTACACCACACACATCACACATCGCGCGCGCACACACACATACAAGCACACACGCCTACCCCACTCTCTCTCTCACACACACACACACACACACACACACACACACACACACACACACACGCACGCACGCACGCACGCACGCATGCACGCACGCACGCACGCACTCGCACGCACACACACACACACACACACACACACGCACATACGCACACGCACACGCACACACACGCACGCACACACACACACACACACACACACACACACACACACACACAGCCATACACGTATATACCCCGCCAACCCACATACACACGTGCACGGGCAAAAAGGAAAGGCACACACATGCAAGAAATTATATAATAGCCTAATTTAGCAACGGACCCAGTCTGGCACTTCACGCTACGCATTCTGCAGATTCTTTCGCTAAATGTTCTGGCACTGACTGAAGTCCATTCAGTGTAACATGTTCTGTAACAGATTTCGTGCCAGAGAGACCTAATTTACATTCTCACTCCCTCACACAAACATGCAATTGCATTGGACTCACGCAAACACACGCGCATAACGGCATACACTGACAATTGCATAATAACTGATATTTTTTACAACACAAAGATTCCGAAAGATTTAAATCCTTTCACTCCTGTTGAGGCATGGATTGACTTGAAAAGAAAAGAAAATCAAATAAAGAAAAGCACATTATTAACATGCATGAACAAAAAGAATAGGCCTATATGTGACCCAGCACCACGAAAGGGACATTAAGTCGCTGGGCTAGTTTCTCACAACAGGCTTGCAAAGTCCAAAATCTCATTTAAAAAAAAAAAAAAATCAATTTTTAGTTATGGTTATTTTCGTGCTCTCTAACATGTTATCTTTCATATCCATAAAGGATTATCTTTAATAATATGGTCTCTAAATATTCCAAAAAGTGCTTTCAAATGGGTGGGTTGGTGCGTTTTCTTAGGATAGGCTAGATTAAAAACTGTGATTTCTCAAAATGGCTGACAGTCACCTTACCAACTTTAAATGCTCATAACTCTGCAACAACAAAATTATACGAGAATGGTCTTTACATCATTAGAAAGAGAATTGCCTG
>CM065681.1:79486735-79491735 GCA_017654935.2 Phymorhynchus buccinoides
GGGATATTAACGACTATTAATGTGGAAAGGAATAAACTAAATACAGGCTCGTGCTAAATATCACGACTCCCCGCGTGCGTGTAACTCAAAGGTGTATTATTACACACTTCTTATGACGTCGACACCCAACTGTGTTTAAAAATAACTGTGGGACCATCCCAACCTTGAGAGAGAGAGAGAGAGAGAGAGAGAGAGAGAGTGTGTGTGTGTTATGTCTGAGCCTGTGGTAGGTAGGCACAAGTTTCTCGGAGTGTTCTTGTTGCGACACATTCTTTCTGTGACACATGACAGCTGGAAAGTGACAGTGGAAAACACAACTTGACAAAAGTTCAACTGTCTCTCTTTTTAGTAGCTGAGCGTTCGTCAGCTTCAAACCGGAAAAGACCACCTGTCTGTCATTCAAACAAAGTTAACGCAATCTGTTGCTCTCGTTTGTTGAGAAACCGGATTCGGTTGTTTTGAGTCATATCGATTGACATAGTCGACCTAGTTTAGCTTGCTACTGACACGGAAATGTCTCATAGTTAGACACTTAGGACTTCAAATCAGTGTGACAATCTTTGAGTGTCTTTGGTGTGACCAAAACGCATTTGTTTCGATCGTCTATTTGATACATTCAAATAGAAAGCATGAAATGTGATCGACATTTTCAGATAACTTTTCAACTGTGAGATTAAGCTGTAAAAACTGTGTAATAGCAAAGCAAAGCCGCAATTTGAAACGATATTTTGACAGATTTGAAAGTCGATTTTTCAAAGGATAAACTTTGACAGCACACCTTGAAAAAACAAATCCGAACCGAAGGTCCGGGAGGATATTCTTGTGAATCTTATAATAGTTAGTTCCCGAGCGAAGCTTCAGGGAGTATTTTAATTTTTTTAATTTGATAACGCCCAGTGTCAGTGTGATCAGTTGACAGGGGAGACGTTTATTTTGTGATCAATATTTGCGTTTCTGCTGGGACTGCGAGTGTGTCGTTGTATAACTGGTGAGAAGATACGATTATACGTAATAATAACATTACTTACTATTGTGGTTGGGTTGTGATGTTTCGTTATTGGTGAGACGAAAAGCAACACAGGATACTGTCGTTCTTCCTCAACTCTGCACACTTTGCACACTTTGTTATCGTCTCAAGTTAACTGGTGAGCTGGAGTTGTTTGGAATCTCTCTATCTAGATAGAAGTAAACAGCTTTACAAACATGCCAGCAGTCACAGCAGTATCTAATAGCGTTCCACACGATCAATGCCGCTAGCTGAATGTAGTAAAATGTCAAATACGCTATCAAAACCAATTAGTCCGTGATGTTTCCACCTCAGCACACCCCACCCCACCCCCACCCCCATCCCCTAACTCATCTCACCCACCTTCCTTCCTCTCTACGCATGGAGGTCCCGATTAATTAATGAAGAGTTAATTGTTTTCCAGCTGGCAGCCACCCTCCCCCCACCACCCCAGATCTGTTGATTCAGAATAATTATGTCTATCAGTCCTGATAATCACACGTCGTTCTTCGTTTTGTGTGCTGTGTATGGCACCGAGATTGGCCATTGACTGGTGTTCATCTCTCCGTCTCTCGTTCACGAATATTAATGTTTTACGTCCTCTCGGCCAAAGGCCGAATCATTGCTGTTACTTTTGTTATTGGGGAAGGGGGGAGAGAGGGGAGAGGAGAAGGGAAAAGAGGGAGGAGGGGGACTCTTCTTCTGGAAGGGAAAGATAGAAAAAAAAATTTTCTTGAAATATAGTTATTTTATTATTTATATATTTCATTTTTGTTTAAAACAGAATTTTATCTTGAATAATAGGTCAAGATTTTCTTAGGTGCCATGGCTCGCACAGACTACTCTATGTATATTCTAAAATGTTATTATAAATGTTTTAGTTATTACTCCCTGAGCTATTGGAGATTAAGCTTTTCAGGACCACCTTTTAAAAAGCAATATAAATCTTTAAAAATCAGTTGAGGTCAAGAGACAATTTACACTATATACATGTGGTCTTTATTTTCAACCAAAGGGTTTAAAAACAAGTAAGCACTAAAGTGAATTTCGACTTGTATTCAGTCTGATATACGAACATCGTTTGCCTGGTTTGTTAGTATTGTGTCTAATTTGAAGCGTGTTATGCATAGGAGTGTAATGTATTATTTATCTTTCAGTTTTTGTTTGTCGATTTATGCAAACCTTGTTTGTAGGGGAAGACGGGGTAAAAAGCGCATGGGCGGGTAAGAAGCCCACCCCAATTATCTCATGAAATGAAGCAAATTTCAGTCTCATTTTGCCCATGAGACGAGCGTTAATGTCTAGCATTCGTCTCATGGGCAAATTTGACTGACATTTTCTTTATTTCATGAGATAATTGGGGTGGGCTTCTTACCCGCCCATGCGCTTTTTACCCCGTCTTCTCCTATGTTGTCCTCCGCCGCCCCAATGGGGGTTCATATCTGTGTTGTTAAAAATTCGGAACTTTACTGGTGTTGCACTGCCTCCGGGCATTGCCTCCAGGATCGTTCCCACCATCTTTATATATAGATCTACGAATGTCCCATTATATGTGTCTGTTCCAGACCGGAGGACGTTTAACAGATTTCCATTCACCAATGGGGGAAGGACTTTGGATTTGCTCGTGTTTTTTGTTGCTGTGGTTTTTTTTCTCTCTCTATCTGTCCCGAGGATATTTTGTGATAGTTACTACTTCATGAAATTGCATTTTAACACTTACTATTGAAATGCTCTGTTGTCCTATTTCATGAAAATGCGAAAATATTTGTGTTGTTGTTGAAACATCAAGCGATAATGGTTTTTTGCTTGTTTCATAAACAGACCGATAATCTTCTTCTTTAAAACAAACAAACCAAAAAACCCTCCCACACACAGACAGTTGCACAGTTTATCATGTCACATACAACATCGTTTCCAACAACCCACGTGTGATTAACTCCAATGTCATTTTCGTTTACTGCTACGCTGCAAACCTGGCGCGAGTTTCACTTGAAGTCGTTCTGCGCACGCAGAGCGTTTGCGCCAAACGGGGTCTTAAGAAAACACCCGTATTAAACATTGGCTAAATTCGGGTAACTCTAAGGCCGGGTTCACATTAGACGCGTAAGTTCCGTACGGAAAACCCTAAATAAGTGGAAGAAAGAAGGATAAAAGTTTACGCATATAGTGGAAATTCGGACACGTGCGCAAATCTTTTCCGTCTTTGTTTCACTTATTTAGGGATTGCGCACAGGTTACCGCATGGAATATCCGCTTATATGTGTACACGGCCTAAAACTTATTCTTCACTTCCGAGAAAAAGGAGATAAATCATACTTATATGTCAAGTCTATACAGAGATTTCGATTTCATTCATGTCTATTTGTGTGCAGAAAATTAATTTTGCGCTATGATATGCCGTCCACCGTCCATCTAACATGATGAAAAAAAAAGAAAAAGAAATAGCACAGGCTGTCATTTAGAAAAAAGTCACGTTCTCGCGAGACTGAAAAAAAAGTCGGAAGTAACAAAAAAAAGTTGTATAATTATTCCCCTTGATTCAATTAATAATTTACTGCGATATACCCAACGAGCATGAGCGATAATGCTTGCGAAGCAATGAGCAACTTAGGACGCGCATTTTACTGCCAGGGGGCAATCAAACCAGTAGGGGCTTAGCGCGTGATATTCTTAGTTGGGCGTAGTGAGAGAGAGAGAGAGAGAGAGAGAGAGAGAGAGAGAGAGAGAGAGAGATGAGTCACGCGCCCCTACTGGTTTGATTGCCCCCTGGCGGTCAAATCAGCGTCCTAAGTTGACCATTGACAAATAATGGTGTTCGAACTGTTCCAAGAGCCCGATTTTGTGAAACCCCCTCCTGACTGAAGCGAACAAAGTGAACTCTCTCTCTCTCTCTCTCCCTCTCCCTCTCCCTCTCTCCCTCTCTCTCTCTCTCTCTCCCTCCCTCTCTCCTCTCTCTCTCTCTCTCTCTCTCTCTCTCTCTCTCTCTCTCTCTCTCTCTCTCTCTCTCTCTCACTCTCTCTCTCTCTCTCCCTGCCCACGCAATTATAACATTTATCAAGGTGAGTGAGCGGTCACCCGTTATGATGTTATTTCCCCCGACAGGACACTTCCGCTAAGTGACGTCATTTCCTGCGACAGGAACTTCCGCCGTTTGACGTGGCGCAGAATTGGATTGTGGGTATTATTTTGGGTTAAATGGCGGGGGTACGTAAGGTGGGTTACCTCACATGGAATTGTGGGTTTGGAGTCACGAAGAAAAAAAGACAAAAAAGTCCGAGAATTGTCCTGTTTCTGTTAGCTGTGTCTCTCGGACATTTTACTCTAAATACATGGTACTAGTTACACCCGTGCGTGCGTGTGTAGAATTTGTCTTCCTCAGTGTATGTTATGTTAAAGACACACCAGTTAATGAAATGTTTTGTATTCTTGATTATGTATGTTTATGCGCAATCCGAGCAACACAATATTTCTTCTCTTTGAAGACAATACGTTGAATTGAATTGTATTGATTGATTGATTGATTGATTGAAACGGTCACTAGTGAAAGGAAAGGTCAAGATGTGCCACCCCCTTGCCTAATTCAATCGGTCAAACAGGGGAAATCACTCTACCATCAGCTCTCGTAGCTTATCGACTCGTGTGTTTGAGCAGACATACAGCACTTAGAACACCGTGCGTCATTCTAAACAATTATGTCATTTATATTTTGACGTCACATTTTGCAAGTTTTATCAGTTTGTGGCCACTGGCCACCCCTAGTTTTTCTATACATTTTTTTTGAAAGTCACTGACTCGCATCCTGCGGTTTCAAGCTTCGACGCCATTGTTGCATTGTTGCTAAATTGGTATTTGACCGAGTAATGGAGGTAAACAACTCTATTAAGAGCCAGCCACACTGCATACGATTTGACCCCAATATGATACGATTCTGACGATGTCTGTGAGTCATGATTCACGTGAAATACTCTTTTCGTTCACTATATTCACGCGCACC
>CM065681.1:79505045-79507545 GCA_017654935.2 Phymorhynchus buccinoides
ATGGAAAAGAAACCTTACCCGGCCCCGTACGATGTGCGAACGCACGCACAATGATCTTTTGTGTGTGTGTGTGTGTGTGTGTGTTGTTTGTGGCGTGTGCGGTGTGCGTCGCCGTGCGTGTGCGTGCGTCGTGGTTGTTGTAGTGTAGAGAGAGAGAGACATGTGGTGGGAATAGCGGTATGTGGGACTCGTTTTAGCGTTGTATCATAGACGTAACATTACAAAGCGTGGGACCAGCGGTATGTGGCAACAGACGCATACTTCCTCCATAAGATGTCCATTAGTGGTATCAATTAATAACGTAGTGTACAGCTCTCACCTAACTATGGGCCCTAACTGCAGGCTATTGTCAACCAATAATAAAGAGCCATTTGAATAAAGGAAGGGCCAAACAATGCAACAATGCTCTGAATCAACATATTGTTTTATCGAAGACATAAATCAAACAATGAAACAATCTGAGGATTTCCTGTGTTGTGTATATAGAGGCTCACCTTCAAGCTGGTGTTCTAACAATTTTGTCGCGAATCAGTGGTGGAGCATCTGGTGGATGAGTGATGTGTGACATGAGATGGTGGGGGTATAAGGGGAGTAGGAGTGAAGCTGTAGGTGGCGTACATTGGTGAGAGAAGTTGCCGTAAGCTGAGGCATGCATGTTTTTTTTACATTTGTATGTATTTTTTGCTGAGGTTAACCGGTGTGTGTTACATGATATTTTGTTTTGGGCCCCTGTCGGGCAAGCAGCTAGCTACGTATGGGGCCATCTCTCATTATGCTTTTGCAATTTGCGGTGAAGAATTCTGGTGATTAATGGGGCATCAAAACAAAATGTACATAGTGCCATGAGATAGACCGTTATCACAATACTTATGTTGCACATTTTCATTATTTTCCACCTTGTCATAGCCGTTGAGCAAAGCAAAATGTCCACCAAGGTGAACGTTGATCCCAAGCTGTGAGAATCTCTTTAATGCCGACATTTTCAATCTATAAACGTGTGCATTTACGCTCATTTATGCTTCACATAAAGGTATTAGATCTTTATAAATTGTTTTTGAGACCTTACACGGTCATATATAAACATTTACAACGGGCTCAAGAATTTTCAGCAGAAGAACGTTAGAAGAAAGTGACCGTTATAATCATCAAGTGACTGTTGTGACTGTTAAGACCATAGCCAATGCGTAGCTTCTGGTAGGAAATGATCTCTGGATAAGTGCTGACGAGATGGACAACATAATGAGCATTTCATCAGGAAGCCTTGATAAAAAAAATCTTGCTAGAACACCTGGGTATGTGAAAACGTTATAACAGTTGAGCTTACTTTAGAGCAGAGAAGGGGTACGGTTGAACAATGCACCCAAACTACACAAAATATTTGATGGCGAGAAGTGAGCTGGCATCTAGAACATTGTGACTGATGATGAAACATTCATCTGTCAATATGATCCAAACACCAAGCAATAAACAGCCGTTTGTAGGTTCTGGATGAGAAATCATTAGAAACGTTCCACCGAAAACAGAGCAGTAGCAACATTTCTCAAACAAATAGTCACCTTGAATTATTACTGAAAAGCTGGTTCCAGGCCCCCAGTTCCTTTCCCAGAGAGAAGAGCTATCATGGCGGTTTGAAAATTAAGCATCCTTTTCCCCAAAGGCCTTTTGGATTTGCCTTCCAATAGGAATTGTTCGGAAATAATTAGAGCCTAAGGGGAGTACAAAAAATTTCGTGGTGTGTGGGAGTGATCTTGCCTAATTCAATTCGGTCAAACAGGGGAAGTCACTCTATCATCAGCTCTCATAGCCTATCGACTCGTGTGTTTGAGCAGACATACAACACTTAGAATACTGTGCGTCATTCTAAAACAAAATAGGTCATTTACATTTTTACGTCACATTTTACAAGTTTTATCAGTTTGTGGCCACTGGCCACCCCTAATTTTTCTAAATTATTTTGCAAGTCGCTGACTCGCATCCTGCGGTTTCAAGCTTCGACGCCATTGTTGCATTGTTGCTATGGCATTTGACCGAGTAATGGAGGTAAAACAACTCTAATTTTTCACGAAATGCTCTCCCCTATTTTTTTTCCGAAAATCGTCTATTACTGACACCCGATTTCCCCCTATTTTGTTGTGACAGCACAAGTGAGCACACTGCTCCAGCTACTCAGGACATTTTGTTAGAAAACAGACTTTTTCAGAGTTCAGTTGGTCTGCTATCCACCTAGTTTTCCGGCTTAGTCCCTTGTGACTTTTTCCTATTATTCTATGTGAAGCTTTGGCGAAGGGGGGAGCAAATGTAGAAAGTTGAAGATGCTCGAGAGTTCGCCGAGGGCGCTATTTTTGACATACCCCATTCGATCTGGTCTGGTGCCATAACCGTTTGGTTTGAAAGAATATCAAAGTGTGTGTGCTCTAGTTAGGGAAACCTCTAAAATGTGAACTAGCCAGAAAGAAAGGTTCACACAGCCAGTTCTCCACATTGCAAAATATAACGAGAG
>CM065681.1:79512545-79525045 GCA_017654935.2 Phymorhynchus buccinoides
ACAGACATCGTCAGAATCGTATCGTATTGGGGTCAAATCGTATGCAGTGTGGCTAGGCCTTAATAGAGTTGTTTACCTCCATTACTCGGTCAAATACCATTTTAGCAACAATGCAACAATGGCGTCGAAGCTTGAAACCGCAGGATGCGAGTCAGCGACTTTCAAAAAAAAGTTTTAGAAAAAGTAGGGGTGGCCAGTGGCCACAAACTGATAAAACTTGCAAAATGTGACGTCAAAATATAAATGACATAATTGTTTAGAATGACGCACGGTGTTCTAAGGGCTGTAAACTATGGTCTGCTCAAACACACGAGTCGATAAGCTACGAGAGCTGATGGTAGAGTGATTTCCCCTGTTTGACCGATTGAATTAGGCAAGGGGGTGGCACATCTTGACCTTTCCTTTCACTAGTGACCGTTTCAATCAATCAATCAATCAATCAATACAATTCAATTCAACGTATTGTCTTCAAAGAGAAGAAATATTGTGTTGCTCGGATTGCGCATAAACATACATAATCAAGAATACAAAACATTTCATTAACTGGTGTGTCTTTAACATAACATACACTGAAGAAGACAAATTCTACACACGCACGCACGGGTGTAACTAGTACCATGTATTTAGAGTAAAATGTCCGAGAGACACAGCTAACAGAAACAGGACAATTCTCGGTCTTTTTTGTCTTTTTTTCTTCGTGACTCCAAACCCACAATTCCATGTGAGGTAACCCACCTTACGTACCCCCGCCATTTAACCCAAAATAATACCCACAATCCAATTCTGCGCCACGTCAAACGGCGGAAGTTCCTGTCGCAGGAAATGACGTCACTTAGCGGAAGTGTCCTGTCGGGGGAAATAACATCATAACGGGTGACCGCTCACTCACCTTGATAAATGTTATAATTGCGTGGGCAGGAGAGAGAGAGAGAGAGAGAGAGAGAGAGAGAGAGAGAGAGAGAGAGAGAGAGAGAGAGAGAGAGAGAGAGAGAGAGAGAGAGAGGGAGGGAGAGAGAGAGAGAGAGGGAGAGGGGAGAGGGAGAGGGAGAGAGAGAGAGAGAGAGAGAGTTCACTTTGTTCGCTTCAGTCAGGAGGGGGTTTCACAAAATCGGGCTCTTGGAACAGTTCGAACACCATTATTTGTCAATGGTCAACTTAGGACGCTGATTTGACCGCCAGGGGGCAATCAAACCAGTAGGGGCGCGTGACTCATCTCTCTCTCTCTCTCTCTCTCTCTCTCTCTCGTCTTCTCTCTCTCTCTCTCTCACTACGCCCAACTAAGAATATCACGCGCTAAGCCCCTACTGGTTTGATTGCCCCCTGGCAGTAAAATTGCGCGTCCTAAGTTGCTCATTGCTTCGCAAGCATTATCGCTCATGCTCGTTGGGTATATCGCAGTAAATTATTAATTGAATCAAGGGGAATAATTATACAACTTTTTTTTGTTACTTCCGACTTTTTTTTCAGTCTCGCGAGAACGTGACTTTTTTCTAAATGACAGCCTGTGCTATTTCTTTTTCTTTTTTTTTCATCATGTTAGATGGACGGTGGACGGCATATCATAGCGCAAAATTAATTTTCTGCACACAAATAGACATGAATGAAATCGAAATCTCTGTATAGACTTGACATATAAGTATGATTTATCTCCTTTTTCTCGGAAGTGAAGAATAAGTTTTAGGCCGTGTACACATATAAGCGGATATTCCATGCGGTAACCTGTGCGCAATCCCTAAATAAGTGAAACAAAGAAGGGAAAAGATTTGCGCACGTGTCCGAATTTCCACTATATGCGTAAACTTTTATCCTTCTTTCTTCCACTTATTTAGGGTTTTCCGTACGGAACTTACGCGTCTAATGTGAACCCGGCCTTAGAGTTACCCGAATTTAGCCAATGTTTAATACGGGTGTTTTCTTAAGACCCCGTTTGGCGCAAACGCTCTGCGCGCGCAGAACGACTTCTCGTGAAACTCGCGCCAGGTTTGCAGCGTAGCAGTAAACGGAAATGACATTGGAGTTAATCACACGTGGGTTGTTGGAAACGATGTTGTATGTGACATGATAAACTGTGCAACTGTCTGTGTGTGGGAGGTTTTTTTTGGTTTGTTTGTTTTAAAGAAGAAGATTATCGGTCTGTTTATGAAACAAGCAAAAAAACATTATCGCTTGATGTTTCAACAACAACACAAATATTTTCGCATTTTCATGAAATAGGACAACAGAGCATTTCAATAGTAAGTGTTAAAATGCAATTTCATGAAGTAGTAACTATCACAAAATATCCTCGGGACAGATAGAGAGAGAAAAAAAACCACAGCAACAAAAAACACGAGCAAATCCAAAGTCCTTCCCCCATTGGTGAATGGAAATCTGTTAAACGTCCTCCGGTCTGGAACAGACACATATAATGGGACATTCGTAGATCTATATAAAGATGGTGGGAACGATCCTGGAGGCAATGCCCGGAGGCAGTGCAACACCAGAAAACAGATATGAACCCCCATTGAATTTTGGGCGGGTAACAAGCCCACAATTATCTCATGAAATAAAGAGAAATGTCACCCCCTATTAACGCTCGGGGCGGCGAAGAGACACCCGCCCACACCCCGTCTTCCCCTACAAACAAGGTTTGTATAAATCGACAGACAAAAACTGAAAGATAAATAATACATTACACTCCTATGCATAACACGCTTCAAATTAGACACAATACTAACAAACCACAGGCAAACGATTTTCGTATATCAGACTGTGTACAAGTCAAAATTCACTGTAGTACTTGTTTTTAAACCCTTTGGTTGAAAATAAAGATCACATGTATATAGTGCAAATTGTCTCTTGACCTCAACTGATTTTTAAAGATTTATATTGCTTTTTAAAAGGTGGTCCTGAAAAGTTTAATCTCCAATAGCTCAGGGAGTAATAACTAAAACATTTATAATAACATTTTAGAATATACATAGAGTAGTCTGTGCGAGCCATGGCACCTAAGAAAATCTTGACCTATTATTCAAGATAAAATTCTGTTTGAAACAAAAATAAATATATAAATAATAAAATAACTATATTTCAAGAAAAAATATCTATTTTTCCCTTCTCCCCCCTTCCCCAATAACAAAAGTAACAGCAATGATTCGGCCTTTGGCCGAGAGGACGTAAAACATTAATATTCGTGAAAGAGAGACGGAGAGATGAACACCAGTCAATGGCCAATCTCGGTGTCCATACACACCAGACAAAACGAAGAACGACGTGTGATTATCAGGACTGATAGACAGAATTATTCTGAATCAACAGATCTGGGGGTGGGGGGAGGGCGCTGCCAGCTGGAAAACAATTAACTCTTCATTAATTAATCGGGACCTCCATGCGTAGAGAGGAAGGAAGGTGGGTGAGATGAGTTAGGGGATGGGGGTGGGGGTGGGGTGGGGTGTGCTGAGGTGGAAACATCACTGACTAATTGGTTTTGATAGCGTATTTGACATTTTACTACATTCAGCTAGCGGCATTGATCGTGTGGAACGCTATTAGATACTGCTGTGACTGCTGGCATGTTTGTAAAGCTGTTTACTTCTATCTATTCCGTGTTCTCTGTCTGTCTATCTGTCTCTCTGTCTGTCTGTCTGTCTGTCTGTGTCTGTCTCCCTCTCTCTCTCTCTCTCTCTCTCTCTCTCTCTCTCTCTCTCTCTCTCTCTCTCTCTCTCTCTCTCTCTCTCTCTCTCTCTCTTTCATAATGCAATGCATATTAGAAGCGATTATGTTAGGAAACAACTAGGTACGAATGCATGCTCTCTCTCTCTCTCTCTCTCTCTCTCTCTCTCTCTCTCTCTCTCTCTCTCTCTCTCTCTCTCTCTCTCTCTCTCTCTCTCTCTCTCTCTCTCCTCACTCTCTCTCTCTCTCTCTCTCTCTCTCTCTCTCTCTCTCTCTCTCTTGTGCTTAATACCTTGTAAATTAATACTACAGATGTCCTTCGTTGAACAAAATGACATTATTACTGTCGAATCAAAATGACAATAATTATAGTTCTTAGAGTTCGTAAATATGTTTATAAAGCGTATCTAATCCGGACAAAATGCTTTGCAAGGTCCTTAGTATTTTGTTCTGATTAAATATTATGTGAACTCCATTATTTTTTTATGGGCCTCTTTTTTGTGTGTGTCTTTCTGACTATTTGTGTGTTTGTCTCTTTGTCAGTGTCCTAAATGTGAGTAAATTTAATTCTTTAGTCAAAAAGCAAGACAGTAGCGTATTTATTTGTGAGGATCATTAACTTTGTTAGCAGTTGTTTTCAGTGTTGGTCCTATTTATAATCTCCCCCTATTTGCTTTCTCTAGACATTCGGTTTTGTGTCTTTTGTTTATTTTGATTCATGCGTGTATTTAAAATGGCAGAGGCTCGGGGTACGGGCCCGTATCTCACATTCTCCAGGCTACGGGTACGGCGCTCAATCACGGGACGAATACATTGTGCGCAAATGTCTTCAAAGACTACTTAACTCTGATATGTTCCTAACCCTATCCCTAACCCTATTCCTTACCAAGATGCGTTAAATATACGAAATAAGAAAATGCATTTTTTGACGAAAAATTCGACTTGGAAGAGTTACTATCCCTGAACAAAAAGTCATGGTCTGAGTTAGAAAGCAAATTATCCTTGTCTTTATGAGGAAAAAATAAAAGTTGAGTTGAGTTGAGTGTTGCAAGAATGCCGTACCTCTAACCACTGTGATTATAAAATCCGCCAATATGCGCGACCAAGCCCCACGAAAGGGACATTAAGTGTCAAAATGACCATTCTGCGAAAATGGCACAGTTGGAAACTTCAGGCAATTCTCTTTCTAATGATATGCAACTCATTCTTGTATCCTTTTTTTGTTGCAGAGTTATGAGCGCTTAAACTCGGTAAGGTGACTGTCGGCCATTTTGAAAAATCACAGTCTAAAATCTATCCTATCCTATGAACATGCATCAACCTACTAACTTGGTAAAGGTCCCCACCCCCCCCTACATTTCTCCGTTAATTGTATTTTTTCCGTTTTTGCCTTTCTTACCATACATAAAGCTGATTTTAAACATTTTTAGCTAATCCTTTATGGAATACTAACCCTAGAACCCTAGATAACCCTTAACCCCCACCATAAGACGGAAAACGCAACGAACCATAACTGTGAAAATCGCGGTGTACTGCAGTAATAGTGGGGGGTAGGGTTTATTTTTAGGGCTAGGGTTAGGGATAGGGTTAGTATTCAAAAGGTTATTAGCTAAAAATGTTCCTAAAATACACCTTTATGTATGGTAAGAAAGGCAACCAAGGCCCTTTTTGGAATATTTAGATCATTATGAAAGATCCATTTATGGAAATGAAAGATAAGATGCTAGAGAACACCCCATAACTCAAAATTGATGAGAAACTTTGCTAGCCCGTTGTGAGAAACTAGCCCAGCGACTTAATGTCCCTTTCGTGGTGCTGGGTCACATATTGTCTGATGTGCATTTTCTTTTGTACTAAGCACGCCATAACAGCTAAGCTTGTCGATGTTTCAGTTTCGATACTACAAAGGTTTATTATGTCAAGACAATAACACGCTTAAACCGGATGGTGACGGGTCGGTGTGAAAGGCTAAGGATGTTGTGAACAATTGCAGACAAAACGTGGAAGGGGGCCCTTTAGCTTTCAATACCAGGACATCATGGACAATGACCCTAATATAACTGGGGATTTCCTCTATAGAAAGTTCACATTATATTCTTGTCCCCCTCCCCCCCCCTCCCTCTCTCTCTCTCCTCTCTCTCTCTCTCTCTCTCTCTCTCTCTCTCTCTCTCTCTCTCTCTCTCTCTCTCTCTCTCTCTCTCTCTCTCTCTCTCTCTCTCTCTCTCTCGCGTACTTTTTTTCTGAGAAAGTTCTGAATCTCGATTTACTCTCCCTCTCTTGTCTCTCTTGTCTTTCTCTCTCTATTTATCTTCTCTCTATTTGCTGATGACCTCTCTCCCGCTGTCTCCGTACTTTTTGGTGGCCCAGTTTGAGTCAATTAGTGTTCATTGTTTATTGTTGTTCATTTATTTTCATATTTGCTGATGACCCTACCCCGCTGTCCCCTTTGACATGGCCCAGTTCAGTCAAATAGTGTCCATTGTTCATTGTTGTTCATTGTTCTCTCTCTCCCCCCCCTCTCTCTCTCTCTCTCTCTCCCTCTCTCTCTCTCTCTCTCTCTCTCTCTCATTTCAGAGAGGGTATACATTTTCTCTTTTCAAAACAAAAGAGTTAAAGGAGCTATACGAGCGAATTGCAACGATTTTTCACACAATACGTGGTTTTTTACTGCTTTAACCTAATTATTGTGAGTTAAAGGAGTAATACGAGCGAATGGCAACGATTTTTCACACAATACGTTTTACTGCTTATTATTGTGAGTTAAAGGAGCTATACGAGCCAATTGCAACGATTTTTACACAATACGTTTTACTGCTTATTATTGTGAGTTAAAGGAGCTATACGAGCCAATTGCAACGAGTTTTACACAATACGTTTTACTGCTTTAACATAATTATTGTAAGCCCTGCAAGCAATTAAAAACGGGTCTAAAAACATTTTAGAATCCCATTTATGTACAAAACAATGAGAACGAATGAGGGTCCGCGTGTACAGTCGTCTCAGCTTGTCAGTTTCCTTGTTCATCTTTGATGAGGACAATAAAGACTAATTGGTTGATTGATTGATTGATTGATTGATTGGTTGATTGGCCGTAGCCTCTAGATAGCGGAGATGGCAGCTGCTATTCCAAGCAGATGGGCTGAATTTTGTACTCTTCCCAAAAAAGGAAACTTGACATCGCTTTTCAACGTTTCATTTCTACGCCATTAAACATCATAGAAAGTAAATTATACAACTGCAATATTGTGAAAGGACTGCCGTTTTAATATCCCAAAATGTCATTCTTGGAGAACCAATAGATCCACGTACACAAGCACTTGAATGGTACAAGGGTGCAAGAAAATGCCGTTAGTGTGGTATGCCTACCACGAGCATTGGCAAAATGTCCACTAGACAGGACCCAAGAATTGAGTTAAAATTGCAAACATGCGTCAGAGGATACCATCCCACTCTTGCTGCACAGTTTTATTACATTCTGGAGGTAGCTGAGGTTATGGAACCCTCTAGTGTAAACACGATCCAATAATTCCACAGATAATCAAAGGGTGACTTCTTCTTCTTCTTCTTCTTCTTCTTCTTCTTCTTCTTCTTCTTTGGCAAGGTACGTGTGTGTCCGGTTTTCAGTTTTCACTGGTCTCCCCACTGCGCACAGCCGACACATTCCGATTTTCGGAGGAGCTCAAAGGAGAAACATTATTGGGAAGATTGTTTTTGGAAACAAAAGGCAGGAGAACGGGCCAATAAGTCAGAAAGATAGTAGATGACAGAAAGCAAAGGGAAAAGGCAGAGTCAAAGAGAGTGGCAGATTAGAGGAAGTTACAAGCACAGAACTTCCAGAAGGTGAGGGAAGTGTAAAGTTTCTTTTTTGGAAGAATATAATATTCAGGTCACAGTACTTCACGAAAGACATTCCTGCGAAAGGATGTTCCTTTGCTGTGAGTTCAAATCATTGGGGCTTTATATGCTGCTTATTGACGACTCGAAAGAGCATTGATTTTAGGACTGACTTGACCATGCCACCTAGTGACGAGTCAGGAGCAGATAATTTTTCTGTGGCTATAAACTACTACTTCATGACAGGCAAGGGCGATAATCTTATGTAGATGGCGCACACATTTCATTTGTTGTAAAGGTTGTGGCTGTGGTTGTGCTTGATTGTATTATCTTATTAGAGAATGTTCAGTATGAAGCCTAAATTAATATGTTAATGCCATACACCTCTCATTCATTCTAGTGTTACTATACTATACATTTTGTCCCAGTAAAAGAGTAAATGTACTTTGTTTTTTAATTACTAGAGCGTGTTTTGTTGTTATGATGGTTGGTTGTGGTTGTTCTTGATTGTATTCTCTTATTAGATAGATGCACATATCCACGCACAAACACACACACACACACACACACACACACACACACACACACACACACACACACACACACTCACACACACACACACACACACACACACACACACACACACACACACACACACACACAGAGACTCACACACACACACACACACACACACACACACACACACACACACACAACACACACACACACACACACACACACACACACACACACACCATGGGTGCATGCGGTGACGAAAGAGTTTGCCTGAACTTTCCATCATAACCCTTGCTATATTGGTCAATTTAAGAACACAAAGAGCACGAGAAGAGCCCTATCTTCAGGCAGACCACTGCCTGAACAAGCATCAAATTGCCTGAATTCAGGCTTCAGGCAGACCCACATGCACCCCTCACACACACACACACACACACACAACACACACACACACACACATACAACACACATACACACATATTACACCCACAACACACACACACACACACACACACACACACAGACACACACACACACAAGGTCACACACATACATACATATATATATTATATATACACCACCACACACACACACACACACACACACACACACACACACACACACACACACACACACACACACACACACACACACACACACACACACACACACACACACACACACACACACACACACACACACACACACACACACACACACACACACACACACACACACACACACACACTCACTTACTTTACATCCAGTCTTAGATTATTCCCACACCCACAGTGAAGAAATTAACACTTAACTCGAGTAACCGGTTCTCGATTACTGAGTGTGGCCCTACGAATATTCATGAGGTTTATAACATTATGCACGCCCACCGCCGAGCGACTTAATTAAATGGCAATACTTTCAGGAAATGAGAACTGATCACATGTCGACACCTCGGTATAATTAGAGCTGGCTGCGTCTGTCAACTACTTGGTGGTTTGACGCGAGAGAATATAATAATAATAATAATAATAATAATAATAATAATAATAATAATAATAATAATAACGAATAATAATATAACGACGAGAGGACAGATAAGATTATGAGGGTGACGTCAAGCAATAACGCTCCCAGGTCCATGTCATAAGACATGTCCTGTTAAAATTGAAACAAATAGTGTCCTTTAGTGATCCCCTCTGTCTGGACAGAAATGTCCTGTTAGAATTTCACACTGGAGCACTTTGCCCTATTGATTTCTGCAAGAGCCAGGACATCTTGCCCTGTTGGTTTTCTTGTTTCAGGACATTTTGCCCTGTTGATTTTCTTGTTTCAGGACATTTTGCCCTGTTGATTTTCTTGTTTCAGGACATTTGGCCTGTTGATTTTCTTGTTTCAGGACATTTTGCCCTGTTGATTTTCTTGTTTCAGGACATTTTGCAATGTTGATTTTCTTGTTTCAGGGACATTTTGCCATGTTTTTCTGTTTCGCTTTTCTTGTTGTTTCAGGACATTTTGCCTTGTTGATTTTCTTGTTTCCAGGACATTTTGTCCTTGCTTGATTTTCTTGTCCCAGGACATTTTGCCTTGTTGATTTTCTTGTCCCAGGACATTTTGCCTTGTTGATTTTCTTGTCCCAGGACATTTTGCCTTGTTGATTTTCTTGTCCCAGGACATTTTGTCTTCTTGCTTTTCTTGTCCCAGGACATTTTGTCTTGTTGCTTTTCTTGTCCCAGGACATTTTGTCTTGTTGATTTTCTTGTCCCAGGACATTTTGTCTTGTTGCTTTTCTTGTCCCAGGACATTTTGCCTTGTTGCTTTTCTTGTCCCAGGACATTTTGTCTTGTTGATTTTCTTGTCCCAGGACATTTTGTCTTGTTGCTTTTCTTGTCCCAGGACATTTTGTCTTGTTGCTTTTCTTGTCCCAGGACATTTTGCCTTGTTGCTTTTCTTGTTTCAGGACATTTTGTCCTATTGGTTGTTTTGTCACATTTTGTCTTGTTGATTTTCTTGTTTCAGGACATTTTGTCCTATTGGTTCTGTTTTGTCACATTTTGTCTTGTTGATTTTCTTGTTTCAGGACATTTTGTCCTATTGATTTTCTTGTTTTGTGACATTTTGTCCTGTTGATTTTCTTGTTTCAGGACATTTTGTCATATTGGTTCTGTTTTGTGACATTTTATCTTGTTGATTTTCTTGTTTCGGGACATGTTTTTCGCTATTGATTTTCTTGTTTTGTGACATTTTGCCCTATTGATTTTCTTCTTTCAGGACAATTTGTCATTGACTCATATCGATTTTCCATTGTCAATGTATCACTACGTAACGTTTCAATAAAAACTATCTGAAAGGAGGTTAGGACGTGAAGAGGTGGTGATCTCCCCCCCCCCCTCTCTCTCTCTCTCTCTCTCTCTCTCTCTACGGAAATGCTTAATGCCCTCCTTATCCAATGTACCAAAACCATATCAAGTCACGGAATACTGCGTAACACTAATAGACGAGAATAGACAAGAAATGCATTAGCATAACTGTTCTTAGCTCTCTCTCTCTCTCTCTCTCTCTCTCTCTTCTCTCTCTCTCTCTCTCTCTCTCTCCTCTCTCTCTCTCTCTCTTCCCCCTTCTCTACCCTACATCCCTTGCATATTTGCGTTTGTATCAAGGCTCATGGCTGACGTACAATAACATTAATGCACATGCTCTCTCTCTCTCTCTCTCTCTCTCTCTCTCTCTCTCTCTCTCTCTCTCTCTCTCTCTCTCTCTCTCCCCCTTTACCCTATTCCCTACCCTACATCCCTTGCATATTTGCGTTTGTATCAAGGCTCATGGCTGACGTACAATAACATTAATGCACATGCTCTCTCTCTCTCTCTCTTCTCTCTCTCTTCTCTCTCTCTCTCTCTCTCTCTCTCTCTCTCTCTCTCTCTCTCTCTCTCTCTTCCCTCCTTTACCCTATTCCCTACCCTACATCCCTTGCATATTTGCGTTTGTATCAAGGCTCATGGCTGACGTACAATAACATTAATGCACATGCTCTCTCTCTCTCTCTCTCTCTCTCTCTCTCTCTCTCTCTCTCTCTCTCTCTCTCTCTCTCTCTCTCTCCCTCTCTCTCTCTCTCTCTCTCTCTCTCTCTCTCTCTCTCTAACCCCCTTTACCCTATTCCCTACCCTACCCCTTGCATATTTGCGTTTGTATCAAGGCTCATGGCTGACGTACACATAACATGAATGCTCTCTCTCTCTCTCTCTCTCTCTCTCTCTCTCTCTCTCTCTCTCTCTCTCTCTCTCTCTCTCTCTCTCTCTCTCTCTCTCCCCCCCCCCCCCCACCTGAATACTCGAAGTGGAAAGGTCACGTTTATGTGCTGTGCAATATTCAGTCAAATTACATCAGTATCAGGGGGAGGGGTGCGTGCGCGCGGCACACGTGCGAGCGTGCGTGCGTGCGTGCGTGCGTGTGTATATGTTGATATCGAAAACTACGTGCTGCTGTTGTACATGTTCTGTGTTAGTGTTTTCTTGTCATGATAGGGGCTGTTGGCCTAAGTCATTAAAATATTTCCGAGAACTTTCCGAGTTCTCTCCCTTCAAATGTGTATGCATTATTTAGCTCCCCTATCCAATGTGTCAACACCGTATCACATCACACAATGTGAAGTAACACCGTGATCATACGAGTAACATTACGTGCCTGTACTTAGCGTAATGGAAGAATTGAGGGGAAAAGCAGTTAGGCGTTAGCTTACTCTACTATGTAACATACTGTCACATTGCGTAACAGAACTCTATAACTTCAGATTGCTAAGCAGAAGTGGAAAAAACGTGCGAGCGGGGGTGGGTTGCATTTTCATAATAATATATACATGTCACTGTGTGAGATAAAATAGGATATTTTTCCAACCGTTACCCCCCCCCCCCCTCTCTCTCTCTCTCTCTCTCTCTCTCTCTCTCTCTCTCTCTCTCTCTCTCTCTAATATCTATCTATCTAACTATCTATCTATTTATCTGTATCCATCTCAGGGCTGAGCGTTAACAAACAAAAAAAGTATTTATACTAATGATCACTCCGATGTGAGCACAAAGTTTTGCTTCAGATAAATTGTTTTAAAATTCTTCTTACCATCTCATTACCCTGTATAATAATCTCTCTCTCTCTCTCTCTCTCTCTCTCTCTCTCTCTCTCTCTCTCTCTCTCTCTCTCTCTCTGTCTCTCTCTCTCTCTCTCTCTCTCTCTCTCTCTCTCTCTCTCTCTCTCTCTCTCTCTCTCTCTCTCTCTCTCTTTCTCTCGAATTAAGCTAGCAAGAGAATCCATAATGCATTGTTATACTTTGATTTTGTAGTATTGTGCTGTGTGCACTATTTCAATTATTACGTGTTTGCTTGTTGGCTTATTCCTTCATTTTCTGATGCAGATTTGTTTATATGAACTTCATCAGTATGGGGCTATGGCCTTGACCTGATTAAACATTCGCATTCGTATTCGTATTCTCTCTCTCGTCTCCGTCTATC
>CM065681.1:79565437-79572937 GCA_017654935.2 Phymorhynchus buccinoides
ACATCGTTACGAATTTTACTGTTGTTTTGCTTCAGAGCTTGTAAAACTGATTTTGAATCAACACAAAATAAGACGTTATGAATGGAATATGGTAGAGAACAGACACATTCTAAAGCTCGCATTATAGCGTATAATTCAGAAGTAAATATTGATATGTCTTTGCCTAAATAATAAGACTTTTCTATTTTAAGTGATGGTATAACAAAACCTGCCCACTGTCTGACGTGTCTAAGACGAATCATCAGTGAATTGTTTTAGATGATTTGAATATTTTGAATCTAAATGGCGTTGAACTTCAGATACTAATAAATTAACCTCTTCATCTTTGTTGTAACTGGTATATTCTATATCAAAGGTTGCCTTTCTTTGTTCCCATGGTGGCATTAGTGGTATAATAGGCATGACAGAGATATTATGGATAGTTACCTTACTTTTACTCATAATGTCTTCAATATAATTCTTGATTGGTTGCAGAGATGTTATATTTTTTGCTCTTTTCGGAAAATCTGTCTCTGAATTCAAGAATATTTCATCCTCTGTACTATTGTCAACAGAAAGGCCTCTGACTATGTATTTTGAAACTGCTAATTTCCGATGTTCCGCGAATGACAATATATTGCCCTCTTTGTATGTTCTAAGCGTGTTAGAGTGCATAGGGACACCAAGCGCTAGTTTGAGAGAACTATAGATCTTCTTTAAAACCAACTGTAATATCCATCCATTTCCTGGAATGATCGGAAATTGAAAGAGAAACAGAAGAGGGGTGGAACTGGGAAGGGGGGGGGGGGGGGGGTGTTGAGTCGACTCCGAAAATGAAACGGTTTTGAAGGGACGGAACGGGAGGTGGTCAGGAGAAGGGGGGTGTTTTAGGAAAGATGGATCGCGCTAAAGTGATTTTGGTGGTTTGGTTTTTTTTGTCTTCTTCTTCTGGTTTCCTTAGTCAGTAAAATGCCATTCATTGCAATGTCGGAGGGCGCGTTGTTTCTAATTCATTTGGGTTCATTTGTTCATTTTTTTGTTCATCGTTCGCGATCGGTCATTTCTTTCTTTCTTATTGTCCTTTGCCCATCTACGATTTGCAAAGGAGTCTAAATTCGTTCCTGTATGTTTATTTTTTTCCCTTCTGTCCGTCCCAAGGATATCTCCCGCACCACTTGACAGAATCACTTCATTGACAGGAAACTGTCTTCTTTTTTTTTTGGAAGAAACTTTCAAAACGATTTCCTCCTCCGGCCGAAGTCGGACTTGCTGGGCCCAACTATTTCTTAGTTAGGTGCATAACGGCAGCGTGACGCAACTGCGCTCATTATTGACAGGGAATTGTCTAATCGATCGAAGAAGAAGAAGAAGAAGAAGAAGAAGAAGAAGAAGAAGAAATTAGGAAAAACACAAAAATGCAGAGAAATTTACATTCTCGATCCGATTCTTAACCCTTTCGCCGCCAGCCATTTTTCAGCCAAAATATTATTTTAAACTTAACTGGGTAGATAAAAAAACAAAAACTGCAATATTGGGAATTCCTCTGTGACATGTATAGGATTAGGCCTATCTTTACCTCCCCAAATAAAGAAAATAGGGTCTTCGGATAACAGACATTGGTTTGATGCCTTTTAGTGACACAGGTGTTAAACCATGGTGGTGCATAAATTGGTGGTGAAAGGGTTAAACACTCCAGTTGTCATAACAGAGCAGTATAATGATGCGGCCAGATAAGAGGGGCTGTGTGTTTTAAGTGGTCCTGTGAAACGGAAAGGATCCAGCGATGTCCCTCATTATCTTGTCGAGGAATGCATGGTGTTTTGCTGTGTGGTTGTTGTCATATGATTTGGGGGTGGGGGTGGATGGAGACAGAGCGAGCGAGAGAGAGAGAGAGAGAGAGAAGAGAGGGGGGGGAGAGAGTGAGAGAGAGAGAGATAGATAGAGAGAGAGAGAACATGGTGTAGATGCATGGTGTTTTGTTATGTGATGCTTGTCATAATAATGATTTGGGGGTGGGTGGGTGCGTGGAGTGGGAGAGAGAGAGAGAGAGAGAGAGAGAGAGAGAGAGAGAGAGAGAGAGAGAGAGAGAGAGAGAGAGAGAGAGATAGATATAGAGAGAGAGAACATGGTGTAGATGCATGGTGTTTTGTTATGTGATGCTTGTCATAATAATGATTTGGGGGTGGGTGGGTGCGTGGGTGGGGGAAGACAGAGAGAGAGAGGGTAGAGATAGAGAGAGAGAGAGAGAGAGAGAGAGAGAAAGCAAGAGAGAGAGAGAGAGAGAGAGAGATGAAGAAGAGAGCAGAAGAGAGAGAGAGAGAGAGAGAGGAGAGGAGAGGAGGAGTGAGCTAATGGGATGAGCTTAGAGAGAGAGAGAGAGAGAGAGAGAGACGCTTCAAACACTTCAAAATGTTTTAATTGGCATAATAATACACCTTAATGTCACGGGGCCTCTCTTTTCCCCCGCAGCGTATACATTATATGATAACAAACAATAAGAATACAAACAAATAAATCAACTAAAGTGAAACTCATGACCATTATAGTAAACACAATCGTGATGCATAACTACCAACTTATCCTGGTCAATAATGTTTTCTCGAACTACTCAAATAATAATGGTAGTAATCAAATAATGTAAAAAGGTACAAAAACTAAACGAATAGCAACAGATCATCAAGCCAAATGATATTTATAATAATTCCTAGCCATTCAGCTGTACGACAAAAGAAAATATCTCCAGCTGAGAGAGACAGAGAGAGAATACGAATGAATGAATGAATACGAATGTTTAATGAGGGTAAACGGATAAGCTCAAGCTTCTTTACACCATGCCCTCGAGGGGAAAAAGAAAAGCCAAATAACAAGAAAAGGAAAACAAAAGAAAGTAAAAAATGCATAACAAGAATAGAAAATAACAACAGGCATGTTCTCAGTAAATTGAAGAACATGCGAAAAAAATTCAAACTCAAACGAAGAGCTCGTTCACGTACTCGCACATACACAAAACATACAGCATATCCTATAACTATACCAAAACATGCATACCTAGTCTCTCGTGGTGTGTTCGAACACACAGGTGCAAATACGCTCATGGTCCAATGATAGAATACAATACACTAATAACCCCACGTTATAGAGAAACATTATATTTACGTAAAGTCATTATTATTAGAGAGAGAGAGAGAGAGAGAGAGAGAGAGAGAGAGAGAGGGGGGGAGGGGTAGGTGGTGTAGAGAGAGAGAGAGAGAGAGAGGGGTAGGTGGTGTAGATGATTGATTACAATTTTAATATTTGGAAATGTTTGTGTGTGTTGCAGGTTCGAGATTAAAGAGTCATAAGAAGGTATGTATTTGTATATGTATGATGTATATGAATCTCTGCCTAACTCTCTGTCTGTCGTTGTGTGTATATGTCACTATGTGTGACACCCCCACCCCCCACCCCTGTCTCTCTTCCTTTGTACTCTGTCTCACTCACCCCACGCCCCATCTCTCTTTTTCGTTCCTTCGCTCTCCTTCTCTTGCTACTCTCCCCTCCCTCTCTGTCTGTCTCTCTTTCTCTTCCTCTATCTGTATTTTCCCTGTCTGTCTGTCTGTCTATCTGTCAGTCTCTCTGAGTCTCTCTATACCTCTGTTTTTCTCTCTCTCTACGTCTTTCCTTTCCTTCCACCTCTCTCTCTCTCTGTCTCTCCGTGTGTCTATGTTTCTCTCTCTCTCTCTCTCTCTCTCTCTCTCTCTCTCTCTCTCTCTCTCTCTCTCTCTCTCTCTCTCTCTCTCTCTCTCTCTCTCTCTCTCTCTCTCTCTCTCTCTCTCTCTCTCTCTCAATGTTTTCCGAGTTTATTTTTATCTTCATGTTTATATGCTTATGATACCTTGTGTATAGAGGGGTGGGGGGAGGTGGTGTGTGTGTGTGTGTGTGTGTGTGTGTGTGTGTGTGTGTGTGTGTGTGTGTGTGTGTGTGTGTGTGTGTGTGTGTGTGTGTGTGCCTAAAAGAAGGATGGGGCAGACAATTGTTTAGTTTAATTCTTTTGGTTGTTCTTTGTATTTATGTTTGGTTTCTTTTCTTCATTTTCTTTTTTTTTGCATGAGGACTGGACGAAAAAAAGCAATGTTGCTTAATCTATTATCCTCAATAAAGAAAACTTATTCATTCATTCATTCATTCTCTATCTCCATCTCTTTCTTTATCTCTCTCTCTCTCTCTCTCTCTCTCTCTCTCTCTCTCTCTCTCTCTCTCTCTCTCTCTCTCTCTCTCTCTCTCTCTTTCTTTATCTCTCGCCCCCCCTCTCTCTCTCTCTCTCTCTCTCTCTCTCTCTCTCTCTCTCTCTCTCTCTCTCTCTCTCTCTCTCTCTCTCTCTCTCTCTCTCTCTCTTTCTTTCTCTCTCCATTACCAGAAATGATTGTCTCGCAGTGTGTGTATGAGTGTGCAGTATCTGTCTTGTGCTAATGACCCCATTCCTTGTTGTTTGTGTCACACATGCCGACATATGCCCTTCATTGTGTATGCCCTTTTGTTTGTTTGTTTGTTTGTTTGCTTTACTCTTGTTTGCTGTTCATTAATGATGTTTTTCTCGTGTTTGCATCTGTAAACTCTTTCTCTTTTGTCTTTTATTTTTATTCTCTCGAAAACCCTCTCTCTCTGTGACTGCGAGCGCGCTCGTGTATGTGTATGTGTGTGAATGCGCGCGCGCGTGTGTGATCTTTCTCAGCTGCTATTTAAGTGATATATTTGTTGTTTTGATGATTATATTCATCAGATATTACATACCTGTATTGTTAAAAAAACTCGGGACTTTATTGGTCTTGCACTGCCTCCGGGCATTGTCTCCAGGATCGTTCCCACCATCTTTATATCTACTAGTGTCCCATATGTGTCGGTTCCAGACCGGAGGACGTTAAACAGATTTTCATGTTTTGATGAGGAAACCTTTGTTGTTATCTTCTCCATCGTTTGGGATCATGATAACGACGATGACGACGACGACGACGATGATGATGATGACGATAAAATTACTGATGATAGTGATGGTGATGCTGGTGGTGGTGGTGGTGATAATGATGATGGTGATGATGATGATATATATGATGCTGATGATAATTATATGATGATGATGATGATATATGATGATGATGATATATGATGATGATGACGATGATGATGCTATGATGATGACGACGATGACGATCATGATAATAATGTTGTTGCTGTGCTGCTGGTGGCGATGGTGTTTATGATGAAGATGATGACGACAACGACGACGATGATTTGTCCATCGTTTGGACTATTGTGGTGTGTTCATCTTTGAACTCGCGCGCGCGCGCGCGTGTGTGTGTGTGTGTGTATGTGTGTGTGTGTGTATGTGTATGTGTATGTGTGTGTGTGTGTGTGTGTGTGTGTGTGTGTGTGTGTGTGTGTGTGGTGTGTATGTGTGTGTGTGTGTAGGCTATGTTAGCGTTGACGATGTTGTGTGGCGTGAAGAAACAACCCAAAAAAACAACAACAACAAAAACAAAGAAAGGCAAACAAACAAGAGTAACGAAACGCAACCCAAGAAGCCTCCTCGTTGTCACCTTTGCTTGTCCTTTCCATTTGTTCAAGCTATGTTTGTTTGTTTGTTTGTTTGTTTGTTTGCGTGCTCTTTTATTTGTTTGTTACACACTCGTTTGTTGTCGTTTATTTAGACCCCATCTCGCGTGCACGGTGTTGTTTCCTTTCTTGAAATTCATGTTTGTTTGGCAGTCATCTTATCCTTGATGTCTTATGCTTCGTTGTGTTAGTGTGGTTTTCCTTTTTCTGCATGTTTTGGGTTTTTGTGTGTTCTATTATCTCTTTCTTTTAATGTATGTAACACACTTTTTGTCTCTCTCTGCTCCCCCCCCCCCCTTTTTTTCCCCCTTCGAGTTTTAACCTCTTATTTTATTTGGACTAGCGCAACGCCTAGTACTGGCAATGCACCGTACTGGTAACGCCTAGTAACGGTAACGCCAAGTACTGGTAACGCTGAGTACAGCAAATTTGAAGCGATTCGGTTAAGAAACGCCGGAGGTCTAAGGCCCCGTTTCCCGTTGGCGCTGCTCTGAGAGTGATGCGCTCTCCCGATTCTCTTCCAATTTGCTGCCAGGCTTTGCCCAGGTCATAGCAAGCCTGACAGCAAATTTGAAGCGATTCGGTTACGAAACGGCGGAGTTATTTGTAAAAAGGTGAAGCGGCGTATAGCGCGCGCGTTTATGAATCGATTCGCTTCTGGTTTGGCACACGGATAGTCCCCGGCCCCGGTCATCGTCCTGCCAAATGCGAAGGCAATCGGCCGGAGATACGGGCGCCGAGAGACCGGCGGATGCGCGTTTCGCGCATTTGCGAAACCGCGCAAATGATACGGCCGCCTCGGTTGCCGTTGCCATCGCCCCGCTAGGGCTCACAGCAAATTTGAAGCGATTCGGTCAAAAAACGGCGGAGTTATAAGGCCCGTTTTGTGTTTCAGACACACACACACACGCACACGCACACGCACACGCACACGCACGCGCGCGCGCGCGCGCGGACGGACAGTTGGCTTTTTACTATATGATGATGACATGGGATGTTGTTTTGCGGAGTGAACAGTTTTTGTCAGTTGGCCCACATTTTAGCTGGGAAAAGGTTTTGAAATAAACCGAAATATTGCTCATTTGAACCACGGTGTTGCTGTTTATATACTCTTCTAGCCTCAATTTGCTTCATGCGTGCATGTTGCTTACGAGATCAATACATCAACTTGTTGTGCGTGTAAGGTTGTATGTTATTGTGTTTCTGTGTTTTTCTGTTCCATTTCTCTCTTTTTATTTTCCCTGTACCCCCGCACCCTCTTCCCTCCTCCCCCCAGGCCTACCCACATTCTTGCTTTCTTCCCCATTGCTTCTCTGAAATATTGTGTCTTTTTCTTTCATTTCTTAGTGTCCTTAGTTTTCTCTCTGTCTTTTCTTCTTCTCTCCATTTGTGCCTATGTTTTGCTGTTGTTCTTTCTTTTTCCTGTGTTCTTTGTTTATTTGTTTATTTTTCTGTCATGCCGGGTCCTCACAATATAGCAAGATAATCTTCTTTTGCGTGAAGGGAAATACGGATAATTATTGTCTTAGCTAATTACTACTACGGATGACTTATTCGTCTCCGTACCTCATTACGTAATCGTGATTGTTTAAAAAAACCCCGGTATTTTATACAATTTTTCATTCATTCATTCATTCATTCATTCATTCTTTCTTTCTTTCTCTCTGTTTTTCTGTTTTCTCTATGTTTCTCTACGTTTCTCTCTGTCTCTCTGCCTCTGTCTCTTTCTCTGTCTCTGTCTCTCTCTTGTTTAAATTTTTTTATCTTTCTCTCTATGATTATGTCGCTGTCTCTGTCTCTCTGTCTCTCTCTCTCTCTCTTTGTCTCTCTCTCTCTCTCTCTCTCTCTCTCTCTCTCTCTCTCTCTCTCTCTCTCTCTCTCTCTCTCTCTTTTTTTGTGTCTCTTTCTCTCTATGATTATGTCACTGTCTCG
>CM065681.1:79575437-79587937 GCA_017654935.2 Phymorhynchus buccinoides
CTGACTCTGTCTCATGTGATCTCTTTGCTGATGACACCTCTCTCCATTCTAGTGCAACTAACCTACCTTCGATTCAAACCTCTCTTCAGTCAGCTTTACATGATGTCTCTGATTGGTGTAGCCAAAACCGTATGGTCCTCCATCCAAACAAAACCTAAAGCATGGTAATTACTTCAAGACAAAAGCATCAGAAAGAACCTCTAGTTTTAAATGTTTATATTAATGACAATTACATAGAACAAGTACGCGAGCACCGAGTCCTAGGAGTGATAATAGACGACGAACTAAAATGGCAATCCCATATTGAAAAAATGACATAAACTTGCACGCAGCCTATTCCTACTAAAAAAAACCCTTACACCCTTCATAGATATAGATGCGCGCAAAATGTTTTTACATGCCCACTGTCTCTCGCACATTAATTATGCATCTGTAGTCTGGGACTCTGCAGCTAATTGTCACCTATTGAAACTCAATTCTATGTACAAAAGGGCAGCTAAAATAATTCTTCCTGATCCTGAACTCAGTACGTTTGAAAAACAAGCCCAGTCAAACATACTTCCACTGCAATCACAGCTTAGCTACAATAAAGCCATTCTCATGTACAAAGTACACAACGGCTTAGCTCCACAATACCTCACAACGTTATGGTTCATGTAATTATATTTTACCACAAACAAGAATTGATAAATTTAAGTCGAGCTTTACCTTTTCGGGTTCCTTCATATGGAACTCCCTTCCGTGTGACATTAAACTATGCTCCTCTATCGCAGCCTTCAAAATGAGTCTTCGAAAGACACTAACATTCGACCCTCCTTAATCTCATGTATTCTCCACACTTCTCCATTCTTAGTTTAGTTTTGTTGCACCAAACGATTGGAATTCTCTCCCTGACCATACCCGTAACCAGTCCACTCTTCCTTCCTTCAAGTCCCAACTAAAGACCCACTTCTTCATGAAAGCTTTCTCTCTGCAAAGTCTGATCCTTTCCCCACTCTTGTTTTCCAGCTCATTGAAGACGTTGAGTATGAGGTTAACGCGTGCGCGCGTGTGTGTATGGGGTGGGGGTGGGGAGTAGGGGGGCAGGGGTGGGGATGGGTGGGGTGGGGGGGGGGGGTGGTGAGTGGGGGGATGGTTGGAGTGGTGGTGTTGAAGGGACGTGGGTGTTAGTGTGTTGTGCTATGATTATACGCAATGCATTCTCTAATATGTATTCATTTTCATAGAGATGTATGGTGAGGATACGTGAACCAGTCTGTTAGAAATGTTTGTACGAATGGTGAGTGAAAAGCGCATTGAGTTGCTTAGCAAGATTATGCGCTATATAAGCATTATTAATTATGTTTTTTGTTTTTTTTTATTCCCCAGGGTCATATCTCCTGATATGCTAAATGTTTATGACGATGTTAGTATGTATTCAGTTCATTTTATTCATTTAATTCTATTTGTTTACTATTCGTCTACAATTTGCCTAATATATGTTAGAAATGGTGTCCTCAATTTAATGCAAATTGTTACCTGTTACATACCCTATGATGCATTTATTTGCCCTGTTCTATAATGTATGTTTCCTTTATATACATGCGCGCTAGTGTGTAAGTACGGTTGCATGCTTGTATGCACGCGCGAGTATTAAAACATTATGCAAGTTTCATAAACCCATATTTCAGCCTATCTATGTTTCATAATATCAACTGCTTTGCTACCTTTGTGTAATAGTATGCCTTGCCATGTTTTGTGTTCTGTGTTAGTATTATATGTATCAAGGACAGATTGGAAGAATAGGCGTTGCCTAAAATCTATATCCTTGGAAAATAAAGTTTAAGTTTTCAAGTTCTCTCTCTCTCTCTCTCTCTCTCTCTCTCTCTCTCTCTCTCTCTCTCTCTCTCTCTCTCTCTCTCTCTCTCTCTCTCTCTCTCTCTCTCTCTCTCTCTCTCTCTCTCTCTCTCTCTGTGATTTCTTCCTTCCCTCTTTCTGTCTGTCTTTATTTTCGTCTGTCTGTGCCTCTCTCTGCCTCTCTCTGTTTCTGTCTGTATTTGTCTCTCTCTCTTTCTTTGTCTGTCTGTCTAACTGTCTGTCAGCCTGGCTTCGCTAACTGCCTGTCTGTATGTCTCTTTCTGTTTGTCGGTCTGTCTACCTCTCTCTCTGTCTCTGTCTCTCTCTCTCTCCCCCCCCCCCTCTCTCTCTCTCTCTCTCTCTCTCTCTCTCTCTCTCTCTCTCTCCTCTCTCTCTCTCTCTCTCTCTCTCTCTCTCTCTCTCTCTCTCTCTCCGTTATCGTTTCTATTGCCCCTTCTTAAACCTCCTATCTTCCCACTGGCGAATTTGAATCCTTAAACCTCCCCTTCCCCTTTCCCCTTTCCACACATCTCCCCGTTCTGAATGGACTCTTTAGTTGGAGTTATTGTCTTCAGCTCTCGACACCAGGTAACGTTCCATTTGAAAGCAGTTTCTTAGCGACGTCAAACGCTCTCTCTCTCTTTCTTTGTGTCTTTCTTTCTGTCTCGCGCGCGCGATTGTCAAAAACAGCTTATACCTTCTGTTATTATGAGCAAGGGAAGTGAAATGAGCCGCGAGAGTGATCTTCATTCGGTCCACATGAAGAGATCAATTCCTTCCGAACTGAGTGAGAGCTTGTGTGTAAAATATGAATGTTTAGCCTCTACCAGCGTAAAAGCAACAGTTGAAATCCAGCTTTTAAGCATAAAAGAAAGAAGGGAAAATGAAGAAGCAGAATGTTTGGTTGGAGTGGAGAAGAAAAACATGATCCATTAAAATAGGGATTGGGACTGGAGAAGGTTGAACCGGAAGAGAAAGGGGTGGGGGTGGATGGGAGGTGGGTGACTTAATGAGGGGGGGGTGTGTGGGTGTGTGTGGTGTGGATAAGATGAAGTCTAAGAAAAAAAGGTTAAGAGAGAGAGAGAGAGAGAGAGAGAGAGAGAGAGAGAGAGAGAGAGAGAGAGAGAGAGATAGAGAGAGAAATGCATAAAACAAACAAATACATCAACCAACCAACAAATCAATCGATCAAGTGATCGATCGATCGATCAATCAATCAATCAATCAATCAATCAATCAATCAATAAATCAATGAATAGATCGGCAATCAATCAATCGATCAATCAATCAATCAATCAACCAATCAATCGATCAATCGATCAATCAATCAATCAACCAGTCACCCAACCAGTTAATCAATCAATCAATCAATCGATCAGTCAATCAATCAATCGATCAGTCAGTCAATCAATCAACCAGTCAATCAATCAGTCAATCAATCAATCAATCATTCAACACATAAATGAAAAACCAATTCATAAAGAAATGCACGAATAAATAGGTAAGTGAACGAATAAAATAGATGCATCAATAAATAAATAAATAAAAAAGTAGTATATTATAATAAATAAGTAAATCAATCCAATCACTCAACCAGATGCATAACTAAATCACGTAAATAAGATAAATGATCATGAAATACATTAAAAAAAATAAACGAATGAACAAATAAATAAACACATAAATGAATGAACAAACAATTGAATACATGGATACATCAATAATTAACTGAAAAGGTAAATAAATAAATAACTGGAAAAAAAAATAAAAAATAATGAAGTGGATAAAAACATGAAGAAAAAAAAATCAAACAAACAAACAAGCGTACAAACTGAGGATTTCAGAAGAAAAACAACAACCCTCAAGCAAACAGTGCCCCTTACGCCTATACTGTAATCCACCCTGGGGACATATTCTGCTGCCCCCCCCCCCCCCCCCCAACACATTATTTCAACTTTTTGTGCCTTTCTTGTATTGATCTATCAATCTATATTCATCTGGATACCCCCCTCTCCCCCCTTTTTTTTTTGTTTCTCCAGTAATAACCCCACCCCACCCCCACCCCCACCCACATCATTCATCCATTCTTTCTCTCCTTCCCGTCCCTCCATCTCGCCCCTCACCCCACCCCACTTATCCCTCTCCCACCGTTTTTTTTCTCTCTCTTTTATCTATTCTTTCCCTTCTTCTTGTTTTGTCTCTTCCATCTCCTCATTATTTTCTGTCCCGTTCCAACCTTTTAACTCATTCGCATCGCAACGATTTTGAATTATACAAACCCACACCTCACAAATCACTCCAGACATAAACACAAACAAAACTTACATAAACTAAAGGAAAAAATGAAAAAAGATTACAGGTTGTTACTTCAGGTTTAGACATAGGGAAGTGGTAGATCAGACTTTAAAAAAAAATTTTTTATATATACATAGCCTTTATATAGAAAAAAAACCTCTCCACACCAATTGGTTTCCCCTCACAACAAACCACTACAAAAGCAAAATCAGAGGCAAAATGGTGGTCTAAGGGAGCGAAATGAGTTTAGGAGTAACCAAAGTGTGGCGTGCACACAGAGTTACTTCCCTTGAAACAAATTCATCAAATTGACAGCTTTTATATATCCGGCCATATATGGGTGGAACGACTTGAATGAGTTAAGAGGCCGACCCCCACATCCAATTCCGTCCAGTTTCAGTCGTGCGACCATCCTATCCAACTTAAACGTATGTGAGGCGTGCTTCTGATGAAATATTACTGTCTACATTTACGAATCTGATAAAAAAAATCGTACTAGTTTTGTTCACTACAGTCATGTAAACCCCAACGCACGAACTACACGATAATAGAAATACATATTATATAATTTCATCAGGTTCGTGTGTGTGTGTGTGTGTGTGTGTGTGTGTGGGGGGGGGGGGGGGGGGGGGGGGGGGGGGGGGGGGCGGGGGGGTGGGGGGGGGGGGGGGGGGGGGGGCTATACATGTATGTGAATAAAAGCTAGTAGGAGTTTATCAGATTCATGTAGACAAGTTTTGTTTAGTATTTCACGATAATTCTGCCTCACAAAAATGTCACGAATCTAGGAGTTTATCAGATTCATGTAGACAAGTTTTGTTTAGTATTTCACGATAATTCTGCCTCACAAAAATGTCACGAATCTAGGAGTTTATCAGATTCATGTAGACAAGTTTTGTTTAGTATTTCACGATAATTCTGCCTCACAAAAATGTCACGAATCTAGGAGTTTATCAGATTCATGTAGACAAGTTTTGTTTAGTATTTCACGATAATTCTGCCTCACAAAAATGTCACGAATCTAGTAGGAGTGTATCAGATTCATGTAGACAGTTTGTTTTGGTAGTGTTTCACGAGAATCAGGCCTCACAAAAATGTCACGGATATTGTAAGAGTTTATCAGATTCCTGTAGACAGTTTTGTAGTATTTCACGAGAATCAGGCCTCACAAAAATGTCACGAATCTAGTAGGAGTTTATCAGATTCATGTAGACAGGTTTGTTTTGTAGTATTTCACGAGAATCACGCCTCACAAAAATGTTACGAATCTAGTAGGAGTTTATCAGATTCATGTAGACAGTTTTTGTTTTAGTATTTCACGAGAATTATGCCTCACAAAAATGTCACGAATCTAGTAGGAGTTTATCAGATTCAGGTAGACAATTCTGTAGTATTTCACGAGAATTATGCCTCACAGAAATGTCACAGTTGGAGGATAGCCGTACGATTGAAATCGCTCCGCGTGAGTCGGTCCTTTTTAGCCCCTGGTACACTTTTGATGAAGGTGTTAATAGATTCAAAAACTCGAAGTTTTCGTTGTTTGTGTTGTAAAAAAACAAAAAACACACAACCAAAACAAACATGAATATTATCGCTGTGTTGAGAGATGCTCTGACATGCTCTAACTTTGGAGTCCTGTAGGCTGGAGGAACGGTGCCAGCAGTAAACTGAGATTTTTTCACCTCCTGCACAGACAAAACTTGCACCTGATACTAACAAATTCAAAAACCTCCTGGACAAAGACCCAAACCTTAGTAAATTAAAATACCAGTATGATTGATAGTCTACAAAAACCGTCACAGCTGTGTCACAACTGAATTTAAAAAACCACAAAACCCCCCAAAACAAACCCAACAACAAAGAGAAAAGACGCTTGAGAGGCCGCGAGGCCTAGTCTTACTTGACCTGACCTGACCTTATAATCATGAGAAAACATGTCAACCCTAGGTTGCTTTCTTCTCTGTCAAGATAACAAGTCTATTTCGTTTGAAACAACGGTTGTCATGTCTTTCTGTGTATTGATAACCTTTTTTTGTAATCCCAGTTCTATTAAGAACGGGGCTACTTTATTATTTTTGTTATCTGGCAACAGTTTTGAGCGTCAGTTATGGGTTTTTTCCTTCTGTGCGTATACAGTCAAACCCCTATTTTAAGACCAGAAAAAGGGTCTTAATTTGGAGGGGTCTTATAACAGAGATCAAATTTATACATAAAATATAGTAAGCTACATTAATACGTTAAAAAAAAGAGCAGTCTTAAAGGGGCACCCCGACGAATGAGTTTTTGTAAGAAACACGTCGAGATCACCAGGAAAACACCCTTTACAGAGATTGCAGCACTCACTTTGCTCTGGTTTCCTAGAAATCAAACCGTCAAATCGGCGATTCCTCCTTGGCGGAGGTGTTGGAAGTCAAATTCTTTCATCCAAAGAGAAGGCGTGTGCCGTCTGTTTTCTAATGGTTTGTACGAAATTTCGCAATACAAGCCTTTTTATTTTTTTATTATTTTTTTTTATACAGTTTATCTAAAGGAGTTTCGCTCACAACAAAGGAAATAGCTCCAATTGTTTTTTTTACTGCACTACAAAAAAAGAAAACGCTTCAACCACAATGAGTGGCCTCCACCGACCCCATCCAAAATGGCTACTCTCTCCGGCATCTCCGCCAAGGAGGAATCGCCGTTTTGACGGTGTAATTTCTAGGTAACCAGAGCAAAGTGAGTGTTCCGATCCTTGAAAAGGCTGTCTTTCTGGTGATCTCGACGTGTTTCTGGCAAAAGCGCATCCGTCAGGGTGCACCTTTGAACGAGAGGAGGTCTTTTAACAGAGGGTCTTATAATAGAGGTTTGACTGTATTTGTTTCGTGGGTTTGTTGGTTATTTTGGTGACAGTCATCGATGGAATCAAAGAACACTGTTTGAAACTATTTTTTGTTCTAAACAATTTATTTTTAGTCAACCTTTGGAGAGTCAGCGTTACTGCCTGCCTGATTGTCTCTCTGTCTGTCTATCTTTCTGTCTGTCTGTCTATCTTTCTGTCTGTCTGTCTGTCTGTCTGTCTGTCTGTCTCTCTCTCTCTCTCTCTCTCTCATCTCTCTCTCTCTCTCTCTCCTCTCTCTCTTCTCTCTCTCTCTTTCTCTCTCTTCTCTCCCTCTCTTCTCTCTCTCTCTCTCCATAGCTCTCATACATTCTCTCTCTCTCTCTTTCTCGAATCCCTCTTACCCCCCCCCCAGCTTGCCATTTTGTTGTGGTCCATAGCTGCATACATTGAAAACTTTCAAAGTTCAGAGTTCTCTCTTTCTCTCTCCGGCAGTCTCTCTCTAATCTCTCGTCTCTCTCTCTCTCTCTCTCTCTCTCTCTCCCTCTCCCCTCTCTCTCTCTCTCTCTCTCTCTCTCTCTCTCTCTCTCTCTCTCTCTCTCTCTCTCTCTCTCTCTCTCTCTCCCCCTCTCTCTCTCTCTCTCTCCTCTCTCCCCCCCTCTCTCCCCTCCCTCTCTCCCCCCCCCTCTCTCTCTCTCTGCTTCTCACATTCTCCATATTTTGCACCATCGATTCCCCCCTCCCCCTGTGTTTTGTCACTTATTCAGCGTGGACACACCGAAGGGCCCTTGTGACGATGATGCTGACAGCTTTCCTGTGCTGGGCTGCGCAACTGAAGACAACCTATGCTCTTCACACACAAAACACAAAAAGAACGGGGAGGGCGAGGGTGTTTGAAGAGGGGAAACCATCTGCTTTTCCGTGCAAACTTTCCCAGATTTCTCGCACAATGATAAGAGTCTTGAGGTGTTCAATATGTATGCACATTCCCGCATCGTTTTTGCTTCTTTTTTTTTATTTTTTTTTATCGATGAATGATGCCTTCGATATAAAACTTGGCGCATTGTTTTCTGTGTCAACAGTATCTGAAGGTTCTCATACGTTATTTTAACCCTTTCACCGCCAGTGTCGCATTTTTGCACCACAATGATTTAACACCCATGTGATTAAAACTCTTGGAATCGGGGTCTATTATTCAACGATTTTGTGTTTCTAAATTTGGGCAGTAAGGATTGACCCTATTCTGAATGTATCACAGAGAAATCCCACAATATTGCAGATGAAATCTTTTCTGTAGCCAAGTACGTTCATGGGAAGCTTTAGCTCAAAGATGGCTGGCGGTGAAAGGGTTAATGTCTTTTCTGGGTTCGAAAATGGCGTCTATTCATAATTATTCCAGCCACCGTTTTTGTTGGATGTTTTTCGAGCAATCTCTTTGCTGGGCAGTTTGTTTGCTCTCTGTACGGTGGTCTCTGGTTTTTTCAGTGTAAATGTTGTGAAGGACTTTTTCATACAGTGAGAAAAGCCTTTATGTTTTTAATGCCGCGTGTTTTTGCATCGCTATTGTCTGCCCCTCCACCCCCCCCCCCCCCCCCTTAGAGATAATTATCTTCGGTTCTTTGCTCCTAAGGTTGCTCTGTTTTGTGTATAAATATCGCGAAGGTTCTCATAGAATGATAAGAGTCTTAGGGTGTTTAAAGTTGATCAATAGTCCAGCCTTCGTCTCCTTGTTCCTTTTACGGTTATAGGTTTGGTGGTTGTCTCGTTTACTTTGCTGTGTCATTTGTGGGTGGGTATGTGGCTGTTTTGGGGCCAAAGTTATCGATTATGTTTGTTCTTAACCCTTTCACCGCCGTCAATGTCACATTTAGGCACCACAATGGCTTCCCACCCATGTCACTAAAAGGCTTTTAATCTGGATCTATTAACCGAAGATCATATTTTCTTCATCTTGGGAGGTAAGGATGGGCCTAATGTTTTGCATGTCGCAGAGTGATTCCCAATATTGCAGGTACTGTTTTTCTCTACCCTGTTAAGTTTAATGGTATATTGTTTTGCTGAAAATGGCTGGCGGCGAAAGGGTTAAGGGCATGTTCTTATACACACTTGCGCTCTCCACGGTTGCTTTGTGATGCACACAATACAAACATACTCTAATATTTTCTATGATGCAGAATACATGCATTAGCATCTTTTTAAAACTTGTATACAGGGCTCCCAATCGTCCCGCAAAACAAGGGGTCCCAGGGACTCCTTCACTTACAGCATAGAGGGTCCTAGAGGCGGGATAGAGGGTCTCAATGACATTGCGAATGCTAAAAAAGAATTTTTATAGTCCATCCCTGGGACCCCCTGCACATTCTTTTAGAGGGTCCTTTAGAATTATAGTACTTCATAGACCCCCAAGTGGGAGCCCTGGTATTTAGACTTCAGCTAATAAAAGGAATAGATGTTGGGATTATTTTAACCAACGGCTTGTAATTTCAATGCGCATCTTATTGACTGCCTTTAACCCTTTCACCGCCAAAGTCGCATTTTATCACCACAATGATTTAACACCTATGTCACTAAAAGACATCAAATTGGGGTCTATTATCCAAAGACCCTATTGTCTTAGTTTGAGAAGTAAGGATATACCTTATTTTATATATGTCACAGAATAATTTCTCTACCCAGGTAAATTTAATGAAAATACATTTTGGGCTGAAATATGGCTGGCGGTGAAAGGGTTAACGCCGAGAGAAAGAAAATGAAAATGTTTAGTGGACAAGCATGCTTTTTGATAGTCATTGGAGACCTTCCATAATACAATCATTAACATACATCAACAGATTTACTAGTGAAAACAATTTTTTCAAGCATTGTATAAACTTTTAACTAGTAACCCTCTATTTCTGTTTGTTTGTTGTCCGTCACCGTAGTAAGGAAACGGACTTTGCGGTGAGCTACGTCTGTTACTTTTTTTTTTCTGTCTGCCCCAAGGATATCTCCCGAACCGCTCGACAGAATCGCTTCAAATTTTATGTTGTGGTGTGTCGTGTCACCAAGAGAGGACGGCATCCGCGCATAAATTATCGCCGTCATGACCTTGACCTTGGCGTATGACCTTGAAAACCGAAAATCTTTTAAGGGGCCATAACGTCTACACCGTTGGACTTAGTCTTCAAACTTGGCATATACGTGCATTGGCTTATGACGATTCTGATACGATGGCATACCGATGGCATACTGATCAAGGTCAATGTCAAGGTCAGGGAGATCGGTAGGCCTTGAAAGTGGTAGGGGTCTAAAAACTGGGTTTTAATCCATATTTTCCACATTTTTGCTTCTCATCAGTGCTTCAGATTGTGTGTGGTTGTGTGTCCCATAGAGTAGAAGACACCCGAGCATAAAGTATTGGCGTGCTGACCTTGACCTTGAAGTGTGACCTTGAAAACCGAAAGTTCCTTCTTTGCGCTCTATATTTCTTGTCTGAGCTGTATCTCGTGAACTATAAGCTGGAGCCCCTTCAAATTTCGTGTGAGGGTGTAATGCTTAGAGTACAATACATTGGTACATAAATTATGCCCCCGGAACAAAATGTTGCCGAGCGGCAGACATGTTTCCGTTTCTCTTCACCCTCTGATATCTCGTTTGTTTTTGTTGTTTTGTTTTTATTTTTGAACTTAATTGCGTCACACACGGATTCACCAGACGGTTGCATTCTCACGATCTTCGCGTCCGTGGTTTGGTTACTGGTTACCGCTTCCAATCTTGTCTCTCCACCCCCCACCCCCCCTCTCCTCCCCTGTTTCATTCCTCATGCTTCTGTTTTCATCAGCACGTTCATCAAACTGACCAGTCTGCTTCACGTTTACCCAGTCCTGCTCTCCGTTTCCAAAGAAACCTTTCAGAAACTTCCGAGAGAGAGAGAGAGAGAGAGAGAGAGAGAGAGAGAGAGAGAGAGAGAGAGAGAGAGAGAGAGAGAGAGAGAGAGAGAGAGAGAGAGAGAGAGAGAGAGAAAGAGAAGTGTGAGAGAGAGAGTGTGTGTGTGTGTGTGTGTGGTGAGAGAGAGAGAGAGAGAGAGGGGGGGGGGGGAGAGATAGATAGATAGATACATAGAGAGAGATAGAGATAGATAGATAGAGAGAGAGAGAGTGAGAGAGAGAGAGCGACAGAAATAGAGAGTGGTGTGCGGTGTGCGTGTGTTTGTGTCTGTGTGTGTGTGTGTGTGTGTGTGTGTGTGTGTGTGTGTGTGTGTGTGTGTGTGTGTGTTGTGTGTGTGTGTGTGTGTGTGAGAGAGAGAGAGAGAGAGAGAGAGAGAGAGAGAGAGAGAGAGAGAGAGAGAGAGAGAGAGAGAGAGAGAGAGAGAGAGAGAGAGTGAGAGAGAGTGGTCTAGAGGAGAGAGAGAGAGAGAGAGAGAGAGGAGAGAGAGAGAGAGAGAGAGAGAGACGAGAGAGAGAGAGAGAGAGAGAGAGAGAGAGAGAGAGAGAGAGAGAGAGAGAGAGAGAGAGAGTGGTGTGTGTATGTGAGAGAGAGAGAGAGAGGAGGAGAGAGAGATGATGAGGAGGAGAGAGAGAGAGAGAGAGAGAGAGAGAGAGAGAGAGAGACGAGAGAGAGAGAGAGAGAGAGAGAGAGAGAGAGAGAGAGAGAGAGAGAGAGAGAGAGAGAGAGAATTCAAATAACTCCATGAAATCGATTAATTGGTATTGCAATACCTACGAGCTGTATGCATTCGGAGTTGCACCTAATATGCAACCCAAACTAAACATAATGCATAAAGCAGGCAAACGACACAAAACGATGAGAGAGAGAGAGAGAGAGGAGAGGAGAGAGAGAGGAGAGGAGAGAGAGAGGAGAGAGAGAGAGAGAGAGAGAGAGAGAGAGAGAGAGAGAGAGAGAGAGAGAGAGAGAGGGAGAGAGAGAGAGAGAGAGAGAGAGAGAGAGAGAGAGAGGGGGTGGAGGGGAGGGGGGGGGGGGGGGGTGGTGATGAGAAGTCAATGAAAAGCCTTTCCAGTTCTTTAGTAGATAGGTCATTTTCTCTTGATCCACAACTGACGAAAATGGACGCGCAAGCTGAGACCTTTTGATTCATTCCAGTGTAAGCTAGGAGGACACTATTTTCTTCGTAAATCATCGCCATTGCCAATGATAAGAGAAATGGGTTCTGTCTCTCTCATATCACGGTAGCAGAAATGGGCACTTTCCCTCAGTAAATCAGCTGGAATGTCCCCCCGTCCTGAGACACGAGGAGACGTAGATACGGATTCTAAGGACATTGGAGTAGACTGTGTGTGCGTGTGCGTGTGCGTGTGCGCGTGCGCGCGCGCGCGCGCGTGTGTGTGTGTGTGTGTGTGTGTGTGTGTGTGTGTGTGTGTGTGTGTGTGAGAAAAAGTTTTTTGGGGTAACGTGGAAAAACGTTTGCTTGCTTGTGTGCATCCTTTGGTGCGTGTGTGATTTGAGGCATTGAGAAAGCGAAGAATATGATGATGGTGATTTTGAGTAAAAGAAGATGATGATGATGGTGATGAAGAAGAAGAACAAGAAGAAGCAGCAGAAGAGGAAGAATAACAAG
>CM065681.1:79595437-79597937 GCA_017654935.2 Phymorhynchus buccinoides
TTATAACTCCGCCGTTTTTCGACCGAATCGCTTCAAATTTGCTGTGAGCCCTAACGGGGCGATGGCAACGGCAACCGAGGCGGCCGTGTCATTTGCGCGGTTTCGCAAATGCGCGAAACGCGCATCTGCCGGCCTCTCGGCGCCCGTATCTCCGGCGTTTCTGGGCCGATTGCCTTCGCATTTGGCAGGAAGATGACCGGGGCCGGGGACTATCCGTGTGCCAAACCGGAAGCGAATCGATTCAGAAATGCCGGAGATACGGGTGCCGACAGGCCGCTTCACGTTTTCACAAAACGCGGCGTAACCAGACCCGACATTGACTGGATGATGCATCTACGTTCGTAATTGACAGAAACATGCCTGAACGACCGAAGAACAAGAACTTAGAAGACGAAGAAGAAGAAGAAGTACTACTCTCTCTCTCTCTCTCTCTCTCTCTCTCTCTCTCTCTGCGTGCGCGAGGTCAAAGTGAAAATGATTATGAAACACTCTTTCTGCGATAGGTCAAGATGTGCCCCCCCCCTGAAATGAAAGACCTTACACATTTGTGATCCATTTTCTTGGAAGGTGAAATGCTGCCTTCTTCTTGGAAATGTAAAACCGAAAGTTTCACTTTCGTGTGTTTGAGACTGGCTGTCTGTTGAAAGCCACAATAGCAAACAAGTGTGTCGCCGAGTGGCAGATAAGTCCCCGAGCAAGTAAATGTGGGGAGGGGGTAGGTGTAGGGAGGAGATAGCTGCCACGGGGTTCAAGCTGCCATGGGGTTAAAACTGCCACGGGAGTTAACTGCCACGGGGCGATTGCTAGTTATATTTAAAACCAAAATGGTTAGGAAATGGGAAAAAACAAAAAAACAACAAAATCTGATTCATGCGAAATCTGTCAAAAAAATTAAAATCTCTTTCCTTCACAACAGTCTTTTAGTTTTTAACTAATTTTTTTATGTGTGTGTGTGTGTGTGTGTGTGTGTGTGTGTGTGTGTGCGTGTGCGTGTGCGTGTGTGTGTGCGTGCGTGCGTGTGCGTGCGCGTGCGCTCGCGTGTGTGTGTGCGTGTGCGTGTGCGTGTGTGTGTGTGTGTGTGTGTGTGTGTGTGTGTGCGCGTGCGTGCGTACGTGTGCGTGTGAAATAGAAATAAAAGTTGAATCAAATATATTTCAAGATGACAGTAAGAACCGAAAGATGGGATGGGTAGATGGGTGTGGGATTGGACGGGGAGGGGGTGGGGGTGAGGTGTGTGTGTGTGTGGGGGGGGGGGGGGGGGTGAATTGAGTGCTCTTATTTTGCTTTTGGTTCCAGTCTTCAGATGTCGATTAGAAGTGGGTTGTGTTCTTTCGAAGACCCAGGAAATGAAAAAAGGAAAGACAAAAATAAACAAAAAACCCCGAGGTAAACAAATAAACAAACAAATAGAATAATACAAGACACGCGTGAACGTTGTTTTGAACATCCTTGAAGTGTAAAAAAACAAGTGCAACGCCGAGCGGCTGCAAAGTCCCCTCGCAGCATCGCCGAGCTACTCCGAAATCGGAATGTGTCGGTTGTACACATACATAAAAACGCATCAAAACAGCACGTAACTACATAAAAACGCATCAAAACAGCACGTAACTGAATAGTTTTGTTATATATATATAGCCTTGGGTTTCGGACCCGTGATTTGAGCGCGCGCGATCATGCGCACACGAGCGCACAGAAAAATTCATGACAACTGTGTTATAGACCATTCATCAAGAAATGTTGTGAAAAAAAACTGCATTGAAATATACATGCAAAACATCGCGAGATATTAGCGATTATGTGTTTCGGGGTTTGAACCCCGTAACTGGCGCGACCTTGACCTTAATGTAAAACTAAATACATCAGTGGATAGCTTGCATCTTGGCAAACTAGTATACCAAATTTGATGATGATAGACTGAATAGTCTTTGAGAAAAAACGGACGAATAGCCGGACTGACGGAGGCACGTCGGACGGACGGACGGACACCGGACGGACGGACGGACCAGACAAAAACAATAGCTCCCCGAACCTTCGGCTCGGGGACTAAAAATACAGAAAAGAAACGTCAACTAACACAAACAAATAGGATGTTAAAAAGGATGGAATGGGAGTAATGCCGGGTTCACATTAGGCGCGTAAGTTCCGTACGGAAAACCCTAAATAAGTGGAAGAAAGAAGGATACAAGTTTACGCATATAGGGGAAATTCGGACACGTGCGCAAATCTTTTCCCTTCTTTGTTTCACTTATTTTATGGATCGCGCACGGGTTTCCGCATGGAATATCCGCTTATGTGTGTACACGGCCTCAAGGAAAACCTGCACAGGGGGTGGGGCCCAATGTATTGGCCACTGCAACTAGGGTTATAAACGCCCTTGACGGCAAGAGTTAAGCCCTTGTTGGTCAGTATCCAAAAGGGCATTCACTCTTGCAAAAGGCAGCCGTTCAGTGGCCTCAAATAGGGTTATTTGCGAGAGTTATTCCCTTGTTTGGTCAGTACT
>CM065681.1:79607937-79612937 GCA_017654935.2 Phymorhynchus buccinoides
AATTAAGATAATCAGGAGAAAGGTTAGATAAGGTGTTAGCACGAACAACATTAAACAGGGGGCATGCTAAGAGATAATGCTCAGCTGTTTCGCGTACAAAGCCACAAGTGCAACCTGGATCATCCAATAAATGACGGGTGAATAAATCATAATTCAAGTCACTAATGCCAAGGCGAAGACGACAGTGCAAAATTTGTTCTTTGCGGTTGCCTAAATAGAAATATGCAGGTATAACAGTGTCCTGTGCTGATAGACTGCGCTTAAAAGCACCAAGGAAATCACAACTTTTAAAATTTTCTGGAAGAGTGTTCCAGAGTTCTGTAGTGGATGGAATAAATGACCTATGATACAATTCTGTTCTAGAAGGTGGAACAACTCTCTCTGAAGGTCTTCGCCTATGGTACGGATTTCTTACAGAAACCAAATCAGGAATTAAATTTGAGAGATAGTCAGGGCACAGACCATAGATCATTTTAAAATAGAATATAAGTTTATGTCTACGTCGTCTTTCTCTAAGAGAAGAAAACCCAGATTCATTGTGTAATTTATGATGGCTAGTGCCACGAACAGCTCCAATAATAGTTCTAATGGCTTCAAGGTGTAAGTTTTCAAGGGAAGTCAGTACAACTATCCGTATTAAAAGAAACGTATTTGAACACATAAACGTCTCTCTCTCTCTCTCTCTCTCTCTCTCTCTCTCTCTCTCTCTCTCTCTCTCTCTCTCTCTCTCTCTCTCTCTCTCTCGCTCTCTCTCTCTCTCTCTCTCTCTCTCTCTCTCTCTCTCTCTCTCTCTCTCTCTCTCTCTCTCTCTCTCTCTCTCTCTCTCTCTCTCTCTCTCTCTCTCTCTCTCTCTCTCTCTCTCTCTCTCTCTCTCAGCAAATGTCCAAATGCACGTATAAACAGAGGAAACACTAACATAGAGGGGGGATAGAAAGCGATAGAGAGAGACAGAGACAGAGAGGTATTGGAATGGGTAATGTTACGAAAGACTTGCGTGAGATAAAGGTGAGATTTACGTCCAATTGATCGCAGATCCTTATGGACGGTATTCCTGAAAGAGGAATGGGGGACCAGTGTTTAATTTATAACCAGCCCTTCGCTACTCAGTCCTGTTCTGTCCTCACTGGGCGATACTCTAGGGCCAATCATACAAATTACTATAGAGATACTTCCCTTTTATGGCACAGTGGCAGTACCATAGCCGATGAGGTTTATCTGAGGCGTGGTTACTGCTACACATATTTGTATTAAAAAAAAGATTGGGACTTTACTGGTTAAGCACTGCCTCCGGGTATTGCCCCCAGTATTGTTCCCACCATCTTTATATTTACAAATGCCCCACATGGCCAAAAGGCCAAAGAGGGCGTAAAAACCTACTTTCCCCTTCCCTTTTAGTACGATGTTACGACATTTTGAAGGCAACTATTTTGCCAGATAATCTTCTCTTTTAGAGGATGACACACGCTGTTCGACGATGTGTCCGTTGTTAAGCTAACTCGAAGGTAGAGATCTTTATGAGAAGTCAACAGAATCTCAAACGGATTGCTCAATCACCTTTTGACCTATATAGATTCAGAAGCACGTCCAATACAATTTCTTTCTCAAACAAAATTATAAATAGATAGCCAATAGAAAACATGCACAGTCTCTCTCTCTCTCTCTCTCTCTCTCTCTCTCTCTCTCTCTCTCTCTCTCTCTCTCTCTCTCTCTCTCTCTCTCTCTCTCTCTTAAGGACAGATTGTAAGAATAGGCATCGCCTAAAATCTTTATCCTTGTCAAATAAAGTTTTCCAGTGTCCCAGTGTTCCAGTGTTCTCTCTCTCTCCCTCCCTCTCTCTCTCTCTCTCTCTCTCTCTCTCTCTCTCTCTCTCTCTCTCTCTGCTCTGCTCTCTACGCACGGCGAGACATGCATTCGCACTTTCGGGGAATTTTATTGCATTACGAGAATGAGCTATCCGCCGTCTCCCTTTCACGATCTTATAATAGAGCCCGTTATTTCTGCGTGTTCTTTTAACAAGGGAAACAGCATGGAACAGCGTGTGTGTCATCCTCTATAAATTAAAAGGACATTATTTTCACAAAACATTCGCCTTCAAATGTTCAGAACATCGCAGTACCGAAAGGGAAGTATGACTGCGTATTTGCTCTACACTACAAGCAAAATGCCCCGCTGTTTTTTGCTGACAGAGGATCAAAGCAAGGCGGGAAGACACGGCATTTGACTTACGTGCAATTCCATGTTCTTTACCACTTAGGTCTTTGTCTATTTTTAGTCCCCGAGCCGACGGTTCGGGGAGCTATTGTTTTTGTCTGATCCGTCCGGCGTGCCTCCGTGCCTCCGTCCGTCCGTCCGTTTTTCTCAAAAACTATTCAGTCTATCATCTTTAAATTTGGTATACTAGTTTGCCAAGATGCAAGAGATCCACTGATGTATTTAGTTTTACATTAAGGTCAAGGTCGCGCCAGTTACGGGGTTCAAACCCCGAAACACATAATCGCTAATATCTCGCGAAGTTTTGCATGTATTTCAATGCAGTTTTTGTTTGTGGCTCAAGCCACAAACCTATAACTCACTTTGTCGGTCGGTCGGTCTGTCTGTCTGTCTGTCGGTCGGTCGGTCCAAAATTGTCGCACATTTTGACAAAATTGTCGCACTTCAAATCGAGGCTACACTTCAAATTGAGGCTGCTGTTTAAAATGATGTATTTTAAAAGCGTACAAAATGATAAACATACGTAATACAGACACTACAACAGACACGACGAGTATGCGGTGCTTCTTTTGATGAGTATAAGTAGGATACATAGTTTTAAATGTTTTCCAAAAGATATAAAAAGTTACGAAATGGTGCAGAGATAACATTCTGGTTTACAGATTAAAATTATTGAAAAGCCAGGGGAGGTGACTCATGATTGGAGTGGTAAACATAGACCGCGTGCCACAAACTATTGCGATTTCGCGCTTGTTTCCACAACATTTCTTGATGAATGGTCTATAACACAGTTGTCATGAATATTTCTGTGCGCGCGTGTGCGCATGATCGCGCGCGCTCAAATCACGGGTCCGAACCCCAAGGCTATATATTAAAAAAAAACTATTCAGTTACGTGCTGTTCTGATGCGTTCTTATGTAGTTATGTGCTGTTTTGATGCGTTTTTATGTAGTTACGTGCTGTTTTGATGTATGTGTACAGCCGACACATTCCGATTTCCGAGTAGCTCGGCGATGCTGCGAAGAAAACAAGTTATTCTCTCTGTTTGCTTTCTTCTTTGCTGCCTAAAGCCGTGTACACATTATATGCGGAGATTCCGTGCGGAAACCCGTGCGCTATCCGTAAATAAGTAAAAGAAAGAAGGGAAAAGATTTGCGCACGTGTCCGAATTTCCCCTAATCCGTATATTGTTATCCTTCTTTCTTTCACTTACTTAGGGGGTTCCGTACGGAACGTACGCGTCTAATGTGTACACGGCCTAATTGTACGTCTGCCTCTCGTTTTGACTGAACGTCTTTGTTTCCTCGTATCTGTCTGTCTTTCTGTCTGTCTGCTATTCATTTCTCTCTCTCTGTGTCTCTCTCTGTGTGTCTCTCGCCCTTTCCTCACTCTAAAGTCACACGCAAGACTCACACACACACACACACACACACACACACACACACACACACACACACACACACACACATTTACACATTTACACACACATGCACATACGCACGCACACACGCATACACACACACACACGTGCGCGTGCGCACCAACAGATTGAGAGAGAAAACGGCATAGCAAATTTTTTTTAAAGCAGGAAATCTAAAAGATATCCGCAAAAGTGAAATTCACAGAACAAAGCATTTCGTTCCAACTAAAACATGCAACTTCTTGCATTGGCGAGAACCCTACACTTATCAATAAATTATATTAATATGTATAGTGAATTCAGCAGTAAATGGAATCCACATTGCACTTTGTCTTCTAGCATAACTGTAAATTATAACAAAAGTATCAGCATTTAAAAGCTGAACGGAGAATCGTTAGATTATCAGCTCGCTCTGTCTGATTAATATACAGTCAAACCTCTATTATAAGACCCTCCATTAAGAGACCTCCGCTGATTTAAGACCGATTGGTGGGGGCGGGGGGGGGCGGATGTTGAACTCTTCCTATTAAACGACCTCCGTTATAACGATGACTTGGAGTCAAAACGGACTATCTTTTGATAGTCCATTGACGTAGTATTGGATTTATTACAAAAACTAATAACTTGTATCAAACAATGACTGCAGAAATATAAAAAGGGGTTTTTGCTTTTTATATTTCAGCAGTCTTCTTTTCCTTAAATACAAGTTATTAGTTTTCGTAATAAGTTCAATAATATGTCAACGGACTATGTAACGATAGTCCGTTTTGACTACACTCAAGGCAGCTTATGGATATGCCTTTAAGACCCTTAAGACCTTAAGCCCCCCTACAATTTATGACCGATTTTTCCTGACATTTTGAAAGTCTTAAAATAGAGGTTTGACTATTAAAGACCCACCACGTCACGTGTCAAAATCACGATTTTCACGTGTTTTCCCTCTTGTAGCTGGTAAGAAATCTTAGGCAATCTTCCTAGCATAAGAGGGAATGTGACACGTGACGTGGGGGGTCTTTATCATGAAAAGAATCAAAGCACTCGCCTACTATCATATGTACCCAAGAGAATCGCACAATATATGGAAAAAAACGACTACATACTTTCCTGGTATGAGCATACCCAATAAGGTCCCTAGAGTGCCATTACACCGACTCTCAGCATTTCTGTCTTATTAACCGGTACTATATAATCAATAGGCAATTCGCACTGTTGTAGTACAGTACATAATATAAGATTTCTCCAGGGGCTTTGCTATCACCCACGCTAAGGTAATCTAGGGTCCGTTTCACAAGGCCTAACGTTACGTAGCGTGAGCGCAAATCGGCTAAAAACGGTACTAAGAAACGCCTCTTTCGCCGACGTTTGCCAA
>CM065681.1:79635437-79645437 GCA_017654935.2 Phymorhynchus buccinoides
TCACTCTCCCGTCGCTCTCTCTCTCTCTCTCTCTCTCTCTCTCTCTCTCTCTCTCTCCTCTCTCTCGCTCTTCTCTCTCTCTCACTCTCTCTCTCGCTCGCTTCTCTGTGTGTCTGTTTATAGATAGCTCTGTATGATTTATGTTGTTTATAACAAATATTGTTGTTCAACTTTCTTTGTTTGTCTTCGGATATTGTAAGGACATTTGTCTGTGCAATTGAAATATTCCGAGTGGCGAATTCGAAGGAGAGAGAGAGAGGAGAGAGAGTAGAGAGAGAGAGAGAGAGAGAGAGAGAGAGAAGAGAGACTTAGAGAGAAGAGAGAGAGAGAGAGAGAGAGACACGATAGGCGAGAGAGAGAGCGAGAGAGATAGAGAGAGAGGAGAGAGCGGAGAGAGAACGAGAGAGAGAGGAGAGAGAGGGAAGGAGAGAGAGAAAGAAAGAGAGAAAGAGAGAGAGTGAGAGAGAGTGGGGGGGAGAGAGGGTCTCTCTCTCCTTCTCTCGTTCCCCCCGTCTCTCTCGCCCTCTCTCTCTCGCTATACTATCTCCCTCTCTCTGGTCTCTATCTACTCTCTCCCTCCTTCTCTCTGGGTGCTCTCTCTCTCTCCTCTCTCTCTCTCTCCTATCTCTCTCTTCTCTCTCTCTCTCGCTCTCTCTCTCTCTCTCTCTCTCTCTCTCTCTCTCTCTCTCTCTCTCTCTCTCTCTCTCTCTCTACTCTCCTCTCTCTCTATCGACTCTCCTATGATCGCGTCTCTCTCTCTCTCTCTCGCTCGCTATATCTCTCTCTCTCTCTCTCGACATTGTTTCTATCACGATATTGACCAGGGCTATCATACCCACGTAAAACGGGTATGAAGGTTTAGCACTAAGTTCTACAGCATCGATCCTCTCCTGTCTTATTTGAAACTGATTCAGAGGCGATTTGAACACCCACACACTAACAGCCCAATAACCTTCCGTAAAACGAAGATACGTTCGCGGAGAGTAAGTGGCTGAAGCGAGAAGAAAGTGAAGGAGGGCAGAGGTGCACTTTAGTCCCCCCATCATGTTTACCACCCTCAATCTCAAAGTCTGCTCCTTTCAGTTTTATGAAAATAATCCTAGGCTGAGCATATAGCTGGAAATCCAGATCGACGAAAACGGCACGGCGACGGCAAAGGCACGAATTATGTCCTGTTAAATCGCTCAAACTAAATGTCTACTGCTTGAATCCATGACACGAAACGGCAACGGCAAGTCACCGGTACCGTCGACAGCAGGAGTTTTCGGAGCATGTAGCGAATTCTGCCGTTGCCGTCCACGAAATAGGGACGGCACCATGAAATCTGAGAAGGAAATTGCCTCAGTCAGCTATGGAAAGGGGGGGGGGGGGGATTTCGGTCAAGGTCGTGTTTGGATAGGTAGGGCACTATCTCTTTCAAACTGAGAAACCTGCCGTGTCCGTTTGCATGGATTCAGAACTTCGGGTTTCGTCACGGAAACCTAGGACGACAACGACAAAAAAGCTGCCGTGACGTGGATGTGGATTTCCAGCTTTACCCCTTTCCCGAGAATGGCAGCAAATGGCTTCCCTGTGAACATTTTCACTGCTACATTTGAGGGGTATGTGGGTGTGGGTGTGTGTGTGTGTGGGGGGGGGTGTGCATAAAGTACAAGATGGCCGAATGAAGCACATGGGTGGGGGGGTAAGTTCTCCATATAAAGAAGAATGAGGGTGGGATGATCACATTTTGTGCCAAAAGCTGTTTTTAACTCTATTAAAAAATTTTTTTAAACCAACAACGACCGAACTTCTTGATATTAGAGCCCCTATGAGAGTGAAACTGTCGGTTCTGGTCAATGAAAGTGGGTTTTAAAAAAAAAGGTGGAAATGTATGCAGAATGGAGCGAGGTGTAAAATTATCTCTCTATATAGAGGTATAGAACAGACATTTCTGTAGAATGGAGTGAGGTGTTAAATTCACATATGAACAGATAGTTCTGTAGAATGGACCTAGGTGTAAAATTCACATATGAACAGACATGTCTGTAGAATGGAGTGAGGTGCGAAACTCACATATGAACAGACATTTCTGTAGAATGGAGCGAGGTGTAAAATTCACATATGAACAGACATTTCTGTAGAATGGAGCGAGGTGTAAAATTCACATATGAACAGACATTTCTGTAGAATGGAATGATGTATAATTTCACATATGAACAGACATTTCTGTAGAATGGAGTGAGGTGTAACATTCACATATGAACAGACATTTCTGTAGAATGGAATGATGTATAATTTCACATATGAACAGACATTTCTGTAGAATGGAGTGAGGTGTAACATTCACATATGAACAGACATTTCTGTAGAATGGAATGATGTATAATTTCACATATGAACAGACATTTCTGTAGAATGGAGTGAGGTGTAACATTCACATATGAACAGACATTTCTGTAGAATGGAGTGAGGTGTAACATTCACATATGAACAGACATTTCTGTAGAATGGAATGATGTATAATTTCACATATGAACAGACATTTCTGTAGAATGGAGTGAGGTGTAACATTCACTTATGAACAGACATTTCTGTAGAATGGAATAAGGTATAATATTCCCATATCAACGGGCATTTCTATTGATGGATAGAAGAATAGATTGTTTTTTAGATTTAAAAATAGAAAGCATTCTGGGGCGGTTTGATGATACCCTAACAGCCTGTGAGTGAGTCAGTGTGTGAAAATCTGTTTAACGTCATTCGGTCTGGAACAGACACATATGCGACATTAGTAAATACAAAGATGGTGGGAACGATCCTGGAGGCAATGCCCGGAGGCTGTGCAACACCAGTAAAGTCCCGACATTTTAACAATACAGATATGTATGTTGTTAATAATAATAGTAATAATAGTATATTTATATAGCGCTTTACCTCAGATGAGCCCAAAGCGCTTTACAATCAATTATTCATCAACAGACAACAAACACTACTAAGTGCTTCACATAATTACTGCGAGTTGGAAAACATGAGATTTTCGCGCTAAAGAGATCGACAACGATAGGAATGCAAGTTAAGTGTATTTTACAACCCTTTCACCGCCAGCCATATTTCAGCCAAAAATGTCCATTACATTTACCTGGATAGAGAACAAAATCCATCTGCAGTATTGGGGATTCTTCTGTGACATATATAAAATATCTATCTTTACTTCCCAAAACTAAGACAATAAGGTCTTTGGATAATATACCCCAATTTTAATGCCTTTTAGTGACATAGGTGTTAAATCACTGTGGTGCTAAAATGCAACTTTGGCGGCGAAAGGGTTAATGTGGATGATGCGTCTCCGAATTTGGGGGTGAAGTTAGGACAGCTAGGGGTTAAATCAAAACTTGCTTTTTGGAAGTCACGAATGTGCATACATGTATGGACAAGTTTTTGTTTGGTTGGTTGGGTTTTGGGGGTTCTTTGGGGGTCATGTGACGTGATTTAACCCTTTCGTCGCCAGTGTAGCCGCTCGGCGCCACCCTCTCTAGGACACAGACGCCAAATGTGCCCGAATTTTGTCAACTCATGCAGCCCGTATGCGCCGATTGCGCCCGCTGAACGCCAGGTCTAGTACGTTCACTTTCACTTTCTCCCTACCCACAATGCAATATACTAAGTTAGTTCTTCATTTACCTCAGTCTCGCTGGTCCGTTTTTGGTTCTTACAGCAAGGGAAAGCACCCACTAGTCTTTTTGAACGGATTTTTTGAAGTGACCCAAAATGTTTTTCTTCTATCCACGTGATGGTTTGTTGTGTGACAGTGTGTTAGCTTTGGAATAATAATATCATCATTGCTATTCAATATGCATCTTTCAGAAATGAAATGTGAGTTAGACTTTATTCTGGGTGATTTTTTTAATGAAAAGATTTGGTGTGACGCTCGGAGTTAATTCCCATCTCTCGGGAACTGGGATCGATTCCCGGTTCGAATGGTTGGGAGTCATTGTGTTAAGGACAGTAACTATACCTACGAGTGAAAAGAGGAAACCAAATCTGATGGAAAACATGGCGAATACTTGGAAGCTTCCGCTACCGTACCGGAAAACCAGTTGAATTTTAATAAACACAAAATTGAAGACACCATTCGACAAGTAACAGCCCAGCTGCCCCCCCCCCCCCCTCCCCACCCCCCACCCCCCCTCTCTCTCTCTCTCCTCTCTCTCTCTCTCTCTCTCTCTCTCTATCTCTCTCTCTCTCTCTGCATTTTATGCCATTGCCATGTTTGTATTCTATGTTCGTATATGTACAAAGGTGCTACCTTTTTGTTCAAATCTGTATGTGTAATATCATGCCTTGCCATGTTTGTATTCTATGTTCGTATATGTACCAAGGACAGATTGGAAGACTAGGCGTTGCCTAAAATCTTTAGCCTTGAACATTAAAGTTCAAGTTTTCAAGTTCTCTCTCTCTCTCCTCTCTCTCTCTCTCTCTCTCTCTCTCTCTCCTCTCTCTCTCTCTCTCTCTCTCTCCTCTCTCTCTCTCTCTCTCTCTCTCTCTCTACTTCAGCTCTTGTAAGCGTCAACGTCCCTCTCTCTTTTTCCACAGATTTCCTTTCACAAAACAAAACAAATGTTAGATTAGAAGTATTCAGAGAAAGAGAGATAGACATATGGAAAGAAAATACGAGAGAGACAGATTATGAAAGCTTTAGTACAAAAGAACAAAAAAGAAAGAAAAATAACAAGAGAGGATATAATAAGAAGAAGGTGAAGAAGAAGAAAGACGAAGAACAAGTAGGAAGAAGAAGAAATAAAGGAATGAAATAAAATCTAATCCATCCTTTTTTAGGGGGGATTCGGAAACATGGTGGCGCCTAGTAAAACGTTGTCAACGTGTCTCAGAGCGAACCGCCTTAAAACACGGCTCAGACAGACGGCAATTAGGGGGGGACATTTCAAAAGGGTACATGCCAGAGTGTGCTATCATTAAAGCAGTAAAGACGACTGGTAACACCTTCTGACAAACTAATACCCTTTGTAAGATCTACAGGGTGGAACCATTTCCTGGAATTAGAGCCCCCCCTGTCTGACAGACTGGCTATACTGGTACTGGCTGGGGGATTTCTTGAACACTGAAAGGATTTGGTTTGAAGAAGAGAAGCGTTAATGGGTCAGTGAAGATCAGGCTTTTAGAAAGAAATGATGAAAATGACGATGACAACGAGGATAATGATGCAATGTGCCAGGGGAAAAAACCCAACCTCCCCGGCTTTATCTTTGCCGTTTACGGACCAGTACCCCCATCATCCATAGGTCACGTTCTTGCTACGTCCTCCACGATCATCCAGAACGTGGCTGATCGTAGCTTGGTCGTGGCGTAACGTACTGTAGTCGGGCGTAACGTAGTAAAAGCGTGGTGGGGTCTTGGTAGTGAGCGTGGAGAGCGTGCTAGGCTGCGTTTTCGCTACGCGAAATTTCGAACATGCTCAGAACACACGTAGCGAGGACGTGGTGGGAAAGGAAGCGTGGCGGGATCGTAGTGAGAACAGACAGAACGGATGACGATGACGATGACGACGAGGAGGATAATACCAAAATCCGTCCATTAAGAACTGGCTGTCTCTGACCATTTACAGAGGTAGACAGAACGGATGACGACGAGGAGGATAATACCAAAATCCGTCCATTAAGAAGTGGCTGTCAGTGACCATTTACAGAGGCAGACAGAACGGATGACGACGCATTAGCGCCATTATAGGGAAGGAGAGTGTTTAGGATGATAGCAAGAAAGAAAAATCAGACTTGGAATTCAAAACCAAAAAAGGAGACAGAGAGAGAACTCGCACTCGAACTCGAATATTTTAACTGCACAGACAAACGTCCTTACAATATCTGAAGACAAACAAACAAAGTTGAACACAATTATTGTTATAAACAACATAAATCAAGCAGAGAAGAAGAAAAAAAGAAAACAAATCAAGCAGAGCTTTGAAACGGACACATACAATAACAACATATACATATATACAATATGAAATGTATGCCAAGGAATACACAATATAAAAATGTAGGCCAATATAAAAAATTTGCCGTAAGGGAATTATAATTGCCTTTTTTAGTGGACAGCGACCCTTTTCTTTTCTTTTCTATACTGAAAACAATAATGTTAAGTATTTTGCAAGCATTAATGGGTTTAAACATTGAAAGAAGCGTGAAATGGTATTAAAGTCATTCCATAAGAGAGAGAGAGAGAGAGAGTGAGAGAGAGAGAGAGAGGGGGGCGGGGGGGGGGGGGGGGCTATTTCTTTTCCTGAGGATGGGGAAATAAAGATGGAGGGGATTTAGTTCTTGTCTGACACTCACCTTCACTGTCCACGAAACATACACAAATGCTGTTGTTGATTTATTAACCCTTTCACCGGCAAGGTCGCATTTTAGCACCACATTGATTTAACACCTATGTCACTAAAAGTGGGGTCTATTATCTAAAGACCCTATTGTCTTAGTTTTGGGAAGTAAGGATAGACCTTATTTTATATATATGTCATAGAAGAATCCCCAATACTGCAGATGGATTTTGTTCTCTACCCAGGTAAATTTAATGGACATTTATGGCTAAAATAGGCTGGCGGTGAAAGGGTTAAAGCATTCAATGGATTGTCTTAATGTCTTTGGGGAATAGTTTAGCATCCCCCTCCACCCCCAAACCATAAGAAATCATGCTCATCACTTTAAGCCGGCGCCACACAGCTGGTAGAAATGTATGGAGATGCGATGCGATTGTGTGACATAAATCATGATTCACGGGAAGGTCTAAAATAAGTCTGCCATTTTTGCTCGCGATACTCAAATAGACCCAATACATGAATTTCGCGTGAATCATGACTCACATCGTCGAAATCGCATCACATTCAGATGCGATTCGTATGCCGGAAATTGGCCGACACACAGCTTTAACTACGTTAAAAGCGTGTGTGTGTGTCTGGTACTGTGCACAATGTGGCAACTGTGCGGCACTAGTGTAGTTTCTTGGTTGGTAGGTGATCTCGGAAGATAGTGGAGGTGGGGGAGGGGGAGGGGTATCCCCCCCCCCCCCCCAAAGCTAATGAAGATATAAAAGTAAATGTTACAAAAAACCAAAAACCCAGTGTAAAAACATACATTCAGGAAAGTTAATGTACCAAAAAAAGGTCTCTGTTGCTCCAAGGGGAAATTGGGCGTGCCGGTTTTGGGACTATATCCCAGGGGAAAAGTACAGAAACACATCACAAAGACTCACAGACAGACAGACAGACAGACAGACAGACAGACGTGCAGAGAGAAGACAGGCAAACAGACAGACAGGCAGACGTGCAGAGAGACAGGCAAACAGACAGACAGACAGACAGACGTGCAGAGAGACAGGCAAACAGACAGTGATGCAGACAGAGCACAGAGACAGGCAAACAGACAAACAGACAGAAAAAGGCAGATGGGCGGACAGCAGACACGTGATGGGAAAACTTTCACTGTTGCTGCGAGGGAACTTTGCACCATAGTAAAGAAACACGCGGGGATCTGGGGGTGGGGGGTGTGGGTGGGGGTTGCAACGTTCTCTGCAAGCCCTTGGGAACCCTGTCTTGCGGGCACGCGCCATGGGGACAATCGAAATGCGTGACAAACTTTTCAAACGTTTAAACGTTGAATAATATGTCGCAATCTATTTTCTGTGGCCACAGTTCTTGGCATGATGACATGTTGTACATATTGTGTCATTATCGTTTCAGTAAAGAGGAGTGTCGCAGCGTCATGTCAGGTTGAATAATAATAATTTATGCCAAGCAAAATATGCGACACTATCAACTATGAGATTGACTCGACAACCATTTGAATTTTCTCTAAAGGGCTAGCCACACGTCCACTAAAATCGCACGACTGTACGATACGAGTCGACCACGTGGTCTCGAAGAACAAAATGTGATTCGCGCTTCCGAGACCACGTGATCGAATCGTATCGTACAGTCGGGCGATTTTAGTGGACGTGTGGCTGGCCCTTAAATCAGCACCGTTTTAGAGCTGACGAACGTACCAATTTACTTATCTAAAGGTCTGTGTACACGTTAACATTATTCACGATATATTTCTATTTCCCCATGGCAACACAGTGATAGCCCACTCTTAATATGATTTGCAGCTCACTGTGTTGCCATGGGGACATATAAATATCCCGTGAATAATGTTAGCGTGTACCGAGATCTTTTGAAAGGGGGGGGGGGGGGGGGGGAATCCCAGCGAATTTGCTGAAGTAGAAAATATTGTGTTAATAGTAAAGTGTCACAGACATTTTTTGGGGAAGAGTGAAATCCATTCTGCTTCTCAAGCACGATATATGTTTTTTCGACCACTTGTTGCAAGAGAATAGTCCAGTAAAGGAGCAGATACACTGCATACGATTCAATGCCAATGCGATGCGATTTGTCGTGTGTGAGGCGTGATTCTCGTGAAATTCATGTTTTGGGGGTCTACTGGAGTAGGGGAAGACGGGGTAAAAAGCGCATGGGCGGGTAAGAAGCCCACCCCAATTATCTCATGAAATAAAGACAATTTCAGTCAAATTTGCCCATGAGACGAATGCTAGACATTAACGCTCGTCTCATGGGCCAAATGAGACTGAAATTTGCTTCATTTCATGAGATAATTGGGGTGGGCTTCTTACCCGCCCATGCGCTTTTTACCCCGTCTTCCCCTACGGTGAGCGAAAACAAGCTGAACTGTTCTTAGACGGAAGTGTTTTTCACGTGATTCATGACTGACATCGTCACAATCGCATCGCATTGAGATCGAATCGTATATATAGTGTGGCGCCGGCTTAAGGAGAGAAAAAAATAAATCCTGATCGCTTCTCGGCCTTTTATCCATGATGGAGAAAAAGTGGGCTAAGACAGTGATTCGCCTGGAGTATGTGGAAGGAATAAATTTTTGTTTATACCCTGGTTTGTGGTTTTGTTGTTTGGTTGAGCCCGTCGTACATGGCGAAAGCCGATACGCGACGTTAAACTGAACTTCCATCCAGGAGAGAGAAGAAAAAGTGGAAAAAGTTTTTGTTTTCTTGCCTTTCTATCTGTGAAGCTGGAATGGAGTATGTGTTGGGGGGGGGGGGGGGGGTGGTGTAAAGGGGGGGGGCAGGGGTGAGGTGAGGGGGGTAGTGGGTGGAAAGGTGGGGGTAGGGGTGGACCATGACCATGCTGGACCCGAGCGGTGCTAGAATTATTGATGAGGACCGCTTCTTAAAGGTCAATGGAGGGTAAGTAAAATAAAATATCCCACTCAGTTATAATCCCCTGTGTCTGTCTGCCTGTCTGTCTCTTTCTGTCTGTCTGGGGTCTGTCTCTTGTCTCTTTCTGTCTGTCTGCCTGTCTGTGCTAGAATTATTGTCTCTTGTTCTGGTCAATGTCTGCCTGTCTGTCTCTTGTCTCTTTCTGTCTGTCTGCCTGTCTGTCTCTTGTCTCTTTCTGTCTGTCTGCCTGTCTGTCTCTTGTCTCTTTCTGTCTGCCTGCCTGTAGATAAATGGTTGTGTGTGTGCGCATGATGTGTGCGTCTGTGTAGGTATTAGGTACTTTATAGTCACAGAGGCGTCTCTGTGAAATTTGGGTTGCTCCCACCTGGAGAGCGCGTCGCAGCCAGAGGCGCGCCACCCAGTTTTTGGTTTTTTGCATGCGATTTTTGTGTGACTGATGTGGGGGGAGGGGGGGAGGTAAATTTTGACCGAATGAAAACTTTTTCGTTGCCACTGGGTTTAACGTGTGCTAAGTGCATGGACACACGGGACCTCGGTTTATCGTCTCATCCGAAAGACTCCACGTTCAGACCGTAAGGCCTAGTGCAAAGTGAGAGGGAAAACCCCCTGTACCCAGGTTATATGTGTGCGCCTGTGTGGGTATGCGTGTGTGTGTGGGTTGGTGTGTGTGTGTGTGTGTGTGTGTGTGTGTGTGTGTGTGTGTGTGTGTGTGTGTGACCAATAATTGTATGTGCGCACGGTGTTTAAAATTGTC
>CM065681.1:79647937-79650437 GCA_017654935.2 Phymorhynchus buccinoides
TGTGTCTGAAACACAAAACGGGCCTTATAACTCCGCCGTTTTTCGACCGAATCGCTTCAAATTTGCTGTGAGCCCTAACGGGGCGATGGCAACGGCAACCGAGGCGGCCGTGTCATTTGCGCGGTTTGGCAAATGCGCAAAACGCGTATCCGCCGGCCTCTCGGCGCCCGTATATCCGGTATTTCTGGACCGATTGCCTTCGAATTTGGCAGGTAGATGACCGGGGACAGTGATTATCGATGTGCCAAACCGGAAGCGAATCGAGAAACGCGCGCGATATACGCCGCTTCACCTTTTCACAAATAACTCCGCCATTTTTTAACCGAATCGCTTCAAATTTGCTGTCAGGCTTGCTGTGGCAGGGGCGAAGCCTGGCAGCAAATTTAAAGAGAATCGGGAGAGCGCGTCACTCTCAGAGCAGCGCCAACGTGAAACGGGGCCTTATAACTCCGCCGTTTCTTAACCCGAATCGCTTCAAATTTGCTGTACTCAGTGTTACCAGTACTTGGCGTTACCGTTACTAGGCGTTACCGTTACTAGGGAGAGAGCGCATCACTCTCAGAGCAGCGCCAACGGGAAACGGGGCCTTATAACGCCGCTTTTTCTTAACCGAATCGCTTCAAATTTGCTGTACTCAGCGTTACCAGTACTTGGCGTTACCGTTACTAGGCGTTACCGTTACTACGGAGAGCGCGTCACTCTCAGAGCAGCGCCAACGGGAAACGGGGCTTTATAGCTCCGCCGTTTCTTAACCGAATCGCTTCAAATTTGCTGTACTCAGCGGTACCAGTACTTGGCGTTACCGTTACTAGGCCTTACCGTTACTAGGCGTTACCGGTACTCGGCGTTGCGCTAGTGTTTATTATTATCGTGCGTGCGATGCATATTTAATTTCTCGGCGAATGCTCTGTGTGTCTGTGATGCAGATTTCATTTCTAGAGAACAGCGTGCATTGTTTATTTGTGTGTGTGTCTGTGATGCAGATTTCATTTCTAGAGAACAGCGTGCATTGTTTATTGTTGTGTGTGTCTGTGATGCAGATTTCATTTCTAGAGAACAGCGTGCATTGTTTATTGTTGTGTGTGTCTGTGATGCAGATTTCATTTCTAGAGAACAGCGTGCATTGTTTATTGTTGTGTGTGTCTGTGATGCAGATTTCATTTCTAGGGGAATAATGTGTGTTATTACCTCTGTGTCTGTGTGATTCAGATCGCGTGCCATGGATGCACTGGTGAAGTGCCTCACCGTTGTCGCCCTCCTCCTAGGTTGCTGCGTGTTTGGTGAGTAGTCAGCTGTGTGTGTGTGTGTGTGTGTGTGTGTGTGTGTGTGTGTGTGTGTGTGTGTGTGTGTGTGTGTGTGTGTAGTGTGTGTGTGTGTGTGTGTGTGTGCGTGTGTGTGTAGTGTGTGTGTGTGTGTGTGTGTGTGTGTGTGTGTGTGTGTGTTGTGTGTGTGTGTGTGTGTGTGTGTGTGTGTGTGTGTGTGTGTGTGTAGTGTGCGTGTGTGTGTAGTGTGTGTGTGTGTGTGTGTGTGTGTGTGTGTGTGTGTGTGTGTGTGTTCTTCAGTTTAACGTCCTTCCACTAAAAGTGATTCAGACAATATTATATTGTAGTGCGATGTTGGTGCGGTGAGTGAGTGGGTGTGCCTGTATATGTGCGTTCGTGTGTGTGTATGTGTGCGTGCGTGTGTGTAGTGTGCGTGTGTCTGTGTCTTGTGTTGTGTCTGTCTGTGTCTGTTTGCGTGGGCGCACTTATAAATGAGCGCAGCGTTTTTAGAATGGAACTGTTGGCCTTTTTCTGAACATATCTAAGTTGAACAGGGCCTGTATTCACGTTGAGATAGCATGAGACTTAGCATGATGCTAACTTAGAAGCTCTTCCAATGTCCTATAGGATTTAATAGGACTTTTGGAAGAGCTTCTAAGTTAGCATGATGCTAAGTCTCATGCTATCTCAACGTGAATGCAGGCCCAGGGCATGAAAATGTAGTCATCGGTCCCTACGGGAATCCGTTGCTTCAACATTTTTATTGTCCAAAAACAAATGAAAATGCAATGCAAGGCAAATGAAGCAGCAACAAGTAGATCATCTGACGGGAGCCTTTTGGGTGTTTCATTTGTGTGTGTAAGTATATTTTTGTTAATTAATTTTTTACATTAGTTGTCCTTCTATAATGTTCTCTCGAACTCATCCGGAATGTTTTCCCCAGGCATGTGTTTTGTCTCTATGTTTGTCCCGTCTTTCTGTACGTCTGTCTGTCTGTCTGGTGCTTGACAAGAGCCTGTAGCTGTATCAAAGACACTGTAATGGGAATAAGACAGACAACTGGAGAGTTACGGCGAGCCGGGCTGATAGGGTTATCGTTCGTGATCCCGTTAACAAGGGCGGCTCTATCCAAAGACTGGAATTTGAATCGACGTTTATTTTAAAAATACCAGATTCAAATTTGAGTGCTTGGGCAAACTTGTTTCTGTTTCCCTGAAGACAAAGAAAGGTAAGGAAAG
>CM065681.1:79655437-79665437 GCA_017654935.2 Phymorhynchus buccinoides
TTATTATTATCATCATCGTTGTTATCGTTATTAGTAGTAATAGTAGACGAAGTGAAATAGTAGTAGTAGTTGTCGTGGTAGTAGTATTATCACTATATTATCATTATAAAAAAAATGTCGGCGAAAATTGCGCTACAAGATCGGCAGAGTACACATCTCCAACTCTTCGCTATGATGTGAGTTATCAAAATGCTACAGTGCTGTGTAACGGTCTCAATGCACGTTAACAGTTTTCACTCTTTCCCCATGGCATGGCAACGCAGTGGTAATACGCAAGTGGTCTCATGACTGGCTATCACTGTGTTTTCATGGGAATAGAGTGAAAAATGTTCACTTGTACAGAGACCTTTACGTCCACTATGATGGTTGTAGGGGAAGACGGGGTAAAAAGCGCATGGGCGGGTGAGACGCCCACCCCAATTATCTCATGAAATAAAGACAATTTCAGTCAAATTTGCCCATGAGACGAATGCTAGACATTAACGCTCGTCTCATGGGCAAAATGAGACTGAAATTTGCTTCATTTCATGAGATAATTGGGGTGGGCTTCTTACCCGCCCATGCGCGTTTTACCCCGTCTTCCCCTACTGTTAAAATAATTTGATTGAAAATGGTGGAGGGTAGGCCTAAAGGGCCAGCCACACTGCATACGATTTGACCCCAATACGATGCGATTGTGACGATGTCTGTGAGTCATGATTCTCGTGAAATTCTACTCTCTAAACTAATCCGATGAAATCCTACTAGTTTTGTTCACTGTATTAATTTTGTAGTCCCCCAGTACAAGAATCTGATGAAATATCTGAATTTTTCTATCATATATTTTATGTGATTCCTGTATTGGGGTCTACACGAGTACATTGAACGAAAATAGTAGAACTGTTTTTAGACAGAAATATTTCACGTGAATCAAGACTCACAGACATCGTCAAAAACGGATCGCATTTGGATTGAATCATACGCGGAGTAAGGCCATAAAGCGTTTCCTTTTCAGACTTGAGTTAGTCAGATTAAAGTGATCTTTTGGGGAGGGATGGCGGGTGTCATCACATTCCTATAAGTTGTAAGGAATCGCTGAAAACAGTATGGTTGAATTCCAGCGAACGAGCTTCTAAGAAAACTGTGGTATTATTACGTAAGAAGAAAAAAAAGCAACAACAAAAACACCCCTTGCTTACATTAGGCTGCATTTAGAGTGACATCGTTTGTTGCAACTCCACTCACCCATGTCTGCAAGCGTATGCGTGCAAGCACTCACACATACACACACGCACACATGCACACACACTTAGGGGAAGACGGGGTAAAAAGCGCATGGGCGGGTAAGAAGCCCACCCCAATTATCTCATGAAATAAAGAAAATTTCAGTCAAATTTGCCCATGAGACGAATGCTAGACATTAACGCTCGTCTCATGGGCAAAATGAGACTGAAATTTGCTTCATTTCATGAGATAATTGGGGTGGGCTTCTTACCCACCCATGCGCTTTTTACCCCGTCTTCCCCTACATTTTATTCGCGCGCACATGCACGCAAGAGACCGCTTTGCGTGCATACGTACAGGTACACGCGTACAACAAGACATGGAGTTCTTCCAAGCTACCAACAACTTTTTACTAACTCTCGTTTTTCTTGCTCTGTTGCAGACGACTCGGTATCCAGTGTTCTGACGGTGACGTCATTGCTGATATCGGCCTGGTTTGTGTCGCCGCTTTTCATTGGAGGACACAGATACACTACGGACCAATCAACACTCGGACCGTGATGATAAAATTCTAAAGCTACACCCCACCCACCCCCCTTTCCCTCCTCCTTAGGAATCCCAGCAGAGCGAAGTAGAAAGAGTATACCAACGTCGTTTCTGTTTCATACGCAACAACTGTGGTAAAGACTTCTTTAAATCTTTATCTCTTGGATGGAAGTTCAGTTTAATGTCGCGTATCGGCTTTCGCCATGTACGACGGGCTGAACAAACCAACCAAGGTATAAACAAAAATTTATGTTCCTGAATCACTGTCTTAGCCATAAGGCCAAGAAGCAATCAGAATTCTTTAATTATCTCTTGAAAGTAAGGAACCGTTTTAAGACAAGAGAATTTGAACGATGGCTCCGTTTTGTACGCAAAAATAGTGTTTACTTCAACTTTGATTTCTGCAAACTGTGTTCCTGTTTGTCAATGTTTCAAATCCATGCCATGCAGTTGTTATTGAAATGACATTCCATCCTCCTGGACATAAACTGTGCTGAGATGTGGTGCGCGCTTGCGATGACTTTAGGAATCTCTGTCTGGCGCCTCTGAAGTCTTCAGCAGTAGCATACCTGGTATTATAATAGGACTGTTCAAGACGTCCCTGTGTAGTACACGTTTCAACGTTTTCAGCAAGTGTGCCAAGGTTAGAATTGCGATATTAGTCAGTGTGTTCCTGGCTCCCACAGAGCTTCGGATTGTCAGAGGGGCCCGAACCAATGACCCGAATGGACCCCTCATTTTATGCAGCCAGGGGTCATATTATGATCCATGAATTCTGAAAACAATCTGGAGCTCTGACACTTTATTGGCCCCTAGTTTGTTTGGAAATTGACCCCTCCATATTATTTTCTGAAACATGGGTCACTTGACCCCATGAAGTGTGAAAACAATCGGAGGTTCTGCTCCGATGGCTTGTGTCATTGGCTGAAGTGAAGGTAGGGGCCAATTGTAAAGTAAGGGTGAGAGCTGTAAGATCGGTTATTCTTTGGACAGCAACAGGAAAACAATTTCTGAACAACTAAAACCAGGAGACATCGCACTGACTCTTATGTGCTGCAGCCTGGGGGGTTGATGGGCCTGTGAGGACCATCCCCTCGTCAACTATTTCTTAAAGACCCCCCACGTCACGTGTCACATTCCCTCTTATGCTAGGAAGATTTCTTAAGATTTCTTACCAGCTATAAGAGGGAAAACACGTGAAAAACGTGATTTTGACACGTGACGTGGTGGGTCTTTAAACTTCTCATGGCCGAGAGAGTGGGGATGTACCACGGACAAGGCGTCTTCATTTTTAACACATTTCAGCCCCCTTTTTTTCGGAATAGCAGTTACCTCCTCTGCTATCTGAAGGTCGTGGGTCGTGGGTTGTACACAACTTACATCAAGGCACACGCATGCATTGACACAGTTTGAATAGAGGGGTCCAAAGGAATACAGATGTTCCTTTTCTTCCAATAAAGTGCACATGATCACCAAACATCTACGTTTTCTCGAGTTATTCGACACAGTTTTGGGATTATGCAGGATAGCTTTTGCTCATGTGTACAGGACAAAACGCACTTTTGTATTATTTTTAGAAATGAATGCAACATATTTGTTTTGGGGGTGGTTACATTTGTTCGAGCTTTGACCGACCAAGTCTGCTTTGGGTTGTGCTTCTAACCCAACAACGAACGTCAGAAAAGTTTGTTACTGTCTGCCGCTGTTGGTATTGTTATTTGTCGCTGTTTGTTACTACGTGTCCGTGTTATTACTATTGTTTGTTGTTGTTCTTGTTGCTGCTCTTGTTAGAAGGAGTCTGTCCTTATTGTTTGTCGTTGTTGTTTTTACTGTTTGTTACTGTCTGCCGCTGTTGTTATTGTTTGTCGTTGTTGTTACTGTGTGTTGTTGCTGTTGTTAGCCTACTATTTGTCGCTGTTTGTTACTATTTGTCCGTGTTATTACTGTTTGTTTGTTTTTTTCTCTTGTTACTGTTTGTCGTTGTTGTTAAGCGAGTAATAAATACAAGGATCGCTCGTTATTCAGCAAAGCGTGCTGTCAAAGATTATTAACATTGTTATAGAATCGTCTAAAATATAAAATCGTGGTGTTCCAGGTTGTTCCGAGTTGTTATCTTTGCTCCTCACCCTCACCCCTCCCCCACCTTCCCATTTACCCACACCCTTCCATCCCCTCTCCCCTCTCCCCAGTTTCTTCCTTCCTCTCCCTACACTTTCCACTTTCATCTTAGTAAAGGTTTCTGTACACGTGAACATTTTTCACTCTTTCCCCATGGCATGGCAATGACTTGCCAGTAATGTCGAGGTCTCTGTACACGTTAACAATATTCACAAAATATATCTAACACATTAACATTTTCCCCTCTTTATCCATGTCAGCACAGTGAGTTGTATGTCGTATTGAGCGGCCCAACACTGTGTTCACATGGGTAAAGAGGGGAAAATGTTAACGTGCTTGAGATACGACTTACAACTCACTGTGTTGACATGGGGAAATAGTGATATTTTGTGAATTTCCTTAATGTGCACAGAGAGCGTTATGAGTGGCTGTTACTGTGTTGCCATGGTGAGGAAAGAGTAAAACATGTTAACGTGTATTAAGACCGTGACTGGGTGAGTGACGGTTCGTTTCTGACATATTGTACATACTAACCAAACGTATTGTACATAACCAAGCTGCCAACTGTGTGTCTTAGTGGAATCAACTTTCTGGCTCTTTCTTCATTCGCTCCTGCTTCTTAACCTTTCTTGAGTTCTTGTTTTGTGTTTCATAATGTAGATCTTAATATGACATCAATTTAGTTGTCCACTTTCTTGTTTTGATAGATCTCGCTTATGCATGAATCCTTCCTATGTACTTACGAGCTTCCAATCTTTCGCTTACCTTTGCTGTTATTTTGATACTGTTCTGCTTTTGATTTGTCTGTAAATGTCAGCCCTAGTGATTCATCAAGAGTGGAAAAAAGGTTTTGTGGCGCGCCAGTTTTTCAAAGTACAGAATGAAGAAGATTGATGCTATTATGTGTCAAATGAAATGAAGGCTTTATGAAGTTATAGTAAAAGCATCATTCACACGACGTAGCCTATTGTTTATTCTTAGGTTTACTTTCTTCTTCAAGCGTTGCATAGTTTGATTTGTTGTGAATAATATATATATATATATTATTAGATTAGTCTATTTCCTTTGAGAATGGAATTTCTTGCATGTGTGGTGGACTTGCAGTGCTTTGCTTGTTTTACAGCCCTTTGTCGTCGACAAGATTGTAAAATAGAAAATGACTTGCGTGATAGTTCTTCTTTTTTTGTGGAAAATAATAAAATCGTTGTGTTACGTTTTAAACATCCCACTGATTTTGATGATTAATTGTGGTCCTGAAATGTTCATTGCTATCTGACCATCGTTTTAAATGTATACCGATATGATAATGTTATGATATGTAAAATCCATATCCATACCGTTTTCAATATTCATGATGATCAATGCGATCTTTACATAGGCATTCTTGATTTTATTTTTTCACTGACCAGTAGGAGGGAAGTGTAAACAATTTAGTTCGGTAATTTCCGTGCGGGTCGTATAAGGTATGTCCACAGAGCTGTAGGTTAAAACCTGGAAGACTTAATTGTGTTGACCTTTTCTCTCTCCTGGTTTGGGATGTCATGGCAATTGAGGCTGTCATGATGGCAGGTCAGCATTAGTCACAAACCCCGGACAGGGCTGCTCAGCTTAATAAGTGTTGGGTGTTGACATTTCTAAAGTAACCATTAACTAGGAAATTCATCCCCAGACAATTACTTTCAATTTATTTTTTTGTGCGTGTTAAACGTAGATGGGAGTGAAGCAAGGATTACCTAGAAGTCTACGCAGATGTGTTTCTTTATTTTCCTGTCTTCTCTTTTAACCCTTTCACTGCCAAAGTCGCATTTTAGCACCACTGTGATTATAATACCTATGTCGCTAAAAGGCATCAAATTGGGGTCTATTATCCAAAGACCCTATTGTCTTAGTTTCGGGAAGTAAGGATATACCTTAATTTATATATTTCACAGAAGAATCACCAATACTGTAGATGGATTTTGTTCTCTACCCAGGTACGGTAAATTTTGTTGAAATGTTTGGCTGAAATATGGCTGGCGGTGATGCATTGGATCGTATACTGAGATACCTTGTGAATTAATAAACCTTGTCTGGATGGGAGAGCTGAAGGCATTGTTTTGGTATTGCTATAGACACAGTTTGCTCTGACCATGCCTAGGAAAACCCCATTAGTTTTTAGTTTAACGGTAAACAATACAATGAGTTTAGATGATTAGTTGGATTTCATGGTGCCATGAACAACTGTTGTGTTTGTACTCATTGTCGCAACAGATCGCGCTAGGAATTTTGAAAACCAGTCCCATCAGCGACAATGCCCCCCATCAACCGGTATCAAAACCAGTCCTAAGGAAACAAAAACCAGTGAAAACTACAAATTTAAAGCCTCTGTTATCACAATTTATCAGTCCTAGCAGAACATTATCAGTCCCTGGGACTGACAGATCAAATTTGTTTCAGTAGTTTGGTTTTGCAATCAGTATTTTACTGATAATGACCAGTAAACGCGATCACTGAACATAATCCACTCGCAAGAAAGAGGGTCACAATAAGGCAAGTAAAAGGACAGAAAAAGAAAGAGAACATTACCTAAGGGGGAACTTTCGACAAGCTCACTGCTTGTCTTCCTCCACCCACACTGGCTGGCAGTTGTGGGGGCTGTTGGTGTTGTCCACTGAGTTGTCTCCCTCAAGCCATACTGGCTGGCAGTTGTGGGGGCTGTTGGTGTTGTCCACTGAGTTGTTTTCATGTGCAGTGTGATTGATGTTCAACCCATACTGGCTGGCAGTTGTGGGGGCTGTTGGTTTTGTCCACTGAGTTGTTTTCATGTGCAGTATGATTAATGTTCAGTAGAGAATTGTATATGGGGGGCAAGCCATATCCTTGGTCTCTGTGTAAGCTAGGTTTTCTTTCCCTGCTCTCAATGGCTTCTTTTACTTTTCTTCTTGTGAACTTAGGTAAGTTTCTCTTTCTTTTTCTTTTTCTTCCCTTTGATATGCCTGAGTAGGAACCAAAACTAACATGAACAATCCGGAGTCGGAAAGTATCTTTGCTCAATGGTCACAATAGTTTATCATATTATCTTCTCCTCCATTTCCTCCCTCATTCAGTATAGATCTTCGAGGTTCAGATGACTACAATATTTTGCGTCGTAGGCCATCCGAATGGGTCACAATAATTATGTTGCTCTCTTTATCCATAATCTGCCCATCCATTTCGCTGCTCATTTAGATGTAAAGGAATACAATGGGTGCGTGAGTTTTTGTTTAATCTCATTATCAAAATTTGTTCTTCGTTTGCTTGTTAAGAGCTTTTCTTCCCAAGGTTATTAGTGGCATTTGTGTGTCTATTTTAAATCACATATGCCACCTGCACACTCCTATGAACAAAGAATGCATTAATGGAAATGTATACGGTTATCGTGTGGTTTTACACACTGGACTTCATTTCAGAGTCACACAAACAAAGAGACGAAAGAGAAAAATGCTTGTTTAGTTTGTTGTCTTTTTTTCTTTTTAAAGAAGTATGGTATTCCCTCCACCCCCCTAGCACTTGCTTTTGCCTCTCTGTTTTGTATCTCTGGGAAATTGGAGCTAAGTCAATAAGAATTGATTTGTTTGTACATTCATTAAACACTTTACTTTCTCAAACTAAAACAGAATGGATAATTTAGGCTCCTGTAATCTAGTCGAAATAATTGAAGGACAGTTTATCTTTTCCATGTTATATTTGGCTAGCTGGCTATAAGACAGAAGAAAATGGAAGTATTCGACTCTTGAGGCAAAACCTGGAATGAATCCGTTTCTTGATTTGATTCTTGTACAGTAATTGCTCCTGTAAATTGATGCTATCGATTTACAATGATTAAAACAAAAAGTTTATTGACTTAAAAAACATGATAATAATTTTGGTTTTAACAAAATAATATTGTTATGAGTGCTTTCTTTAACACGTTTCACAATTTTATTCGTTGGGTTTTACATAAGAAAATTGCTTGAAAGTTGTTTTCTTTTCCAAACTATCATTTGTCTATAATGCCTTTTTTCTGCACTTTTTATATACACTTTTGTTCATAATGTAACGATTGTTCTCCGAAGTTAGCGATGTAGCAAAAGGCCTATTATGGGAATCCCTTGATTCGTGCATCAGCATTGGACAGTGTGTAAAGGAAATCCATCTTATACCGAGGATATCCGGTTTGGCTAATTGTTCTAATGCTTTGTTTGTAAATAATATTTGCATTTTTTCCGCACGTTTTTATAGTGATTTAAAAAAAAAAAAGGATTTACCCCTAATCTTAGTTTGTTGCTGTTTTGTTTATTTGTTTTTACAGCAGTTGCTTTTATTTAGCTTTTCGAAAACGTTTTTTGTTTTTTTGTTTTTCCATTATTAGCACATTATGTATCACGACGATTTTAAATTAATCCAGTTGTAAAAAACGCATTCATGAAAAGGTGACCTGGAATGGTTTCAAGTTGAAATGGGGGGTTTCTGGTTTATACTTTTAATCAGACATGTCAGCACCTTAACTCCCTGGCTAAATAAAACAAACTTTGAAAAATCTATTACATTTTTTTTATATTATTGATTCTTGGTGGAAAGTTAGTCTGCAGTCTGGGATGACCCCATTTAACTTTTGGTACTGATGGGAATTTAAAAAGAGCCCTCTCCAGAGATCTCCTCCCATTGATTTGGGATTGCGGCCCACGAAAACTGCAATGGTTTTGTTTCTTTCTCTGCTGTTTGAGTTTGCCCCACCACCTCCCACACCCTTATTTACTCCTCCACATTACCCTTACAATTTGTCTTCCTTTGAAATCACAACACCCGTAATATCCTTTTCTTAAAAATAATACTTTTTCGGGGGGTATTGTTTTGTGTCCATCTGTATAATTATGAAACACGACTGCAAGTGCCTGAGGTGACGTTGTTGTTCTTTACGAAGCAGAACAGTTTTCTGTGTTGCCGTTTGTTTGAATTTGATGGAAAACGGTGTAATGGAATAATTGTCATGTGTATTCTTGATCTTTAGATATAGTGGGTGGGTGTGGAAACAGTGATCCTTTTCAAAGAAGGTTGCTAAGAAACGAGGCACGGGTGGGGGGGAGGGGGGTTGGGAGTAGGGGACAGGGGATTGTTAAAAGTGAGAAGGAGAGAGGTTTCCACGTTGTGTTGTTGATTATCGGCGTTTTGGAATTATCTTTTTTTTAATTGTTTTCTTCTTCCAATTTTGACAAAAATGCATCTATGACAGTTGAAAATAAATCTATGGTCACAAAGGTTTGTGGGAAGTTGTGTTTTTAATGTTACAGAGGTTTGAATTATTGCTTTTATCCCCATTGGATTGGTTTAAACGAATGTTTATTGAGTAACACATAGTAATTGGATTCTGTGATCTGTACTGATACAATTACTTTTTAGCATTGATTTTGTTTGCATTGTTTTCACTCATAATTATGCAATGCATTCGACGGTTGTTGCAGTTTTTATACCACTTTTTTTGTTTTAAAGCAAGCTTATTTAGGCGATGGTTTTTAAAAAAAATTGTGTACGTTTTACTATTTTAAAAAGAAAGCTAGAAAGAGAGAGACCAGTACATTTATGTTTGAAATCAATGAAGCGAAAGTCTTGGTCTAGAGTTGTTAGTTCATCTCTTCGACCCAGTCCATGCACACTTCCCCAGGTGGTTTCACTCTGCATGGAAGGCCGACATTGTCCTCTGCACCAACCTTGGGTGTGTGGGGGAATACGCGTTTCTGGTTTCTGTGTTGATCAATCACAACAGTTCGTTTCTCTACATAAAGCATATTTTATATCGTGTTTTTACTTTTATAAGTGTTTAGCTAAACACCATTATTCTAATCTTAAACAATACATTGTTAGAACAGAAAAAACGTTTCAAGGTTTATTTCCGAAAGCCCCTTGGGGGTACATGGAATAAAAAGAAAAATTGGAAGAAAATGAACGGTGGTGGGTACACATTTTTTGACAGTTTGGAGGGATTTGTTTTTTTACCGGTTTGTTTTTCTTCATGTTATGTACCAACAATTTTGTTGACATTTTTGCTTGGTTTGTATGCTTAAGAAAACCCCCAACTAAACTGAATGTGGTAGTGTTTATTGTTTGTTTGTGTTGTTTACTGTTTTTACTTATTCAA
>CM065681.1:79687937-79695437 GCA_017654935.2 Phymorhynchus buccinoides
CTTGTAAAAACTCATCCGTCAGGGTCCACCTTTAATAAAGAGAACGAACCAAACCAAAGAAAAAAATAAAGAAAGAGAAAGCAAAATGTGGATGAAAACAATGGTTCAGGAGGAACCAATGGAGATTATAAATATTAATTACAAAATATATCATTACTAAGCTTGTTAAAGACCCCGCACGTCGCGTGTCAAAATCACGGGTTTCACGTGTTTTCCCTCTTATAGCTAGTAAGGAATCTTAAGAAATCTTCCTAGCATAGGAGGGAATGTGACACGTGACGTGGGGGGTCTTTAAAGCATGTAAAAACAAGAACTACAAAGAAAGATTAGATGTTCTTAATTTGCCTTCTCTCAAGGGAAGAAGACCCAGAGGAGATATCATACAGGTATATACAATTATAAATAATTCTGAATTCAGTGATTTCTTTGTCAAGAGTACAGTGGATAAAACAAGAAATAGTATGGACAAGTTATTTTTAAGACGTTCAAATACTAACAAACGAAAATGTTTCTTCTCTTACAGGATTGTTCAACATTGGAATAACTTACCAGCTAACATCAAACGGGCACCTAATATTAACACTTTTAACAATCTTCTGGACCAAGATCCTAATATGATAAGAGCTTTCAATTTTTTTGATGACTAAAAATGAAAGTCCATTCCAAAAATGTTATAAATTAATTAAGACTAGCTTAGCTTAGGCTTGCGCAATCATTGTGAAACTTAATCAAATTAAACAATCAAGAAAGGGCGCAAAAGGGCCGAGAGGCCCACTTCTAGCCCTACTACTACTACTACTACTACTGCTACTACTGCTACTGCTACTACTACTACTACTACTACTACTACTACTACTACTACTACTACTACTACTAGGGAAAGAAAACAGAAACAAATCAAAGTATATAGGCAGAGGTTTCACAAACTGGATACAGGGAGACAGGTTGAGTGATCGGCTCCACTCACTGTCACAGAACGCCATTAGTTAGCAGAAAAATCGCTCTGATCAAGCGGAAACAACGAGGAAGAAATTGATCCTTCGTGTTAATGAGAGAGAGAGAGAGAGAGAGAGAGAGAGAGAGAGAGAGAGAGAGAGAGAGAGAGAGAGAGAGAGAGAGAGAGAGAGAGAGAGAGAGAGAGAGAGAGAGAGAGAGAGAGATGAAGAGAGAGATGAAGAGAGAGAGAGAGAGAGAGAGAGAGAGAGAGAGAGAGAGAGAGAGAGAGAGAGAGAGAGAGAGAGAGAGAGAGAGAGAGAGAGAGAGAGAGAGAGAGATTCGGGTGATCATGCACTTTTCGTATTGACAACTTTCACTGAGAAACAACAACATTCTGCCATTCTAGATATATAGTATGAAAGAGAAATCTCAGTGAATAGCTGAGCTCCGTACCCCTACTCTGAAGGACTGAAAAGTCAGTGCATTTGAAATGCAGAATAATTTGCTTTGATAATTTTTTTCTTCTGTGTCCAATGTCTGCATTTGTGAACCTCAGAAACAAAACCAGTTAACGTCAGCAACAAAACCAGTTAACCTCAGCAACAAAACCAGTTAACCTCAGAAAGAAAACCAGTTAACGTTAACTGGTTTTGTTTCTGAGGTTCACAAATACAGACATTGGACACAGAAAAGTTTTATCAAAGCAAATTATTCTAGGATATAGTGAAGGAAAACAGTGGATTTAGTTTCAGACGGAAGTATTTCGCGAGAATCATTGCTCACAGACATCGTCCACGATCGTATCGTATTGGGGTCAAATCGTATGCAGTGTGGCTGGCTGGGCTTTCACAGTCTGTGTAAGCTGACCAGGGGAGAAGGAGCGGGGGTGGGAGAGGGAGGAGAACAAAACAATGATCTAGGGTAGGGATGGAGGTGGGGATGTTAAGTGGGTGGAGGTAGGGGTGGGGGTGGGGGAGCGCTTGACGGAATGCAGAGCTAATGCAACAACATAATATATGTGTGTGGGTTGACAAAATGGGGTATGGGGAGGTAATGGGGGGGGGGATCATTTTGGGGGGGATAATCGTAGCAGGCTGACGATTATTCCCCCTTAGCGAGGTCAGTTCCGTACCCCTACCCCTTCACCCCCCCTTCTCTGCACCCCCCCCCCCCTCCTCTCCAATTTTGCTGCGTTCTGGTTTCTGTAATCTTCACCCTCTCACAACAAGCGCTAGGGGAAGACGGGGTAATAAGCGCATGGGCGGGTAAGAAGCCCACCCCAATTATCTCATGAAATGAAGCAAATTTCAGTCTTATTTTGCCCATGAGACGAGCGTTAATGTTGAGCATTCGTCTCATGGGCAAATTTGACTGAAAGTTTCTTTATTTCATGAGATAATTGGGGTGGGCTTCTTACCCGCCCATGCGGTTTTTACCCCGTCTTCCCCTATATTTAACCCTTTCACCGCCAGCCATATTTCAGCCAAACAATTCCCATTACATTTACCTGGGGTAGAGAACAAAATCCATCTGCAGTACTGGGGGATTCTTCTGTGGCATATATAAAATAAGGTCCATCCTTACTTCCCAAAACTAAGACAATAGGGTCTTTGGATAATAGACTCATATTTGATGCCTTTTAGTGACATAGAAGTTAAATCAATGTGGGGCAAAAATGCATATTTCCGTTCGTTTTGTCAGGAAGCAGATCAGTGGATTGGCACCAATGATTCGTTCGGCCTATTTTCTACTTGTAGCCTTCACAGATAGGAATGATTTTGGTTCTTTATTGTCCGGCACTTTTCTCAGCGCGATTGGTTTGTCCTTGACTCTCTGGCAGCTTCCATTTGAACGGATTATATCCTAGCCTATAATTATGTTATACACTTTTTTGTTGCCGTCGCGTGATGTTAGCTGTCTGATATGTTCGTATTGGTAGGCTGCATCCGAGAGAGAAGAGAGAGAGGGGGCGGGAGAGAGAGAGAGAGGGGGGGGAGAGAGAGAGAGGGGGGGAGAGGGAGAGAGAGAGAGAGAGAGAGAGAGAGAGAGAGAGAGAGAGAGAGAGAGAGAGAGAGAGAGAGAGAGAGAGACTAAACGAATTTGTATTTATACAGGGTAATGAGATAAACATTGCTTTTTTGCACTCAGCCCTGAGAGAGAGAGAGAGAGACAGACAGACAGACAGACAGACAGACAGACAGACAGACAGACAGACAGACAGACAGACAGACAGACAGACAGACAGACATGTGCTAACGGATGATGAGAACAGCAAAACAGCAATGAGGACCTGCGATGCCAAGGAACCTACTTACCAACCAGCCCGCGCTGGCCTCTGGCCCTCAGATCAAAGGCAACACTCATTGGCTGCACGCCGAGCACGTGCCGGCTGTCTGGTCACGTGATCACAGGGCAAAGGGTTTGGCCTGGCCTGGCTGGTAGTAATAACAGGAAATTGGATAGAGAGTTCTCCGTGGAAGGCTAACAATAATAATAACCACCACTGCCAGTATAGATCACAAGAATAGTCCATACGGCTAACAATCACTACATGGATGTGGTGTCTGCTGGGCGTTGCCTAGGTAGGGGAAGACGGGGTAAAAAGCGCATGGGCGGGTAAGAAGCCCACCCCAATTATCTCATGAAATAAAGAAAATTTCAGTCACATTTGCCCATGAGACGAATGCTAGACATTAACGCTCGTCTCATGGGCAAAATGAGACTGAAATTTGCTTCATTTCATGAGATAATTGGGGTGGGCTTCTTACCCGCCCATGCGCTTTTTACCCCGTCTTCCCCTAGAACGTTATTCGTTGAACGTAATGCTTGTTGTTCGGAGCTCTCTTCATTATAGCTGAGATAAGTCATAAGTTTCTTTATTGTCCATTGGCATTGTACAACGCACATGGAAACTTGTCTTCCACCGTGTAAAATAAAAATATTAAATAAAAGTATGAAACATAAATTTACATTAACAAATATGTAACTCTCACACCACACCCAATCATTCATCCGCTCTCCGCTATCTTGCTCACTCATCATGCAACCCAATCATTCATCCGCTCTCCGCTATCTTGCTCACTCATCATGCAACCCAATCATTCATCCGCTCTCCGCTATCTTGCTCACTCATCATGCAACCCACCATTCACTTCCGCCTTCATCACTCATTAACCCTTTCTTTTCCGCCTTCATCCTTCCCTTTCTTTTCCTTTTTTCCTTCCTTTCCTTTTTCCTTCTTCTACCCCCCCCCCCCCCCCCTTTTTTCCCCCTTTTTTCCTACCCCTCCAACTTTTTATTTCCAAAAAACAAAAAATCGCCCCCCCAAAAGAAATCGCTCTGTAGCAGCATTTCTGCGCTCAACCTACAGTATAGCAACTAATAAAGGTCATGATCAGAAGAGAGTCCAGATACTGGGGATTGTAAAAACGAACTTTGCTTTTCGGGTTTCTTTCGGAAACGTCATCAGTGAAGGTCAATATGTTTAAAGGTGGACCCTGACGGATGAGGTTTTTTTGCAAGAAACACGTCGAGATCACCATGAAAACACCCTTTGCAGAGATAGCAACCCTCAGTTTTCTCTGGTTTCCTAGAAATCAAACCGTCAAATCAGCGATTCCTCCTTGGCGGAGGTGCTGGAAGTCAAATTCTTTCACTGAAAGAGAAGGCGTGTGTCGTCTCTTTTGTAATGGCCGCCTGAGTTTAGACCAAATTGTTTACACGCCTTTTTATTTTATTTTTGTTTAATTTTATGCAGTTTATCTAAAGGAATTTCGCTCACAACAAAGGAAATAGCTTCATTTTGATTTTACCGCACTACAAAAAAGAAAAAGCTTTAACCACAATGGGATTGGCCTCCACCCACCCCATCCAAAATGCTATCCGGCATCTCCGCCAAGGAGGAATCACCGTTTTGACGGTTTGATTTCTGGGAAACCAGAGCAAAATGAGTGTTTCGATCCTTGAAAAGGCTGTCTTTCTGGTGATCTCGACGTGTTCCTTGCAAAAACTTACCCGTCAGGGTTCACCTTTAAGCACAGCCTAGTGTTGCAACCTGATTGTGGCAAACAACGTGATCAGGCAAAGTCGTAGTTTGTTGAAGGATGTTTTGATCATTATCAACGAAAGGATGCAGGCCTAAATCACTGTGTTTTCTAAGGCCTGTTTCTACTGAATTTCCAGAGCAAACAACACGAACCAATGATTGTGACTGAGCACGGACGACAGAGGAAAACAATGCTAGCCGTGAAAAGAGATAATTATCATTAAGGCAAGCAAGAAGAAAATAATGATAATTTCGTTGATGACGAGAACGAATAAACAAATCGCAGATGTAGTCCAGCGTCACATAACTAAGGGTACTACCCAACGTTACACTGCAATTGAAAAAGGGCACTGCCCCTTTAACATTGCATTAACCCCTTGACTGCCAGGAAAATTAAAGAAAAAAAATTGGGCAAATCATGCATGAAAAAGACAAGTGATAGAGCCAATCTGGCAAAATGGTCTGGGGATATTACTCTCTTGACTGTGTTAGAGCAAAAGCCAGCATATCAAGGTTATTCCTCTTCATCTGATGACGTCATCAGTGATGTCATCAGGTCAGTACGCATACCAGTCAAGGGGTTAAGACGAAAAGCGCACATCCCAACGTAAGACAACATTAAAAAGGGCACTGTCTAACGTAATATAGCATTACAAAATACGACATAGTCGAATACAATATTCGTTACGTAAGAAAGGGGCATAGTCCTAAGTAAATTAACATTACAAAAGGACAATTTCCGACAAAACATAGCATTAGAACGGTGCATTGCCCAACATAGCATAGCATTTGAAAGGGGAGATTGAGGGTCGCGTAAACACGAAAAAGGGGGGGTGGGGGTGACTACAATACAACGATGACTTGGAGTCAAAACGGACTATCTTTAGATAGTCCATTGACGTATTATTGGATTTATTACAAAAACTAATAACTTGTATCAAACAATGACTGCAGAAATATAAAAAAGGGGGTTATGCTTTTCATATTTCTGCAGTCTCTTTTTTTATACAAGTTATTAGTTTTCGTAATAAGTTCAATAATATGTCAATGGACTATCTAAAGATGGTCCGTTTTGACTCCAAGCCATCGACAAGTACAATATATATATTGCCTTACAATACAATCACTTACAATTACCTTACAAGTACGATATACAGATCAGAACTCTTACATCTAGACAATGGGAAATGAGTGTGTATAATGAGTCGTTTGTATTTCTTTCCTTCTTTCTTTCTGTCCTCTGTTCCTTTGGTCTTCTCTTCTTTCTTTCCTTCTTTCTTTCCTACTTTCTTTCCTCCTCTGTTCCTTTGGTCTTTCTTTTTCCTCCTCTGTTCCTTTGGTCTTCTCTTCTTTCTTTCCTTTTCTTTCCTCCTCTGTTCCTTTGGTCTTTTCTTTCTTTCCTTCCTTTCTTTCTTTCTTCTTTCTTTCCTCCTCTGTTCTTTGGTTCTCTTCTTTTCCTTCTTTCTTTCCTTTCTTTCTTCTCTTCTTTCTTTCCTTCTTTCTTTCCTCCTCTGTTCCTTTGGTCTTCTCTTCTTTCTTTCCTGCTTTCTTTCCTCCTCTGTTCCTTTGGTCTTCTTCTTTCTTTCTTTCTTTCTTTCTTTCTTTCCCTTCTTTCACTTTCTGTTCCTTTGGTTTTGTTTTCTTTCCTTCTTTCTTTCCTCCTCTGTTCCTTTGGTCTTCTCTTCTTTCCTTCTTTCTTTCTTTCTTTCCTCCTCTTTGGTCTTCTCTTCTTTCTTTCCTCTGGGTCTTCTCTTCTTTCTTTCTTCTTTCCTCTGTTTTGGTCTTCTCTTCTTTCTCCTTCTTTCCTCCTCTGTTCCTTTGGTCTTCTCTTCTTCTTTCCTTCTTTCTTTCCTCCTCTTTCCTTTCTTCTCTTCTTTCTTTCCTTCTTTCTTTCCTCCTCTGTTCCTTTGGTCTTCTCTTCTTTCTTTCCTTCTTTCTTTCCTCCTCTGTTCCTTTGGTCTTCTCTTCTTTCTTTCCTTCTTTCTTTCCTCCTCTGTTCCTTTGGTCTTCTCTTCTTTCTTTCCTTCTTTCTTTCCTCCTCTGTTCTTCTTTCTTTCTTTCTTCTTTCTTTCCTCCTCTGTTCCTTTGGTCTTCTCTTCTCTTTCTTTCCTTTCTTTCTTTCCTCCTCTGTTCTTTCTTTCCTTTCTTTCTTTTCTTTCCTCCTCTGTTCCTTTGGTCTTCTCTTCTTTCTTTCCTTCTTTCTTTCCTCCTCTGTTCCTTTGGTCTTCTCTTCTTTTTTTTGAGAATCCGAATGAAGGGGAGGCTTGAATGTGTGATGTAGCATACATTGTATGGTGACACGAGAAACATGGAAATACCCTTGAAAGTGGGTCTTTTTCCCTCCCTTTTTTCACTTTACTTGTAGACTAAATGAATTAATGAAGAAGGGGGGACAAGAAAAGAGAGAGAAACAAAACGAGTATAAAGTTAAAATGAATTAAAAAAAACATGGTACGTAAATAACTAAATAATGAACTAACCAATAAATCAATTAATAAATAGTTAAGTGCTTAATGAAT
>CM065681.1:79706049-79711049 GCA_017654935.2 Phymorhynchus buccinoides
CTCTCTCTCTCTCTCTCTCTCTCCTCTTCTCGCTCTCTCCCACTCGCGTCTCTCTCTCTCTCTTCGCTCTCTCATCTCTCGCTCTCCTCCACTCTCTCTCGCGTCTCTCGCTCTCATCTCTCTCGCTCTCTCATCATCTCCCCATCTCCATCTCTCTCTCTCTCCTCTTCCTCTCTCTATGGTAACTAAATACAGCACAAAAGAGAAACGCACTATGGAGAACGCACATACGCACCCACGGTAATGTTTGACACCAGCACCCACGACACACACACACACACACACGACCGACACAACACACAACACACACCCACACCACACACACACACACAGCAAACACACACACACAAGACACAACAAACATACAGTATTTACACAGCGCTGAATCTTGATAGAAATCAAATCAAAGCGCACACACACGTTAGCATTCATAGACGCATCAATACAAAAATGCAATACAACGCGGACACACACTTCGAATAATGGTATGCAGCAGAAACAGACCTAAGGCAAGAGAGAGAAGAATAGAAAGAGAGTGGAGCCTCAATGACGGGGGAACAGGTTGGGTTTTGAGGTTAGATTTTGGGGAAGGCTGAGAGGGTCGGTCGCTGACGGAGGGAAAGAGGAAGTTTGTTCCAAGATGTCGGTCCTGAGACAGCAAAAGAGCGCCGACCAACAGTTGAAAGCTTATACTGTACCTAGGGATCTGGAGAGGGATCTGGAGAGAAAGCGGGTCAGAAACTGAACGTAAAGTGCGAGCCGGCGTATAGATGGAAATATTGTCCGCAGAGGTAGGATGGAGCAGCTTTATGGATATATTTATAGCAACGGGTGTTTAATGTATACTCAATTATATCTGTGACAGGAAGCCAGTGCAAAGAACGGAGAAGTGGGCTAACATGATCGAACTTTTTTTTATCCCTAAGGACAAGACGAGCAGCTGTGTTTTGAATACGCTGGAGACAAGATAGAGAAGAGACTGATAGGCCAGAAAGGAGAGCATTGCAGTAGTCAAGACGAGATAGGATGAGGGAAATAACAAGTTTTGCTGTGGCTTCATCTGAGATATATTTACGAATATAGCCAATGCGACGAATTTGATAGTAGCAGGACTGACAGGTCTGAGTCAGGAAACTCTGCCTGGAAAGAGTATGATCCAAAAAAGTGACACCCAAATTTTTGACTGAGTCTGAGAGGGGAATGATATTGCTACCCAGTTGGAATGACTCTATAGAAACAGAGGCTAGGTTTTGTTTTTGTTCCAACAAGCATTGCTTCGGTTTTTTCACCATTTAATTGAAGTTTATTTTGAACCATTCCATTTTTGAATATCAATATAGCAGTTATTACTTTCTGTAAGAATGGAATCTAGATCTTCAGGGGTTGTACTATTTTAGAGTAGTGAGTCATCTGCATAGAAGTGATGTTTCATGTTGTGCTGGTCGATGATATTGGCAAGAGGTGACGTATACAAAGTAAACAAGACAGGACCAAGCACAGACCCCTGGGGGACTCCACAAGAAAGTCCTAACCTGTTCAGACTGACGACCAGTGACCAAGAACTGATTGAAAACGATCAGAGAGGTAAGAGGAAAACCAAGAAAGAGCGGGGCCCTTAATTCCAAAAGTATGTTCAAGACGAGACAGAAGAATGGAGTGGTCTATGGTATCAAAGGCAGCAGAGAGATCAAGAAATGTCAAAAGAGAGATTTGACCAGCATCAGAAGCAAGTAGGAGGTCATTGACGATTTGAACAAGGGCTGTTTCAGTACTTTGATTGGCTCTATAGGCAGACTGATAAGGATGATGAAGATTGTTTGAGGATAGATGATCGTTAAGTTGTTTCAGAACAGTTTTCTCAAGGAGTTTGGAGAGAAAAGGGAGGTTAGATACAGGTCTGTAGTTTTTCAGATTATTGGGATCCAGATTGCCTTACTTCTTGAGAAGGGGCCTTACAAGAGCGGTTTTGAAAGCAGAAGGTCAACACACTTGAAACTAAAGAAGAATTGATGATGGTGGTGATTGATAGCAGAATGTGTTGATAGATTTGTGAGAAAAGAGAGGCTGGGACGGGTTCAAGATCACAGGATTTAAAATGCATTTCTTTCAGAGTAGAAAGAATTTCGGTCTCGGACACCGGCTTGAAAGAGAGAAGGGGGACACCAGTGAATGATGGGTCTGGAATAGTTGGTTGAAAAGGCATGAGAGTCGATTTTTGATCGTAGATCGATAATGTTGGTGGAGAAGAAGGAGGAAAAGGTTTTTGGCAGTTTGTCAGGACTGTTATTTGATGGCATAGGACTTGATTTCATGTTGCCTAGGAGATAAGACATGGTGGAGAACAGGACCTTTTGTACTGTACTGGCTGTCAAGAATTTTAGCATGAAAAATGGCATACACACACGCATTGCATGCATGCACGCACGCACTGGCATACACGTTTGCTCACACTCATGCACTTCACGCGCCGCCGCGCGCACACACACACACACCACACACACACTGAACACACACACTATGCACACACACAGAGGGCACACACACACACACTGTGTGCTCTCTCTGTGTCTGTACTTGTATCTCTCTCTGTATCTCTCTAGTTTTTTCTCTCTCTCTCTCGATCTCGCTCTCTCATGCTCTCTCTCTCTCTCTCCCTCGTCTCTCTCTCTGCTCTCTCTCCTCGCCCCTCTCTCTCTCTTGTCTTTATGTCTCTCTCTCGGTCTCCGTCTCTCTCACTCTCTCTCTCTCTCATCTCTGTCTATCTCTATCTCTCTCGCTCTCGTCTCTTCTCTCTCTCTCTCTCTCTCTCCCTATCTCTCTGTCCTCTCTCTCTCCCTCTTCTCCCTCTCTCTCTCTAACCCCCCTCTCTCTCTCTCTCTTCCCTTTTCTCCCTCTCTCTCTCTCGCTCCCCCGTCTCTCTCCTCTCTTCCATCCCACGTCACAAAACAGCTTCTAACTAAGAACTAAAGTATTCACGACACGAATAGGTCAAAACAGCAAAAGACCGTTGTAGTGAAACCATTGTGTTCTTTTACAGAAAACCTTTGGCTTCAGTTGAGCTCTCTGTAAGCCTTTCACGTACAATGACCAATCCATTTAGCCAGCCACCAGCGAAGATACAGCCACTATTTCACGCCTACGCATCTAGACTACACTTTATGATTTCCTCTTATTGTATTGTATTGTTTCCCCGTGGGGATACCGGGGGTATCATTCAGTACAAATAGTGCCCCCACCATCTAGGAAGTTCTGTGCTTGCTACTTCCTTTAATCTGCCATTTTATTTGAATCTGCCCTTTCCCTTTGCTTTCTGTCATCTACTATTTTTAAAAAAGTATCTTTCTGCCTTATTGGCCCATTCTCTAGCCTTTTTTTCAAAAACAAATCTTCCCAAGTTTCTCCTTTGAGCTCCTCCGAAATCGGAATTTGTCGGCTGTACGCAGCGGGGAGACCAGTGAAAACTAAAAACCAGACACATACGTACCTTACCCATTATGGCCATATGGCCTGGGAACGCAGAACAAGTATGTATTGCCGAGACTGAAAAAAACAAACACCCACGCAACTATAATACCTTTCCTTTTTACATACACCCTATCCCCTAATATTGATTCACACCCACCCACAAATATCACAAATATCGACAGTACACGAAGAAAGGTGCCGTTAATAGTAGGAGTATTAATTGGGTTCAAAAATTCGAGTCGTAGCTGTGTTGTGTTATCGAGAAAAATAAAAGAGGAAAATTGACTTCTAATGCGAATCTCTGCTCTCTCTCTGCTCTCTCAATCGCTCTTTCTTCATCTCTCTCTCTCTCTTTTTGTTTCTGTCTCTCTCTCTCTCTCTCTTTTTGCTGTCTCTGTCCTCTCTGTGTCTCTCTCTCTCTCTGTGTCTCTTCTGTGTGTCTCTCTGTCTCTCTCTCTCTCCCTCTCTCCTTCTCTCTCCCCCTCTCTCCCTCGAAATCTCTCTCTCTCTCTTCTCTTGTCTCTGTCTCTCTCTCTCTCTTCTCGTCTCTCTCTCGTCACTCTCCTCTCTCTATCTCTCTCTCTCGTGGCTCGATGGTTCTCTCCTCTCTTCTCTCTCGTGCTCTCTGGCAGCATTTTGATTTGCTGACTGTCTCAGTGCGGAACATTTTCCACACCCAAATTGTGAGGAACGGACGCCATGATGTGCTGCCTTCACTCCCCCTGGCATTGTTGGGCATCCTGCTCATTCCAGCTCATAAGCAGCGGCTGGTCTTTTTTAGAGCCCAGAACCACGTTACCTTGGAAATTATGTTAATGAGCAGGATGTCCAAACTTGCCCAGGTGGAGTAAAGGCAGCACCATGGAACCCGTTCCTCACAGTTTGGATGGAAATGTTCCGCACTGAGGCATTCAGCAAATCAAAATTCTGTCAGAGAGCGTGTGTGAAACGATTTTGGTTGGCCTGAAAAAGGTGGAAAACGGCCATTTTTATTACCCGTCGCCCAAATTCTGCCACCTTCACGACGTGTATCAGCAGTACCAACCTAAACAACACCGAACCTCCCCTCATGGCCAGTGAATACAAGCTCTGGAAGCGACACATTGCGATATTCCAAACACTAATGACACAATGAGTCTGTGTACAACTGTTCCCCTCCAGCATGCCAACACAGAAAGACAACTCTTTGCGTGTCAAATGATGTCATTATCTCACTTCAGCCATGAAACTCTGTCTCTTGTACGACGTTTATTTACAATGTGTAACAAGGAACATCGTTGATTCGGACAATTTTACTCACTTGTACGTTTTCGCTCCAATTCAGTGAAATGTCACTTTTGTTTGTGTGTTTGTTGGTTGGGTTTTTTTGGGGTAGTGCTCGAATTCACGTGATTCACGTGAACAGGACGTTGGATGAAACAAGTTTGAGTGAACATGTGTTCACGGATGATTGCTCTTTCCGGTCATATAATGTTTATTGCTTACAATTACACCACCTCTTAGTAAATCAAGAGTTGTAAAAGTCTATCCTTAGC
>CM065681.1:79718549-79753549 GCA_017654935.2 Phymorhynchus buccinoides
GGGTGGGTGCGGGTGGGGGTGGGGGGTGGTGCTTTGCACTGGCTCTAGTACTGCAGCCAAAGGAATGATTTGGCCTTTGGGGTAACCTTCCCCAACCGCCAGCTGTTCCCAAATCCCTTCTGGCCGAGAGAGAGAGAGAGAGAGAGAGAGAGAGAGAGAGAGTGGGGGTGTATCCTAGGCAAGACATCTCCACGATAAACAAATTCTAGCCCAGCCCGCCGGAATAGCACCTGCCCCCCTCTCTGGTAATTGGCAGTCATGGTCGGAAACGACTGACTAGCATTAACTTCCACTTCTAATTGATTTCGTTGTTGCTATGCACTGTTCTTTGGTCAAATGTAGGCCTAACATTTTGCTGATTCAGCTTGATATTTTCACTTCTATAATAAGTTATAATGACGCATAGGCCTGCTATACAGCATAGCAACCACGCTGTTACGTCATTGTAAATAGTGTTATGTAATAAGTCACTTGCCATTTTCTCCGTCAAAAAATAGACTAGATGATAGGTTGGTTGGTAGGTGGGTAGGCTATTTATGTAGTTTTGCGCCTTTAAAACAAGTGCAACGGCGAGCGGCTGCAAAGTCCCCTCGCAGCATCGCCGAGCTACTCCGAAATCGGAATGTGTCGGCTGTACACACAGCGGGGAGACCATTGAGAACTGAAAACAGGACGCACGCACGGACGGATGGACGGCCGGAAAGAAGTGGGACATAGCGGGCCCGTGACACAAAGGGCCTAGGGCACAGCCGGCTTATCCACAGAAAAAATCATGACAACTGTGTTATAGACCATTCATCAAGAAATGTTGTGAAAAAAACCTGCATTGAAATACATGCAAAACTTCGCGAGATATTAGCGATTATGTGTTTTGGGGGTTTGAACCCCGTAACTGGCGCGACCTTGACCTTAATGTAAAACTAAATACATTAGTGGATAGCTTGCATCTTAGCAAACTAGTATACCAAATGTGATAACGATAGACTGAATAGTTTTTGAGAGAAACGGACGAAAGCCGGACGGACAGACGGAGGCACGGACGGACCAGACAGAAACAATAGTTCCCCGAACCTTCGGCTCGGGGACTAAAAAACAGTTTTCCTTGCAGTAAAGTCACCGAGAATAACACACTGTAATATGTCATCTCATGTCTTCTCACTTCGATTCCTTGTAGACCTATAGAACTTCCGTCAATCCTAAGAACGTGAGAATAGACACACATAAGCCAACATACACACGCAAACCCGCGCTGGCACACACACACACACACACACACAAACATACACACACGCGCACACGTACAAACGCACGCGCACACACACACACACACACACACACACAAAACAAACACACACACACACACATAATACATACACACACACACACACACACACACACACACACTCACACGCACACGCACAAACACGCACACGCGCGCACGCACACACACACACACACACACACACACACCACACACACACACACACACACACACACACACACACACACACACACACATACACAGTGAGTGGGTGGCGCGCCTCTGGCTGCGACGCGCTCTCCAGGTGGGAGCAACCCGAATTTCATGGAGACGCCTCTGTGACTATGAAGTGCCTAATACCTAATACCTAATCATAATAATAACGCACACGCACGCACGCACACGCACACGCACACGCACGCACACGCACACACACACACACACACACACACACACACACACACAGACGCGAGCGCCAGCTGCCTAAGTTTATTGTTGTCGTTGTTGTAATGCGTGTATGTGCATGTGAACGGACGCGCGCACGCACACCAATTCAGTCGGCGCAGATGACAACGCATACAAACGAATAACACTACACTATTGTACTGCAGAGTTTCTGAAAGTCTGCTATCAGGCTAATAAGATGACTTGGTTGGTAAGCTTATTTTGGTGGGCTGGTAACAAAGGATTCCTCCTGGATCAATTCTATCATAGATTTTTCTGTCCTTCTTTTTTGACATTTCCCTTGAGTTTAAAGCCACTATCTATACAGGGACCACACAATGCCGTGCTCTGTTCGACCTGTCATAGAAGGGCTGTCAATGTTCCCTAAAAAGGAAGAGACAGAATACTGTAGGACTAAAAAGCAGCATCGAAAGACTCAGTCAAAGGCTTAAAACGAACAGGGATCTTCTTTGGTTGTCATAATGGGGTACTGTGACAGAAAAAAGGATAACAAATGATGTCGAGGAAAGAAGAGAGAGGGGGGAGGGGGGGAGAGAAATAGAGAAAAGAGAGAGAGAGAGAGAGAGAGAGAGAGAGAGAGAGAGAGAAGAGAGAGAGAGAGAGAGAGAGAGAGAGAGAGAGACAGGCAGACAGAGAGAGAGAGAGAAGAGAGAGAGAGAGAGAGAGAGAGAGAGAGAGAGAGCCGAGAGAGAGAGTGAGAGAGACAGAAACAGAGAGAGACAGAGACGGAGGAGAACACACACACACACACACACACACACACACACACACACACACACACACACGCGCGCGCGCGCGCCTTCAATAACCTGACATCTTATAGCCACCATTTTATTAGCAGAAGGGAGATAACTACAGGTTGCTTTATTTGCAGAAGGTCAGTGTGACGTAAGGAGCTTTGGTTATTACCGTCAGTTTATTATTTATATAGACATAAACACCAACAAACACCAACAAGGAGTATGGAGAGAAATGATACTATTCCAAAGGCCTTGGCCTCTTTATCAGGGAGTGATGGTGACATAAAGTCATAAGTCATAAGTTTCTTTATTGTCCATTGGCATTGTACAACGCACATGGAAACTTGTCTTCCACCGTGTAAAATAAGATGAGATATTAATCAAAACAAAAATAGGGGAAGACGGGGTAAAAAGCGCATGGGCGGGTAAGAAGCCCACCCCGATTATCTCATGAAATGAAGCAAATTTCAGTCACATTTTGCCCATGAGACGAGCGTTAATGTCTAGCATTCGTCTCATGGGCAAATTTGACTGAAATTTTCTTTATCTTAGTGCGCTTTTTACCCCGTCTTCCCCTAGTAAACCTAAATATGAAACTATAAATATCACATTAAAAAACATAAATTCACATTAAAACGTGTAACTCACACATGGTACCCAATCATTCATCCGCTCTCCGCTATCTTGCTCATCATCATCATCATGCAACCCAATCATTCATTCCCGCTCTCCGCTATCTTGCTCATTCATCATGCAACCCACCACCACTTCCGCCTTCATTTGTAACCCTTTCTTTTTTTTTCCTTAAAATTAGAGTGAGGTCATTATTTATGTATGAGGGTTGGGTGTTTGTTTTTCCCCCCAGACAAGGGTCAGCTTCTGTTAATTCAAATACAGTACACTTTGAACTTTGCTGTCTTTCTTGTACATTTTGTGTGTGTGTCCAAGTCTACAAAAAAAGACAACAAATAAAAGAAAGATTATTTTGTTTTATCCGTATATAAGGGAGGGCTTTATTGGCCAGTGTTTGTGTGTGTGTGTGTGTGTGTGTGTGGGTGTGTTGTGTGTGTGTGCATAAACCTCAAGTTCGTCTGAGTGTTTTTGTGTGTTGTCCAGCTTTTCATTTTGTTAGTATTTTTTTTATCATGATTGTAAGCGCCGCTTTTGTTAAGACGCAAGCGCCCTAAACATTCATTATTATTAGGGGCACATTACACACACACACATGTACAGCAGATTTCACGCGCGCACGCGCACGTCCGCACGCACACACACACACACACACACACACACACACACACACACACACACACACACACACACACACACACACACACACACACACGCGGTTTCCTATCATTATTCATTTGTGATCATATGGTTCTTACGCCTGAGAGCCTGTTATGTGTTTGAGTGAAGGTTTCTTATTTTAGTACTACGCACAGTAGTATAGGGCTATTAGCGCGCGCGCGCGCGTGTGTGTGTGTTCTATGCACGCGCGCGCTAATAGCCCTATCTACTGTGCGTAGTACTAAATAAGAAACCTTCACTCAAACATAACGTCCCACAACCCATGCTCTCACACACACAAACTCCCCTCCATTACTGTAGTAGTCTCCCTTGAGTTCTATTCCATGGCTGCTTTGTCTTTGTTCGTCGCCCGCTTTTTGTTTTTTGGTTTTGTTTGTTTGTTTTTTTTGCCCTTGGTCGATTGCTTGTAAACGATGTTGCGGAAAATGAACAAAGTTGTGCACGGGTTAAGGTTTCGCCTATCTAGCATTCGTTTTCGCAATGGAGTTAATCGCTGGGACCATATTTTTCTTACTTTATTTTGTTTATAATATTTCTGACAATTAGACTTGTGTATTAATATTAAGACCATCTGGGACTCCCTTACCCCCCCCAAATCGGGACTTTAGTCCTGCCTCCGGGCATTGCCTCCAGTATTGTCCCCCCCACCATATACTGTACCCCCCCCCCAAATCCCCCCCCCCCCCCCCATATGTGTCTGATTCCGACCCCCCCCCCCCCCTCCCCCCCCGCCCCACCCCCCCATTAGACTCCCTTAATAGAGTACCCCCCCCCCCCCCCCCCCCCCCCCCCCCCCCCCCCCCCCCTCCCCCGCCCACCCCGCTTGAAATCGTAGATATTGTGCTTGCGTTATTGTTTAGGCTACGTCATTTTGAGGGGTACGCAAACCCCCACCTTGGCCACTCTAGTAGCCAACCCACACCTTCGTCTCACGACGACTTGGGGGGCGAATTTTGCCCCACGTCACCATAAGGTGGTCATGCTATGACGCTTTGAAGGATATTACGTCATGGACGGAATCACGTCACAAGTTGCCGCCATGAAGGCAGCAGCGGTCGGACGAACCTACTAGGGTTTTTAGAATATATACCTAGTTAGATAGACATGATTAGGGCCCCACTGGAGACAGATGTTTCTTTCTGACAAGGTAGACACTAGATGTCTTTCCCTTTTCTCAGCTTGGATGGAAATTTTGTGACAGCTAGGCTGAAGCTTCTGACTCACTGGACGGATCAGCTGTCTGAGGTTCACGACAAAATCATGAGTCGGGTGACTCGGCTGGAAGAGAGCCAGAAACAGCACGAGCTGGTGGTGAGACAATCATTACTGCATAATAATAAGAGTAGTAACATCATTATTACTGATAAAATAATATAATTCCTTCAGGCCTAGTTAATTGTCAGATTCTTCAGCTGTGTTCATATCTATACCTATACGTTATATGACAGTTTAATTACTCGTTATACATCTGTATCGTTGCAAATTCGGGACTTTCCTGGAGTTGCACTACCTCCGGGCATTGCCTCCATGATCGTTCCCACCATCTTTGTATTACTAATGTCCCATATGTGTCTGTTCCAGACCGGAGGACGTTAAGCAGAATTTCATCATCAGCCGTGATATGAAGGCGGATGATCAAATGAAGAAGAAGAAGAAATCAAGACTTAAATTGAAATCTAGGGATACATCCTCCTATCCCCCAAACCACAAGACGTTCAATGCTGCACTTGCTCATCTCTAAATAAGGAAAGTGACGCCATTCGCGTGACAATGTCGGTTTTCAGAGAAACTTTAGAATGTGTATCTTTTAACCATTTAATCTGAAATTAAACTGACTCTAGCCCTAACCCTAACCCTATCCCTAACCCTAACCAAAACCTTAAACCGTCAAATACACACAAAAATAGAACTTTACTAATTAAATTGAGTTATCCGTGTTTGGAGATGACCAAGTGCAGTCTTGAACGCCTAGTCCCCAAACCTTTTCATACAAGGCCTAATCAATGCTTAGTTTGTTGTCAACACCCTGTTCCGCTTGTTAGTGTTCACACACCCACAGCCATTCACGCTCTTCTTGCAGTAACTGGGCTAACTTCAAGTCCCGGAAATAAAAACGGCGCCCCCCCCCCCCCCCCCCCCCCCACCACTACCCCTCCCCTTCATCCCCCCCACCCCAATCCTAGAGTGGCACAGTGGTAGCGCGTTCGCCTCGTGTCAAGTAAACCCGAGTTCGAACCTGGGTACAGGGGATTTTTCCTCTCACTTTGCACTAGGCCTTATGGTCTGAACGTTGCGTATTTCGGATGAGACGATAAACCGAGGTCCCGTGTGCATACGTTAAACCCAGTGGCAACGAAAAAGTTGTCAAATGTACCCCCCCCCCCCCTCCCCCCCTTCCTTATCAGTCACACAAAAATCGCATTAAAAAAAATATAAAAAAATTGGGTGGCGCGCCTCTGGCTGCGACGCGCTCTCCAGGTGGGAGCAACCCAAATTTCACAGAGATGCCTCTGTGATCTGTGAGTATAAAGTGCCTAATATCTAATACCTCACCTCAGGATGATAATGATGATGATGATGATAATGACGACGATGACGATGAAGATAATGATGATGATGATAACTATGATGATTGAGCTGATGATGATGATGATGATGATGATGATGATGATCATGATGATGATGATGACTATGATGATGACTTGATGATGATGATGATGATAATAATGATGATGATGATGATCATGGTGATACTGATCATGATGATTTCATAGGCGCAGCATGAAAGTCAGCTGCTCCGCGTGGTCGAGCTCTTCATGGTGGATGACGTCAGAGCCTGTACGGTGATGGACTACGTCATAGTGTTCTTCAGGCTGGTGTTGGCCAAATTATGTCAGCGGGGACAGGACTTTGATGACGTCAAACAGCTGTACAGGGCGCTAAGTGACGATGACGTGGCCGCAGCCTTCAGGTGCGTGCGTGCGTGCGTGCGTGCGTGTGAAGAAAAAGAAAGAAAGAAGTGAGCATGAATTGGGAAGGGGAAAGGGATAGAATGGAGATTAGAATGGGGCGACGGGAGCTTTCATATCGGTATGTAGGTAAACGAGAGAGCTGCCTATGTCATGAGGGAAGGGGTAAAGAGAGAGAGAGAGAGAGAGAGAGAGAGAGAGAGAGAGAGAGAGAGAGAGAGAGAGAGAGAGAGAGAGAGAGAGAGAGGGAGAGAGAGAGGGAGAGAGAGAGAGAGAGAGGGAGAGAGAGAGAGAGAGAGAGAGAGAGAGAGGGAGAGAGGGAGAGAGAGAGAGAGAGGGAGGGAGAGACTGAGAGAGAGAGGGAGAGGGAGGGAGAGAGAGAGAGAGAGAGAGAGAGAGAGAGAGAGAGAGGGAGGGAGGGAGAGAGAGAGATAGAGAGAGAAGGAGGGAGGGAGGGAGGGAGAGGAGAGAGAGAGAGAGAGAGAGGGAGGGAGGGAGAGAGGGAGGGAGAGAGAGAGGGAGAGAGAGAGAGAGAGAGAGAGACTCTCTATATCTCTGTGTCTGTCTGTCTCTCTTTCTCTCTCATTCTCTCTCTCTCTCTCTCTCTCTCTCTCTCTCTCTCTCTCTCTCTCTCTCTGTCTGCATCTCTCTCTCTCTCTCCCTTTCTATTAAAAAATAAATCTATTACGTGTCCTCGCCAAATCGTTTAAAAACGGCAGGAGAATGCAGCTCTAGATTTCTTTACCAAGTGTGCCCTATACTGAACATATCCGTTAACTAGTACTTGTCTTAGAAACAATTCTTCTTCTTCTCTGCTCCCTTTCAGCACTGTTCTCAGCAGGCTGGGCTTCCCTGAGGCCGAGGAGGACGCCATCCGCCTTCTGCTGGAGGTCCTGCAGCACCGGAAGTGGCCCACGTCACAGGTAGGTATTAGGTATTAGGTACTTTAATAATAGTCACAGAAGCGTCTCTGTGAAATTAGGGTAGCTCCCACTTGGAGAGAGCGTCGCAGCCAGAGGCGCGCCACCCACTTCTTTTTTTTCTTTTTTGCATGCGATTTTTTGTGTGACTGATGAAGAAGGAAGGGTGGGTGGGTAAATTTTAACCAATTGACAACTTTTTCGTTGCCACTGGGATTAACGTGTGCTACGTGCATGGGCAACACGGGGCCTCGAGTTTATCGTCTCATGCGAAAGACTCCACGTTCAGACCATATAATAAGGCCTAGAGTAAAGCTAAGAGGGAAAATCCCCATGTACCCCAGGTTCGAACTGGGGTTTATGTGCTTGACACAAGGCGAACCGCGTTACCTCAGTCTGTGCCACTCTAACAGGTGATGACGACATCCCCGGGCGGTGACGCGCAAATCTCCTCCGCCCTGCTGTACGTCAGGATGCAGCAGGATCTGGACAGCGACACGAGCTCCGCCCTCCAGCGAGCCCTGTGCGCCGCTCACGAGTGCATCCTCACCGACATGGCCGTGGGCAAAGCCATCGGGTATGACGTCAACATCAACGCCTCTGACGTCAGAAAGGATGACGCTTACGTCGACGCCAGAGTGAAGTACGATGATTACGTCAGCTTCGAGCGAGGGTTTCGGGTGGGGAGTAAAGAGAGTGCCGAGCTCAGTAACGCTAGTTCGGACACCGCGCAGTCCGTCCACAAACAACAGGCGGAGCTGGAAAGCTCCTCGGACGATTCGGATCGGTATAAACCGAGAGGAGAGGTTGAGAATACCTTGGTGGAAGGCCTTTCGTTTCCACCCGCACAATACAGAAGATCCCTCCAGCCGCGAGTGACGGCTTCAGACATGGCGCGAGCGATGGAGGAATGTAGCTTGATGGAAAAGTGTCCCGAACCTTCTTCGCTACTGAAGACTGGCACCGTGAAGAAACCCCCCACACCCTTCTCGTCGTCAGAACAAATCGAGCACGATGAACCAGTCCCAGGCACGTCCCACTCCAACGAACAGAACTTTTCCGAGACGGATGCCGCGCAAACGATGATCTCAACGTATAAACAGATCGTGGCAGATAACAATATGAACCCAGCCCCCACACCCGAGCCCCAGGCAGAAAACACGGACGGCTCCTCGCCAGCAGCCATCGACCACGAACGGCTGGCCCACGACCCCAGCTTCTACGTCATCTGCTACGACGTCAACACCTCTTCCGCTTCCGGCGTGACGTCAGCGGAAGCGGAAGAGGACAGGGTAATGGTCCCCGAGAGAACGCGCGTGCGTCGGCGGCCCGGAAACCACGTGACCAGACCGAGCACCGGATCGATGATCAGCTTGGAAGACATCACCGAGATTGAGAGAGAATAGGGGAGGGTGGTGGGGTGGGGGTGTATGTGGGGGTGGGGTGGTGGTGGTGGTACGGGGTAAGCGCATTGAACGATCATGCGAGTATTGACGCTAAAGATCTTTTATATGTTTTGTATTTGAGAAATGAAATTTATTTTAACATGCGCTATGCTATGCTATAGTTTAAAAAAACATATCGTCATTAGATAGCACACAGTTTGTCTTCTTAGATTTGTTTGACTAAAACGTCACTTCTTAAAGTTCTTTGAAATATTCCGAAATTGAAGTCTGTGATATATAGAAACAGTCGGGCACCTAATTTAAGCAACGCCGCACCTACTCGCACGCGCACATAAACATACTTCATAATTCACATGCATGTAACAGGGCTCCCAAGGAGGGGGGGCTATGAAATACTAAAATTATAAATGATCCTCTAAAAGAATGTGCAGGGGGTCCCAGGGAGGCACTACAAAATTATTTTTTTGCATTCGCAATGCCAATGGGACCCTCTATCCCACCACTATGGCCCTCTATACTGTAAGTTAAGGAGTCCCTGTGAACCCTTGTTTTGCGGGACGATTAGGAGCCCTGATGTAAATATGATAACGAAGGAATTGTTTTAGCACTGTCGGTGAATCAGAGCTAAGGGTACTACTAGTTGTCGCAGTTTTACATTCATACAAGTGTTTTTAACCTATATTCCATTTAATTGTATCGATTTCTTGTTTTTGTTTCGTGCAATGCATATATTGATGTGTACACGTTTTTTATTTGGGATTTTTTTTTTCTTGTAACAATATTGCTGTATTCTGGCATCTCTCATTATTTATGGACATTATTTTGCTGAAATAAAGAACAAAGCAATGTGTGTGTGTGTGTGTGTGTGTGTGTGTGTGTGTGTGTGTGTGTGTGTGTGTGTGTGTGTGTGTGTATGTGTGTGTGTGTGTGTGTGTGGGTGGGTGGGTGGGTGGGTACGCGTGCGTGTGCGTACGTGCGCGTGTGTGTGTGCGTGTGCGTGTGCGCTCACGCGCGCGCGCGTGTGTGTGTGTTAAGCGGATTCACTTTCCAATTCTTCTACTGTATTTCACTCCATGTCTTCCCCCTCTCTGTTTGGTTACAATATTCTAGAACTAGAAAACAAGACGGGAGAATGGTCCATTAAAGCAGACAAATTGTAGGTGACAAGAAAAGAAAGTCTGAGTAAAAGGGAGTGGCAGATTAGAGCATGCTGCTTGCCCAGAACTTCCAGATGGTGGAGGAACTATTTGTAATGAGACCCTTAGGCGTCCCAACGGGGGAATAATGTTTTGTATTCAATCCTTTCAAACACATTTAAACGTACAGTGTGTCAGTGGAAGAGCGTAACTGTCTAAAGCGGGAGACAGACTATGCGACTGCCTCATATGACTCGATCAGGTCGTGACGTTGACCAAATTTTGTTTCCCGCAAAGAAGAGGTCACAAGTCATCTGACTCGATCAGACTCGATCAGTGAAATTTAGAACCCGCCCTATTCGGCCCTGTCACCTGACTGGGCCCGACTGAGTCAGACTGATCGAGCAGGATGGTATGCAAATGAGGTGAAACGTCACAACCTGATCGAATCACATGAGGCAGTCACATAGTCTGTCGCCCGCTTAAGAGGTGTGTAACGCTTCAGAAGATCAGTATTCTATTATACATAATAGTATAATAGAATCGAACTTAATCTTACATGCACACGCATGTTGAAGCAGACTTTTTTTCAATGAAGATGAAACAGCCAACAAACATAAAATAGGAAACACATGATTGTGCATTTAATACTGCATACAATTAATACATTTAATAGAGCATAGAATTATGGTTTATATTGTCATAATGGCGTCAGCAGCATTGGATTTTAGTCTGACACAATTTACAGCTTTAGTGGTGATTAAGTAATTTCAAGCAGATTCCAGTATTGTGAACGTCATGTACAATAACAGAGGGAGAGAGAGAGGGTGGGAGAAAGGAGAGAGAGAGGGAGGGAGAAGGGAGAGAGAGAGTTCACTATCAAAGGAGAGGGAGGGGGGGGGGGAGAGAGGGAGGGGGGGGGGGGGAGAGAGAGAGAGAGGTAGGGAGAGAGAGAGAGATAAAGAGCGATATATACATAATGATAGGGAGAAAGATATATACATAGGGATATAAAGAGAGAGAGATGGAGAGAGATAGATAGATAGGGAGAAACGATCAACGATCAACGAAACGATCAACGAAAATGTAATGATCAAGGCCATCTGCCCATGTCATATAGGGAAAAGGGGGAGGGGAATATATAAAAAGAGAAGGAAAAAAAAAGAAGCAATAAATAGCATACATATAAGTTAGATAGGGAGATAGAGAGAGAAAACGTGAAAACTTGAAAACTTAAACTTTATTTTCCAAGGATATAGGTTTTAGGCAATGCCTATTCTTCCAATCTGTCCTTGGGAGAGAGAGAGAGAGAGAGAGGGAGGGAGAGAGAGAGAGAGAGAGAGGGAGAGAAAGAGAGAGGGAGAGAGAGAGAGAGAGAGAGAATTCAACGTGTCCCGTACACATAGGGTCTATCTTGTACCCTAGAGGTAAAATATGAAAAATAATAAGTCTACGCTGTTGCATACAACACGAAGAATGATAGACAGACACACTCTAAGTAATGCCCACAGCAACCCGTACTCTTCAAACGATAATGGAATGCAATATTCCGTATGATTAAGTACAAGTAAAAACAATAATTGTTAATATTATATTTTTTATTTATATATATTATATTATATATATATATCATTCAAAACAAGAGAAAAAAACAACAAGTGGGAAGGCTGTGGTGTAAATTTATATTATTCATATATATATGAATTCGTTTAATGCATCTTTATGTCTCTCTGTCTCTGTCTGCGCATATGCACGCACGCACACATAATTTATATCTGCGAGGAACATTTTCCTTCAGGGAAAAATATGGGAACACACTCTCTTTTACACACACACACACACACACACACACACACACACACACATACACACACACACACACACACACATACACATACACACACACACACACACACATACACACGCACACACACACACATACACACACATACACACACACACACACATACACACACACACACATACATACACACGCACACATGCACACACACACACACACATACACACACACACACTTTCTCTCTTTCACACTCATGCACACACACACACACACACACACATATATATGTCTATTTCACACTTATACACACACGCACGCACGCACGCACGCACATACACATTACACTTGCGAAGTAGATGGACAATATTTTCCCCACATGAGGGAAAGATATGTGTTCGAAAGACTTGACGTAAATCTTCTGTTGGTTTAAAATTATGCGAAAACAAACAAACAAACAAACAAATAGACCTCAAAGCAAAACAAAATCAATCGCAACACGAAGCAATTTGCATCATAATCAACGAAATGGCGTGATTAGCACTCTTGAATTACAGTCGTGACCTTTACAATGATGACCCCTCCCTATCTTCCATCCCTTTAGCCCCACCTCCCACACTTCCCTCCATCTCACCTCCACCCCCACCCCTCACCCCCACCCCTCAGAATGGAAATACAGGCAAAGATAAAGAAAGAAAAAAACCCACCAAACAAAACAATTACACAAACAACAACAACACAACAACAGTAACACAAAATAACAACGATAAGCACGCCGCCGACTACGGAGGCATTTTGCTCAATTTTTTTTTAATGTTCTCTGGTTTGGACCCCCCCCCCCCCCCCCCCCCACACCCCACACCCCACACCCCCCTCCCCCGCCATAGAATTCTACAAATTTCACCACGACGTATATTAAGCTTAATTAAGGTACTTTTGCATTCTGCACCCCACTGATGATGCAAAACCCATGCCAAACAGAAGAAAGAGATAATGATGGTATGCAGCAAACCATGAACAATGGCCGGGGATCAGTAAAGTTGTAGCCAATTTTTTTTCAAACAATGAAATAAGAGAGGCATCCAGCTAGTTGACTACTTAGATTTATCCCAAGATGGCGCGGCTATGACGACGGCTGATACCCAGTCGTAGATGGCCAAACACACAAGCAGACAAACTAAAATGGCGGATTCACGTAATCAGCCATGCGGTCATCACACAGAGGAAGAAGGACGCTACAGAAGTACTGGTGACCACTCCGCTGTTTCGGACATACACCTGAAAAATAGAAAATACGCATCTTCAGTTGTTGTGTGACGATAATTTTTTTTTTAAATGCATTTTACACTATACAGTGGGACCTTCTTTATAATACCTTGAAAAATCATCCAAAATGAGGTCTTATAAGGGAGCGGTCTTATAAGGGAGCGGTCTTGTAAGGGAGGTGATTTTAATACTTACAAAGAAAGGCAATGTCTCAGAGAAGTAGGTCTTATATGGGAGGGAGTCTTATAATGGGAGGTCTTATAAGGGAGGTTCCATTGTAGCTATAAAATAATGGTTCGATTTTTTTTTTTTTTAAAGTGATATTAATATGCGGCGACGGGCTTCCAGAAGATGTACTTTTGTTGTTGTTGTTGTCTTACCCTGGCTTAAAGACTCCAGGGATTACCCCCAACAGCCGAAGCACTTGAACACTATGGCACAAATGCACATCAGCTAGGGATGAGAACATTTTGATTACCCCGCTACGTGAGAAGCCACACTCAAACTTCGGAGCAAGACGATGTACCGTCTTGGAAGACATGTCTTATCTAGGGTTCAAACCGGCTCCTTCGGAATATAAGGAGTTCAGGGCTGATTTCAAACACTTGATATTTATTCAATCAGATCTGGTATTGCAGTATTTCCAGGATCTGCTCCACGCATTGGATGTTGGTTTGCCGTTCACTGTTCGCCTCTTTGTTGCTAATCGGACGTTGAACCCAACTTTCTGAAGACCCTCTGTTGTCCAGCTCCTAGAATTTCTTTATCCCATTTTAATGCTTTTGTGTGAATTTTAAAAATCCACTAGAGTTTCCTGTCATAATGAACGCTGACGCGTCATGCCGCCGTTTTGCGCCCATCTATTTCTAACCAGGCCCAGCATATCCTGCTTCAGCTGGTTTGAATTCAGAGTTTCCCTCTCCTAGGAAGGTGGCCTGCCATAGTTTTGATGAGTCCTTCCTACCCATCTTGGTTTGAAATCAGAGTTTTCTCTCTCCTAGACGGACTGCCTGCCAAGGCTATGAGCTCCGTCTACCCGGACCGGTCTAGCTCCGACCCCTCTTGAAGGAGGGTCCAGGAACTTGTTTTGCTATCGCGCCGGTTGTACGCGCCCGTACTGCGTTCGCCATGACTAGGTCATGCCCACCCTGCCCCATGTCCCCGAAGGAACACCCACATTAACGAGGCGTGGAGGTGCGAGAGGTGCGACTACGGAGTTCACTCTCATGTTAGGGACGCACTTAGGCACCCTAAGCGAGAGATCTATTATTAGTAGTATTATTATTATTACTAGCGCAACGCCTAGTACTGGCAATGCACCGTACTGGTAACGCCTAGTAACGGTAACACCAAGTACTGGTAACGCTGAGCACAGCAAATTTGAAGCGATTCGGTTAAGAAACGGCGGAGTTAAGGCCCCGTTTCCCGTTGGCGCTGCTCTGAGAGTGATGCGCTCTCCCGATTCTCTTCAAATTTGCTGCCAGGCTTTGCCCTGGCTATAGCAAGCCTGATAGCAAATTTGAGGCGATTCGGTTAAGAAACGGCGGCGTTAGTCGTAAAAAGGTGAAGCGGCATATAGCGCGCGCATTTCTGAAGCGATTCGCTTCCGGTTTGGTACACGGATAGTCACCGTCCCGGGTCATCTTCCTGCCAAATGCGAAGCGATTCGGTCGAAAAACGGCGGAGTTATAAGGCCCGTTTTGTGTTTCAGACAGACAGACACACACACACACGGACGGACAGTTGGCTTTTTACTATATGATTATTATTATTATTATTATTATTATTATTATTATTATTATTACTATTATTATATACTTATTAATCAACAATGCTTACAATACAAGCTATAAATGTCACAGATAAATATATCTTTTTAGCTTAATCGACAAAATGAATAAAGAGAGAAATTTAACTGACGGTGTATGTGAATGAGTCACATGCAATTAGTAAGACATTAGTTGTCATTAGTATCAATTAATTCAACCTAATTTTGGTTAACATAAAAAAACATATTTGAAACAGAGTCAAAGAACTATAATAAGACCAAGTGTTCAGAGATTATTAATACTTATTACCAAGCGGTAAAATTAGCAAACATTTCTGTACCACAACACAGGTAAAACAGGTCTTATGTGCCAGACGCATAGAGATCGAAGAATGCCTGTACCGTTCGATCGTGCGTTATCTCTCTCTCTCTCTCTCTCTCTCTCTCTCTCTCTCTCTCTCTCTTCTCTCTCTCTCTCTCTCTCTCTCTCTCTCTCTCTCTCTCTCTCTCTCTCTCTCTCTCTCTCTCTCTCTCTCTCTCTCTCTCTCTCCTCCACAGTTGTTTCCGGGTGTTCTTGTATGCCGATATGCTGTTATTTATCTATTCACTTTATTATTATTACTTTTTATTTTCTGGCCCAACCCCCCTGTTCCCATTTGACACGGGCACATGGCCTAGATCAAATAAACCATTTTCAAGTTTCAAAGTTTCAACTCTCTCTCTCTCTCTCTCTCTCTCTCTCTCTCTCTCTCTCTCTCTCTCTGTGGAATAGTAGCGCAAAATGTATTCTCCATGTTCGTGCAATTTGTATAGAGAAAAAGTCGCGCAAATTGACCTCTTCGCGCATTATGACAACTCTCGTATCAGAGTCCTACTTTTGTTTTTCAAATGCCGCAAGCTTTCCATTTTCTGTTGAACATGCTGCCTGTATGCAGCCCCGAGGTCAAGACATTTGGCTAAGAAGTGAAGGGCAAAAGCGTCTGCTTTATTTATATGCCATGAGACATTATATCACAGATACTGGTGAAGATAACAAACAAAAAAGATGATCATTATCTTAATACACAGCTTTCTAAAGTGCTCTAAGCCCGCACCCTACTTACAATCAATGTCAGCATGCAATCACCAACAGAATCACCACGTTGAAAACTTTTAATTCCAGAACTCTAATGTTCTATTATAGCTTTTGTAAGCTCTCTCCTAACCCTACACTACAACTAAGCAGGAACAGGAAGTGCCTATATAACGGGAAGAAAAGTGGAACAGGTGCCTGGTCTAGGATTTAAGCAGACCTACCCCCCCCCCCCCCCCCCCAAACAAAAAAGTCGGGGTCGGGGAGGGATAGGGGTACAGAAAGCAGACACAATGTGGTGAATTCCCGAGGTGCGTTTGTCAAAGCTATGCATACAAATATTACTTTTTTCTTTCTTTAAATTAAGTACGGGTTAGGCGTGTACTGATATGATTAGCAATTTTGGTCAAGGTCATACATGCACAGATTACTGTCTTCAGTCACGGTCAAATATAGATTATTCATTTTAGTCCGGCTCAAACGTGCACATGTCACTATTTTAAACCGAGGTCAAAGATACACAGACTCCTAGTCTCAGTCTAGGTATAACGTGCACATGTCACTATTTTAAACCGAGGTCAAAGATACACAGACTCCTAGTCTCAGTCTAGGTATAACGTGCACATGTCACTATTTTAAACCGAGGTCAAAGATACACAGACTCCTAGTCTCAGTCTAGGTATAACGTGCACATGTCACTATTTTAAACCGAGGTCAAAGATACACAGACTCCTAGTCTCAGTCTAGGTATAACGTGCACATGTCACTATTTTAAACCGAGGTCAAAGATACACAGACTCCTAGTCTCAGTCTAGGTATAACGTGCACATGTCACTATTTTAAACCGAGGTCAAAGATACACAGACTCCTAGTCTCAGTCTAGGTATAACGTGCACATGTCACTATTTTAAACCGAGGTCAAAGATACACAGACTCCTAGTCTCAGTCTAGGTATAACGTGCACATGTCACTATTTTAAACCGAGGTCAAAGATACACAGACTCCTAGTCTCAGTCTAGGTATAACGTGCACAGATGACTATTTTTAGGCAAAACAATCAAGCGTGCACAGATTAACATTTTTTAGCCAAGGTCAAACGTGTAGCCTGTACACACAAATGTCTATTCTCAATCGAGATCAAACGTGCACAGATTACTATTTTAGCCAAGGTCAGACGTGTACCCTGTGCACATAAATTTATTTGATAAATTAAGGTCAAATGTGCCCAGGTTACTATTGTTCGCCAATGTTAAACGTGTACCCTGTGCACATAGATTTATTTGATAAATTAAGGTCAAATGTGCCCGAGTTACTATTTGTAGCCAATGCTAACTAAACGTGTACCCTGTGCACATAGATTTATTTGATAAATTAAGGTCAAATGTGCCAGGGTTACTATTTGTAGCCAATGCTAAACGTGTACCCTGTGCACATAGATTTATTTGATAAATTAAGGTCAAATGTGCCCGGGTTACTATTTGTAGCCAATGCTAACTAAACGTGTACCCTGTGCACATAGATTTATTTGATAAATTAAGGTCAAATGTGCCCGAGTTACTATTTGTAGCCAATGCTAACTAAACGTGTACCCTGTGCACATAGATTTATTTGATAAATTAAGGTCAAATGTGCCAGGGTTACTATTTGTAGCCAATGCTAAACGTGTACCCTGTGCACATAGATTTATTTGATAAATTAAGGTCAAATGTGCCCGGGTTACTATTTGTAGCCAATGCTAACTAAACGTGTACCCTGTGCACATAGATTTATTTGATAAATTAAGGTCAAATGTGCCAGGGTTACTATTTGTAGCCAATGCTAACTAAACGTGTACCCTGTGCACATAGATTTATTTGATAAATTAAGGTCAAATGTGCCAGGGTTACTATTTGTAGCCAATGCTAAACGTGTACCCTGTGCACATAGATTTATTTGATAAATTAAGGTCAAATGTGCCCGGGTTACTATTTGTAGCCAATGCTAAACGTGTACCCTGTGCACATAGATTTATTTGATAAATTAAGGTCAAATGTGCCCGGGTTACTATTTGTAGCCATTGCTAAACGTGTACCCTGTGCACATAGATTTATTTGATAAATTAAGGTCAAATGTGCCCGGGTTACTATTTGTAGCCAATGCTAAACGTGTACCCTGTGCACATAGATTTATTTGATAAATTAAGGTCAAATGTGCCCGGGTTACTATTTGTAGCCAATGCTAAACGTGTACCCTGTGCACATTGATTTCTTTTATTAATCGAGGTCAAATGTGTCCAAAATTAAATTTTTTAGCCAAGGTCAAGCATGCACGGATTCCTATGCTCAGTCGAGGTAAAAAAAATTAAAAAAAGAGTCCAGGCTCCTATTAATTTCGACCTCGATTGAGAATAGGAACCTGTGCATGTGTGACCTTGGGTTAAAAATAGTAATCCTATTTCTTAGCCAAGGTCAAACGTGCACGTGCAGGCACGACCCCTGTACCTAATACTCGACTGGCACCTGCATCTGTTTGTAGGCCAGGGAGGAGTTGTAGGACACCTCGCAGATCTCATTGGTGGTGGGCGTGTAGCTGCTCATGAAGGCCACGGCTCGCTGCTGGATGGAGTACAACACTTTGTCTGCGGACAGACACACAGACAGACAGACAGACACGCGCGCGCATGCACACACACACACACACACACACACACACACACACACACACACACACACACACACACACACACACACACACACACACAGCTTATAGTAATAATGTTAAAAAAGGACCACTTGCTGCGAACATTTCAGACACCGTTTTGAGTGCTTAAAGGGGCACCCTGACGGAGGAGTTTTTGTAAGAAACACGTCGAGATCACCAGGAAAACACCCTTTACAGAGATTGCAACACTCACTTTGCTCTGGTTTCCTATAAATCAAACCGTAAAATCGGCGATTCCTCCTTGGCGGAGGAGCTGGAAGTCAAATTCATTCACCCAAAGAGAAGGCGTGTGTCGTATCTTTTCTAATGGCCGCCAAATCGTTTGCACGAAGTTTTTGCAATACAAAACGTTAATTTTTTTAATTTTTTTTATAGTTTATCTAAAGGAGTTTCGCTCACAACAAAGTAAATAGCTCCATTTTTTTTTTTACTGCACTACAAAAAAAGAAAACGCTTCAACCACAATGAGTGACCTCCACCCACCCCATCTAAAATGGCTACTCTCTCCGGCATCTCCGCCAAGGAGGAATCGCCGTTTTGACGGTTTAATTTCTAGGAAACCAGAGCAAAGTGAGTGTTCCGATCCTTGAAACGGATGTCTTTCTGGTGATCTCGACGTATTTCTTGCAAAAACTCATCCGTCAGGGTCCACCTTGCATAAACTTTGTGATGGATTATCTCTTAGCCCAAGGTCAGAATTCAACTCAACTCAACTTTTATTTTGTTCTCATAAAAAACAAGGATCATTTTCTCATGGACACGTCTGTCAAGCTACTATCTGATGAAAACCTTACTAATACTACTAACCCATGAAAAGACTACTATTATTTTCAGCAGTTAGTAGTATTACTACTAACTGATGAAAATAATAGTAGTCTTTTCATGGGTTAGTAGTAATACTAAGGTTTTCATCATATAGTAGCTTGGCTTTACGACTATCTAGTGAAATGATTCCTGTGGGAAATTATGTCCTCTCTCTCTCTCTCTCTCTCTCTCTCTCTCTCTCTCTCTCTCTCTCTCTCTCTCTCTCTCTCTCTCTCTCTCAAAGCTGAAGGGCACAAATGTCTTTGTGGGTGAGGATTTCACTAGCAGGGTGCGTGACATTAGGCGTAAACTCACTCCTCACTTGAAGGATGCCAGGAGTCAGGGCAAAAGAGCCACCATGGTGTTTGACCATCTCTTAATCGATGGCAGGAAATTTGGCCTGAATCAGTCTGACCAACTGACTGAGCCAAGATAGGTTTTAGGCCGGCCCGTTTTTGTCCATGGTAAGTCCACACCAGGGAGCATTTTTAATAACCAGGCACCTGTAAAACCAGTTACAGCCACTGAACCAGTTACGCAGAACACGGAACGAATTGCACGTGATTCGAGCAGCACTGAACATAATGCACGTGTTTTTAGCAACACTTTGGCTGATACTGTAAGTGATCCCATTGACACAGATTTTGCATTAAATACGCAAAACAGGTGTTTGGAGGATAAAGATGTTTTTGCATCAGATAATGTGGTTGATGGTGAAGATGTGGTCAGTGATATAAATGATTATGACCATGGTCATGATAATGTAGACGAACGTAAGAATGGCATGTTTGTAAAGATTAAAAGTTCGTTGACATTTCTTACATGGAATGTAAATGGTTTGTTGTCAAAAGTAAAAAAACAAGATTTCATTTCTTATACCTGTGGTTTTCATTTCGTTTGTTTTGTAGAAACATTCCTTGAGTCTTTCTCTATGGATGTATTTGTGGGTTATAAGTCTTTTTTTAAATCTGCTATTAAATTTTCTCATCAAGGGAGGCGTTCAGGAGGTATCGTTTGTTTAATAAAGGATGAAATTGTTCCATATATTACATGGGTCGAAGTTAGCTGTTCTAATGTTTGTGTCTTTATGATTGATAAAGCGCTACTTGGTACTTTGAAAAACGTTTTGCTTATTTGTGCATATGTCCCCACCAGAAGGATCTCCATTTTATAACTTTTTTGATGTCAATGACGGAATTTCAATGCTTGATGAATGTTTGGCTGACTGCTTGTTCTCAATGGGAGATGTTGATATTATTTTGTGTGGAGACCTGAATAGCAGGACTGCTAACTATTCTCCCGACATTGGTGCTGATGTTTGTGATGTTGATGATTTTATCTCGAAAACAAAAAGCTATCCTCCTTGTACAGATCGTTGCTCACAGGACAAGATGTTGAATAATTATGGAAAGTCTTTACTGAATCTTTGCACAGCGTATGATTTGTTTATTATGAATGGTGTTTGTCAGGGTGACTGTAATGGTCGTTATACATATATAACAGATAGTGGAAGTAGCGTTAATGATTATTTTTTGATGTCTAAGGATTTATTCAGCTATTTTAGTAACTCGTGTTCTATGTGTATATCTAATAACATTGAGTCTGACCATTTACCTGTTGAGTTGCATATTTGTGCTGGGGCTGAAAATAGTAATGAATCATCTCATACTGATGACGTTCTTGTTATTGATAAATTTGTCTGGGATAATGAATATTCTAATATCTACGCAAATAATCTCGGCAGAGCAGAAATGTGTTCAAAATTGTGTGTCGCTTTAGAGTTGATAGATGTTGATATCAATGCTGCCCTTAATATGTTTAATGGGTGTATTAAAGAGTGTGCTGAATGCATGAGGAAGCATGTGAGGTTAAAGAAAGGTGAAAAGAAGGATGACTGGTATGATTCTGAATGTCATAGAATGAAAGGGAATGCACAGAGACTTTTAAGGGTGTGGGTACGTACTCTGGATAGTAAGGACAGGTGTGATTATGTTATTGCTAGAAGAGAATACAAATACCTTTTGGAGCGTAAGGAAAAAATATATAAGAAGAACTGATTAGGTCTCTCCCTTCTCAGCAGGAATTTTGGAGTTCAGTTAGAAGAGCAACATCTAAGAGCAAACAACCAAGGAATAATATTTCCCTGGAAACTTGGTTTGATCACTTTAAAGCTTTACTTGAGAAACATACACTAAATGTTGATGAGAGTGATTTATTTTCTGATGATGCAGATGATCAGCATTTTAATCGTGCTATTTCTCGTGATGAAGTACTATCGGCCATACGGAAGTTGAAGAATAATAAAGCTGCTGGCCCAGATAATATTATTGGTGAATTGTTAAAAAATGGTAGCATGCAGATGTTTGACTTTCTCGTGAAATTTTTCAACACGCTCTTTGATGGTGGTTCATTTCCTGAGAATTGGTGTGAATCTATTCTTCTTCCGTTGTTTAAGAAGGGTGATGTTCATAATCCTAGTAATTATAGGGGTATATCCCTTGTTGACATAAGCAGTAAACTATATAGTACAATTATAAACAAGCGTTTGCAAGAATGGGTCGAAGTTAATAATATTACGGGAGAGCATCAGGCTGGTTTCAAAAGGGGATATTCTACAATTGACCACATGTTCACTCTTCTCTCTTTTGTTCAAAAACAGTTTTCTTTCAATCGTAAATTTTATGTTGCATTTATTGATTTTGAAAAAGCCTTCGATTCGGTAAATAGACAGCTATTGTGGCCAATTTTATTAAAACATGGTATAAAGGGGAAATTATTTAAATGTATTAGAGCTATGTATAATGTAGTGAAAAGTAGAGTTAGAACAGGTTCAAATTTAACAGAATATATTAATTGCTTTTCTGGGGTTAGACAAGGGGATGCTTGTAGTCCTGTTTTGTTTTCAATTTTCATAAACGAACTAGCCATAGAAGTTATTAATAATGGTAGTCATGGTGCAAACTTTTCTGATGATTTGTTAGAATTATTTATTTTGTTGCTAGCTGATGACATTCTTTTGATTTCAGAAACTGTGATAGGCTTACAGCGACAGCTGAATAGTTTAAGCAGAGCTGCATCATCCCTTGAACTTAATGTAAATATGAACAAAAGCAATATTGTTGTGTTTAGGAAAGGTGGTTATTTGGCTGCGAGAGAGAGGTGGGTGTATAATGGAGCTGTAATGCCTGTAGTAAATGTTTATAAGTATCTAGGTATTTACTTTTCTACACGTTTGAGTTTTAATTTCGCCTGCAAGGACCTAGCAAGTAGGGGAAAGAGAGCTTTAATATGCGTCATGAAAAAACTGGCTACCTTAAATAACAATTCGCTTGATTTACTGTTGAAAATATTTGATTCGCAGATTCAGCCAATTTTGTTGTATGGGGCAGAAATTTGGGGATTAAGTAATTCTGTTACACATTGTGAATCTGTTCATTTGTTCGCATTGAAAAAGTTTCTAGGGGTAGATAAACGTGTTTCTAACGATTTAGTTTACGGAGAGACTGGTAGATATCCATTATCTATCTGCTCAGCTGTTAGATGTATTCAGTATTGGTTAAAACTTTTGTGTATGGATCAGTCTAGACTGCCACGAAAAGCATATAATATGTTGGTACAATTAGATGGGAAGGGAAAACAAAATTGGGTCTCAAGTGTTCGACGTCTTTTGTGTGAGTGTGGATTTGGAGATGTGTGGCTGAATCAGTCTGTTGGTAATCGAAATCTTTTTGTTCGTGTCTTAAGGCAAAGATTAGTTGATTGTAGATGGCAAGTGTGGCATAATCATATTGAAACGAGTAATAGATATAATATTTATAGAAATATTGTTGATGGACATGATATTCAGTTTTACTTAAAATCTGATTTAGATATGTTTTTGAAAAAAAGTATAGTTAAATTTCGTTTTGGTGTATCAGAAATTAAAAGTCATTATTATAGGTACAGACAACACACGGAAAGAGATCTAATTTGCCCTATGTGTATGCAAGATGAGGAAAATGAAATACATTTTTTATTTTGTTGTCCATTTTTGGAAACTTTACGCCGACAGTTCATCCCAGGAAAATACTATAGATACCCTTGCTTGTTTAGATTGCAATTACTGCTTAGTTCTAAGAGATATAAAGATATTAAAAATGTGTCTATGTTTTTGTCAAAAGCTTTCAAATTGAGAGAGTTACTGATATCATAGTTTTCTATTTGTTTTTCCAGTTCTTTTCTTTGTTTCATGTATTTATTGTTCCCCCCTTCACAGGGGCCAAAGGCCTTTCTGAATAAATTTCCCGTGTTCCCGTGTTCCCGTGTTCTCTCTCTCTCTCTCTCTCTCTCTCTCTCTCTCTCCCTCCCTCCCTCCCTCCCTCCCTCCCTCTCTCTCTCTCTCTCCCCCCCCTCTCTCTCTCTCTCTCTCTCTCTCTCTCTTTCTCTCTCTCTCTGTCTAACCTCTGACACTGGTCACTTTGGCCTAATTTTACCGTTTGAATGCTAATTAGTGTATTAGGAGCTCATTTGAACAATTGTTGATGTGGTTGACCAGTGGTCAGTGTCACTGACCAGTGGTCACTTTGGCCTATTTTCACTGTTTGACTGCAAATTAGTGTATTAGGAGTTCAAATGAACAATTTTTGATGTGGCTGACCAGTGGTCAGTGTCACTGTCCAGTGGTCAATTTGGCCTATTTTCACTGTTTGACTGCAAATTAGTGTATTAGGAGTTCAAATGAACACATTTTGATGTGGTTGACCAGTGGTCAGTGTCACTGACCAGTGGTCACTTTGGCCTATTTTCACTGTTTGACTGCAAATTAGTGTATTAGGAGTTCAAATAAACAATTTTTGATGTGGTTGACCAGTGGTCAGTGTCACTGACCAGTGGTCACTTTGGCCTATTTTTACTGTTTGACAGCTAATTAGTGTTAGGAGTTCAAATGAACAATTTTTAAGGTGGTTGACCACTGGTCAGTGACACTGACCACTGGTCAACCACATCAGACCTTGTTCATTTGAACTCCTAATACACTAATTTGCAGTCAAACAGTGAAAATAGGCCAAAATGACCACTGGTCAACCACATCAAAATGTGTTAATTTGAACTCCTAATACACTAATTTGCAGTCAAACAGTGAAAATAGGCCAAAGTGACCACTGGTCAGTGACACTGACCACTGGTCAACCACATCAAACTTTGTTCATTTGAACTCCTAATGCACTAATTTGCAGTCAAACAGTGAAAATAGGCCAAATTGACCACTGGACAGTGACACTGACCACTGGTCAGCCACATCAAAAATTGTTCATTTGAACTCCTAATACTCTAATTTGCAGTCAAACAGTGAAAATAGGCCAAAGTGACCACTGGTCAGTGACACTGACCACTGGTCAACCACATCAACAATTGTTCAAATGAGCTCCTAATACACTAATTAGCATTCAAACGGTAAAATTAGGCCAAAGTGACCAGTGTCAGAGGTTAGACACAGAGAGAGAGGGGGGGGGGAGAGAGAGAGAGGGGGGGAGAGAGAGAGAGAGAGAGAGAGAGAGAGAGAGAGAGAGAGAGAGAGAGAGAGAGAGAGGGAGGGAGAGAGAGAGAGAGAGAGAGAGAGAGAGAGAGAGAGAGAGAGAGAGAGAGAGAGAGAGAGGACATAATTTCCCACAGGAATCATTTCACTAGATAGTCGTAAAGCCAAGCTACTATATGATGAAAACCTTAGTATTACTACTAACCCATGAAAAGACTACTATTATTTTCATCAGTTAGTAGTAATACTACTAACTGCTGAAAATAATAGTAGTCTTTTCATGGGTTAGTAGTATTAGTAAGGTTTTCATCAGATAGTAGCTTGACACACGTCAAATATACACACAAGAAACCAAACAATTTATAAAAGAACAAATTGTAATTACATGCTTTAAAAGTATTCTTTCACACTTCACACGCCCGGGCTCAATCCAACAACTGCACGCCCGCTTGCGCGCTCACTTTCATACCACCCTCCACCCTTCCCACCAACGTCCCACCTCATCACAGCACTTTGGCAATAAAGCATTATAGACCCTATTTGAACAATCAAACCAAAACATCTCTCTCTCTCCTCTCTCTCCCCCTCTCTCCCTTATCTCCCCCCGTCCCTCCCCCCTCTCCTCTTCTCTCTCTCCATCCCTTATAATATTACAGAATGTAAACAAATATCAAACAACACAAAAAATGCGCCGATGGGACACCGTTTAACCCTTTCACCGCCAATGTCGCATGTTTGCACTACAATGGTTTAACACCCATGTCACTAAAAGGCATCCAATCAGGGCCTGTTATCCAAAGACTCTTTTTTCTTAATTTTGTGAGGTAGGCCTAAATAAATGTTATACATGTCACAGAGGAATTCCCAATATTGCAGATACATTTGTTTTTCTCTTCCCTGTTAAGCTTAATGGTATTTTGTTGCTGAAAAAAGGCTGGCGGCGAAAGGTGGTACCTTTAATTATCAAATGGGATGAATTTTGCATTACAGTGTTCATACATGACCGATGACTATAAACCGCGACTTAAATGTTCTTCTCAACCTTGTCATTATTTTGCGCGCAAATGATGTCCAAAGATTTAGCCCCCAAACACGAAAATTTGCCCTTTGGTCTCTCAGAGGACAATGCTGACATCGCAGAGTTTAGAAATGTAAAGAAAGACATCATTGTCACTATACTCAATCGCTAATAAATGTCCAGGTAAATTAGTTGGGCAGTTCCTTAGGCAAAAGTAGTTACGTCTTGCATTCTCTCTCTCTCTCTCTCTCTCTCTCTCTCTCTCTCTCTCTCTCTCTCTCTCTCTCTCTCTCTCTCTCTCTCCCCCACCCTCTCTCTCTCTCTCTCTCTCTCTCTCTCTCTCTCTCTCTCTCTCTCTCTCTCTCTCTCTCTCTCTCTCTCTCTCTCTCTCTCTCTCTCTAGCTTCTCTAATATTTGTGTTTGCTTAGCGGTTAGTATAATTATGTGTGGTTATTTTTGTTTTGTTCCTGTTTTGTCTGTTATTTTTGTGTGTGTGTGTTTGTGTAAATGTGTTGTACATGGGTCAATGGCCAAAGTATATTAAACATCTGAAGTCTGAAGTCTCTCTCTCTCTCTCTCTCTCTCTCTCTCTCTCTCTCTCTCTCTCTCTCTCTCTCTCTGGTGTTATTTTCTAGTTTTTGATGCGAATGTTACGTGTCATTATAACCCCTCCCCCAGCCTCCCTATGATACGGGCAGAAGGCCTATTCATTAAAATTATTTGAATCTCTCTCTCTCTCTCTCTCAATCATCAATTTGTCAATTTGTCAATTTCTCTCTCTCTCTCTCTCTCTCTCTCTCTCTCTCTCTCTCTCTCTCTCTCTCTCTCAATCATCAATTTGTCAATTTGTCAATTTGTCTCTCTCTCTCTCTCTCTCTCTCTCTCTCTCTCTCTCTCTCTCAATCATCAATTTGTCAATTTGTCAATTTGTCTCTCTCTCTCTCTCTCTCTCTCTCTCTCTCTCTCTCTCTCTCTCTCTCTCTCTCTCTCTCTCTCACTACCTGACAGTTCGTAGATGCGGTAAATGGCGCCGAAGGGTTCCATGTACCAACAGAAGTAGATGTTGACGGAATACAGGTCAAACAGATCGGTGGTTTCAGACCTGAAAACGCACAACACCCGGACACACCGATGCACTCATTATGATTATGCAAATATTGTCGCTTTTCACACACATTTGCACACGTACCTGTCACGCAATGCATGGTCAACTTAGTACGCGGATTTGACCGCCAGGGGGCAATCAAACCACCAGGGGTTTATCACGCGATATTCTTAGTTGGGCGTAGTGAGAGAGAGAGAGAGAGAAAGAGAGAGAGAGAGAGAGAGAGAGAGAGAGAGAGAGAGAGAGAGAGAGAGAGAGAGAGAGAGAGAGAGAGAGAGAGAGAGAGGGTGGGATTCATCTCCCTCTCTCTCTCTCTCTCACTACGCCCAACTAAGAATATCGCGTGATAAGCCCCTAGTGGTTTGATTGCCCCCTGGCGGTCAAATCCGGGTCCTAAGCTGCTCATTCATACCACCGCTTTCCTACCAAACGGTAGAAACTTGTGTGTGACACTTGGACAGTAAAAGGGAAGTATTTTTGTCACAACCAAAATGCTACAAAGCGGGAAACTTCAATAAAATCCTAGGGGGAGCACTTCGTGAAAATTACAGTTGCTTACATCCATTACTCGGTCAAATACCATAGCAACAATGCAACAATGGTGTCAAAGCTTGAAACCGCAGGGTGCGAGTCAGCGACTTGCAAATATTTTTTTAAAGAAAAATAAGGGGTGTCCAGTTGCTACAACGTGATAAAACTTGCAAACTGCCAAGTAAAAATATAAATTAAATCAAATTTAGAATGACGCACTGCGCTCTATATGCTGTGTATCCCCTCAAATACACGAAGCGAGGGCTGGGGATCTACCTGAAGGTAGAGTAACTTCCCCTGTTTGACCGATTGAATTAGGCGAGATCACTCCCACACACCATGAAATTACTCCCCTTAATTATTTCCGAACAATTCCTATTGAAACGAAATTTCATTTTGGCAACATGTTATTTCGGGTAACGCTTTTGTTGTTTGTTATTCAATTCACTAATAAAAAGATTAAAACTGGAAATGCCACTTAAGTAAAAATCTTTAAAGTGACAGGGTTAATTAATGTTGTCTGTTTCATAAATAAACATATTCGAAGCAAAGCTAACTGGGCTGCATTTTTGTAACAATACTTTGGTCACGTAATAAATCGTACAGCCTACGTCTAAATCGTACAGCCGACACATTCTGATTTTAGGAGAAGGCCAAAGGAGAAACAAAATATTTGGAAGATTTATTTTAAAAGGCAGGAGAATGGGCCAATAAGTCAGAAAGATAGTAAATGATAGAAAGCAAAGGGAAACAAGCCCAGAACTTCCAGAAGGTGGGGGAACTATTTTTTACGAAAGACCCCCCGGTATCCCCACGGGGAGAGACTCGTGGAGGGGTCAGGGTCGTCCAGCTCCCCGTATGGAGGCACGAGGCATCCACCCACTGCCCCTTCCCCAAGGACAAATCTGTATATACTGAGAGCGGTGTGACGAGGTAATGGGTTAAAAGGCTAAGTCTCTAGGGAAGACTTTAGAAAATTTGCCTTTAGCCCACTTCTCTAGGGTATGGGAGATGAGCAACTTTCCCGGCCCCTTTTCATCTAATAAATTTATATTTGTGCCCGGGTTCTGGCTCGTATGGTTGTAAGAAATACAAGTGGTTGAATTGCTCTAAATGGCAGACAGAGAGAAGTAGGGTTTTACATGAAATTACAAGACTCCCACTCTCATCAGTCTGACCAAAGGGTTCAGGATTATTTGACACTTGTATTTTATTTACTCCCAAAATCTGCATAAGATTATGCAACAATAATAATAAAGCAGCTCAATGGCGCCAAAACAAAATATGGATAAAAAAACAATGGAATCCGAAAGGATTTATAAGACTTTTGTCTTTCTAGAAGGTTAGCCCCAAGCGAGAAGGGTTACTAATTCTCTTCATTGTCCGGAGGAAAGTTCAAATGATTGGCGCAGTCCGGGGGACTTAGCTGTTGTCAGGTTCCTCCGTAGTGATCGGCGAATGCTGGTGTGGCTGGGCTTGCTCGTCAGATGAGAGTAGCTCCCAGTCGTTCCGGTTACGGCTTCGCGGGATGGCACGGTTCAAGCGTGGTCTCCTCGCGGATTCTGGGTGCGGGGCGTCTTGGCGGCGGTCCCGTCTTGGTGCTTGTGAGACAGGGATGATCTTCCTGCCCACGATGCCCTGCTGATAATCACAGGAGAAGGTGGATGTAGATCTCTATGGCTTAGAGACAAGGGGCTTCAGTCGGCAGGGCATTAGTGAATCCCAACCGGCTAGAAGGCTTCCCTTGTACAATAGCACTAGTTAATCAATAAACTGAATTTCAGTTAACAAACTGAGATCAGTAAAACATAAAAGGTGATCAAGACAACATCACTCTCCATCCAACACCTGGAAAGGAATGGTATCATAAAGTGCAAGATTGCGGCCCATAGGTTTCCTACTAAAAATAGACAAATGGGTTAGTAGGCATAAACTCCGGTTCTGGTACCAAAAGTGTTCAAGTCAAAAACACACACACACACATAATCAGTGCACATAAATAGAATAGAATGTTTACCACTTCTTTTCAATAACATATCTATCTACTCCTTATTCATCATTGAACATAGGATCTAGATCAAAACTAGGGTCAAACAAACCAGATCTCAATCACCTGCCATCAATAATACTTACTAGTGGGCTTATTATGACAGGCTGGGAGTGTTGCTCTAGCTACGTTTCAGCGTCTTGTGTGAAAACTTTTTCTCACCACTCCAATTATAGCCTTCACTTTCAAACAATGAAAGCCTGTCATTGGTTTATAGCAGTCGACACATCACAAGATGATGTTCAAAATGTACAGAACAATCACGCGCCGATTACAGCATTATCACATGCCGGACATTCCTAACCTTGCTCATGATAGGAAAGGCAAAACCGTCTTCAAAGGGAATTGACCGTGGTTGTCACTTTCTCATGGTGAGGAGGGTAGATAAGAGGGGGGGGGGGGTGAAGGGAGATAAAAGAACCCTGCCACACTGAACGATTACCGCCCTGTTGCCTTAACGTCTATTGCCATGAAATGTTTTGAAAAGATCGTCCTTCATCGCCTTCTTTCTTTTACTAACCTACTCCTTGACCCCTTTCAGTTTGCCTACAAACGGTGTAGAGGAACAGACGATGCCTTACTGACCCTTCTTCACAATGCCTTTCTTCACTTAAATACCCCCAACTCTTTTGTTCGTATTTTATTCATCGATTTCTCCTCTGCCTTCAATACAATACAGCCCCATTTACTGGCCCAGAAACTACTAGACCTGAATGTTAACCCCAAGCTCATTCTCTGGATAACCAATTTCCTACGCAATAGAACTCAGTCTGTCCGCTTTCAATCTGCAATCTCCTCAGAACGTTCGACTTCTACAGGTGCCCCCCAAGGAACAGTTTTGTCCCCAGTTCTTTTTACATTGTACACAAACGACTGTAGAGGCACTGAAGAAACACCTGTCATTAAATACTCAGATGATTCTGCCATCGAAGATTTGTCAAACTCTGATTCTGTGTACTTCAGTGAAGTCAAAAGGTTTTGTTCATGGTGCAAAGATAATTATCTGGATTTAAATGTTGTTAAAACAAAAGAACTGCTTGTAGATTTTCGTAGAAACCCAGTGCCAGTGCCACATTTGGAAATTGATGGTGAAACGGTTGAAAGAATTGATGAGTACAAATACCTAGGCACAGTTTTAGACAAGAAACTTACTTTTGATAAACACATTGAGCATATACATAAGAAGAGTCAGTCCAGGATCTTTTGTTTACAGAGGCTAAGGAATATTGGTGTCTGTTCAGATATTCTTCAAACCTACTACCGATGTTGCATTGAATCTGTTCTTACTGTGTCATTTATCTGTTGGTATGGAAGCTTGAGTGTAAAAAGTAAGCGTGTGTTGAATGATATGGTGAATGTGTGTAGTAAAGTTGTGGGTGCAAGGCAGAGTGGTATGCAAGAGTTGTATGACAGACAAGTAGTCAAGAAAGCCAGGAAAATTCTTAATGATAACAGTCATGTTCTGGCAAAATACTATGAAGTGTTACCATCGGGCCGTCGATACAGAACTCTAAAACTGAAAATAAGAGCACAGAAAACTTTCTTACCAAGATCAATTCATCTGTTGAACTCTTAATGCACTGCATCGAGTGATTGTTTTGCTGAGCAGCCTGTCCATCTCCTTGGGATTGAATTTGTATTCGTATTCGTCCAGTTTGTTAACTACAATATTGCAGTGTTATTAGTTATTAGTTTATATTCTTTAATTGTTGATAAATGTGTTTATTGTTGTTGTTGTTGTTGATAAATGTGTTTATTGTTGCTGTTTTTCTTATGTGCACCTGGCTGCAATTTCTCAGTTATGAGATAATAAAGATGATTTGATTTGATTTGATTTGATTTGATTTGAACCTCTGTAGGGGTTACATGCCGACCGGGGAGGGTAGATCAAAGGGACAACTCCCTTAATCGGCGTTCTCTTTGATGGTGGATGGCAATTAACGTGGCGGCCGGACAGAGAAATGAAAAGGAGAGGGGGGGGGGGGGGGTGTAGATAAGAAAGAGGGGTCGCGCGGGACACTTACGTCACAAGCGGGCATATTGTATGGTGGTGTCCCCCCGTGGGTATACCCATACCCACGGGGGGGGGGGGGGGGGGGGGGGGGGGGGTGTCTTCCGTACAAATAGTTCCCCCACCTTCTGGAAGTTCTGTGCTTGTAACTTCCTCTAATCTGTTACTCTCTTTGACTCTGCCTTTTCCCTTTGCTTTCTGTCATCTACTATCTTTCTGACTTATTGGCCCATTCTCCTGCCTTTTTTTTCAAACAAAATCTTCCAAATAATTTTTTTTCTCCTTTGAGCTCCTCCGAAATTGGAATGTGTCGGCTGTACGCAGCGGGGAGACCAGTGAAAACTGAAAACCGGACACATACGTACCTTATCCATCATGGCCATATGACCTGGGGACGCAGCAGAAGAAGAAGAAGAAGAAGAAGTATGGTGGTGGAAATGGGATCAAAAAGCATGATTGCCCACTTAAGTAAATCCACCTCACTACCCCCCCCCCACCCCCCCCCCCCCCCCCCCCAGATAGTCCATTGACGTATTATTGGATTTATTACAAAAACTAATAACTTGTATCAAACAATGACTGCAGAAATATATAAAGGGGGTTTACCTTTTTATATTTCAGCAGTCTTTTCTTAATACAAGTTATTAGTAGGCCCTATTCGCAATAAGTTCAATAATGTCAATGGACTATCTACAGACAGTCCGTTTTGACTCGAAGCCATCGAATTATTAAGGCGAAATCGCTCTGCCGCCAGAGTAAAAAACAAAGGTGCGCCTACTTGAAGAGGTAGTAGTTTCCTGACTGTATGTAGCAGTCGTAGGTCAAGGTCTTGTTCCAGAACTCGACCCCTGTGATGGAGGTGGAGCCGATGGTCACGGTGTAGTCCACGCTGGTTCTGGTGGCGTCCATGATGTCCCACTTGCCCCACACGCTGGACTGGATGGTGCAGCTGCTGACCACTGGACAAACGAACAACGTCCAAGTAATTAATGAGTATGAGTAGTATTTGGGTAGAGCATTCGTTATTTGCCGGGCAGAGTTTGGTTTGAAGATACTATGCAAAAACATGGCAAGACACAGTGATAGCGATTCACAAGGCCCTGTCGTCACGAGTGCGTCTTAGACGTTCAAAATGGGGATTAGGGACAAGTATGTAAATTAGGTTAAAGAGCCACTCGTTTTGGGAGCTTAGTCTGTAATGTACATACTATTCCCCCTTGCCGACAGTCTAATTCGCAACCATGACTACCAGGGCAAGATCACTTGCATATCACTGTGTTGCCATGGGGAAGGAACGAACAGTTTTCACACATACTACAAACAGATGAACAGATACTATGTAAGATGATGATGATGAGATTAGCATCCAATCGGTGAGAGACCCTTATGGACGGTGATACTATGTAGGCTTAATCCTACTCTTATAGTTATACGTTCAGTCAGGCTCTCACCTTGGAATGAAGACACCATACCGGCAGACAGGAGACCCAACAAAATCACTAAAGAAGTCATCACTCGTTCCACGAATGTCATTCCCATAATTAAACTGATTTTTTTTAATATAAAACTGTAATCACATGGATAATTTGATACGTATATCAGACCCACTCACTATCCAGTTACACTCTGACCACCACTAGCAGGTCCCTATAATCTATATATTATTAATGCAGGCACTAAATACTTTCACCAGCACTGGAGAGGTCACTGTGAGGCCACCGCAAGAGCGTTCAATATTAAAACGTCAAGCCATAGCCATAATCCCACTTCTCTTAACTCATTCAAGTCGTTCCACCCATATGTTCGGAATTAATAAAAAGTTGTCAGTTTGATGAATTTGCTTCCAGAGAAGTAAATCTCTGAGCACACCATACTTTGGTCACTTCTAAACTTGCTTCGCTCCCTTACAGCACATTTTTGCCTCTTACTTTGCGTTTGTAGTGGTTTGAAGTGGGAACACTAATTGCTACAAGGAGTTTTTGTATATAAAGTCTGTATAAAAAAAAAGTCTGATCTACCACTTCCCTATGTCTAAACCTGAAGTAAAAACCTGTAATCTTCTTTCATTTCTCCTTTTGTTTATGTATGTTTTGTGTGTGTGTGTGTGTGTGTGTGTGTGTGTGTGTGTGTGTGTGTGTGTGTGTGTGTGTGTGTGTGTGTGTGTGTGTATGGCTGGAGTGATTTGTGAGGTTTTTTTTTAACAATTCAAAATCCTTGCATATACATGTACTGACTTCCAAAATAAACGCGACAATTTCAAATGCCGTTTTAAATACTCCAACAGCAATGCATAACATGTGTGATCTTGAATCTTCTACCCTTACATTAAAAAAACCACCCTTTCATCGCCACTGTCGCCTCTTGGCACCACAATGATTTAACACCCATGTCACTGAAAGGCATCAAATGGGGGTCTGGTATCTAATGACCTTATGTTCTTAATTATTGGAAGGTAAGGACATGCCCTATTGTATGCATGTAACAGAGGATTCACCCAATATTGCAGACAGAATATTTTCTCTACCCAGGTAAGCTTAATGAAAGCTTTAGCTGAAAAACAATGGCTGGCGTTGAAAGGGTTTTAAGTTTGGTCTCTTGAGCAATGTACACATATGGAGGTCTAAGTAGCTGAGAGGGCATTTAAAACGGCACGTGAAGTGTTAAAATGGGATGCCCTTGCACAACGACAGACCAGTGTTAATGGGTTATCAGTGTTTAGACATAACAGTTGAATAAAACTGCGTACAAAACGGCCTTGTCATGTCATTTACATGCAAACAACAAAACAAGATTTAGACTAGATAGAAATCGGCCCCACGGCTATTTTGAGGCTGATAATGACGTCAGAGAATCTGAAATTGCAACGAACATCTAATGTTTCTATCATAGATTAGTTTGTATCTGATGAAGGTTCACTCTCACTGAGATTGCAGTTAATATTCCAGAATCAGTCAGGCCTCCTGACACGACACCCGCCATAGTGAGGCAGTCGCGTAATTTCTGAAAGACTACATGACAAGTGTAAAGAGACGTTATTTTATTCACAAGAGAAAAAGCTACTGGATATTTCGGCGAATACGCCTTTATCAACATAGACAAACAAGAAAACAACAAACAGCAAATATAGCAAAAGGAGCAAAAAGCAGGCAACAAAAGG
>CM065681.1:79763549-79766049 GCA_017654935.2 Phymorhynchus buccinoides
GAGAAAAAAGTTAGAAGCTTACAACCTTTCAGAGTTTAATTCCATGAGGAAATTGTTTGCTTTGATAAAACCTTTCTGTGTCCAATGTCTGTATTTGTGAACCTCAGAAACAAAACCAATTAACGTTAACTTTATGTAATGTTCCGTGTTCAGAAGAAAAAAAAATGCTGATTTACTTTTTCTCCCAATGGGGGAGGGACAGTGCCTTATGCAAAGACAGCTCTTTCGATCTGTGAAGATCTCAGCAGTTTGCATGACCGGCCTGCAATTTGACTGTCCAGTGGATGTCAACTTGAGCAAGAATACATTCTACAAGCGAATTGTGTCTTCTTTGCACCAAATCGAAAATCCACAATAAAAGCAAATCAGCACTAAGTTAAATCAGAAATAGTAAAAAATCTTATGCAAAATGAAGAAAATAATAATATTCTGAAATGTTTAATTTTTTAAGAAAATTGTTGTCTGATTGTACACACAGATAAAGAATCAGTTTGTTTGTAAGTTATATTTTGTATATCAAAAAGAGCAGTAGTGACACTCTGTGGTGGTGATTTCGGCTCTGTTTGCGTAGAGAAGCCCGTTGTGTGATTTTGGGAGTGCAACGCACAGGTGGGAACTGTTAAAAGGTGCATTACAAAAAACAGAGAGAAAAATCCCCCGAAGTCAGAGTGTGGATACCCAGGTGGCTGGGTAATAACATTAAAAAAACCGGTCACACACGTAATGTTCTCATCCCGTAGCTAATACACTTGTACCATTGTGTTCAAGCGCTTCCGCTGTTGGGATGATCCCTGGAGTCTTTTAGCCAGGGTACGAAAGCAAAGCAAAGCAAGCAGAGGGAAAGACAGAGAGGCGAAGGTGTAAAGAAAGAAAGTAAAGCAAAAGATCCAAAAGTTGTGGCTGTCATAACGTCTGTTTTGACATTGTTATCATCGAGTAGTTTATATACGTTGTCGTGAGTTATTTGGAAAGAAAAAAGTGCTGACATTGAAATGATCCACAGAGGCAGCTTATTCGTCACAAAATGATTGACATGTATTCGATTCGGAGACATAACGAAGACAGCAACAACAACAAAAATTTGAACGACAAGAACAACCGCAGCACTAACAACCAACGATAAAGGGGTCAGGTAAAAAACACACCACTGGTCTTGAGCTTCTATTTCTTTGATTATACAAGCAATAATAACAAAAACAACAACTGAACGGAAAATGAATCAAAATATCTAAAGTCAAACCCTATTTCTTTTCATCTAAGACAACGCCAGACGCATCAGCAGCAACAGCAACAACAGTAGCAACAACAACAACAACAACAACAACAGTAGCAGCAACAACATCAACAACAACAGTAGCAGCAACAACATCAACAACAACAGTAGCAGCAACAACATCAACAACAACAGTAGCAGCAACAACATCAACAACAACAGTAGCAGCAACAACATCAACAACAACAGTAGCAGCAACAACATCAACAACAACAGTAGCAGCAACAACATCAACAACAACAGTAGCAGCAACAACATCAAAACGGGATTGGTTTCAATCTAAGTCAGGCCCTGAGCTTCACTTCTTCTCAATGAGGCTACATCATCAACAACAACAACAAGAATAATAAACAGGAAGTGAGTTTACATATAAAGAAATAGTCTTCAACTTCATTGTTTTCCAACAACGACAACAACAGTAGGAACAGCAGCAGCAGCAGCAGCAAAGACAGCAGGAACAACAAAACAGGAATTGAGTTTATATATCAAGACATAGTCTTCAACTTCATTGTTTTACAAAAACGATAATAATAGTAGCAACAGCAGCAGTAGCAGCAACAGCAACAACGAAAACGCCAATAACAACAAAACAGGAAATGAGTTTATATGTCAAGACATAGTCTTCAACTTCATTGTTTTCCAACAACGACAACAACAGTAGGAACAGCAGCAGCAGTAGCAGCAACAGCAGCAGCAACAACAACAACAACAACAACAACAACAACAACAACAACAACAACAACAACAACAACAACAACAACAACAACAACAACAACGACAACAACAACAAAACAGGAAATTAGTTTAAATAGTCTTCAACTTCTTTTTTTGTTTACAAGAACGACAACAACAACAACAACAACAGCAACAGCAACGACAACAAAAAACGTTGGAAGTGAGTTAAAAGAAATCCATATAATTACTACTTTTTACTAATAAGAAAGACGGATTCAAGATCCAATTAGCGACACAGGCCTCCCCCACACAAAACAATGACAACAGTGATTCAAGAATCGCAAGAGAACTCAACACCAAATGATCACGAACAAGACAAACCCAAGCCCGAAATGGAGGGCCAGGGCATGGGAGGGGAAGAGTTCCAGTCCCAAAGAAATCGAGGACGCCATGACTCCGGTAGCCATAGCAACGCGTCACGTGACTCTACTGACCCTCCTCACCCAGTGGACAGAGGATGGGCCTGGGTCATTTTGTTTGGTAAGTGTGTGA
>CM065681.1:79776049-79783549 GCA_017654935.2 Phymorhynchus buccinoides
TTCTCTCTGCAATGGTAAGCGATCTCCCTCTCTCTCCCTCTCTCTCTCTCTCTCTCTCTCTCTCTCTCTAGAAGTCCTCTCTCTCTCTCTGTCTCTCTCTCTCTCTCTCTGTCTCTGTCTCTGTCTCTCTCTCTCTCTCTCTCTCTCTCTCTCTCTCTCTCTCTCTCTCTCTCTCTCTCTCTCTCTCTCTCTCTATCTATCTCTCTCTGGCCTTGGTCATTAAATTTTCGTTGATCGTTTTCGTTGATCGTTGATCTCTCTCTCTCTCTCTCTCTCTCTCTCTCTCTCTCTCTCTCTCTCTCTCTCTCTCTCTCTCTCTCTCTCTCTCTCTCTCTCTCTCTCACTCTCGTATTAGGTACAATAATAGCCAATATCCTTCTTCAGTGTTTTTTTATTCCATTTAAGATCTCTGTATACGTGAACATTTTTCACTCTTTCCCTATGGCAACATAGTAATATACAAGTAGTTTTATGACTGGCAATCACTGTGTTGTCATGCTGAAAGAGTTAAAAAAAATGTCAACATGTGTTGAGACCATTACAAAATGAAAATATCAACAGGTTATCAATTCCCCATACAAGTCACAAGTCAAACATGTGAACTCTCTTATTCTAGGTAATGTTTTGCTTTAGGACTACATACAATACCAACTAAAACTAATTATCTTATTATTTAGGACTTCTTTTTGTTGGCCCTGGAAAGCGCGAGTAAAATGACCCCAAAATAAACTTCGAGGGCTTGGACTCAAAATGGACTATCTTTAGATAGTCCGTTGACGTAGCATTGAACTTATTGTGTAAACTAATAACTTGCATCAAAAAGAGACTGCACAAAAAGCATACTCCCCATTTTATATTATTTGCAGTCTTGTTTAATATACACTACTCACAAAAAGTTAAGGATCACTATGAGAAAACAGGTGCGCAAGAAACTCCGTTCGCTCCTGTTATTTTTTTCTCAGTCAAGCCAAATTGTTATGAATTCTTGTTCAGCTGTAAGTGGGCGATGTTGTGTTAGTGGAAACATTGCACGTGATTCTCTATTACTGAGCTTGGCAGCAAAAGAAAAAGCGGAAACTTGCGAAAAAGGACCTTGTTTTGGATCGTTCTGCATGAACACATTGCACAAGCCAGATGGAAAAACCATTATGCACGTGCAAGCACTGCTGTTTATGTGTGAGATGCTGTCTCTTGCTTGGCTTTATAAGAAGACATACCACCAGTATTAGGCCTGATTTGACAATGCCTCCACGACGAAAATTGAGCGAGTTGGATAGGGGACGAGCTGTTGCATGGTTCCAAGATGGTGTTCCCAAGCAAGAAGTGGCCAGGCGACTTCAGGTGTCCATCTCGGTCATTGTCAGACTGATTCAACGCTTCACAGCCACTGGGAGGGTCCATGAAAGACGCAGATCTGGTCGACCGAAGAAGACAACTCCACGTGAAGATCGTCTCATTGAACGACAAGCCCTGCAGACAAGAACAGCCTCTTCCAGCATCATTCGAAGGCAGCTGAGGGTGGCTACTAACATCAACATCAGCCAGCAGACCATACGGAACCGCCTTCATGGGTTTAACCTCCGTTCTCGTCGCCCAGCTGTACGGCCACGCTTAACTCCAGCCCATAGGGCAGCACGCCGCGCCTTCTGCAGACGTCACGTGAGGTGGACACGTCAGCAATGGTCCCAGGTCCTGTTCAGTGATGAATCACGCTTCACCCTGAACCACAACGACGGCCGACTGAGGGTCTGGAGGCGCCCAGGGGAACGCTTTATTGACGCCACTGTCCAAGAAAAGGTGGCCTTTGGTGGAGGTTCTGTAATGGTCTGGGGGGCCTTCAGCCTTCACCACAGAACACCCTTGTATCATGTACAGGGTAACCTGACTGGCCTCCGATACCGGGATGAGATCCTTCGACCGCTGGCTGTGCCTACACTGCAGCAGATGGGACCGCCGGCTGTCTACCAGGATGACAACGCTCGCCCCCACAGGGCAAGGGTGGTCAACGACTTCCTGCAACAGTCTGGAGTCAACAGAATGGAGTGGCCAGCATGCAGTCCCGATTCTCAACCCGATTGAGAACCTCTGGGATGAGCTGGATCGCAAAGTGAGGAGCAACCACCCCCTCCCAGGGATGCCCAGCACCTCAACCAGATGCTGCAGGCTGAGTGGCAGGCGCTTCCACAGAGGATCTTCACCACCCTGGTCAACTCCATGAGGACTCGCTGCGTCGAGTGCCAGAACAGCCATGGCGGATACACGCATTACTGAACTTTTGGGAGCATCAGAATGCCCTGTCTTGTGATTTCAATGACTTTGGGAAATCAAATTTCGATACGTACCCACTTTGATCAAATGTACAGACCAAACGATTGCTCGAAATTGAAGGCAATTGTGTATCGTTATCACTAAAGCATTGAATTAAATGTTGGCCAAAATTCAACGCATTGGCTTTCTTATTTGGAAAGTTATGAATTAGTTTGCAAGTGATCCTTAACTTTTTGTGGATAGCTTAAGTTCTTCTTTGTTTTGCAATAACATCAATAATAAGTCTATCTGAAGACATTCCGTTTTGACTCTAAGCCATCGCAATAGTCCGTCTTGAAGTCTGTATGAATTACAGATATTTTGGAACTTTACTGAATGGATCGAAATGCGTAATTACGACATTAAGAATATCAGTACAATACTAATGATGGAATACAGTACTAATACTGACCTTGATAGGGGGACTGTTGATCCTTGGTAGGAGAGTTAGTCCAGCTTTCGAGTTTAGCACTTTTTCCAGACTGAGATGTGAGGGCTTTGCTGTAGTAGAAAAGTGTTTTGTTGATGTGAGTACAATTCACAAACGTTGGTACTAATAGTATGAAACGACAGCAGTGCATCAAAGTCTATGCACAAATAAATCATAAATATCATACGTGCCTTGACTGTGGTGCATTGTGATGTGTGTGGTGTCGCGTGCACGTACGTGCGTGTGGTATTATCTTAATTTAAGGACTGATACAGACAAACGCATTGACACTCCTGCCTCTATCTGTGTTGATCTCAACCCACAGGTCTGGCCATGGGGACAATAGTCGGTCCTGGTTTCGTTCTGATCAAATCCTACTTCAGACGCAAAATGCCCCTGGCTGTCTCTGTGGCCAATACTGGTGGCAGCCTAGGAAGTGTCGCCATGCCCTACGTCACGCGCATGCTCATCGACGAGTACTTCCTTTCCGGTTCCTTTCTCATCCTGGCCGGCCTGTTCGGTCAGATTCTGGTGTTTGGGTTTCTGCTAACGCCTCCTGGGGACTACGGGCCCAAGCTGGCGCTTTGTGATGACAACGGAGGGTCGAGAGAGGAAAACGTAAGGCAGATGATTCAGAAACAAAGGTTGTTAGCCAAACGGATGAGATTGGAAAGAGGTCATCATTCAAGAGCCGTTTCTGAAAGTGTCGTTATCGGAATCCAGAACATTCAGGAGACGGAAAATGAAGCGAAGGAAGGCAAGCTGACGCAATTTCATCGATCTGCCACTGACATGAATTTTCAGCATCGCAACATTCTAACAAGAAGGCGAAGTTCGGCTGACACTTTGATTGTGACTGCCACAGGAATGGGAAGCTGTCACGCTTTGTCGCTGTCTTCCCTGAAGATGTATGCGAACATTGTGAAAGACACGAAGGACGGAGTTAATAAGCCAGGAACCAAAAAGAGAAACGCAGGTACAGAAAACTCCAACGGTTCTGTAGACGAGAACCCAGGCGCTAGTGGTTGTAAATCGGCGTGTGGTAGTAAACTGTGCAAAATCGTGGACCCGACTCTCTTCCGCAGCGGGCTGTTCTGGGCGCTGGGGGTGTACCACTACCTGGGCGCCGTGGTGTCGGCCCTGCCCGCCGTCTACCTACCGGCGCTGGCCCAGGAGAAGGGTCTGAGTCCCCGGCAGGGCGCTGTGCTGCTGACGGTGGCGGGGACCCTGGACGTGGTGAGCCGCCTGGTGCCGGGCCTGCTGGCTCAGGGCAGGCTGGTGGCGCCCCACACCTCCGCCCTGCTGGCCCTGGGGCTGCTGGGGCTGCTGTTCCAGAGCACCGCTGTGCTGCAGGGCATGGCCGCCCTCACCGCCCTGGCCGTCCTCTACGGGCTGCTGGCCGGGGTCTTCTTCTCCATGATGCCCCTCATCCTGATGGAGTTCTGCGACGTGTCCAAGTACCGGGAGATGTTCGGCTTCACCCAGCTGTGTATCGGCACCAGCGGAGCCACGGGATTCCTCATTCTGGGTGAGTTGGGCCAGTATTGTATGTTAATGCTTCAAAGGATGCGGTGTGACTGTATTGGAACAACAGATTGATCAACTATACTACTGATGTCTGTGCTAACTCTAATGGCAAGTATTGTTTCAAGTTCCGGGGATGGATGCAGCGTATTTGTGTAACAAGATTAAAACTGATCCTGGGGCTTATCCTATAGCTTTAATGATAAACATTTTGATGCTCATCATCGGGGAAAATTACACAAACAATGAGGTTGGGAGGGGAAGCTACAAAAGGTAATAAAAAAAACCCACCTTTCCATTCTGAAGGTACATTTAGCTACTCTCTGGGATGTGAAAATGAGCCTTTTACCTCCATGGGGGTTAGATTCTGTAGGCGAATTGACTGAAGTTGTGATTCTCAATATGAAAGGTTATTCTCCTCTATAAGTCATGCTGATCATTATCAGTTGTAGTAGTAGTAGTAGTAGTAGTAGTAGTAGTAGTAGTAGTAGTAGTAGTAGTAGTAGTAGTAGTAGTAGTAGTAGTAGTAGTAGTAGTAGTAGTAGTAGTAGTAGTAGTAGTAGTAGTAGTAGTAGTAGTAGTAGTAGTAGTAGTAGTAGTAGTAATAATAATAATAGCAGTAATAGTAGTAGTAATCGTAGTAGTAGTAGTAGTAGTAGTAGCATAGTAGGTCTACCAGTAGTAGTAATAGCTGCGGCAGCAACGGTCGTTGTATACGTAGACGAAATGGTAATAATATTTTAATTAGTGGTTTTCTGTTGTTCATAATTTATTCTTTTCCATTGCATTGTAACTCTCTCTGTCACGACTCTGTGGCTTTCTTACTTTTCATATTCACTAACCACCAATGTATGTATGTCTGTCTGTCTGTCTGTCTGTCTGTCTGTCTGTCTGTCTGTCTGTCTGTCTGTCTGTCTGTCTTCAGGCTACCTGCAGGACGTGACTGGGCCCTATGTGTCCTCCTTTCACTTCATGGGGGTGGTGGTGGTGTGGTCTGTCTGTCTGTCTGTCTGTCTATCTATCTGTCTGTCTGTCTGTCTGTCTCTCTCTCTCTCTATCCATCTATATGTCTGTCTGTCTGTCTTCAGGCTACCTGGATCCTACGTGGCCTCCTTTCACTTCATGGGGGGATGTGGTCTGTCTGTCTGTCTGTCTATCTGTCTGTCTGTCTGTCTTCAGGCTACCTGCGGGACATGACTGGGTCCTACGTGGCCTCCTTTCACTTCATGGGGGGATGTGGTCTGTCTGTTTGTCTGTCTATCTGTCTGTCTGTCTGTCTGTCTGTCTGTCTGTCTGTCTGTCTTCAGGCTACCTGCGGGACATGACTGGGTCCTACGTGGCCTCCTTTCACTTCATGGGGGGATGCGGTCTGCTGGCCTCAGCTCTGCTCATCCTCATTGATCGACTGCACTCACGCCAGGGAAACAAGGGCCGCAGCTCGTCTTCAACCCCCGCCAGTGCACACCACGACACCGTCACCGTAGAACAAGAGTCAGGGTAAACGCAGGCCGCAGAACGTGTAACCGTAATGTAAAAGACAAAAAAAAGAAGAAAAAGAAACACGGGTTTTCTGAACAACGTTCTTCTTCAAAGAGATAACAGAAATTAAGGTACGTTGAGAAGAGGCCATTGTCAGTCAAGTGTAATGAAGAAAGATCTGGAAACTGAAGGTCTTTCGAGAAGACACCATTATCAATCAAGTGTAAAGAAATATATGGAAACTGAAGGTCTTTTGAGAAGAGACCATTATCAATCAAGTGTAAAGAAAGAGCTGGAAACTGAAGGTATTTTGAGAAGAGACCATCATCAATCAAGTGTAATAAAGACAGACCTGGAAACTGAAGGTATTTTGAGAAGAGACCATCATCAATCAAGTGTAAAGAAAGATCTGGAAGCTAAAGGTATTTTGAGAAGAGACCATTATCAATCAAGTGTAAAGAAAGAGCTGGAAACTGAAGGTATTTTGAGAAGAGACCATTATCAATCAAGTGTAAAGAAAGAGCTGGAAACTGAAGGTATTTTGAGAAGAGACCATTATCAATCAAGTGTAAAGAAAGAGCTGTAAACTGAAGGTATTTTGAGAAGAGACCATTATCAATCAAGTGTAAAGAAAGAGCTGGAAACTGAAGGTATTTTGAGAAGAGACCATTATCAATCAAGTGTAATAAAGAAAGACCTGGAAACTGAAGGTATTTTGAGAAGAGACCATCATCAATCAAGTGTAAAGAAAGATCTGGAAGCTAAAGGTATTTTGAGAAGAGACCATTATCAATCAAGTGTAAAGAAAGAGCTGGAAACTGAAGGTATTTTGAGAAGAGACCATTATCAATCAAGTGTAAAGAAAAAGCTGAAAACTGAAGGTCTTTTGAGAAGAGACCATTATCAATCAAGTGTAAAGAAAAAGCTGAAAACTGAAGGTCTTTTGAGAAGAGACCATTATCAATCAAGTGTAAAGAAAAAGCTGGAAACTGAAGGTCTTTTGAGAAGAGACCATTATCAATCAAGTGTAAAGAAAAAGCTGGACACTGAAGGTCTTTTGAGAAGAGACCATTATTAATCAAGTGTAATAAAGAACGAGCTGGAAACTGAATGTCTTTTGAGAAGAGACCATTATCAATCAAGTGTAAAGAAAGAGCTGGAAACTGAAGGTATTTTGAGAAGAGACCATTATCAATCAAGTGTAAAGAAAAAGCTGAAAACTGAAGGTCTTTTGAGAAGAGACCATTATCAATCAAGTGTAAAGAAAAAGCTGGACACTGAAGGGCTTTTGAGAAGAGACCATTATTAATCAAGTGTAATAAAGAACGAGCTGGAAACTGAATGTCTTTTGAGAAGAGACCATTATCAATCAAGTGTAAAGAAAAAGCTGAAAACTGAAGGTCTTTTGAGAAGAGACCATTATCAATCAAGTGTAAAGAAAGAGCTGAAAACTGAAGGTCTTTTGAGAAGAGACCATTATCAATCAAGTGTAATGAAGAAAGACCTGGAAACAGAAGGTCGTTTGAGAAGAAACTCGTCAATCAAGCGTGTTTAGACCTGAAGTGTTTCCACTCTAACGAGCCCGGGACTTTCTTATGTCATGACTCTTGGATGAGTCTTGCTTACACTTCTACAGCAGCAGGTCGAGGACATAAGTCGAAAATCCGTGCTCTCAAAGGGGGTGTTGGGTGAATTGTTGACCAAGACTCTTGGATACCCATGGCAAGTTGGCTGCATCAGACTTGCAAAACGGTCGCCAT
>CM065681.1:79791049-79793549 GCA_017654935.2 Phymorhynchus buccinoides
GTAAGGAGGCAACTAAACCGAGGATACACTGCACTGCTGCTGAGTCACTTCGGTGGAGTACAGTGGAGCCTGTTCAGGACACCACCTACTAAGCCCCCTACTGACAACACTATTCTCTTAGTCGCGGAGCCAGCGTGCGTGAGGTCCTCCCCTGAGGGTGCCACCACGACCGTCCACCGACAGCTCCCCAGAACACACTGATCCCCATGACTTTGACCCGAACGCACCAAGGCATAGACTGGATTGGGAACCATTTTTCACAAAACTGAAGCACATGTTTTGTTATAGCCACGGTTTCAGTGTTCAAATGTGCATAATAATAATTGGTCTCTCTTAGATTAAGAAATTGGCGGAATGTGTATTTATGAAAGAAGAAATCCCTGTAAAATCGTGCGCTCGTTTAGATTTTCTTGAACAGAAATAAATCGTCAAAGCACCAGCATTAAAAAGAACATGGATAACATGAGATGAAATAAAGTAAACTGAAGACAACGACGAAAGGCGTCTGAGATAATGATCAGGAATGGGGCGACATTATTCGACATTATTTATGGTATTGTCAACATTCTCAAGTGTTCTGGATGAACTTGGAGAGAATATTAAAATATAAATGCTAAAATTGTGAAAGGCTATCGCTCAATGTTGAACTAGTTTTATTTGACATTAACAGAACAATCTTTCGATCTGATGTCTCTAATAGCTAGATAATTTGTCTATATATGCAGAATAAACAAAACAGGAATTGAAAATAAAAAAATGTTTTTTCTAGAAATTTACACATGCCATGGAAATGCGACTTGATGAATTCAACAAAAAGTGGTTACCCTACCTAAACCTTTCTACCTAAGTAGGTCTAAGTTGGGTTATTTTTTGTGGGTTTAAAAAAACAAATGCCTGTGTATGATTTAGCATAATATAAAGTGTTTTAGTCCACTGCATTAATACTTTCATTGGGATAATTGATTTTGTTGTTGTTGTCATCTCTTTTGTAATTTTATTTTCGAAATGTTCATGGTGATCATAATCACACACGCCCCTTTTTTACGTTCCCTTTATGTTCTATTTTTTGTTTTGTTTTTCTTTTCTTTCCTTTGTTCTTATATTACAGATAAAACCCTTGAGAAGCTGGTTTTATGATAAACTAATGGATTCTTTAGAGGAGATTTATTTTCAATTGCTGCTAATGCATGTATATTATGCTGATTTGTTTATTTGATAATGATGGCTATTCGGTATGATTGAGTTAATCATTGTGTTATTTAGTTCTTTAAAAGAATATTGTCTTGTTGTAACATGTATTATGGAGAAAAACAAACTTCTTTGCAAGGAGCAAAAAAAAAGAAAAAAAAGAAGGGGGAATGTGGCGTGACTCGGAGTGACGTCGCAGTTGGCTCCCTACTGCAACCTTTTGAAAAATGAGGAAAGAAGGGGGGGGGGGGGGGGGGGGGGCAGGATCATTATCCACGGGGGTATGTTTAGAATGATATAATGATATACCACATTCACGCTTATACATGATCAGTATTGTTTTCTTTTTCTTCTTCTTCTTCTTCTTCTGCGTTCCCAGGCCATATGGCCATAATAGGAAAGGTACATTATAATGTGTTCGGTTTTCACCGCTGCGTACAGCGGACACATTCCGATTTCGGAGGAGCTCAAAGGAGAAACATTATTTGGAAGACTTCTTTTGTTTTAACAGACAGGAGAATGGGGCCAATAAGTCAGAAAGATAGCAGATGACACAAAGCAAAGGACAAAGAGTCAAAGAGAGTGGCAGATTAGAGGCAGTTACAAGCACAGAACTTCCAGAAGGTGGGGGAACTATTTTTACGAAAGACCCCCCGGTATCCCCACGGGGAGGAACTGTTTTCTGATTTGATCGCCGTGCCTTTGAATGATTAAAAGCCGCCTCACACTATCCAACCAAGTCGGATGACAATGGTTGTGACCTTTCCACAGTTGTCCTTTCTTTTAACTGAGTGAGTAGAAATCACAAATACTCGTTTTTGGTCGGATGAAACCCTTCCAACCAGGTCAGAAGGAATTGGCGACTGTACCATTTAGCCTATTATACTTCCAACTCACTCAGGCAGTTGTGGGAATACAACCAATGTTTGCTGATAGCGAAGACGGCACGCGTCCACAAGCGGTTGAATAGAGTTCACAGGTGAATTTTCTTAGAGCTACAAAGTTTGGATAGTGTGCTGTGAGTCGGCTTTAAAGACCCACCAGATCACGTGTCAAAATCACGGGTTTCACTGGTTTTCCCTCCTATTATAGCTGGTAAGAAATCTTGTTTTGACCAGGTTTGACTCCCATACAAATGTCCCCCAAATTCAAACCGAAACATTTTAAAAAGCAGCCTCAATTTAAGTTGGGGACATTTGTATGTGGGTCACAGCTACCTAGAAAAAACCCCAAGGGACTTAATCGTGGTGCGTCAGTGCGTCTTTAAGTATTGCATTCGATTCCAGTCTACATCATGGTAGGTCACTAAGCT
>CM065681.1:79813549-79826403 GCA_017654935.2 Phymorhynchus buccinoides
AAACATTCTTAGTTCTGTCAGAAATCATCTCCATCCACCGTCTATAAAACGCATCTTTAAAATCATCTATCGATGTCACGTCTTCACCTTCCCATTCTTGTATGTAAGTGGATCATAGAAGCGCACTGTTCAGCTAACACCAAAGTGAATGCGTTGTGTGAATTGTGTTAATAGTTTCAGAAAAAATAATCAAGACTACGGCATTTCTCGCCCTTCAACCGTGTGAGTGTAGTGTTCCTGAGTGAGTCTCAACCTGTGATCAACGATAATCAAACCAAAGAGGTGTACTGCTCAAGTAACACCAATTTAAATATGTTGTGTACATTTTGTGAACAGTAAAACATTATATCGATGGCGCTTACTTCGTGCTTTTGTTCCTTAGTGGTTCTCGACCAGTAAGTGCATGATGACAAGGTATCAACTCGCCTGTAAAGGTAGGTACAACCGTTCAACCGTCAACATTCTACGACACATCAGATTCCCGTCAACATTCCATGATTTTGTCAATTGAATGTACACATTCTACAATTTCGCTGTAGAATGTATACATTTTGTGTTTCATTTTCAACCAGTCGTAGAATGCATACATTCTACAATCTCATCATAGAATGTATACATTCTACGCGGGTCAGCATTCTATTCAACAGATGTATTGCAGGGCAAATATGAAGAATGTGTTTGTCTATGGGTATTTTGTTGGTGAAGGCTATGAAAGTCAGGGGAGAAAGACCTCGTGTGCGTGTGTGTGTGTGTGTGTGTGTGTGTGTCTTGTGTGTGTGTGTGTGTGGGGGGGGGGGGGGGCTTGTGTGTGTGTGTGTGTGTGGTGTGTGAGTGGGGGGGGGGGGGGGGTGTATGTGTGAGTGTGGGTGTGTGTATGTTAGTGTGCGCGCGCGTGTGCGTGGTGTGTGTGTGTGTGTGTGTGTGTGGTGTATGGTGTGTATGTGTGTGTGTGTGCGCGCGCGCGCGCGTGCGTGCTTGTGTGTTTGTAAATATATGAGTGTGTATGTCTGTGTGTGTGCGCGCGCGCGTGTGCGTGTATTTGTGTGTGTTTGGACAAGTGAGTGAGTGAGAGAAAGAGAAGGGGAGGTTGTACAAAAACAACAATTAAGTCGGATCAACCGCTTTCTAAATCTGTCAAGCTGTCTGGAGTCTTACGTGTAGTGTATTTCATTGCGTTGTATTGTATTGTATTGTTGTGTACCTGTAATCTGTAGGATCGGTCCTACTGTTTAAGGAAGTGTTTTGAGAAACAAATATGAGTGTATTCCCTTGGTAGGGCTTGCGCTTGCCCCTGCCAGTGATGTGTGTCCCTTCCTACCTGCAATAACAACAGTACCACGCTGTAGCGCCTTTGTGAATAAGTGTAGGTGACGGGCGCACGCCACTGTATGGTTTGTTGACCCTAGGGTACAGTGTTATGATGTGCTTGTGTGTGTGTGTGTGTGTGTGTGTGTGTGTGTGTGTGTGTGTGTGTGTGTGTGTGTGTGTGTGTGTGTGTGTGTGTGTGTGTGTGTGTGTGTTGGTATGTGTGTGTGTGTGTGTGTATGTATGTGTGTGTGTTGGTATGTATGTGTGTGTGTGTGTATATGTGTGTGTGTGTGTGTGTGTGTGTGTGTACGCCTCTGTGTGTGTGTGTGTGTGTGTGTGTGTGTGTGTGTGTGTGTGTGTGTGTGTGTGTGTGTGTGTGTGTGTGTGTGTGTGTGTGTGTGTGTGTGTGTGTGTGTGTGTGTGTGTGTGTGTGTGTGTGTGTGTGTGTGTGTGTGTGTGTGTGTACCGTGTGTGTGTGTCAGTGTGTGTGTGTGTGTGTGTGTGTGTGTACCGTGTGTGTGTGTCAGTGCGTGTGTGTGTGTGTGCGTGTGTGTGTGCGTGTGTGTGTGCGTGCGCGCGCGCGCGCACGTATGTGTGTGTGTGTGTGTGTGTGTGTGTGTGTGTGTGTGTGTGTGTGTGTGTGTGTGCTCCCCTCTGTGTGTGTATGTGTGTGTGCCTCTGTGTGTGAGGTGTTCTTGTGTGTGTGTGTGTGTGTGCACACGTGTGTGTGCGCGCGCGTGTATATGTCTATGTCTGTGTGTATCTTTGTGCTTGGGATAGGTTCTCCTAGTCTGCGAACCGTTTCTACGGTTGAAGAGCTCAGACGTCTGGAAGAGTGTGAATGATAAACAGTGAGCCCTGTCCAGCCTTTCAGCTTACACTCTCTCTTTCTTCTTTACGACAAAATAAGTAGGAGAAGGATTGCAAGAACCCACATTATTCTCATTTTATTTTGAGCACAACATCTAAATCTAGAAGGGGGCAGTGTCCAAACGGCAAAGCCATGGCTAGAGAAGGTGAGATTAGCGTCCAATCGGTCAGAGACCCCTAATGACGGTAAAACCACGACTGTGAGACGAACGGCTTTTATACTCTTTGATCTTTGTCGGTTCCGTATCAGTGACGTCGTAACGACCAATCTACCACACCGGTTAGAATATTTTCACAGCTGTCAGAATCCGCTGAAACGTATGCTGTGTGTGTATGTTTGTACGCGTTGACCTATGTGTGTGTGTTTGTATGTGTGCTTTTACGTGTGTATGTGTGTACGCGAGTGTGGGTGAAAACAGGGAGTGTGTACATGTGTGTGCGTGCTTCAGTGTGTGAGAGTGTGTGTCTGTATATATATATATATATGTATGTGTGTGTGTGTGTGTGTGTGTGTGTGTGTGTGTGTGTGTGTGTGTGTGTGTGTGTGTTCATGTATGCCTGTCTTTTTAGATTCTGACAGCCGTTCATCTGACAGTAATGATGCCCCGGTCCAGCCATAACTTGAGAAATGGGCAGGGTTCAATGTGAGCATTGTCCAACGTAACAACCCATTGGAAATCGCACTATTCACTGTAATATAACATTAGGAAGGAGCATTTTCCAAAGTAACATAGCATTAGAAAAGGGTAATCTCCTATGTAACACAGCTTTAAAAATAGATAACATTCTGCGTAACATAGCTTTAGATAGGTGCAATGTTCTATGTAACGTAGTATTGGTATTTTTTTAATTATTTTTATTAAACCTTTTTTTTTACATTTTCACAAATGCATTTTCAAACAAAACAGAAACAAGAAAAACGTCAAGTCTCAATACATATGATGAAAAAGAAACGAAATCGCTTCACATACACACACACACACACACACACACACACACACACACACACACACACACACACACACACACACACACACACACACACACACACACATACATAGACACACATACATACAGATAACAAAACAAACAACAACAACAACAACAACAAAAAATACATCAACAGAAAATAAGGAGATGGTGACTGGACAATACATCCTTATTGAAGTTAACAATATCCATAATGAATAGAGGCCTCAGCAACATTCATTATGTACAAAAGGCATTAAAGAACAAATAGATCAAATCTTTGTAAGGAAAAACAGAAAAAAAGAAAAATAATTGTTGTTTTTCATATAATTGTCATCAGTGTTAAGTAATTAATGAAATATATGGCATCCACTTGACAGAGAAACTTGTGTAGTTAAAGGTAGTCTTGGCGATATATTCTTCTACAGTGTATCGGGCTTGGAGTTTTTTCAGAAAAACAGGCACTTGAGGATGAATTTCGTTCAATTTGCATGCATAAATATAGTGTTTGGCGGATATCAAAATAAAGTAAAACACCAAATCAATTTTAATATTTATATCAAAACCCATTAATACCAGAGATTCGGTAAGAACAAGATTATTGGCATTATAGCATTTTTCTTTTACAACATCAGTAAGGGCATCCCAAAAGTTTCTAACATGGTTACATTTCCAGAATACATGGTCAATGCTGTCCTTCTGTGTTTTACAAAAAGAACATTTATCATTATTATGTACACCGATTTCTTTTAAAATTATGTTTGTGCCAAGACATCTGTGCATTATTTTCAACTGAAACCATTTTAACTTAACATCGTTTATCTTATGTGCATATAAAAAACATGATTTCCAATCATGGCTTGTTGATAGTTTTGAATCCCATTTTTCACAGCATTTTGGAGGTATTCTATTTTCAATAAAAATGTCATAGTACAATTTACATCCTTTATAAATTGAAAAGATCTTTTTGGCACAAAATGTTACGTTAATATGTTTATTGTTTATTACAGTAATATTGCATCTCGCAAAGTATTCTGAAATGCTAGCTTTGTAACCAGCAAAAGTTAGAAAATCAATACTAATATTGTATTTCCGTTTGAATTCTAAATACGAGAGAAAGTGCCCACTGTCATCCAAAAAATCTGCAATATAATTTACATTTTTAGTCATGAGATTTTTTGAGGTTATATATGTATTTCCCATTTGAATTCGTTTATTAAAACAAATAGGCTCAGCCAGTATTTCTGCACTTTTCTCTGGTACGCATTTATAATAAAACGATTTGTAGGCATCTACAACGTCTGACCAAAACTGATTGTACTTGACAAACTTGTTAGTAAGTTCAGGGCCATGTTTATGAACGATATGCCATAACGGAAAGTTGGTTTGTAAAATCTGCTTCCATTTATGATTCACGTTTTCAGTTTTACGGATCCAGGTTAGTTTTAACGAAGTGACAAAGGTTTTTATCTCTGGCAGTCCTATACCACCGTTTTGTATACTTCTGTGTGCGGTTTTTCTGCTTATCTTATCAGGTTTCTTATTCCAAACAAATTTGTAACAAAGTTTTTGTAGAGTTTCAAAAAATATGTCTGGGGGGGTAGGTAGAAGTAGCCAGAGATGTGTTAATTTTGATAATATTAGAGATTTCAGAATTGCTATTCTGCCAAGAGGAGTTAGTTGACGTTTAACCCATATTTTAAATAGATGTTTTATATCTGCCAATTTGTCAGAGTAATTAATACGAACACATTCTTTTAAATCATTAGTGAACCATATTCCTAGAACTTTAAATCTTGAGGGGTTCCATTCAAAGTCTAAATGTTCCATGTATTTAATTTGGGAATTTTTCTTGCTTCCTAACCATGATACATTACTTTTTCCAAGATTTAGGTGTAGACCTGATACAGATCCATATTTTACAAGCACCTCTATACATGTTTCAAATGATTTTTTATCACCCGCGAGAAGCAATTCTGTGTCATCCGCATATTGCGACAATTTATGCTCATCATGACCAATTACAATGCCTTTGATATCTGGATTTTCTCTGATCATAATTCCTAGTATTTCAACACATAATATGAATAAATAAGGAGAGATGGGATCCCCTTGACGACATCCCCGTTTAATTTTAAACCATTTAGATACCTGCCCATTAACTATCATACAAGACTTTATATTTTTGTAGAATGTACGTATGCAGTTACATATGTTTTCCTTAAAACCAAATGCTTTTAATACTTTATACATAAATCCCCAATCAATCGAGTCAAAAGCTTTTTCAAAATCTACATTTAATAACATTCCTGGGAGATGGTGTTGATCTAAGTATGCTATTGTGTCATATATCAGTCTAATATTGTCCCCAATGTATCTGTTTCTAATAAAACCAGTTTGATCTTCATTTATGATATTGGGGAGGACATTTTTTATTCGGTCTGCAATACATGATGATCCTATTTTATATATGACATTTAGGAGTGAAATAGGTCTCCAATTTTTAACATACTGTCTTGGTTTGTCTCCCTTCGGGATGCAGACAATTATACCTTCTCTCTGAGTGCATGATAACTCTCCTTTTCTAAAACTAGTATTTAATGCTCTGACAACAAATATTCCAATTTTCTTCCAAAACATTTTGAAAAATTCAGCCGAAAACCCATCAGTGCCTGGACTTTTATTATTCTTCATTTTCTTTAATACGTCAGTAGCTTCTTCTAAAGTGATTTCACCTTCTAAATTTAGGGCTTCTACTTCAGTTAAACATGGTATATTATGCACTAGATCTTCTATTTCACACTGTTCTACTTCATGTTCTCTGTAAAGTTCGCTATAAAAGTTCTGCACTTCTTTGATAATGTTGTTTTGGGTCACTAACTCATTGTCATGTTTATCTACTAGCCTAGGCATATTTTTACTAATAAAGTGACGTTTTTCGAGGTTACAAAAATAATTACTGACTTTCTCCCCATCTGCAACCCATCTAGCACGAGACCTAAGCAGGACACCTTGCATTCGTTTGTCTCTAATTTCTCTTAACCTTTCTTTTTTCGTTTCTATTATCTTGACATCATCTTCACTAATGTTTGCTTTGGTTTCTAATCTCTTAATGTCAAATATTATCAGTTTTTCTTCTTCTTCCATATTTTTCTTTTTCATTGTTGCATAAGATATCGTTTTAGATCTTAGTTTCATTAGTAAAAAATCAAGAAAAATATCGTTTTCCACACTGAATGTTAAGTTATCATATGCTACATTATTAGGGTTCTCATTTAATGCATATTCTTCTACAACATTATTTATTTCAGTATTAATCTCATCAACGTACAATTTGTCTTTAAGAAGTGAAGAATTGAATTTCCAGAAAGTTTTACGTTTTTCAGTTTCACAAAATTTTAATTTCAACAAAATACTGGAATGATCACTTCGATAGCTACAATCGATGTCTGCGTTGTCAACATACGTAACAACATGATCTGACACCAGAAAGAAATCTAACCTTGCTTGTTGGAAAGGATTTACCCTTCGCCACGTATAGCGCAAGCATTCAGGGTTCAGTTCTCGCCACACATCATTTAACTCTAAGGCCTCTATCATTTTCTCAACTTCTTCTCTAGCTTTCGGATTGCTGATGTGTTTATAATTATGATAGTCTTTTACTGTATCTAAAACTAAATTGAAGTCACCCCCCATTATTATGTTATCAATACCGAAGCTACTAATCCTTTGCTTCAAGTTGACGTAAAACTCAGGGTTGTCCCGATTTGGTCCATACACGTTCACCAAAAGAAATTGTTGTTTATAAATTTCGATAAGTATAATAATGTAATTTCCAGAGACGTCCTTAACTACTTGTTTGACTTTAAATTCAAAATTGTTATTGAACAAAATTCCTACCCCTCTAGCATTTGATGTATAACTTGAGAAATAGCCCTGGTATCCCCATTCCGCTAAAACACGCTTCTCCATTTGTTTTTCAAAATGTATGTCTTGTAAGAAAAAGATTGAACATTGTTTACTTTTTAAATAATGGAAAACATCCCTCCTCTTTTTGAAATCATTGAGGCCTTGACAATTAACTGAAAGAATTGTTAAGTTGTTATCCATTTCTAATACTGTTAATATTTGAAAGCATAGCTATCCAGCCAACCATTTTAAAAGTGTGTAAAAAAAATATGAAAATTAAAATAATAAATACAGACAAACTGACAATCAAAACAAACAAAAATCTTAGTTGACAATCGCCTTCCAACAGGCAAGACAGATATCTATTATTTTCTACTAACTTTTAAGTGACAGGCATTCAGAGCTTTTACCATTAGAAAACATCACTTGCTCACTTGCGGCTAGTCAATCCCTCAAATGTATACAAAAATAGATCGTGAAAAGTCTTCACAGATGCAACATATTTACAGGAACCCATGCCATTGACAAATAATTGCCAATCGCAAAGAAACCAGAAAACTGAATTTATACATAACCAAAGAACAATCTTTTTTTTTTCTTCTTTTTTTTTACACCTACCCCTTTTCCTTTTACGAATACAAAATTGTATACACAAGATTGATCATCGTAGTATTGGTATTTGGTATATTCTAGTCACAGAGACTTCTCTCTGTGAAATTCGGGCTGCTCTCCCCCGGAGAGACGGTCGCCGCAGGTGCAGCGCCTACCCTTTTTTTTTTTTAAATGGGGGGGGGAGGGGCACAGGGTGAGGAGGGGGGGGGGGCACACTTGGAAAACCTAGCTATCAATTTGGTCATGCCAGGCAGCGGGATTTCTCCATGCTCTTACCGACTTTCAACTGCCGTGGGATTTTTACGTGCGTAAAGTCCCCATCTGAAGGACTGGACGTTCAGTTCGGTATTTGAACTGGGCAGTGCAAAAGGCAATATGTCATTCGAAAAGGACAGTGTCCAACCTAACATAGCATTAGGCACGGGGTAGAGAAAGTTACAAGTTCAACGTAACATAGCATTAGGCACGGGGTAAAGGAAGTTACAAGTTCAACGTAACATAGCATTAGGCACGGGGTAAAGGAAGTTACAAGTTCAACGTAACATAGCATTAGGCACGGGGTAGAGAAAGTTACAAGTTCAACGTAACATAGCATTAGGCAAGGGGTAAAGGAAGTTACAAGTTCAACGTAACATAGCATTAGGCACGGGGTAAAGGAAGTTACAAGTTCAACGTAACATAGCATTAGGCACGGGGTAAAGTAAGTTACAAGTTCAACGTAACATAGCATTAGGCACGGGGTAAAGGAAGTTACAAGTTCAACGTAACATAGCATTAGGCACGGGGTAAAGGAAGTTACAAGTTCAACGTAACATAGCATTAGGCACGGGGTAGAGAAAGTTACAAGTTCAACGTAACATAGCATTAGGCACGGGGTAGAGAAAGTTACAAGTTCAACGTAACATAGCATTAGGCACGGGGTAAAGGAAGTTACAAGTTCAACGTAACATAGCATTAGGCACGGGGTAAAGGAAGTTACAAGTTCAACGTAACATAGCATTAGGCACGGGGTAGAGAAAGTTACAAGTTCAACGTAACATAGCATTAGGCACGGGGTAAAGGAAGTTACAAGTTCAACGTAACATAGCATTAGGCACGGGGTAGAGAAAGTTACAAGTTCAACGTAACATAGCATTAGGCACGGGGTAGAGAAAGTTACAAGTTCAACGTAACATAGCATTAGGCACGGGGTAGGGGTTAAGTTCAACGTAACATAGCATTAGGCACAAGTTACAAGTTCAACGTAACATAGCATTAGGCACGGGGTAGAGGAAGTTACAAGTTCAACGTAACATAGCATTAGGCACGGGGTAAAGGAAGTTACAAGTTCAACGTAACATAGCATTAGGCACGGGGTAAAGGAAGTTACAAGTTCAACGTAACATAGCATTAGGCACGGGGTAAAGGAAGTTACAAGTTCAACGTAACATAGCATTAGGCACGGGGTAAAGGAAGTTACAAGTTCAACGTAACATAGCATTAGGCACGGGGTAAAGTAAGTTACAAGTTCAACGTAACATAGCATTAGGCACGGGGTAGAGAAAGTTACAAGTTCAACGTAACATAGCATTAGGCACGGGGTAGAGAAAGTTACAAGTTCAACGTAACATAGCATTAGGCACGGGGTAGAGAAAGTTACAAGTTCAACGTAACATAGCATTAGGCACGGGGTAGAGTAAGTTACAAGTTCAACGTAACATAGCATTAGGCACGGGGTAGAGAAAGTTACAAGTTCAACGTAACATAGCATTAGGCACGGGGTAGAGAAAGTTACAAGTTCAACGTAACATAGCATTAGGCACGGGGTAGAGAAAGTTACAAGTTCAACGTAACATAGCATTAGGCACGGGGTAGAGAAAGTTACAAGTTCAACGTAACATAGCATTAGGCACGGGGTAGAGAAAGTTACAAGTTCAACGTAACATAGCATTAGGCACGGGGTAGAGTAAGTTACAAGTTCAACGTAACATAGCATTAGGCACGGGGTAGAGAAAGTTACAAGTTCAACGTAACATAGCATTAGGCACGGGGTAAAGGAAGTTACAAGTTCAACGTAACATAGCATTAGGCACGGGGTAGAGAAAGTTACAAGTTCAACGTAACATAGCATTAGGCACGGGGTATAGCATTAAGTTACAAGTTCAACGTAACATAGCATTAGGCACGGGGTAGAGGAAGTTACAAGTTCAACGTAACATAGCATTAGGCACGGGGTAGAGAAAGTTACAAGTTCAACGTAACATAGCATTAGGCACGGGGTAGAGAAAGTTACAAGTTCAACGTAACATAGCATTAGGCACGGGGTAAAGTAAGTTACAAGTTCAACGTAACATAGCATTAGGCACGGGGTAGAGAAAGTTACAAGTTCAACGTAACATAGCATTAGGCACGGGGTAAAGGAAGTTACAAGTTCAACGTAACATAGCATTAGGCACGGGGTAAAGGAAGTTACAAGTTCAACGTAACATAGCATTAGGCACGGGGTAAAGGAAGTTACAAGTTCAACGTAACATAGCATTAGGCACGGGGTAAAGGAAGTTACAAGTTCAACGTAACATAGCATTAGGCACGGGGTATAGAAAGTTACAAGTTCAACGTAACATAGCATTAGGCACGGGGTAGAGAAAGTTACAAGTTCAACGTAACATAGCATTAGGCACGGGGTAGAGAAAGTTACAAGTTCAACGTAACATAGCATTAGGCACGGGGTAGAGAAAGTTACAAGTTCAACGTAACATAGCATTAGGCACGGGGTAGAGGAAGTTACAAGTTCAACGTAACATAGCATTAGGCACGGGGTAGAGAAAGTTACAAGTTCAACGTAACATAGCATTAGGCACGGGGTAGAGAAAGTTACAAGTTCAACGTAACATAGCATTAGGCACGGGGTAGAGAAAGTTACAAGTTCAACGTAACATAGCATTAGGCACGGGGTAGAGAAAGTTACAAGTTCAACGTAACATAGCATTAGGCACGGGGTAGAGAAAGTTACAAGTTCAACGTAACATAGCATTAGGCACGGGGTAGAGAAAGTTACAAGTTCAACGTAACATAGCATTAGGCACGGGGTAGAGTAAGTTACAAGTTCAACGTAACATAGCATTAGGCACGGGGTAGAGAAAGTTACAAGTTCAACGTAACATAGCATTAGGCAAGGGGTAGAGAAAGTTACAAGTTCAACGTAACATAGCATTAGGCACGGGGTAGAGTAAGTTACAAGTTCAACGTAACATAGCATTAGGCACGGGGTAGAGAAAGTTACAAGTTCAACGTAACATAGCATTAGGCACGGGGTAAAGAAAGTTACAAGTTCAACGTAACATAGCATTAGGCACGGGGTAGAGAAAGTTACAAGTTCAACGTAACATAGCATTAGGCACGGGGTAGAGAAAGTTAAGTTACAAGTTCAACGTAAGTTTAATAGTTCAATTAGCATTAGGCACGGGGTAGAGAAAGTTACAAGTTCAACGTAACATAGCATTAGGCACGGGGTAGAGAAAGTTACAAGTTCAACGTAACATAGCATTAGGCACGGGGTAGAGAAAGTTACAAGTTCAACGTAACATAGCATTAGGCACGGGGTAGAGAAAGTTACAAGTTCAACGTAACATAGCATTAGGCACGGGGTAGAGAAAGTTACAAGTTCAACGTAACATAGCATTAGGCACGGGGTAGAGAAAGTTACAAGTTCAACGTAACATAGCATTAGGCACGGGGTAGAGAAAGTTACAAGTTCAACGTAACATAGCATTAGGCACGGGGTAGAGAAAGTTACAAGTTCAACGTAACATAGCATTAGGCACGGGGTAGAGAAAGTTACAAGTTCAACGTAACATAGCATTAGGCACGGGGTAAAGGAAGTTACAAGTTCAACGTAACATAGCATTAGGCACGGGGTAAAGGAAGTTACAAGTTCAACGTAACATAGCATTAGGCACGGGGTAAAGGAAGTTACAAGTTCAACGTAACATAGCATTAGGCACGGGGTAAAGGAAGTTACAAGTTCAACGTAACATAGCATTAGGCACGGGGTAGAGAAAGTTACAAGTTCAACGTAACATAGCATTAGGCACGGGGTAAAGGAAGTTACAAGTTCAACGTAACATAGCATTAGGCACGGGGTAGAGAAAGTTACAAGTTCAACGTAACATAGCATTAGGCACGGGGTAGAGGAAGTTACAAGTTCAACGTAACATAGCATTAGGCACGGGGTAGAGAAAGTTACAAGTTCAACGTAACATAGCATTAGGCACGGGGTAGAGAAAGTTACAAGTTCAACGTAACATAGCATTAGGCACGGGGTAGAGGAAGTTACAAGTTCAACGTAACATAGCATTAGGCACGGGGTAGAGAAAGTTACAAGTTCAACGTAACATAGCATTAGGCACGGGGTAGAGAAAGTTACAAGTTCAACGTAACATAGCATTAGGCACGGGGTAGAGAAAGTTACAAGTTCAACGTAACATAGCATTAGGCACGGGGTAGAGAAAGTTACAAGTTCAACGTAACATAGCATTAGGCACGGGGTAGAGAAAGTTACAAGTTCAACGTAACATAGCATTAGGCACGGGGTAGAGTAAGTTACAAGTTCAACGTAACATAGCATTAGGCACGGGGTAGAGTAAGTTACAAGTTCAACGTAACATAGCATTAGGCACGGGGTAGAGAAAGTTACAAGTTCAACGTAACATAGCATTAGGCACGGGGTAAAGTAAGTTACAAGTTCAACGTAACATAGCATTAGGCACGGGGTAGAGAAAGTTACAAGTTCAACGTAACATAGCATTAGGCACGGGGTAAAGGAAGTTACAAGTTCAACGTAACATAGCATTAGGCACGGGGTAGAGAAAGTTACAAGTTCAACGTAACATAGCATTAGGCACGGGGTAGAAAGTTACAAGTTCAACGTAACATAGCATTAGGACGGGGTAGAGAAAGTTACAAGTTCAACGTAACATAGCATTAGGCACGGGGTAGAGAAAGTTACAAGTTCAACGTAACATAGCATTAGGCACGGGGTAGAGAAAGTTACAAGTTCAACGTAACATAGCATTAGGCACGGGGTAGAGAAAGTTACAAGTTCAACGTAACATAGCATTAGGCACGGGGTAAAGGAAGTTACAAGTTCAACGTAACATAGCATTAGGCACGGGGTAAAGTAAGTTACAAGTTCAACGTAACATAGC
>CM065681.1:79826903-79859403 GCA_017654935.2 Phymorhynchus buccinoides
CAATAAAGATTTTTTTTTAACTGTACCCTGGGTTTTTGAATCATAGATTTCCTCCTCACCTGCCACAAAACTGCTAAGTATCTTTAAATAAACACTTTTATATCAAAACTCACTTGTTTCTATTCAGTTTCTCAAAAAATATAAAAATAAAAACATTCCTACTTTGATTTTTCTCTAACCAAACTTTACGAATTTCAAAACAAAACTAAACTATCTGTATTCTTGATCAAATCTTCTTTTTTAGGATCTTTATAGTTTCAGTGCCCCAAATAGCCGCTTTGGCCAGAAGGCGTAAATCCTATTTTTTCTCTCTCTCTCGCACAGGAATACATTGTATATCGCCAAGAGAATTTCGGTTTGTAGTCTTCCTTGGCGGAGGTTTTCACTGGGGGTTCAAAATCGGTATCTGAATAGTTCAGCAATGGTTCAAGAATAATAAAAATTATATGGTTATAGTCTATGGCCAACGTTTGAGCACAATCGCCTGACGATAGGACACCTTACAACAACAAGGATTATAGTATCGTGATATGTAAGCTACACGCATTACAGTACTACATATTCGATTTCAAGACAATAGCTAAGATTTATCATAAATATTTGTTTCTGGATTTTTTTCTCCTGTCTTTTATTTGCATATCTGCCAAAGGAAATCGGTTTAAAAAGTCCATCTGGATTCATTTTCAGACACTCTGTACGAGCATGTGTGTGTGAGCGTTCGCGCGCGCGCACATGTGTTTACAAGTACACTCGATTTCAATTTCAGACACTGTTTATGAGTGTATGTATGTGTGCGTTTGTTGTAATTTGATGGACAAAGGGAAATAACTGTCTTGTTGCTGCCTTCAGAACAGAATGTCCCTTCTTCAGAACGGCTATCAAGAGATGAAGAAAATCTCAAGCTGTCAGCAAAGTAAATAGGGGTGAGGGTAGGCGAGAGAGAAGAGAGACAGAGGGAGATGAGACGAGAGAGATGAGAGAGACTGAAAAAGAGAGAGAGAGAGAGAGAGTGTGTGTGTTTGGGCGAGAGGGAACAAAGAGAGACGAGTAAGAGACAGAGACAAAAAAGACAGACAACAAAATAAGAAATAACCAAATACATTAGTTTTACAATTGAATGTTTTATTTGTATATGATTTTTTAACTCAAACGCATAAACATATCTACTGTTTCATGCTGAGGGATAAAACAGCATACAATCGATTTTCAACCTCTACAATAGAATTATAGACAACTTCAAAATTAATTAAATAATATTCAGAATCACACTACAGATTTGACAAACTACTACTCAGACATCACATCATAACAAGGTTATGTATTCAAATAGTTTATAAAACGAACAAATCTGTTGTTTAAGACAGATTAGTGACTTGTCACTGTTATAATGTTCATTTGATGGAGAGGTTTGGGAGCCCTGGAGAAATGTTATCCATGCAGAATGAGCAACTTTAAAATCAATTGAATCAAATCCCTCTCAGAAAGCTGCTCACAGCTAAACTGTTCAGTAAATAATGAAAAAGCTATAGATAGCAAATTCCGATCCATGCTTTTTTCTTTTCTGCTTGGTTGAAAAATATTTCTGCTTGGTTGAAAAATATGGCCCTGTAAAATGAGTAAATAACTTAAATTTTAAAGTTAATATTAAAATAGTTACCAGTAAGTGAATGACACCTTCATTTCAGTTTGGATTATAACTAATTTTACTAATAAGAAAAGAGAATATTATTTTCTCTCCAATAGACGCTATGAAATGTTAGTTATAAGTGTACAGTTTGAAACATTGCCTTTGCTCAAATGGCTTTTATCATTGTACTGGTTGACATTAGGCTGTAGTAGGGGCCAACAGTAAAACGAGAGCTGTACAATAAATGATTTTCTACAGTAATTGAAAAATCATGGTACAGTTTAGTCTTTTGTGGAAGACTACGACTCTCAAAACGAGGGGGCCTTAATCGCCGGCTCCGGTGCTGCAGCCAATAGGGATGGGTTGGCCTTTTGGGGACCTTCCCCAACACCCCTTTGGCCACGAGTCTGTGAATGTTACCCTGGGCAAAACTATCTCCAACTATAAACAACATTCTGCAGCCCAGCCCGCCAGAAAAGTATAGCATCTGCAAAACCTATGCTTCTCTGGTTGTAGTCACGAGTGAGGAAACGACTGACTGGTTTGAAACAAAACAATCTTACCCTCTAGTCTGATCCAGTCTATGAATTTCATTTAAAAAATGATAATCCATTCTGATTATGTCAAGCAATGGTTTATTGTTCCCGCAACTTGAACTAAAACGACTAAAAAAACCAAAAAAAAAAAAAAAAAACACCCCAGTGTAATTCAAACGTTAATCGTAGAGTACTGTAAACAACAGCAACACAACTTTTATATAAAATTTTCATGTTAGTGAATTCATACCAATGTATTCATACTAATACCTTTCATATCACTCATACTGTGTCAAAAGAATTAGACACAGTAATTGAGAAAATAACATGGAAAGGGAAACTGGACATCCTGAACATTTTATACAGTTTATTAGTCAGTATGATTGCTTGGTCCAATCAAATATGTAGCGTTATTTACTGTTAGCTAAAAGCTTCAAACATTTTGCCAACACACTAGTTACACCACCCATCATTTGCACAAGTAAATTGCTTATCAGCACAACTGGAGACCATCACTCAAAATAAAGCAACATATAACTTTATAACTACAAGGATTAACAAAGAGAAGTATTTATAACAAAACCCATGAAAATGAAAGGCATACAAATATTGTACATGTATTACAATACTAATAGTAATAGTTTGAAATAACTATAGGTGGAAAAAACACTACTGTGTACTGCAAAACTAATGAATACAACCATATTCTACAGACTTTTTAAGTTTAAGGGTGAGACTTTTCTCATACTGAGACCCCTGCACTTAATAATAAGACATAATAAATAATATAAGAAACTGTATTAACAAAATCAGAATTATAAGTAAAATGTCAGGGTGTGCCTTATAAATAGTCCGTAAAATACAGTGGTACTCTGTTCAAGAGAGAAGACAAAGGCTGTGTTAGTGTGTAAACTAAAGGAGCAGCAAAACCCACACACTATAATGTAGCACCTTTAATAAATGAAGCAGTTCAAAACAGTTACAGTGATGCTTTTATCAAACTTCAAAAAGCAAACAAACAAAATATCATAATGATGAGAACAATGAAGTTTTTTTTATAATTAACAAACACCTCTAAACTTTTGCTTGGAATAGAATGAGAGCATCAGAGTATACCTATTTTCATAACATAATAACAATTCATATTCATAAGGAGACTGGAACGTAGCACTAGTACTACAGTAGTAGTAGTAGTAGTAGTCTTATGTACAGAATCATGAAACATTGAAATTAAAATAATTTCAATTTATGCTAATTCTAGATACTTTTTCTTCTGTGGTCCCAGGTCATTTTATGGCCATAATGGGTAAGGACAAAATATGTTCGGTTTTTTAGTTTTCACTGGTCTTCTCGCTGCATTCAGTTGACACCATCCGATTTTTGAGGAGTTCAAAGCAGAAAATTATTTGGAAGCTTTTTGGGGGAAAATGGGTCAATAAAGTCAGAAAAACTGTAGACGATATTGATAGTAAGAAAAGGAAGAGCCCAAGAGAGTGATAGATTTAGAGGAAGTTGCAAAGCACAGAACTTCCAGGTGGGGGAAACTACTTGTATTGAAAGACCCATCCGGCAACCCCAAGGAGAGAGACTTGTACAATATTCAGAAAAAAATGGTCAGGAATCACAATACAAGTATTAACAGATTCCAAACTTTCCGAACATTCTTCCACGTCTGTACTAATATTCTGCTGAATGGCTGAAAGTGAATGCACATGCTTACTAATAGCAATTAGTAATTACTTTTTTGTGTAATTTACTAACAAGTGGGAATTCATGCTGCCAGTCATTGTGATATTTGCACAGATCTATATAATAGTAAGAAGTTACGGAGCCCTAAAAACAAAAATCTTTCAGAACAATAATGTTAATGATGTAACTGTAGTGCCGTAAATGTACACAACACAGAACATTTTGGAATCAGGGAAAATTCCGAATATTACGAGGAACATTTGGAATTCTGATTTTCCCTGGATTGGTATCGGTAAAATTCAGAAATTTCCTGGGAAAATTTCTTCAAGCTTACATCAAACTTAACATTGAGACAAAGTTAAATCAGAAGAAGATGAGAGGAGAGAGAGACGAGAAAGAGAGAGAGAGAGAGAGAGAGAGAGAAAGAGAGAGTTGGAACAATGGAAGGCAATAATAGCTAGGATTTTTTAATATTTTTTTTTGTCCAATTAAACACGCATACGCTTTCACAAAACATAGAACACCTGCAAAAAACACGTATTGTCATAAAAAGTTAAAAATGTGATATATTTAATACACTATTTGATGCAGTAATTAGCCAATGAAAATTCTCATTCTAAGCTGTATTTAATGTGAAATATTCGACATATAGGTACAAATCCATAATTGATAACTAGGTGTGTTTTTGTTCGAGTTCCTAATCTATTTGTGTTAAATGCATTGAGATTACTACAAAATAATTCTGAATTTGGACTCTTGTGCGTTCGTGTGCGTGTAAGTGGCGGGGTGGAGTGTGTGTGAGTGCGATTGTGCGTGCGTGAGAGAGAGAGAATGACAGAGACACAAAGAGAGATAGAGGGGGGGGGGGGGAGAGAGAGAGAGGAGAGAGAGAGAGAGAGAGTAGAGAGAGAGAGGAGACAGCATGAGATGAAATTGTGCGATTCACCACAACAGAACTGTACATGTGGATGCACTTGTGTCTGCATAGGCCACTTTGAATAATTAAGGTGTATGAGAGGACGTGTAGGTGATTGATTTATGTCCCTATTTTTTAATAGACTTTTATTGCGGCTCACATTTATAAGAAAGTAGCGCAACGCCCCGTACCGGTAGCGCATAGTACCGGTAACGCCTTGTACAGGTAACGCCAAGTACCGGTACCTGCTGAGTACCGGTTTCGCCGGGTCCGCAAAATATTATATTTTTACTTTTGTGGCTGAAAATACAATTTTTTGACCCCTACCACTTTCAAGGCCTACCGATCTCCATGACCTTGACCTTGATCGAACGGTATGCAATCATCAGAAACAACCATAAGCCAAAGTACCAACATGCCAAGTTTGAAGACCCTAAGACCAACGGTGTGGATGTTATAGCCCCTTAAAGATTTTCGGTTTTCAAGGTCATACGCCAAGGTGAAGGTCATGACGGCGATAATTTATGCGCGGATGCCTTCTCTCATGGTGACACGCCACCACACAAAACTGGAAACGATTCGGTAAAGCAGTTCGGGAGATATGCGTGGGACAGTAAAACCCAATCATTAGACCCCTACCACTTTCAAGGCATACCGATCTCCCTGACCTTGAACTTGACCTTCATTGGTACGCCATCATCAGAACGGCCATAAGAGAAAGTACATCCATGCCAAGTTTCAAGACTCTAGGACCTGCGGTGTGGAAGTTATGGCCCCTTAAAGATTTTGGGTTTTCAAGGTCATACACCAACGTCAAGGTCAGGACGGCAAAACGTTTTGCACAGATGCCTTCCTCTCATGGGGACACACCACCACACAAAATTTAAAGCGATGCGGGAGATCCTTGGGACAGACAGAAAAGAAGAACAAACAAACAAACCAAAAAAGGAAACAAACCCGAACAAGCTGGGATTTACTAACCGCAAGTGCTTGTGGAGCTGCATGTTGGTCCCCCCCCCAACCCCACCCCCCCCCGGGGAGTTTTCCGAAAAAAAGCCCACCCCCCCCACCCCCCTCCAGCCCTCCCCCCCACTTGCGTTAGTAAATCCGAACTGCGTTTGTGGTCCCCCTACCCTCTCCCTTACGACCCTTGGCGGAGGTTTATGAAAAGTAGGAAGCATGACCTTTTTTTTTTTTTTTTGGAGGGGCCTATGGATGCCTTGGTACCAAATTTTGGTTGCGATTGGGTTGGAGAACTCTGTGGCCTGTGCATAAGGGACAAACAGACAGACAGGACAGATAGATTTCGAAAATAATATATAAGATGTTTGTAATCCCACAGTAATGTTTCTTTTATTTAGTCCGGACTTTCTTTCTTTTTACATATTTATGTGATTTATATGTCTTGGCTTGTAGGTTGTTTTTTTATTTATTAAAAAGACCTGTTCAGGAGACGAAGTGCATTGTTAGGGTGCAACACTGAATACATGTGCAAGATTGAAAAAAAAAAAACTTTGCCTCTCCACCTCACCTCCTTCCTCCCCCCCCCCTCTCTCTCCCACAATTGGAAAGCTATTGCATGTTTTAGTTCTATAACTACATTTTTTTTTTAATTTTATATTAATCTTTGATGTTCCACAGACCAAAGAAATAAATCATTAATTTTGTCAATTGTGTCTCTCTCTCTGATGCTTTATTTCGATTTCATGCAGCTACTTCAACTTGCTTGGGAAAATTTGAATTTCCGAATTTTCCCTGAAAAAATTGGAATTCCCCCATATATTCCAAAATTACCCGTGACATAACTATACTCTTTTCCTGGTACAACACTGTTACACACACACAATATAGTAATACGCTCCCACACATGGTCATGAGCAATTCATTCAAGCCATAGCATCAGTCATGCTAAAAACAACAAAAACTGTTCACAAAGTAGCTGAACATTCATCTGGCTTGCTGTACACTGTACAGTCAGTATAGTTGACTGATAATTGATACTTTACAAAGCTTAAAGATTATAAGCGTCAGATACACCCAGTATTAATTATCAGTGCTACAGATAGTTCACACATGCATTACTTGAAACTACTTTAGTCCTTTACTTAGCCTTTCAAGTTTTTAACAGTTACAAAGATATGTATCGTTCTTCAAGTTCTGGGCTTAAACTAGTTAAACTTAAAGTGTCCGGTTTGTTGCCAAGCTTCTTTCAATACAAGACACTGACAAGATCTATTATGGCTTGCATCATTCCTTGAAGACCACAGAGGAGTAGAACTTGGCCAGCTGCTCCACTTCAGAAAGGTCCATGCCCAGGGGAAGGAGGGGCTGGGAGGTGCTGGGGAGGTGCGGTAAGGGGGGCATACCGGGCATGGTCAGTCCCCTGGGCATAGCGGGGCCCGGGCCCCCTGGGCATAGCGGGTCCGGGCCCCCTGGGCATAGCGGTCCCGGGCCCCTTGGGCATAGCGGGCCCGGGCCCCCTGGGCATAGCGGGCACTGGCCCCCTAGGCATAGCGGGCACAGCCCCCCTGAGCATAGCTGGAATAGGCAGCCCTTTGGGCAAGGCAGGTACTGGGGGCTGGCTGGGCTTGTGGCCGCTGTCTCTATCCTCCACCACTACGGTACTGTCACACTTGTGGGTGGCCAGGGCCTCGCTGCTGGGGTACATGCTGAGGCACTCTTCACACAGGAACTGCTTGGGGCTGGAGCTGGTGCTGGGCTCCTGGGAGCTCCCACCAGGATCCTCATCACCACCACCACCACTGGGCACCATCATAGTCGGAAGGTTGACATAAACGTTGGGTTTTGGAGCAGAGCCACCGGCTTTAGGTTTTGGGTCCGAAGGAGGGTACACCAAGACGGCGGATGACTCTCGGGCCGAGTACTTGATCTTGGGTTTTCCGCCGCAGACGTGGGCATTGAGCTCCTGCTGGGAGCTGGCGTTGAAGCAGCAGACCTGGCACATGTAACTGCCCAGCGTTTTGTCGTGGGATTTGTGCTTGTGCTGTAAGACACCAGCCGGCGAGCGGCAGAACACGCCACAAATGTCACATGGGTACCTCGCTTTGCAAAAGTGCTTGCGCAACTCCTCCCCCGTCTCAAATTCTTCTGCGCAGGAAATGCAGATGTGCTCGAACACCTTGTGCGCTATACGCTTGTGATTAACAAGATCCCGCACAGCCATGTAAGTCTTGGTGCACTTGTCGCAGTGCAGTTCAGCATTACCCCCCGTGGTCATGACGCGCGACACGTTGCTGTTAATGACAGTGTTGGGATCAGTCAGCAGCTCCTCAAGACGCTTGGATGTGGTACTGTTCACCCGGTTTGACATTGGATTCACGATCTTGGAGCCTGGCTTGGGGTGCACCACCACAACGTTCAAGGAGGTCACCTTCATACAGGGCTGAACAGGATTGCTGGCACCACAACTATCCTCGAGCTGGTAACAAAGTTTTGGGCAGTCCCACACCGCTGCTGCCTTTTATCAAGTGCTTACGTGGAAGCGCAGTTTCCGTTCACAAACTAAAAGGGTCATGTTATGAGAGGTGGTCCATACTCACAACAAAAGAGGCTGCTTACTCGTTCTTCCTCCTTTTTATTTCTGTCCATCCATTTCTTCATTTAGGATCTTCCTCACATTCGACACGTTTTACAAAACATCAGATGGTGGTTGAACTTGAAGAATGGTAGATTTTTCCCTGCTTTGGCCTGACTTCTGCTTTTTTTAAGCATCTGAGGACTCCTTCTCTGCGGCTCCTGTCGGTCTCTGAGTGACTTTATATCGTTTGGAGCCGTCCTTCCCGCCTCTTTCATGGATTTCTTGATGCTTCTGATGCTGCGTGGGCCTCCACATAACACAATAGCAATTAGTGAATATATTGAATAAAAAACAACAAAAGAAAGCAAAAATAAACCTTGAATACAAAGAATTTGCACCATAGTTGAAATGAAACACCAAAAAAACTTTTGTGTGCGCGTGTGGGTGTGTGTGTGTGTGTGTGTGTGTGTGTGTGTGTGTGTGTTTGTGCGTGGCGTATGTGCTATGTGTGTGTTTCTTCTTTCTTTTGTTCTTCCTCATCATCGTCATCTTTCTTCTTCTTCTTCCTTCTTAAAACAACAAATAATATGGGGATTTATTGCAGCTCTAGGCTAACGTTTTCGTACACCGTGCCTGCAAGTCGACCACCAGATAGCAGAAGAGGCAATTTGTATTATCTGGAAGGCTGGATTAAACTTTCTTTGCGTTTCTGGTAGGGTGCCTAACCTATTTAAACAACACTATTTCAGGTTTAGCCCAACGGGATGGTCGGATTCTGTTTGTGTCTGTGTGCTTATTTAGTGTCTTGTTAGTCCCCCCGAGCCGAAGGTTCGGGGAACTATTTTTTTTGTCTGGTCCGTCCGGCGTGCCTCCGTCCGTCCGTGCTTCCGTCCGGCTATTCGTCCGTTTTTCTCAAAAAAACTATTCAGTCTATCATCATCAAATTTAGTAGATATACTAGTTTGCCAAAGATGCAAGCCATCCACTGATGTACTTAGTTTTACATTAAGGTCAAGTTCGCGCCAGTTACGGGGTTCAAAAACCCCGAAACAAATAATCACTAATATCTCGCGAAGTTTTGCATGTATTTCAATGCAGTTTTTTTCACAACATTTCTTGATGAATGGTCTATAAACACAGTTGTCATGAATTTTTATGTGCGCTCGTGTGCGCATATTTGATCGCGCGCGCTCAAATCACGGGTCCGAACCCAAGGCTATATATTAAAAAAACTATTCAGTTACGTACTGTTCTGATGCGTTTTTATGTAGTTACATGCTGTTTTGATGCGCTTTTATGTATGTGTACAGCCGACACATTTCCGATTTCGGAGTAGCTCGGCGATGCTGCCGAGGGGACTTTGCAGCCGCTCGGAGATGCACTTGTTTTGTCTTGTTGCTTTTGTGTAGCGTATTGTTTTAGTTGCTTGATTGTTTGGCTGGTTGACTTTTCTTGGCCATTTGGCTTACAGCATAGGCAGCCCGATCGAATTACGCTGCTGATTTTTTTTCTTATAGCGTGCTTCTAGATTCCACACAAACAGGTCAACCGTTTAAAAGTTCAGAAATATTGGCACATTAAACTTGCCACATTGTTCTGTTCATTGTTCTATTGTATCTGTTGGAAATGTCTTCTGACCCCCCTTCTCTCTCTCTCTTCTCTCTCTCTATCCTCTCTCTCTCTCTCTCTCTCTATCTCTCTCTCTCTCTCTCTGCTCTCTCTTCTTCTCTCTCTCTCTCCTCTCTCTCTCCCTCTCTCTCTCACCCCCCTATCTCTTCTCCTATCTGCTCTCCCCTCTCTCTCTCTCTCTCCTCTTCTCTCATCTCTATTCTCTTTCTCTCTCTCTCTCTTTCTCTATAATATCTCTTCTCTCTCTGTCTTTTTTGGCTCTCTCTTTTAGGCGTTGCTAAAGATCTTTATCCTTGACAAATCAAGTTTAAGTTTTCAAGTTTCAAGTTCTCTCTCTCTCTCTCTCTCTCTCTCTCTCTCTCTCTCCTCTCTCTCTCTCTCTTTTCTCTCTCTCTCTCTCTCTCCTCTCTCTCTCTCTCTCTCTCTCCTCTCTCTCTCTCTCTCTATCTCTCTATCTCTAATTCCCTCCCTAGTCTGTGTTTTACTTGCATTATTTTGTTCTTCCTGTTAAACATAATACTTTCACAGGTATGGCTTATTGCTTTGTTTACTTGTTGTCACCCCACCTTCTTGTCATTATACCAAATTGGCTATAACAATACAATTCAAGTGTTCTCTCTCTGTCTCCGTCTCTGCCTCTGTCTCTCTGTTTCTCTCACTCTTTATTTATCTCTATCTCTGACTGTCCTCTATGTGTCTCTGTGTCTCCCTCGATCTCTCTTTAACTAACATTCACCTGCCAATAGCAGGCGCGCTGTCATTTTATGTGCATCTACGATATCAGGTGTTTTTTCAACAGCCGTTCAGTAAAACATCCGTTCACCCAGCCGGGTTTTTCTCTCTCATGTATATATGTCGTATAGAATGTTGACCCGCGTAGAAATGTAGAATGTGTACATTCTATGGGATTTTTGTAGAAAGTTGACGTCGGTATACTTTCTATGGGTTTTGTTGTAGAATGTATACATTACACGGGCTGAAATGAAGCCCGTCAACATTACATGGCCAAAAGTGTAGAAAGTAGACTAGATTCGAAAGAGGGGCGTCTCTCAACATTACATAGCCACATTTGTAAATATAGACGACAAATAAACAAACACATACAGAAGAAAACTCGAGACTTTATTAATGTATTCCCTACGTGTGACCTTTGGCAATATGACATTTGGCAATATGAACTTCGTGTATTTTCTGATGTAATTCTTCATTCGTTACGAAGTACCTGATGGGCTCGTCATCGTTCTTTCTCTATTTGATGAGCTTCTCCACCCACCAACTGTCATCAGATCCAATCTCCTGAGGGCATTCCTTTCTTTGTCACGACGTACCTGATGGACTCGTCATCGTTCTTTCTCTGTTTGATGAGCTTCTCCACCCCACCAACTGTCATCAAATCCATTCTCCCGGGGGCTTTCCTTTCTTTGTCAGTTTTGTTGTCTGTTTTGGTCCTTGCCTGTCTGACAACGTCCAATAATTCAGCATACCTCTCTTGGGATAAAGCAGAAACATTCTTATTTCTGTCAGAAATCATCTCCATCCACCGTCTATAAAACGCATCTTTAAAATCATCTATCGAGGTCACGTCTTCACCTTCCCATTCTTGTTTGTAAGTGGATCATAGAAGCGCACTGCTCAGCTAACACCAAAGTGAATGCGTTGTGTGAATTGTGTTAATAGTTTCAGAAAAAAATAATCAAGACTACGGCATTTCTCGCCCTTCAACCGTGTGAGTGTAGTGTTCCTGAGTGAGTCTCAACCTGTGATCAACGATAATCAAACCAAAGAGGTGTACTGCTCAAGTAACACCAATTTAAATATGTTGTGTACATTTTGTGAACAGTAAAACATTATATCGATGGCGCTTCGTGCGTTTCAGCCTTGTTCCTTAGTGGTTCTCGACCAGTAAGTGCATGATGACAAGGTATCAACTCGCCTGTAAAGGTAGGTACAACCGTTCAACCGTCAACATTCTACGACACATCAGATTCCCGTCAACATTCCATGATTTTGTCAATTGAATGTACACATTCTACAATTTCGCTGTAGAAAGTATACATTTTGTGTTTCATTTTCAACCAGTCGTAGAATGTATACATTCTACAATCTCATCATAGAATGTATACATTCTACGCGGGTCAACATTCTATTCAACAGATGTATTGCAGGGCAAATATGAAGAATGTGTTTGTCTATGGGTATTTTGTTGGTGAAGGCTATGAAAGTCAGGGGAGAAAGACCTCGTAACAATGTGTGCGTTGTGTGTGTGTGTGTGTGTGTGTTGTGTCTTGTGTGGTGGTGTTGTGTGGGGGGGGGGGGGGGGGGTGTGGGGGGGGGTGTGGGGGAGGAGGGGGGGTGGGTGTGGGGCCCCTTGTGTTGTGTGGGGGTGTGAGTGGGGGGGGGGGGGGGTTTGTATGTGTGTTGTGTAGTGGGGGGGGGGGGGGGTGTTGTTTGAGTGTGTGTGTATGTTAGTGTGCGCGCGCGTGTGCGTGGTGTGTGTGTGTGTGTGTGTGTGTGGTGTATGGTGTGTATGTGTGTGTGTGTGCGCGCGCGCGCGTGCGTGCTTGTGTGTTTGTAAATATATGAGTGTGTATGTCTGTGTGTGCGCGCGCGCGTGTGCGTGTATTTGTGTGTGTTTGGACAAGTGAGTGAGTGAGAGAAAGAGAAGGGGAGGTTGTACAAAAACAACAATTAAGTCGGATCAACCGCTTTCTAAATCTGTCAAGCTGTCTGGAGTCTTACGTGTAGTGTATTTCATTGCGTTGTATTGTATTGTATTGTTGTGTACCTGTAATCTGTAGGATCGGTCCTACTGTTTAAGGAAGTGTTTTGAGAAACAAATATGAGTGTATTCCCTTGGTAGGGCTTGCGCTTGCCCCTGCCAGTGATGTGTGTCCCTTCCTACCTGCAATAACAACAGTACCACGCTGTAGCGCCTTTGTGAATAAGTGTAGGTGACGGGCGCACGCCACTGTATGGTTTGTTGACCCTAGGGTACAGTGTTATGATGTGCTTGTGTGTGTGTGTGTGTGTGTGTGTGTGTGTGGTGTGTGTGTGTGTGTGTGGTGTGTGTGTGTGTGTGTGTGTGTGTGTGTGTGTGTGTGTGTGTGTGTGTATGTGGGTGTGTGTGTGTGTGTGTGTATGTATGTGTGTGTGTTTGGTATGTATGTGTGTGTGTGTGTATATGTGTGTGTGTGTGTGTGTGTGTGTGTTGTGTGTGTACGCCTCTGTGTGTGTGTGTGTGTGTGTGGTGTGTGTGTGTGTGTGTGTGTGTGTGTGTGTGTGTGTGTGTGGTTGGTGTGTGTGTGTGTGTGTGTGTGTGTGTGTGTGTGTGTGTGTGTGTGTGTGTGTGTGTGTGTGTGTGTGTGTACCGGTGTATGTGTCAGTGTGTGTGTGTGTGTGTGTGTGTGTGTGTACCGGTGTGTGTGTCAGTGCGTGTGTGCGTGTGCGTGTGTGTGTGCGTGTGTGTGTGCGTGCGCGTGCGTGCGCACGTATGTGTGTGTGTGTGTGTGTGTGTGTGTGTGTGTGTGTGTGTGTGTGTGTGTGTGCTCCCCTCTGTGTGTGTATGTGTGTGTGCCTCTGTGTGTGAGGTGTTCTTGTGTGTGTGTGTGTGTGTGCACACGTGTGTGTGCGCGCGCGTGTATATGTCTATGTCTGTGTGTATCTTTGTGCTTGGGATAGGTTCTCCTAGTCTGCGAACCGTTTCTACGGTTGAAGAGCTCAGACGTCTGGAAGAGTGTGAATGATAAACAGTGAGCCCTGTCCAGCCTTTCAGCTTACACTCTCTCTTTCTTCTTTACGACAAAATAAGTAGGAGAAGGATTGCAAGAACCCACATTATTCTCATTTTATTTTGAGCACAACATCTAAATCTAGAAGGGGGCAGTGTCCAAACGGCAAAGCCATGGCTAGAGAAGGTGAGATTAGCGTCCAATCGGTCAGAGACCCCTAATGGACGGTAAAACCACGACTGTGAGACGAACGGCTTTTATACTCTTTGATCTTTGTCGGTTCCGTATCAGTGACGTCGTAACGACCAAACTACCACACCGGTTAGAACGATATTTTCACAGCTGTCAGAATCCGCTGAAACGTATGCTGTGTGTGTATGTTTGTACGCGTTGACCTATGTGTGTGTGTTTGTATGTGTGCTTTTACGTGTGTATGTGTGTACGCGAGTGTGGGTGAAAACAGGGAGTGTGTACATGTGTGTGCGTGCTTCAGTGTGTGAGAGTGTGTGTCTGTATATATATATATATATATTGTATGTGTGTTTGTGTGTGTGTGTGTGTGTGTGTGTGTGTGTGTGTGTGTGTGTGTGTGTTTTCATGTATGCCTGTCTTTTTAGATTCTGACAGCCGTTCATCTGACAGTAATGATGCCCCGGTCCAGCCATAACTTGAGAAATGGGCAGGGTTCAATGTGAGCATTGTCCAACGTAACAACCCATTGGAAATCGCACTATTCACTGTAATATAACATTAGGAAGGAGCATTTTCCAAAGTAACATAGCATTAGAAAAGGGTAATCTCCTATGTAACACAGCTTTAAAAATAGATAACATTCTGCGTAACATAGCTTTAGATAGGTGCAATGTTCTATGCATTTTTTAATTATTTTTATTAAACCTTTTTTTTTACATTTTCACAAATGCATTTTCAAACAAAACAAAAACAAGAAAAACGTCAAGTCTCAATACATATGATGAAAAAGAAACGAAATCGCTTCACATACACACACACACACACACACACACACACACACACACACACACACACACACACACACACACACACACACACACACACACACCCATACATAGACACACATACATACAGATAACAAAACAAACAACAACAACAACAACAACAAAAAATACATCAACAGAAAATAAGGAGATGGTGACTGGACAATACATCCTTATTGAAGTTAACAATATCCATAATGAATAGAGGCCTCAGCAACATTCATTATGTACAAAAGGCATTAAAGAACAAATAGATCAAATCTTTGTAAGGAAAAACAGAAAAAAAGAAAAATAATTGTTTTTCATATAATTGTCATCAGTGTTAAGTAATTAATGAAATATATGGCATCCACTTGACAGAGAAACTTGTGTAGTTAAAGGTAGTCTTGGCGATATATTCTTCTACAGTGTATCGGGCTTGGAGTTTTTTCAGAAAAACAGGCACTTGAGGATGAATTTCGTTCAATTTGCATGCATAAATATAGTGTTTGGCGGATATCAAAATAAAGTAAAACACCAAATCAATTTTAATATTTATATCAAAACCCATTAATACCAGAGATTCGGTAAGAACAAGATTATTGGCATTATAGCATTTTTCTTTTACAACATCAGTAAGGGCATCCCAAAAGTTTCTAACATGGTTACATTTCCAGAATACATGGTCAATGCTGTCCTTCTGTGTTTTACAAAAAGAACATTTATCATTATTATGTACACCGATTTCTTTTAAAATTATGTTTGTGCCAAGACATCTGTGCATTATTTTCAACTGAAACCATTTTAACTTAACATCGTTTATCTTATGTGCATATAAAAAAAACATGATTTCCAATCATGGCTTGTTGATAGTTTTGAATCCCATTTTTCACAGCATTTTGGAGGTATTCTATTTTCAATAAAAATGTCATAGTACAATTTACATCCTTTATAAATTGAAAAGATCTTTTTGGCACAAAATGTTACGTTAATATGTTTATTGTTTATTACAGTAATATTGCATCTCGCAAAGTATTCTGAAATGCTAGCTTTGTAACCAGCAAAAGTTAGAAAATCAATACTAATATTGTATTTCCGTTTGAATTCTAAATACGAGAGAAAGTGCCCACTGTCATCCAAAAAATCTGCAATATAATTTACATTTTTAGTCATGAGATTTTTTGAGGTTATATATGTATTTCCCATTTGAATTCGTTTATTAAAACAAATAGGCTCAGCCAGTATTTCTGCACTTTTCTCTGGTACGCATTTATAATAAAACGATTTGTAGGCATCTACAACGTCTGACCAAAACTGATTGTACTTGACAAACTTGTTAGTAAGTTCAGGGCCATGTTTATGAACGATATGCCATAACGGAAAGTTGGTTTGTAAAATCTGCTTCCATTTATGATTCACGTTTTCAGTTTTACGGATCCAGGTTAGTTTTAACGAAGTGACAAAGGTTTTTATCTCTGGCAGTCCTATACCACCGTTTTGTATACTTCTGTGTGCGGTTTTTCTGCTTATCTTATCAGGTTTCTTATTCCAAACAAATTTGTAACAAAGTTTTTGTAGAGTTTCAAAAAATATGTCTGGGGGGGTAGGTAGAAGTAGCCAGAGATGTGTTAATTTTGATAATATTAGAGATTTCAGAATTGCTATTCTGCCAAGAGGAGTTAGTTGACGTTTAACCCATATTTTAAATAGATGTTTTATATCTGCCAATTTGTCAGAGTAATTAATACGAACACATTCTTTTAAATCATTAGTGAACCATATTCCTAGAACTTTAAATCTTGAGGGGTTCCATTCAAAGTCTAAATGTTCCATGTATTTAATTTGGGAATTTTTCTTGCTTCCTAACCATGATACATTACTTTTTCCAAGATTTAGGTGTAGACCTGATACAGATCCATATTTTACAAGCACCTCTATACATGTTTCAAATGATTTTTTATCACCCGCGAGAAGCAATTCTGTGTCATCCGCATATTGCGACAATTTATGCTCATCATGACCAATTACAATGCCTTTGATATCTGGATTTTCTCTGATCATAATTCCTAGTATTTCAACACATAATATGAATAAATAAGGAGAGATGGGATCCCCTTGACGACATCCCCGTTTAATTTTAAACCATTTAGATACCTGCCCATTAACTATCATACAAGACTTTATATTTTTGTAGAATGTACGTATGCAGTTACATATGTTTTCCTTAAAACCAAATGCTTTTAATACTTTATACATAAATCCCCAATCAATCGAGTCAAAAGCTTTTTCAAAATCTACATTTAATAACATTCCTGGGAGATGGTGTTGATCTAAGTATGCTATTGTGTCATATATCAGTCTAATATTGTCCCCAATGTATCTGTTTCTAATAAAACCAGTTTGATCTTCATTTATGATATTGGGGAGGACATTTTTTATTCGGTCTGCAATACATGATGATCCTATTTTATATATGACATTTAGGAGTGAAATAGGTCTCCAATTTTTAACATACTGTCTTGGTTTGTCTCCCTTCGGGATGCAGACAATTATACCTTCTCTCTGAGTGCATGATAACTCTCCTTTTCTAAAACTAGTATTTAATGCTCTGACAACAAATATTCCAATTTTCTTCCAAAACATTTTGAAAAATTCAGCCGAAAACCCATCAGTGCCTGGACTTTTATTATTCTTCATTTTCTTTAATACGTCAGTAGCTTCTTCTAAAGTGATTTCACCTTCTAAATTTAGGGCTTCTACTTCAGTTAAACATGGTATATTATGCACTAGATCTTCTATTTCACACTGTTCTACTTCATGTTCTCTGTAAAGTTCGCTATAAAAGTTCTGCACTTCTTTGATAATGTTGTTTTGGGTCACTAACTCATTGTCATGTTTATCTACTAGCCTAGGCATATTTTTACTAATAAAGTGACGTTTTTCGAGGTTACAAAAATAATTACTGACTTTCTCCCCATCTGCAACCCATCTAGCACGAGACCTAAGCAGGACACCTTGCATTCGTTTGTCTCTAATTTCTCTTAACCTTTCTTTTTTCGTTTCTATTATCTTGACATCATCTTCACTAATGTTTGCTTTGGTTTCTAATCTCTTAATGTCAAATATTATCAGTTTTTCTTCTTCTTCCATATTTTTCTTTTTCATTGTTGCATAAGATATCGTTTTAGATCTTAGTTTCATTAGTAAAAAATCAAGAAAAATATCGTTTTCCACACTGAATGTTAAGTTATCATATGCTACATTATTAGGGTTCTCATTTAATGCATATTCTTCTACAACATTATTTATTTCAGTATTAATCTCATCAACGTACAATTTGTCTTTAAGAAGTGAAGAATTGAATTTCCAGAAAGTTTTACGTTTTTCAGTTTCACAAAATTTTAATTTCAACAAAATACTGGAATGATCACTTCGATAGCTACAATCGATGTCTGCGTTGTCAACATACGTAACAACATGATCTGACACCAGAAAGAAATCTAACCTTGCTTGTTGGAAAGGATTTACCCTTCGCCACGTATAGCGCAAGCATTCAGGGTTCAGTTCTCGCCACACATCATTTAACTCTAAGGCCTCTATCATTTTCTCAACTTCTTCTCTAGCTTTCGGATTGCTGATGTGTTTATAATTATGATAGTCTTTTACTGTATCTAAAACTAAATTGAAGTCACCCCCCATTATTATGTTATCAATACCGAAGCTACTAATCCTTTGCTTCAAGTTGACGTAAAACTCAGGGTTGTCCCGATTTGGTCCATACACGTTCACCAAAAGAAATTGTTGTTTATAAATTTCGATAAGTATAATAATGTAATTTCCAGAGACGTCCTTAACTACTTGTTTGACTTTAAATTCAAAATTGTTATTGAACAAAATTCCTACCCCTCTAGCATTTGATGTATAACTTGAGAAATAGCCCTGGTATCCCCATTCCGCTAAAACACGCTTCTCCATTTGTTTTTCAAAATGTATGTCTTGTAAGAAAAAGATTGAACATTGTTTACTTTTTAAATAATGGAAAACATCCCTCCTCTTTTTGAAATCATTGAGGCCTTGACAATTAACTGAAAGAATTGTTAAGTTGTTATCCATTTCTAATACTGTTAATATTTGAAAGCATAGCTATCCAGCCAACCATTTTAAAAGTGTGTAAAAAAAATATGAAAATTAAAATAATAAATACAGACAAACTGACAATCAAAACAAACAAAAATCTTAGTTGACAATCGCCTTCCAACAGGCAAGACAGATATCTATTATTTTCTACTAACTTTTAAGTGACAGGCATTCAGAGCTTTTACCATTAGAAAACATCACTTGCTCACTTGCGGCTAGTCAATCCCTCAAATGTATACAAAAATAGATCGTGAAAAGTCTTCACAGATGCAACATATTTACAGGAACCCATGCCATTGACAAATAATTGCCAATCGCAAAGAAACCAGAAAACTGAATTTATACATAACCAAAGAACAATCTTTTTTTTTTCTTCTTTTTTTTTACACCTACCCCTTTTCCTTTTACGAATACAAAATTGTATACACAAGATTGATCATCGTAGTATTGGTATTTGGTATATTCTAGTCACAGAGACTTCTCTCTGTGAAATTCGGGCTGCTCTCCCCCGGAGAGACGCGTCGCCGCAAGTGCAGCGCCTACCTTTTTTTTTTAAAAATGGGGGGGGGGGAGGGGCACAGGGTGAGGAGGGGGGGGGGGGGGCACACTTGGAAAACCTAGCTATCAATTTGGTCATACCAGGCAGCGGGATTTCTCCATGCTCTTACCGACTTTCAACTGCCGTGGGATTTTTACGTGCGTAAAGTCCCCATCTGAAGGACTGGACGTTCAGTTCGGTATTTGAACTGGGCAGTGCAAAAGGCAATATGTCATTCGAAAAGGACAGTGTCCAACCTAACATAGCATTAGGCACGGGGTAGAGAAAGTTACAAGTTCAACGTAACATAGCATTAGGCACGGGGTAAAGTAAGTTACAAGTTCAACGTAACATAGCATTAGGCACGGGGTAAAGTAAGTTACAAGTTCAACGTAACATAGCATTAGGCACGGGGTAGAGAAAGTTACAAGTTCAACGTAACATAGCATTAGGCAAGGGGTAAAGGAAGTTACAAGTTCAACGTAACATAGCATTAGGCAAGGGGTAAAGGAAGTTACAAGTTCAACGTAACATAGCATTAGGCACGGGGTAAAGTAAGTTACAAGTTCAACGTAACATAGCATTAGGCACGGGGTAAAGGAAGTTACAAGTTCAACGTAACATAGCATTAGGCACGGGGTAAAGGAAGTTACAAGTTCAACGTAACATAGCATTAGGCACGGGGTAGAGAAAGTTACAAGTTCAACGTAACATAGCATTAGGCACGGGGTAGAGAAAGTTACAAGTTCAACGTAACATAGCATTAGGCACGGGGTAAAGGAAGTTACAAGTTCAACGTAACATAGCATTAGGCACGGGGTAAAGTTACAAGAAACATAGTTACAAGTTCAACGTAACATAGCATTAGGCACGGGGTAGAGTAAGTTACAAGTTCAACGTAACATAGCATTAGGCACGGGGTAAAGGAAGTTACAAGTTCAACGTAACATAGCATTAGGCACGGGGTAGAGAAAGTTACAAGTTCAACGTAACATAGCATTAGGCACGGGGTATAGGTCACAAGTTAAGGCATAGCATTACAAGTTCAACGTAACATAGCATTAGGCACGGGGTAGAGAAAGTTACAAGTTCAACGTAACATAGCATTAGGCACGGGGTAGAGTAAGTTACAAGTTCAACGTAACATAGCATTAGGCACGGGGTAAAGGAAGTTACAAGTTCAACGTAACATAGCATTAGGCACGGGGTAAAGGAAGTTACAAGTTCAACGTAACATAGCATTAGGCACGGGGTAGAGTAAGTTACAAGTTCAACGTAACATAGCATTAGGCACGGGGTATAGTGTTACAAGTTCAACGTAACATAGCATTAGGCACGGGGTATAGTAAGTTACAAGTTCAACGTAACATAGCATTAGGCACGGGGTAAAGTAAGTTACAAGTTCAACGTAACATAGCATTAGGCACGGGGTAGAGTTACAAGTTCAAGTTACAAGTTCAACGTAACATAGCATTAGGCACGGGGTAACATAGCATTAAGTTACAAGTTCAACGTAACATAGCATTAGGCACGGGGTAGAGTTACAAGTTCAGTTACATAGTTCAACGTAACATAGCATTAGGCACGGGGTAGAGAGAAGTTACAAGTTCAACGTAACATAGCATTAGGCACGGGGTAAAGTAAAGTTACAAGTTCAACGTAACATAGCATTAGGCACGGGGTAGAGAAAGTTACAAGTTCAACGTAACATAGCATTAGGCACGGGGTAGAGAAAGTTACAAGTTCAACGTAACATAGCATTAGGCACGGGGTATTAGAAAGTTACAAGTTCAACGTAACATAGCATTAGGCACGGGGTAGAGAAAGTTACAAGTTCAACGTAACATAGCATTAGGCACGGGGTAGAGGAAGTTACAAGTTCAACGTAACATAGCATTAGGCACGGGGTAGAGAAAGTTACAAGTTCAACGTAACATAGCATTAGGCACGGGGTAGTGGAAGTTACAAGTTCAACGTAACATAGCATTAGGCACGGGGTATTAGAAAGTTACAAGTTCAACGTAACATAGCATTAGGCACGGGGTAGAGAAAGTTACAAGTTCAACGTAACATAGCATTAGGCACGGGGTAGAGGAAGTTACAAGTTCAACGTAACAGAAAGTTACAAGTTCAACGTAACATAGCATTAGGCACGGGGTAGAGAAAGTTACAAGTTCAACGTAACATAGCATTAGGCACGGGGTAGAGTGTTCAACGTAACATAGCATTAGGCACGGGGTAGAGAAAGTTACAAGTTCAACGTAACATAGCATTAGGCACGGGGTATTAGAAAGTTACAAGTTCAACGTAACATAGCATTAGGCACGGGGTAGAGGAAGTTACAAGTTCAACGTAACATAGCATTAGGCACGGGGTATAGGGTTACAAGTTCAACGTAACATAGCAAGTTACAAGTTCAACGTAACATAGCATTAGGCAAGGGGTAAAGGAAGTTACAAGTTAGAACGTAACATAGCATTAGGCACGGGGTATTAGAAAGTTACAAGTTCAACGTAACATAGCATTAGGCACGGGGTAGAGTAAGTTACAAGTTCAACGTAACATAGCATTAGGCACGGGGTAGAGAAAGTTACAAGTTCAACGTAACATAGCATTAGGCACGGGGTATAGTAAGTTACAAGTTCAACGTAACATAGCATTAGGCACGGGGTATTAGAAAGTTACAAGTTCAACGTAACATAGCATTAGGCACGGGGTAGCAGAAAGTTACAAGTTCAACGTAACATAGCATTAGGCACGGGGTAGAGACAAGTTACAAGTTCAACGTAACATAGCATTAGGCACGGGGTAGAGAAAGTTACAAGTTCAACGTAACATAGCATTAGGCACGGGGTAGAGTAAGTTACAAGTTCAACGTAACATAGCATTAGGCACGGGGTATTAGAAAGTTACAAGTTCAACGTAACATAGCATTAGGCACGGGGTAGAGAAAGTTACAAGTTCAACGTAACATAGCATTAGGCACGGGGTAGAGAAAGTTACAAGTTCAACGTAACATAGCATTAGGCACGGGGTAGAGTAAGTTACAAGTTCAACGTAACATAGCATTAGGCACGGGGTAGAGTAAGTTACAAGTTCAACGTAACATAGCATTAGGCACGGGGTAGAGAAAGTTACAAGTTCAACGTAACATAGCATTAGGCAAGGGGTAGAGTAAAGTTACAAGTTCAACGTAACATAGCATTAGGCACGGGGTAGAGAAAGTTACAAGTTCAACGTAACATAGCATTAGGCACGGGGTATAGAAAGTTACAAGTTCAACGTAACATAGCATTAGGCACGGGGTAGAGAAAGTTACAAGTTCAACGTAACATAGCATTAGGCACGGGGTAGAGAAAGTTACAAGTTCAACGTAACATAGCATTAGGCACGGGGTAGAGAAAGTTACAAGTTCAACGTAACATAGCATTAGGCACGGGGTAGAGTAAGTTACAAGTTCAACGTAACATAGCATTAGGCACGGGGTAGAGTAAGTTACAAGTTCAACGTAACATAGCATTAGGCACGGGGTAGAGAAAGTTACAAGTTCAACGTAACATAGCATTAGGCAAGGGGTAGAGAAAGTTACAAGTTCAACGTAACATAGCATTAGGCACGGGGTAGAGAAAGTTACAAGTTCAACGTAACATAGCATTAGGCAAGGGGTAGTGTTCAACGTAACATAGCATTAGGCACGGGGTAGAGAAAGTTACAAGTTCAACGTAACATAGCATTAGGCACGGGGTAAAGGAAGTTACAAGTTCAACGTAACATAGCATTAGGCACGGGGTAGAGTAAGTTACAAGTTCAACGTAACATAGCATTAGGCACGGGGTAAAGGTTCAAGTTACAAGTTCAACGTAACATAGCATTAGGCACGGGGTAAAGGAAGTTACAAGTTCAACGTAACATAGCATTAGGCACGGGGTAAAGTAAGTTACAAGTTCAACGTAACATAGCATTAGGCACGGGGTAAAGTAAGTTACAAGTTCAACGTAACATAGCATTAGGCACGGGGTAGAGTAAGTTACAAGTTCAACGTAACATAGCATTAGGCACGGGGTAAAGGAAGTTACAAGTTCAACGTAACATAGCATTAGGCACGGGGTAAAGTTACAAGTTCAGTTAACAAGTTTAAACGTAACATAGCATTAGGCACGGGGTAAAGGAAGTTACAAGTTCAACGTAACATAGCATTAGGCACGGGGTAGAGTAAGTTACAAGTTCAACGTAACATAGCATTAGGCACGGGGTATAGGAAGTTACAAGTTCAACGTAACATAGCATTAGGCACGGGGTAGAGAAAGTTACAAGTTCAACGTAACATAGCATTAGGCACGGGGTAGAGAAAGTTACAAGTTCAACGTAACATAGCATTAGGCACGGGGTAGAGAAACAAGTTCAACGTAACATAGCATTAGGCAACAAGTAACGTAACATAGCATTAGGCACGGGGTAGAGAAAGTTACAAGTTCAACGTAACATAGCATTAGGCACGGGGTAGAGAAAGTTACAAGTTCAACCTAACATAGCATTCAACGTAACATAACATAGCATTAGGCACGGGGTAGAGTAAAGTTACAAGTTCAACGTAACATAGCATTAGGCACGGGGTAGAGAAAGTTACAAGTTCAACGTAACATAGCATTAGGCACGGGGTAGAGAAAGTTACAAGTTCAACGTAACATAGCATTAGGCACGGGGTAGAGTAAGTTACAAGTTCAACGTAACATAGCATTAGGCAACGGGGTAGAGAAAGTTACAAGTTCAACGTAACATAGCATTAGGCACGGGGTAGAGTAAGTTACAAGTTCAACGTAACATAGCATTAGGCACGGGGTAGAGTAAGTTACAAGTTCAACGTAACATAGCATTAGGCACGGGGTAGAGTAAGTTACAAGTTCAACGTAACATAGCATTAGGCACGGGGTAGAGTAAGTTACAAGTTCAACGTAACATAGCATTAGGCACGGGGTAGAGAAAGTTACAAGTTCAACGTAACATAGCATTAGGCACGGGGTAGAGAAAGTTACAAGTTCAACGTAACATAGCATTAGGCACGGGGTAGAGAAAGTTACAAGTTCAACGTAACATAGCATTAGGCACGGGGTATTAGAAAGTTACAAGTTCAACGTAACATAGCATTAGGCACGGGGTAGAGTAACATAGTTACAAGTTCAACGTAACATAGCATTAGGCACGGGGTAGAGAAAGTTACAAGTTCAACGTAACATAGCATTAGGCACGGGGTATTAGAAAGTTACAAGTTCAACGTAACATAGCATTAGGCACGGGGTAGTGTTACAAGTAACATAGCATTAGGCACGGGGTATAGCATTAGGCACATTAGTAGAGAAAGTTACAAGTTCAACGTAACATAGCATTAGGCACGGGGTAGAGTAAACGTTACAAGTTCAACGTAACATAGCATTAGGCACGGGGTATTAGAAAGTTACAAGTTCAACGTAACATAGCATTAGGCACGGGGTAGAGTAAGTTACAAGTTCAACGTAACATAGCATTAGGCACGGGGTATAGGAAGTTACAAGTTCAACGTAACATAGCATTAGGCACGGGGTACGGGGTATAGTAAGTTACAAGTTCAACGTAACATAGCATTAGGCACGGGTTACAAGTTCAACGTAAAGAAAGTACAAGTTCAACCTAACATAGCATTAGGCATAAGTTACAAGTTCAACGTAACATAGCATTAGGCACGGGGTAGAGTAAGTTACAAGTTCAACGTAACATAGCATTAGGCACGGGGTATTAGAAAGTTACAAGTTCAACGTAACATAGCATTAGGCACGGGGTAACGTAGTAAGTTACAAGTTCAACGTAACATAGCATTAGGCACGGGGTAAAGTAAGTTACAAGTTCAACGTAACATAGCATTAGGCACGGGGTAGAGAAAGTTACAAGTTCAACGTAACATAGCATTAGGCACGGGGTAGAGAAAGTTACAAGTTCAACGTAACATAGCATTAGGCACGGGGTAGAGAAAGTTACAAGTTCAACGTAACATAGCATTAGGCACGGGGTAGAGTAAGTTACAAGTTCAACGTAACATAGCATTAGGCACGGGGTAGAGAAAGTTACAAGTTCAACGTAACATAGCATTAGGCACGGGGTAGAGAAAGTTACAAGTTCAACGTAACATAGCATTAGGCACGGGGTAGAGGAAGTTACAAGTTCAACGTAACATAGCATTAGGCACGGGGTAGAGAAAGTTACAAGTTCAACGTAACATAGCATTAGGCAAGGGGTAGAGAAAGTTACAAGTTCAACGTAACATAGCATTAGGCACGGGGTAAAGTAAGTTACAAGTTCAACGTAACATAGCATTAGGCACGGGGTAGTTACAAGTTCAACGTAACATAGCATTAGGCACGGGGTAAAGGAAGTTACAAGTTCAACGTAACATAGCATTCGAAAGGGGCTGTACCAAATGTAACAAAGCATTACAAAGGAGCGGTATCCTTCGCAACCTAGCGATAGAAAGTGGCAATTTCCAATGTGACATAGCGTAACTTTTTGTTCTCGATCGTTCAGACAATTTGCTGTCATATGAGCGCAGGTATGTCATACTGTGGTTATGCGCCTAAGTAAGAAATAGGCCTAGCATGTCCGTCTTCGGCTGGAGAAAAACTTTGTGTTTCTTGGAATAGGGCAGGAGAATGGACCGGTAAGGCAGAAAGATAGAAGACAGTAAGGAAAGGGAAAAAGCAGAGTCAAAGAGAATGACAGATTAGAGGAAGTTGCAAGCACAGAACTTCCAGAAGGTGGGGAACTATTTGTATGAAAGACACCCCCGTTATCCCCACGGGAGAGGGCGCTTGGGAGGGGGGGGCAGCATAACAAAAGGGCAGTGTCCAACATGACGTAGCAATAGAAACGGGGGGGGAGGGGGGGGGGGGGGTCATACTAGAAAGGACCAGTTTTCAAAGAAAGTTACGGATTCAATGAAATGCCGTAGAACATATTATGAATATCACGCAAAACACATTATGCTAAAACCTGCCATCAAATAATGCAAGGAATATAAAATTAACGGGAATGTCAATAAAGCAAGGAGGATTGACACTTCGGGCGTTTTAATGAAATCTCCGTTTCTTTGACCCCTTTCTGTGTAAAGTATTTCCCAAACTGAATGATAATAACGTACAATCCCAACTGCGTTTGTGTTATTAACTATGGTTGTAAGATCGACGTGAAGCACTTTAAAACTAATAATCATTCCTAATAGCCAGCGACTGTGGTGGTAGGCAAAGAAATTACTGTATTGTCGGAGTTCTATTGCGCCAGTAGAAGAATACTTGTCTGTTTCTCCGTTGGTGCCTTTTGTGGCGGTTGGTACGGATCATAAGCTTTGGCTTATTCCGGTAGTCCGTCAGTACTGGTGTCACGGCAGGACAAAATTCGAGCCCCCCCCCCCCCTCCACTCCCACACCCTCCATAAAAACCTGTAGTTGACAGGCTGAGTGACTGTTGAAGGCTTGTTTTGTTGTTGTTGTCGTTTTAAAGAAAAGAACACAGGTCTTAGTGTAACGGCTTGATGTTAGGTTCGCATGTTTTCTGACCACGACCAGTTAATACTTTAATGTTTTGAGTGTTTCAGTTCTCCAACTCTTCTTCAGCGGAAAGTTGGTAATTGGTAACTGACGGGTTTAAAACAAAAGAAGAAAGAAAGAAAGTGGAAGGAGGAAAGAATGAATGAATGAAAAACAGACTGCATTTGATCTTCTTTGCGTGCGTGCGTGCGTGCGTGCGTGTGTACACGCGTGTTTGTGTGTGTGTGTGTGTGTATGTGCACGCGCGTCTCTGTCTCTCTGTGTGCCTGTCCCCGTCTTTCGCCGCCTTTGTCTGTCTACCTGTATGTTTGTCTGTCTGTCTCTTTCTCTCTCTATATATATACAGTTGATTTCAACTTAGCACCCTGTTTTTTTTAAAACTTTGGTATCAATCTCTCTTTCTTTATTTGCACCGCACACATAGTCCGTACGTCGGCGTACATAATTGAGTAGGCCTATCTGTGTAATTCACGCTGACTTCAATAACAGAAAAAACAACCGGTCCATCTCTACTTCACACTATCTTGAATAAGAAATTAACACCCATAGGCGTAAAGTGAGAAAGTCGTTCTAATTCATACAATTTTAAAATAAGAACATAACGCCCAATCTCAAACCAGGGGCGTTAGAATCAATAGAAACACGTCAAATCTGATAAGACCTTTGCGCCAACGTAAACGGGTTTCCTTCAAACGTTCTTGTTTAGTTTTCTTCTTCTTCTCCGAAAATTTGAAATTAGGCCTATTAAGTTGTCATCGCATACAGGTCGTTTTCTTCGTATAGTAGGCGTCCTTGTAAGTAATATTCAAATCAAATCTTGTGAGATGAAAGGCCTCCATTTTCAGTCATCCATTTAATTTGGTTTATTGATGAATCAGCTGTTAGAGGAGTAGGTATGTTTGATATCTTGTCGATGTTTGTTTTCTCCGTTCCGTTAAATTGGTTGAGTTATGAAGTTTGTTTTGACTACGTTTGTGGGTAGTAGGCCTACTTGAAATAGTTCGCGACTGCGTGTGTGTGTGTGTGTGTGTGTGTGTGTGTGTGTGTGTGTGTGTGTGTGTGTGTGTGTGTGTGTGTGTGTGTGTTTGCGTTTGTGTGTGCGTGTGTTTGTGTTTGTTTTCACTGTTTAGCACGTGTATGTTTTATCCACGTGTTTGTGTAGTATATCTTTCGTAAGTTCTTGCCTCTAATCAACAATACATTATTTTTAACTAAGAAAATACACAAAGGAACCGAAAAGCAACATTTGTGTGTGTTTGTGACAAGTTTCTCACTTTACCGTAAGAGCAAACAATCCAGTGAATGAGAGAACTGAAGTAGAAACACTTCCCACTGATTGTTCATCTCCCTAATGGTATCACTACACGTTAACATTTTTCACTCTTTCCCCATGGCAACACAGTGATATGGCAGTAATTTTATGACTGACGTACCACCGTGTTGCCATGATGAAAAAGTGGAAAATGTTAACGTGTACCGAGACCATTACGGGAAAACTGTGGACAAAGCCTGTTCCTTTTTTGTGTCATTTGTTGTCGTGTGTGGCTTCTATCGATGATCGTGGAGTGTGGGGGCTATCTTCTGTGTGTCTGTAAAGGGCCCTGTGTGCCTGACAGAATGGATAATCTGCTTGATAAAAAGACATTGAGAGGCCAGGATAGCATTGGGGAGGGCGAGAGAGAGAGAGAGAGAGAGAGAGAGAGAGAGAGAGAGAGAGAGAGAGAGAGAGAGAGAGAGAGAATGAAGAACGGTTAATGAACTGGGCCATCTGCCCATGTCAAACGGAACAGTGGGGTAGGGGTGCCCATGAGACGAGAGACAGAGAGAGAGAGAGAGAGGAGAGAGAGAGAGAGAGAGAGAGAGCGAGAGAGAGAGAGAGAGAGAGAGAGAGAGAGAATTTGAAAACTTGAAAACTTTAACTTTTTTCAAGGATAAAGATCTTAGGCAACGCCTAGTCTTCCAATCTGTCCTTGAGAGAGAGAGAGAGAGAGAGAGAGAGAGAGAGAGAGAGAGAGAGAGAGAGAGAGAGAGAGAGAGAGAGAGAGAGAGAGAGAGAGAGAGAGAGAGAGAGAGAGAGAGAGAGAGAGAGAGAGAGAGAGAGAGAGCATAGATTTCATTTTATTTTATTAAGACCATACTTAAACATTTTGTTCCAGTGAATATCAACGAACGAGTTTACACAATTGTTCTGACCTTCTGTTGCAGATATCAAGGCACAAGAGACAGCGATCTCGCCGCAAGGTTTATGTTCAACTGGCAACAAACCAGTTCATTTGGTGTATAGAAAAGCTAGAAGAGTTTTTGTTTGTGGCACAAGCCACAAACCTATAACTCACTTTGTCGGTCGGTCGGTCGGTCCAAAATTGTCGCACATATTGTAAAAGAGAAAGAAAAGCGTGCCACAAACGATTGCGAATCCGCGCTTGTTTTGTATTGGTTTAAAGACCGTTGTAAAAGCTAATTGTTTTCCCACAAGACTTATGATTGTTGCATTGGGAGTTTTAGGTTTGGTGAGTTGAAAACATCAAAATTCACATGAAAAACAATTGTCCACTTTTATCTTGCCCTCATAATGGTTTTAAGCGCATTCGCTTATACTGTTATTACAGGCAGATGCTCGCATAGTGTTTGCTAGGGGAGATAAAAAAAAAGTCAAACTGAATCGACCAGTAGTAATCTCTTCGGAAATTCTTTGATATTAGGGAGCTAGAGCACCAGCACCAAAGAAGTGCTTGCAAGGAGGATTTGTTAGGAGGGCTTGTGGCAGAGGGGGTTGTGGGGGAAGTGGTACACCAGGACCTTTGGGGAAGATGGCGCAGTACAAGAAACTGGAATCACTCATCAGCCTGCCTGCAGAGAACAGGACCACTCCGGAATGCCAGGAGCACGTCACATGGCTGAAGGGGAAGAGCAAGATCTTCGACGATGTCAAATTCGGTGAGTTAGATTTTATTGATTATTGTTTGAAGCGCGTTTCACTATGTTAAATTGCTAAGTTTCTAGAGCTCCTCTTGTTTCAAAGGGTTGTGTGTTTTTTCATGTGGCCATACACTGTTCTTTTTGTGCCTCGCACTTTCTGTGTGCGTCATTTTGTGTTTCTCTCCTTGTTTGTGTCTACCATTGCGTTTGCGCATTTCTCTCTCTCTCTCTCTCTCTCTCTCTCTCTCTCTCTCTCTCTCTCTCTCTCTCTCTCTCTCTCTCTCTCTCTCTCTCTCTCTCTCTCTCTCTCTCTCTCTCTCTCTCTCTCTCTCTCTCTCTCTCTCGCAGTCTCTCGCTCTACCCCTCTCACTTTCTTTGTTGCTGTCTCTCTCTCTCTCTCTCTCTCTCTCTCTTCTCTCTCTCTCTCTCTCTCTCTCTCTCTCTCTCTCTCTCTCTCTCTCTCTCTCTCTCTCTCTCTCTCTCTCTCTCTCTCTCTCACAGTCTCTCGCTCTACCCCTCTCACTTTCTTTGTTGCTGTCTCTCTCTCTCTCTCTCTCTCTCTCTCTCTCTCTCTCTCTCTCTCTCTCTCTCTCTCTCTCTCTCGCAGTCTCTCGCTCTACCCCTCTCACTTTCTTTGTTGCTGTCTTTCTGTCTCTGTGTTCTCTGTCTGTCTGTCTCTCTCTCTCTCTCTCTCTCTCTCTCTCTCTCTCTCTCTCTCTCTCTCTCTCTCTCTCTCCTCTCTCTCTCTCTCTCTCTCACAGTCTCTCGCTCTACCCCTCTCACTTTCTTTGTTGCTGTCTTTCTGTCTCTCTGTGTCTCTCTGTCTGTCTCTCTCTCTCTCTCTCTCTCTCTCTCTCTCTCTCTCTCTCTCTCTCTCTCTCTCTCTCTCTCTCTCTCTGTTCTCTCTCTGTCTGTCTGTCTGTCTGTCTGTCTGTCTCTCTCTCTCTCTCTCTCTCTCTCTCTCTCTCTCTCTCTCTCTCTCTCTCTCTCTCTCTCTCTCTCTCTCTCTCTCTCGCAGTCTCTCGCTCTACACCTCTCACTTTCTTTGTTGCTGTCTTTCTGTCTCTGTGTTCTCTGTCTGTCTGTCTGTCTGTCTCTCTCTCTCTCTCTCTCTCTCTCTCTCTCTCTCTCTCTCTCTCTCTCTCTCTCTCTCTCTCTCTCTCTCTCTCTTTCTCTCGCAGTCTCTCGCTCTACCCCTCTCACTTTCTTTGTTGCTGTCTTTCTGTCTCTGTGTTCTCTGTCTCTCTGTCTCTCTCTCTCTGTCTGTCTCTCTCTCTCTCTCTCTCTCTCTCTCTCTCTCTCTCTCTCTCTCTCTCTCGCAGTCTCTCGCTCTACACCTCTCTCTCTCTTTGTTGCTGTCTTTCTGTCTCTGTGTTCTCTGTCTCTGTCTCTCTCTCTCTCTCTCTCTCTCTCTCTCTCTCTCTCTCTCTCTCTCTCTCTCTCTCTCTCTCTCTCTCTCTCTCTCTCTCTCTCTCTCTCTCTCTCTCTCTCTCTCTCTCTCTGTTAATGAGCTAGCAGTAGAACTAATAAAGAATGGAAAACATGGAATACAAATCACCCCAGGTGCAATGGAGATCTTCCTTTTATTATTCATAGATGACGTTATTCTATTGTCTGGCACGGTTACAGGTTTGCAAAATCAGCTACATTACTTAAAAAGAGAATCTGATCGCTTAGGCTTAACGGTTAACTTAAGTAAAACAAGTATAATGGTTTTCAGAATGACTTTACTTAAGTTAACCGTTAAGCCTAAGCGATCAGATTCTCTTTTTAAGTACGAGAGAGAGAAATGTTATGATTACCCCCTTTGTCATTGGACCCTTTCAGGTAATGACAATAAAAACGTCAAGTGTCAAGTCTCTCTCTCTCTCTCTCTCTCTCTCTCTCTCTCTCTCTCTCTCTCTCTCTCTCTCTCTCTCTCTCTCTCTCTCTCTCTCTCTCTCTCTCTCTCTCTCTCTCTCTCTCTCTCTCTCTCTCTCTCTCTCTCTCTCTCTCTCTCTCGGGTGGGGTGCGCGCATCTGTATGAATGGGTATGTTCCGTTGTGCAAATGTCCTCAGATCATCCGTGTCGCTGAATTTGCACAGAGAGAAAAACATAATATAAATCGTCTTGATCCTATAAATCAGAAACAACTGAACCACGTGCTTATTACGTGTATTATTCGTATCTTTTTAAAAAATTAATGTAGGGATGTAAGGGGGGCACTCCAACCACAATGATAGACTGTAGAGTCTAGACAGGCCATCGGTAGCGAAATGCCCACGAGAGCACGAACAGACCATCAATCACTGCAAATGTCCAACTGTGACTGTCAAAGAAAATCAGATAAGATGAAACGGTGCAGTTCACTTGATTGTATTTCGGGTGCATTTGCTGCCACGTTTAAGCATTAGATTCCTACGATGTCTTTGGATTTGTGTGATGGTCAATGCCTACGATTTATTTCGGGTACGTCCTTGTGCATTTGCTGCCACGTTTAAGCATTAGATTCCTACGATGTTTTTGGCTGTGTGTGATGGTCAATGCCTACGATTTATTTCGGGTACGTCCTTGTGCATTTGCTGCCACGTTTAACCATTAGATTCCACGATGTTTTTGGCTGTGTGTGATGGTCAATGCCTACGATGTATTTCGGGTACGTCCTTGTGCAGTTGCTGCCACGTTTAAGCATTAGAT
>CM065681.1:79866903-79869403 GCA_017654935.2 Phymorhynchus buccinoides
CCAATCACAGCAGGAAATTGGAAGCGAATCGAATTGATTGCTCACCTACATTCTCCTACCCCCATCCAGTATACCCTTTCTCTTTACACCCGTGTCCCTTTCTCTTTACAGCCGTGTCCCTTTCTCTTTACAACCGTGTCCCTTTCTCTTTACAACAGGTCCCTTTCTCTTTACACCCGTGTCCCTTTCTCTTTACAACCGTGTCCCTTTCTCTTTACAACAGGTCCCTTTCTCTTTACACCCGTGTCCCTTTCTCTTTACAGCCGTGTCCCTTTCTCTTTACAGCCGTGTCCCTTTCTCTTTACACCCGTGTCCCTTTCTCTTTACAGCCGTGTCCCTTTCTCTTTACACCCGTGTCCCTTTCTCTTTACACCCGTGTCCCTTTCTCTTTACACCCGTGTCCCTTTCTCTTTACAGCCGTGTCCCTTTCTCTTTACAGCCGTGTCCCTTTCTCTTTACACCCGTGTCCCTTTCTCTTTACAGCCGTGTCCCTTTCTCTTTACAACAGTGTCCCTTTCTCTTTACAGCCGTGTCCCTTTCTCTTTACACCCGTGTCCCTTTCTCTTTACACCCGTGTCCCTTTCTCTTTACACCCGTGTCCCTTTCTCTTTACACCCGTGTCCCTTTCTCTTTACACCCGTGTCCCTTTCTCTTTACAGCCCCTTGTCCCTTTCTCTTTACACCCGTGTCCCTTTCTCTTTACACCCGTGTCCCTTTCTCTTTACACCCGTGTCCCTTTCTCTTTACACCCGTGTCCCTTTCTCTTTACAGCCGTGTCCCTTTCTCTTTACAGCCGTGTCCCTTTCTCTTTACAACAGTGTCCCTTTCTCTTTACAGCCGTGTCCCTTTCTCTTTACAGCCGTGTCCCTTTCTCTTTACAGCCGTGTCCCTTTCTCTTTACAACAGTGTCCCTTTCTCTTTACAGCCGTGTCCCTTTCTCTTTACACCCGTGTCCCTTTCTCTTTACAGCCGTGTCCCTTTCTCTTTACACCCGTGTCCCTTTCTCTTTACAGCCGTGTCCCTTTCTCTTTACACCCGTGTCCCTTTCTCTTTACACCCGTGTCCCTTTCTCTTTACACCCGTGTCCCTTTCTCTTTACACCCGTGTCCCTTTCTCTTTACAGCCGTGTCCCTTTCTCTTTACACCCGTGTCCCTTTCTCTTTACACCCGTGTCCCTTTCTCTTTACACCCGTGTCCCTTTCTCTTTACAGCCGTGTCCCTTTCTCTTTACAGCCGTGTCCCTTTCTCTTTACAGCCGTGTCCCTTTCTCTTTACAGCCGTGTCCCTTTCTCTTTACACCCGTGTCCCTTTCTCTTTACACCAGTGTCCCTTTCTCTTTACAGCCGTGTCCCTTTCTCTTTACAACCGTGTCCCTTTCTCTTTACACCAGTGTCCCTTTCTCTTTACACCAGTGTCCCTTTCTCTTTACACCAGTGTCCCTTTCTCTTTACAGCCGTGTCCCTTTCTCTTTACACCCGTGTCCCTTTCTCTTTACAGCCGTGTCCCTTTCTCTTTACAGCCGTGTCCCTTTCTCTTTACAACAGTGTCCCTTTCTCTTTACAGCCGTGTCCCTTTCTCTTTACAGCCGTGTCCCTTTCTCTTTACAGCCGTGTCCCTTTCTCTTTACACCAGTGTCCCTTTCTCTTTACAGCCGTGTCCCTTTCTCTTTACAGCCGTGTCCCTTTCTCTTTACACCCGTGTCCCTTTCTCCCTTTTTACACCAGTGTCCCTTTCTCTTTACACCAGTGTCCCTTTCTCTTTACAGCCGTGTCCCTTTCTCTTTACAGCCGTGTCCCTTTCTCTTGATTCTCCCGCCCCATGTTTACCCCACTTTTTCAATCCCCTGACAACCTTAATACCGCTTTGCAGTGAAATTGCTTGCCGTAAAACCGCCTCATAAATAAGCCGTTTGTCGGTTTTAAATATGGCAGAGCTATCCGTTACCTTTCCAATAGTTTACCACAAAGAACGGTTGTTTTTTGTTTGTTTACTTTTTCATCTTATTTTAGTTTATTCTGTTTGAATAAGAAAAGGGGTTGGGTTTGTGCGTTAAAAGAGGTTTGAATTTCACGGTTCAAGTTGCCCTTGGAAAGAGTGGAAGGATCGATGCCAAGGGTTGTTTCTCCTGAAGACATGGTTGGATTACCTTCTATAGCCGAGCATGCGCATCGATGAAGATTGTGGTGAAATCTACGGGTCAAGAAACCGCGAAACATTAGATTTCACTCAGATTCTCTTTTAAAGAAGAACGATCTTCAATAAAGAGATCATTGCATGAAATTAGGCAGAAACGAGGTCTAAGTTCAGGAAAAAATAAATCATATTGTGACAGTCTTCGATTTTTATTATTCATACCAAGCGTGCGTGTTAGTATTACACTAAAACGCATGTGTATAACGTTTCATAATTGCTGAAATAGTGTAACAGTATCGTGCATGGTGTGCTACTGACTTATATATATTTGTTAATGAATTGAAAGAGTTCAAAGCCATGGTATTGC
>CM065681.1:79874403-79876903 GCA_017654935.2 Phymorhynchus buccinoides
TGCTGTGAAGGCTTGGCTGATGTGGATTAATCAGATAATTCTTGCTGTGAAGGCTTGGCTGATGTGGATTAATCAGATAATTCTTGCTGTGAAGGCTTGGCTGATGTGGATTAATCAGATAATTCTTGCTGTGAAGGCTTGGCTGATGTGGATTAATCAGATAATTCTTGCTGTGAAGGCTTGGCTGATGTGGATTAATCAGATAATTCTTGCTGTGAAGGCTTGGCTGATGTGGATTAATCAGATAATTCTTGCTGTGAAGGCTTGGCTGATGTGGATTAATCAGATAATTCTTGCTGTGAAGGCATGGCTGATGTGGATTAATCAGATAATTCTTGCTGTGAAGGCTTGGCTGATGTGGATTAATCAGATAATTCTTGCTGTGAAGGCATGGCTGATGTGGATTAATCAGATCATTCTTGCTGTGAAGGCTTGGCTGATGTGGATTAATCAGATAATTCTTGCTGTGAAGGCTTGGCTGATGTGGATTAATCAGATAATTCTTGCTGTGAAGGCTTGGCTGATGTGGATTAATCAGATAATTCTTGCTGTGAAGGCTTGGCTGATGTGGATTTGCACAAGAACTATTCAGCGAATAAACAGGAATAAAACACGTGTTTGTGAATTTGCAGTCAAGAAAACAAGTGTCGTTCAAATAATTATGTTTTCCCTTTGTTTTTCATCAAATGGCTGATGGAAGTGTTCTTCAATTGATAGGTTCACATCTTATGTAGTTACATTCGTTCTTTCTTGTTTTGATGCTTGTCTTGTAATGTCTTATCATATAGTAAAAGCCAAGTGTCCGTGTGTGTGTGTGTGTGTGTGTGTGTGTGTGTGTGTGTGTGTGTGTGTGTGTGCGTGTGTGTGTGCGTGTGCGCGTGTGCGTGTGCGTGTCTGTTATATATTTTTTAAAAAACACAACAGGAAATCGTGTGCTTAGGTGTACATCTCCAATACTTTGTTGAAGTTCAGATAACTATTTTACTGTTGAAGTAACGCAACGTCTTTCAGAAGATATAACAAAAAAGGGGATCTCATGTGCTCACGCATTTTCGAGCACGCTTAAAACCCTCTCAACGCCAGCCATTCTTCAGCTAAAAATCTCCATTAAGCTTACCTGGGCAGAGAAAACATTATGTCTGCAATACTGGGGATTCATCTGTGACATGCATAAAATAGGGCCTTTCCTTACCTCCACAAATTAAGAAGATATTGTCATTGGATACCAGACCCTAATTTGATGCCTGTCAGTGACATGGGTGTTAAATCATTGTGGTGCCAAGAGGCGACAGTGGCGATGAAAGGGTTAGATTAAGAACCCAGTGGGCCACAAAAGAAATGTCTATTGGCCAGACATGGTCCCACCCACTCCGTGTTTAGCCACACATATAAATAACATGCAAACAATTGTGGTGCCGCACAAGCGCCCCCCCCTCCCCTCCCATCTCCTCTTTCCCACTCCCGTCTCCTATTTCATCGATATAATACAGTTCCTAACATTATCTACCGTGGGTCGGGCTTCTATGTAAGCCTTTAGAATTCACACAAGAACGTGTATGTGCATCTGTAATACCTACTGACGTGTTCCAATCACCGCAAGCCTAACATATGGACCGATTATTACCAGAATTGTTGATTGTTTTGTTAATGTTCCAAGGTGATGGCGGTTGCTTAGTTCACCAAACATTACCAGTCCAAATAACAATACATTCAGTATCAAATATTGTTTACCTTTGGTTGATATGTGAAAAGGAGAAAAACACGTGGAGTACAACCCTTGAAGGCTAAGCGGGTACGAATAAAATATCGCAACTTTTGCCATTTTAAACGGATTACAGCTAACAGTAGGAGGTCGGTTACATTAACAATTTTTTATTCGTCTCGCTGATTTATTGCCTACGGCAGAAAAGGTACCATGATCGAGATAACGACCGGCTATTTACACGAATTAAAGAGAAACCCACAAATGTAACGCGTAAACCTGCAGTGTTGGTATTACGCCGTTAGTTTTACTCTTGCGTGAAATTTGTCAAAAATGTTCTTCGTGGTTTGCTGAACCTGTATCAGGTAATGCATGACATTGGCTGATGGTGTCAATATAATAATAATAATAATAATAATAATAATTAGCACTTATAGCGCCTGATCTTAAAAAAGCCCTAATCGCTTACAATCATAAATGAATAAACCAGCAAGCAATATAAATAAATAAACGACTAAATTATAATATATTCACACGCGCGCGCACGCACGCACGCTCTAAGCACAGACACACGCACGCACTAAACACAGACACACACACACACACACACACACACACACACACACACACACACACACACACACTGCACACACACACGCACGCACGCGCGCACGCACACGCACTCACACACACACACACACACACACACACACACACACAACACAACACACACGCACAAACAACAAGCATGCTCACAAACACACGCGGATGGAAGGGACCCAGTACTGTGAAAAGAAA
>CM065681.1:79881903-79889403 GCA_017654935.2 Phymorhynchus buccinoides
GCTTTATAAGCTTATTTGAGGTAGGAACTCAACCGCACGAGTAGTAGGAGTAACGGGAAAAAAGACTATTGTAACTATGTACCAAGGAATGAACTTTCGTACAGACATTTTTTTTTTTAGCAAGATTATGTCCTGAGAATGCTTCTTTCTTTCCTCCTTTCTATTCTTTAATTCTTTGCAATTGCCTGCCTCTCTTTCTTTCTTCTATCCTTTATTTTCTTTTCTCTTCTTTATTTCCATTTTGTCCTGTTTTGGTGCAGATCTAAGCTATGGCAAAAAGATCTTAGCCTTATTCCAGAAAATGAACTAACTATAACAATTGAATGGAAAAAAAACCTTTTTACATTACAGGCCAACCATTATTGGATGCCAGGTCTGGCCTACAAACGACCGTGATGTGGGAAAGGAGGGGTTATATCGGAGCAGGGCATTATGAATGTTTGGGTATTATTTCATTTATCTCAAGTCAGACCCTGAATAGGATTTGAAATTGTGAGAAGAAATATGGTACAAGTACATTGTACTCAATTTTAAATCCAAAGATTTGTGTTTCAGAGAGCATCATCATCATTACCATCATTACCATCATCATCATCATCATCATTACCATCATCATCATCATTACCATCATCATCATCATTACCATCATCATCATCATCATCATCATCATCATCATCATCATCATCATCATCATCATCATCATCATCATTATTATTATTATTACATCATCATCATCATCATCATCATCATCATCATCATCATCATCATTACCATCATCATCATCATCATCATCATCATCATCATTATTATTCATTATTACCATCATCATCATCATCATCATCATCATCATCATCATCATCATCATCATCATCATCATCATCATCATCATCATCATCATCATCATCATCATCATCATATTATCATCATCATCATCATCATCATCATCATCATCATCATCATCATTATTATTATCATCATCATCATCATCATCATCATCATCATCATCATCATCATCATCATCATCATCATCATCATCATCATCATCATCATCATTATTATTATCATCATCATCATCATCATCATCATCATCATCATCATCATCATCATCATCATCATCATCATCATCATCATCATCATCATCATCATTATTATTATTATTATCATCATCATCATCATCATCATCATCATCATCATCATCATCATCATCATCATCATCATCATCATCATCATCATTATTATTATTATTACCATCATCATCATCATCATCATCATCATCATCATCATTACCATCATCATCATCATCATCGACGTCGTCGTCAGAATGCTGTTGCTTAGCTTAGTCGACTGTTACAATTAACTCTCTGATGTATAGGACTATGCGGAGTAAAAAAAACTAAAACAATAATGATGAACATCAACCGTACTCTTACAAAGTACTCTCCCTTTCTTTTTGCCGCATGCACAGCACCATCACCAGTGTGCCTCTAACAATTCAATTTGTATCACAAAAGAAAGAGTGTGTTTATATGTGTGTCTCTCTGTCTGTTCGGAAACTAATGTCCGTAGCCCGTGCGGGGGGCGGGGGCGAAGCTTGGAAGAGACGAGATTTGTAAACCTGCGACATGCGATGCAACACGCAGACGACAGCGAACTGAAAGCGCTAGTTCTAAATAAGTAATCGATTTGCCAAGCTCCAACGCTTTCTTCTTTTTCTTCTTCTTCTTCTTCTTCTTCTTCTTCTTCTTCTTCTTCTTCTTCCGATTGGGGATGTTTATCCTGCCCCACGCTCAAACTCTTCGTTTAGACTGCTATTGGCGCACAGGATGCATGCTTTGTGAGTTCGTGTCATCCATTCCACCGGCACAACACGGCCTGCTCGTACCGAATAGTAGAATGGGCTTTAACGTGCGCGCAAGATCTTGTGCGTGCGTTCGCAGTCGGGACCTCGGTTTTAGGTCTCACCCGAAGGACCAGGAAATAGAAGTAAAGTATCTTTCCCAAGGACACAACACCGTGAACAGCAGGGTTCGAACCCACCGCACCGGCAAACCCGTTCTCTTTCTTGCGCATCAGGTCTGCATTGCCATTCAGAGACTATTAGTTGCACTTGTCCTCGATTCTCTTGTCTGAATGGTCATTTGGACGCAAAGCATCGCAAAAATCAGAAACTTTACGCCAGTATGTGACGGGTGTATAGACAACTCAGATTGTCCGTATATGAAAACTAGAGCGTTAAGACGCTAAATCACCAACCGCGCGGCAGCGTTATTCGGCTCCAGTGACCTTGACCTTTGACCCATAACCTTCATTATCGAACTTGGCCTAGATCTTCCTACTACCTACCCGCATGCAAATGTTTAGCACCCTAAGTCCATCCGTTCAAACGCTAGAGAGGATACATACAAACATACAAACACCACCTCAGACACGAGTGAAAACATTACCAATCCGCTCTCTACGATCACGGTTGGTAACCATGGATTGTAATGAAGTCGGTGTAGCTGAGGTGTGGCCGACAGAGGAGTCGTGACTGTATGAAAGGGCCAAGTGTTTTTTCTTATAGGGCTTGAACAATGCTGACACGATTCGTTTTCCATGGAGCCTGCTGGGAAAACGTGCTGGGCAATGCACAGCGGTGGAAGAAATACACGTTCGCCAACGGATGGTTTCTTATTTGTTCTGCTTTGTAACACATTGGGTGTTCTTGTCTCAACTTGACGGCTGAGCATTATAATTTTGTTGTTATTATGGGGTGATAAAATGGGATCAAACAGACATGAAATATAAACATGAAAATTAATCAAATTGTGTTTTAAGTTACGCTGAAACCCTGAAGACGTTTGTAGGACTGAAGCACAGTTGTCCTTTGATTGTCTTGTTCTGACTTGTATTCAGTCTGTTCTACAAAATCAAAGATTTTTTTTTACCTCGCAAGAAATATGTTTTTGGTGGTTTGGTGTGTGTGTGTGTGTGTGTGTGTGTGTGTGTGTGTGTGTGTGTGTGTGTGTGTGTGTGTGTGTGTGTGTGTGTGTGTGTGTGTGTGTGTGTTTGTGTGTGTGTGTGTGCGTGCATGCTTGTGTGTGTGTGTGTGTGTGTGTGTGAGAGAGAGAGAGAGAGAGAGAGAGAGAGAGAGAGAGAGAGAGAGAGAGAAGGTGAGAGTGAGAGAGAGAGAGAGAGACAGAGACAGATAGAGAGCGAGAGAGAGAATTGAATTGAATTGAATTGAATGAATTTTATTTATAGAGGGTAATGGAATAAGCAATAATATGCTTTTTTACATCCAGCCCTCTGGAAAAAAAAACCAAATAAAAAAGTTGAAATGGAAAAGGAAAATGAGCGCAGACAATAATATAAGAATGCAAAATACAACCCTTTATAGTAGCACAACAATAACACAATCAAACCTAATATTATTAACTACACTCATTTTGAACGTGCATAAATTAAGAGTAGGCCTAAGCACATACTCACGGAGAACAAAACCAAAATAATCCTACGTACTTTTCATACTCATCTTTAACATGCACAAATGTAGAAGTGCACAAACACGTATTAAAACCAATCCTAATCATACTTTACATACTCATCTTAAAAATGTACTTATTTGAACGGACAATCATGCATGTAATAAAATCAAACCTAGCTCTACTTTACCTACTCATCTTAATTAACATGCACAAGTTTAAGTGTAAATATGTGTACACATAACAAAATCAAACATATTCCTATATTACATTATTCATACTTAACATGCACAAATTAAGAAGTAAATACACACACGTGACAAAAGCAAACCTATTCATGTTTTTATAATGTGTATGCACATATTAAAAACTAAGCACATACAATGACGAAATTAAGCCTAAACCTACTTTACATACTCGTCTTTAACATGCACAATTTAAATTTAAACAAATACAGATGATAAAATCCAGCCTAAAACCACTGTAAATACTCATATTTAGCATGCACAAATCAAAGCATAAACACATACACGTACATGACAAAAACACACCAAATCCTATTCTACATACTCATCTTTAACGTGCACACATTTAGAAAGAAACACATATGTGACAAAATCAAACCTAATCCTATCTCAGGGGGAGAGAGAGAGAGAGAGAGAGAGAGAGAGAGAGAGAGAGAGAGAGAGAGAGAGAGAGAGAGAGAGAGAGAGAGAGAGAGAGAGAGAGAGAGAGAGAGAGAGAATTGAATTGAATGAAGTTTATGTATAGAGGGTAATAGAATAAGCAAATAGCACATGCTTTTTTTTAAACATCCAGCACTCGTAAGGAATAGTAAAGAATTTAAAAAGAAAAAGACAAAAAAAGACAAACAAACAAATATAATGAGCATGCAAAAGTCATACATAGTATGCTAATACAATCAAACCTAATCTTATATGCACACGCATGTTGCAGCGGACGAACATTTTATAAGTAAAGATGATACAGTTTGCAAACATAATATAGTAAAAGTCATACACACAAGCATTCCCTACGTATTCATTTAATAGTGCATACATTTATAATTTATATTGTAAAAATGGAGTTTAGTCTGACACAATTTCGCTTTAGGGGTGAGTAATTTCAACAGACTCAAGTATTGTGAACGTCATGTACAGTAACAGGGTGATGGAGGGGGATGGAGGGAGGGACAACAGAGAGAGAGAGAGAGAGAGAGAGAGAGAGAGAGAGAGAGAGAGAGAGAGAGAGAGAGAGAGAGAGAGAGATAATCAGTATCAAAGTAGTTTATTCATTAAGTGTGTCTTCATTAGCTTGTTGAAAGTTGATGGTCTTTTGATTGTCTTCAAGTAAGCTGGCAGGTTATTCCAGTAGGTTGCGCCACTATACGTTAGACTGGCTTTAAATATGTCTAGTCGTGGAGTTGGAATTATCAGTTTTTGTAAATGCCTGTAACTGTTGATCGAAAAGCGGTCTATCAAAGACTGAGGAGCATTTCCGGTCATAATTTTGTGCATCATCACTGCTTTATTGTGTTCCAACTGAGATTTAAAAGGCAACATATCAACAGCTTTGTAATCACTGGTCGTAAGCGAAGTTGATTTGAGGAGTACCAGTTTAACAGCTCGTTTCTGCAGTCTAACGAGATGTTTTAAAACATTTGCGCTTGCTGAATCCCACAAAGTAGATGCATAGTTGATAAGGGAATTAATATGTGCATAGAAGAATTGCTTCCTAGCATTTATATCAAGGAAATGTTTAATTTTCGATAACTGGAAGATTCTTTGGGATATCTTTTTGCTTAATAATTCAATATGTTCTGACCATGACAGTTTATTGTCAATCATTAGTCCAAGGACTTTGTGAGAATTAACTTCCTCGATTCTTTGGCCGGATATGTAAATAGGTAATGAAGTAAATGACTGATGTTGGCGTTTTTGGCGCGTTGTTAGACACATATACTTAGTTTTAGTTGGATTCATTAGCATATGGTTTAGTTCAGCCCATTGTTTCAACTGTTCTACATTTTCTTGGACGTTTGATGACAAAACAGGTAAGGAATGATGACTTGACTGTACTGAGCTATCATCTGCAAAGAGATTGCATTTATCTTTAACAAATAGAGGCAAATCATTGATGCATAGTAAGAACAACAGTGGACCTAAAACTGAGCCCTGTGGAACCACCATAATTATTTGGGAGAGGAGTAGACTGGTAAAGACCAGTGCATACCGCTTGCTGCCTATTTGATAAAAATGAATCAAATAACTCGTACATTTGGTTTCCTATTCTGTAAACGCATAATTTCCTCATGAGTAGTGAGTGGTTGATAACATCAAATGCCTTTGCAAAGTCAGCAAAGATGATTCCAGTGTATTGATTGTTGTTTATATTTGTGAGCCATTCATCAACCATGTTAACTAGAGCTGTGTGGCATGAGTGTTTCTGCCTAAAGCCTGATTGCCTTGGATGTAAAAGATCATACTCTTCCAAGTGCTGTAGTAGATGCTCATGGATGTGTTTTTCTAGGGGTTTGGACAAAATAGATAGTATGGATATTGGCCTATAGTTGGAAGGGTCTTTCTCATCACCGGATTTATAAAGAGGGATGATTTTGGCATTTTTAAGCTGAGTGGGAGAGAGAGAGAGAGAGAGAGAGAGAGAGAGAGAGAGAGAGAGAGAGAGAGAGAGAGAGAGAGAGAGAGAGAGAGAGAGAGAGAGAGAGAGAGAGAGAGAGAGAGAGAGAGAGAGAGAGAGAGAGAGAGAGAGAGAGAGAGAGAGAGAGAGAGAGAGAGAGAGAGAGAGAGAGAGAGAGAGAGAGAGAGTTTCCCAAAAAGCTACTGAAAGGATTTAAAGCAAAGCTAGAATATTGAGAAAGTGTGACCTAAGGCCGTATCGTTTTGATAATCAAGATAACCGGTGCAGTCATTCCAACACATGGACTTTTAGTCGACAGAATCACTAGACTTTCATAAAATAGACTTATTCTATTAACAACATCCTACCTGTGTTATAGCTGATAGCTAAAATAGCAAACGTCTCCCCTTATTATCATAGGGGCTGAGTTTTAAATCCAGTGAAGAACTACAGAAAAGAAACTGCATGATGGGAAACGTGGACGTTGACATGTATGGTGTTCTGCGACACCTAGTGTTGTCGTTAGAGCTTCATAAACTCAGCTCTCTGTGTCTTTTACCTTATTTTTTCGTTTTCTGTATTCACATTGATCATCATCATGATATTTTAGAAGTCCTTCTAAAGTCCTATTACATCCTATTACTTTAGAAAGACTTATAAGACATCATGATGATAAGTCTCATACTATCTCAATGTGAATACAGGCCCTGATCATCTTCCTTCTTTATTAAACCAGTTCGCTTTTTGCTCGAAGATTGATGACGTAGGTCCGTAAGTTTGAATCCTATTGCACGTGTTTTTTTCTATGTAAGCTTATACTACGTATTATGTTCACAAACATAGACGTTGGACAGAAAGGTTTTATCAAATGCAATTTGTTTTTCTATGTAAGCTTATACTACGTATTATGCTCACAAATACAGACGTTGGACAGAAAGGTTTTTATCAAATGCACGTTTTTTTCTATGTAAGCTTATACTACGTATTATGCTCACAAATACAGACGTTGGACAGAAAGGTTTTGTCAAAGCAAAATACTACGTATTATTTATCTCATCTACGGCTGGTTTAGGGACCCCCCTGTACATGTGGATCTGGACTTCTGTGTTTTGTATAGGCAGCCCGTCAATCATTAAGTCAGCTTTTATTATATAAATTGTTTTTTCAAAATTCTTCTCCTTCAAAGCAAAAGAGGAATTTTGTTCATTGAGACTTAGAAAGATCCAAAGATACTGGCTTTATTGTTTCGTATATATGGAACACACACCAACACAGTATGATCAAAATCTGAACATCTTTCTAACAAAAGAGTAATTTTGTCTCGCAGATTAAAGACAGATATGTCTTCTTAGTACCTGGTGACATAGACAATAGACAAAACCCGAAGACATATCTATCT
>CM065681.1:79894403-79901903 GCA_017654935.2 Phymorhynchus buccinoides
GAGAGAGAGAGAGAGAGGGAGGGAGGGGGAGAGAGAGGGTGTGGAAGGAGGAGGGAAAATGAGAGAGACACATACTAGTAAAAGAAATAGGAAGCCAAAAAGGGAAGGCTTTAGTACCCCCAACACCTTTGAACATTCTCAATGTGTGTTTGCGCTCTGTGTGTGCGTTTGTCGTTCTCTCTTTACGGCCTTCCTTAAGTCTTTTCATCGGTGCGAAACTGAAAGTAAAAAGCGAAAGAAAACAGCTCAACGGCGCAATAAAAGCTCTAAGATTGCTCTGACCAAAGAGTATGTCCTGTAAGGAAAGATAATGTGTCGTACCAACCTCACACAGGAAGCAATTACCTCCCTTCTTTGTGCTTCGAGGACGGGCTCGAGCAAGGTACCATGTATGGGCGAACGTTGACCTCAAAAGATCGATTTTTGCTCCACTTGCATAGAAAGCAGCATTGCCACAAGAACAGTTCTGATATTACTGCTGCGGGTTCACTCATTTCTGTTTAATGTTTAGTTAAATGTATCTATCTTATTACTATCACTCTTAATAATAATAATGAGGAAAACGTATATAGTGCCCATCCTACTATGTAGGCTACAGGGCGCTTTACATATAATAGAAATGGAATAAAAACATGAAGCAAAAATCCAAAGACATGAACATAAAATACACATAACAATCAGCAACAACAACTACTGTGACTGCCACCGCTACTACTACTACCACCGCCACCACCACTACTACTACTACCACTCCCACCACCACCACCACCACTACTACTACTACTACTACTACTACTACTACTACTACTACTACTACTACTACTACTACTACTACTACTACTACTACTACTACTACTATTATTTGTTGCTGTTAGTCAATTTTGTGCAATTTGAATGTGTTCAATCGTGTAATGGTGTCGACTACTGTCGTTTGTATCTAAGTTGATCTAACTAACCGTTGAATCCATTTTATGTAACAACTAGAATATTTTACGTCATGAGAACGTTAGTCTGTGTTACCAGATGCATATCTTCAGCTTCAAATGCTTGCAGACATTGTGCCAGCCGCAAATACAAAAATGGACTTGGAACACCAGCAATGATCATTTTACTCTTATCATCAAGCAAAAAACCCACAGAGAGTTGTCAGTTGTTTTTACTATTAAATGGCGGTTTGCTCAAACTTGCAAAGTATTTCATATTAACGCAATTATGAGGCTTCAATTCATCTTGATGCTTATGCTATGAGGAACAATTCTACAAATGTGTATCAGCATTCTGAAGAAGAAACACTCAGACTAAAATTGGCTTATCGTTATGTTTTAATCTCTCTTCAATGATCTGATATGCAAAAGGATTGCCATGTAAATGTGAGTCTTGCTGCCGTGGAAAAAAGAAACTAAGAAAAAATATCACAATGAAGAAAATAACGAAAATGGAAACCAGCAATCTTGAATTATAATTACAATTTCATTCTAAATTTTAAACAATAAATACATCGACGTGCGTATAATATCCCTTTTAAACGTTGGCGTAACTGCTGTTTTCATCCATCCTGCAAAATCACAATGTAAGGGTTTTGGAGTTTACATACTTCCATATTCAAAGCCTGTTTGTAAATTTCGCCCTGACCTGTTCAATTAGAGATAATTTGAAAAGAATAACACACACACACGCGCACACGCGCACACACACGCACGCGCATGCGCGCCCACGCACGCACATGCACGCACGCACACACACACACACACCCTTGCAGGTGTGGTGGATATCATCACATCAAAGCCATTGGATGGACACAGTTCAGTGACTGCATTGACTTAGAACCGTTCAAATGGTAGGCTACCAGTCGGATTGGTCGATCAAATGGCTGATAGTTGTTAGTGGCCAGTACGACGTGACAAACCAATAGCGCTGGTTGAAAATAATTAACATTCGTTGTTTGCCTTTTCGGGATAAAAGGAAATCGGGATTGGAAAACCTAAGCCATGTAGTGTCGCTACCTTTTAAGCTTTACCTCTCAGACGTGTATGTTCTTTCTCTAGGGTCGACCATTGAATCGTTAACACTGTTAAATTCAGTTTCTATGGCTTACGCAGTTCTCATGCTCTCTCTCTCTCTCTCTCTCTCTCTCTCTCTCTCTATATATATATATATATATATATATATATATATATATATATCAGAACAAAAAAAGAGAATGAAAACTAACAAGAAAGAATGTAGACTATTCCCAATATTTCGGCTTTTGGCCTTGGACGCGGGACAGACAGTAGAACAAACTTGACGTAACAAATACAACACGTAACTTTTCTTGACGTCATTGTTGTGACCCACATTCTGTGTGTATAATTAGATTGTGTTGCAGTGTGTGTGTGTGTGTGTGTGTGTGTGTTTGATAATTCGTTTGGACTATTGAGTCCACATAATATAAAAAAATAATAATAATAAAAGAAAGAATCCCCCAGTACAGTCTCCTCTCTCTCTCTCTCTCTCTCTCTCTCTCTCTCTCTCTCTCTCTCTCTCTCTCTCTCTCTCTCTCTCTCTCTCTCTCTCTCTCTCTCTCTCTCTCTCTCTCTCTCTTTCTCTCTCTCACTCTCTCTCTCTCACTCTCAATAAATGGAATCAAAAGGAAAAACCCTTTGGCATAAGAAACTGGTTGTATCTTATCAATAGGAGAAAGGTTCGCTGATGTCACTTGATAAACAAAACAGATCGATACATATACGTAGAATAAGTATTTGTCGCACACATACGCACAAACAGACAGATAGACATATATATATATATATATATTTGTGTTCATATGGGAAACTCAAGGGTGTGTGAATGATTATAGTTTCTTACGATAATTTAAACAAAGGCTAATTGATTGTTTTCGACAAGGATGGAATAGTGACATGCATTCTAAACAGTGGTTTGAGTTCTTTTCTTCATTTACGTCATCGCATAGCCTTTCTCTATATTTATCTGAAATGAAAAACATAAATTTACGCAAATCGATAATTAGATTCAGACTAGGTGTGTCATGTCTAAAACCCCACCGTTTTCGCTTTTCAAAAGCCCAAACAGATCACAATTTTTTTGTTCCAACACTAACGAATCTGAATACCATTTTCTCCTTATTTGTCCCAAATATAATGCTCTACGAAGGTTGTTCTTGCCCAAGAAATGTTTCACTAATCCCACGAAATTTAAAATGTCGATGCTTTTAGCAAGCCCTAAACACACGTTTTGTCTTGCAACTTTTATTTCCAAAGCATTTGAACTCAGAAATTCAGCTAATACTTGAATATCCATTTTTACCCCTCCCTTTCAACTCCCTTCCACTATATTTAACGTAATACACGGTTATTCTTATTCACGAAGTTGTCCATTCCGCACATGTGTGTGTTTTTAGACGGTTGTTACTGCAATGGAATAATGTTGTTCCATGTTTGGTTATAATTATTTTGATTTGATAACCGTTTTGATAAGTATATGTATTCCCCTCCCCCTTTTCCCTATTTGACATGGGCAATTGGCCTTGATCATTAAATTGTCGTTGATCGTTGATCGTTGTTGATCTCTCTCTCTCTCTCTCTCTCTCTCTCTCTCTCTCTCTCTCTCTCTCTCTCTCTCTCTCTCTCTCTCTCTCTCTCTCTCTCTCTCTCTCTCTCTCTCTCTCTGTCTCTGTGCTCAGTGTGTGTGTGTGTGTGTGTGTGTGTGTGTGTGTGTGTGTGTCTGTCTGTCTGTCTATCTGTCTGTTTGTGCGTATGTGTGCGACAAATACTTATTCTACGTATATGTATCGATCTGTTTTGTTTATCAAGTGACATCAGCGAACCTTTCTCCTATTGATAAGATACAACCAGTTTCTTATGCCAAAGGGTTTTTCCTTTTGATTCCATTTATTGTGTAATACCTTATATAATTATAAGAGATCTCTCTTCCATGGCACTTTTGTCCCGTGAAGTCTGGTATATCTGCGAATTGACATCAGCAAGCCTTTCTCTGATTGAAACCAATATTACCATTCGCTATCTTGGATTTTGTAGGCTGCTTGTCCTTCACCTCCCCTTTCGTCACTCTTTTGTAGAGTTGAGAACCGGTTCAAAAACCCGACCGGTTTTAAACCGGTTTCCCCACTTCGAACCGGTTTTACCGAACCGGTTTTTAACCAGTATTCGCATCACTAGTTTCACCTATGCAAACACATATTTATTTGTCAGAATATTCACAAACACGCACGAACGGGCACACATACACACACATACAGCCACACAATAAAGAAACGTATGACTTATGACACACACACACTCAACTCAACACTCAATCAAAGTCAAAGCCATGCACCACCACAAACTAGAAACAGCTACTCATGGTTTCGAAACACCCAATCTGCGCTGATAATCAGTGTTGTTTTTCGAAAAAAATGCGTTATTCTAAGAAAAACGTACTTTCAGTTTGCAGTTAAAAAACCGGTTCACAGCAACTCGAACCGGTTTTTGGAACCGCGAAAGTTTAGCACCGGTTTTTCGGTTCAAACCGGTTTTTCCCCCCACCCCTACTCTTTTGTGCGTGAAGTCTGATATGCCTGTATAAAGTAATACAGCTCTAGTGGTACGGCTCAACTGTCGTCACACCCCAAACGTTTTAATTGTTTTTATCCCAATATCATTGATCTTCGTAAAATGTAAGCTGATAAGTGAATCTGCTTTATTAGTTAAATTGCAGAAAAAAAAGATAAAAGAAGCTGAGGGTTCAATTGAAAAGACTAGGCCTACTATGTCCTCAGATTGTATTCCACTGGCTTGAGAATTCGTTGTATTGGTGTTAGATTGTGGAGAGAGAGAGAGAGAGAGAGAGAGAGAGAGAGAGAGAGAGAGAGAGAGAGAGAGAGAGAGAGAGAGAGAGAGAGCATGTGTGTCTGTCTGTTTGAACTGAAAACTTACAATGAAAAGTGATATATTTCATTGAACACACCCATTAGTTAGCTCTTTAAAACTAAAGTAATGTACATAAAATTTAAAGGGAGACGAATATCTCGGAATACGTTACAATCTCGGACACATAGGTGGAACTGGTTTCACCCTAGGAACGTAGACCTGGCTGAAAAAAAAAGTTGAAAAGTAGAGGTGGGGGAAAAACCGGTTTGAACCGAAAAACCGGTGCTAAACGTTCGCGGTTCGAAAAACCGGTTCGAGTTGCTGTGAACCGGTTTTTAACTGCAAACTGAAAGTAATTTTTTCTTAGAATAACGCATTCTTTTCGAAAAACAACACTGATTCTCAGCGCAGATTGGGTGTTTGTAAACCAAGAGTAGCTGTTTCTAGTTTGTGGTGGTGTATGGCTTTGACTTTGACTGAGTGTTGAGTTGAGTGTGTGTGTCATAAGTCATGTTTCTTTATTGTGTGTGTATGTGTGCGCGTGCGTGCGTGTGTGTGTGTGCGAATATTCTGACAAATAAATATGTGTTTGCATAGGTGAAACTAGTGATGCGAGTAGTGGTTAAAAAAAACCGGTTCGGTAAAACAGGTTCGAATAGGGAAAACCGGTTTAAAACCGGTTCGGAATTTGGAACCGGTTCTCAACTCTATTGAAAAGGTCGGAACACGTTCAAGAGCTCGTACAAACATGCACTAGATAAATAGAAAAATAAACCGGTTTATAAACTTTTTTGTGTTATGGCTTCGGGCTTTTCATTGAAAAGAAGCTAGACTAATTATGTCTCTAAACACTGGAGGGACTCTGCACTCAGAAAACCCAGCGGTGATTTGTTCTGCCAATGCCACTGAGTGCACGACTGGTTGTAATATTAATACAACAATGTGAGCAGGGACAATCAAAGCAGCACGAGTGAACCCTTCCTACGACTTAAAGATTTAACCCTTTCTTTTCACCGCCAATGTCACATGTTTGCATCACAATGACTTAACTACCATGTCATAAAGACTATTGAAACCAGGGTCTGTTATTCAAATGATATTGTGTCCTAAATTGGGGCAGTAAGGATTGACCCCATTCTAAATGTGTCACAGAGAAATCCAACAATATTGCAGACAATATCTTTTCTGTAGCCAAGTAGCTTTAATTGACAGGTTTGGCTCATAGATGGCTGGCGGTGAAAGGGTTAATATCAGCACACCTGTATTATGTAGAATCAGAAACCCAGCCTTATTCTCCAATTTTCGAGAATGTTGTACAACACAGAAAGAAACATTGAGTTGAAAGATTGGAGGGAAAATAACGTGGATTTCGCACGCGTAAAATAAGCAAATAAACTGTTTATTCGGTATCACAGCAACTCAACCGCCACTCAAGACTCGCACTAAACATCCAGCTGTTTACTATCTATAACTTCCCACCCAAACCCACGTCAAACCTACACCAAGCCACCATCTTCATTTTACCAAGATAGCATTGCAAACAGTGTTCTCAGACTTCTTGCAAAATTGAAATTCTGTTGTTTACACTGTGAACGAGACTGGCTGCAGTGCTAAAACATCTAAAATCTACCCTTCCTTTTTTTGTTTTCATGACGGAAATGACTGTGTATCAACTGAATTCCTTTTACTGATGTCAGCAGAGATAAAGTTTCATTGTCATCAACACCATTTGCATAGGTGTCATGCTTTTAAAGGAGCGTGTGTGCTTGTTTGTCCGTCTTTTGTTTGATTGGTATCCCCTCTATGTTCGAGTTACCCCCATGGTATGATATGCCCCCATGGTATATGGTACTGTCTGTCTGAGTGTGTCTCTCTGTCTCTGTCTCTGTCTCTGTCTCTCTCTCTCTCTCTCTCTCTCTCTCTCTCTCTCTCTCTCTCTCTCTCTCTCTCTCTCTCTCTCTCTCTATCTCTTTCTCTGTCTCTCTCTCTCTCTCTCTCTCTCTCTCTCTCTCTCTCTCTCTCTCTCTCTCTCTCTCTCCTCTCTCTCTCTCTCTCTCTCTCTCTCTCTCTCTCTCTCTCTCTCTCTCTCTCTCTCTCTCTCTCTCTCTCTGTCAAGGTTTAGAATTGGCATGTCCCCTTTGAATTGTCACTTTTTACAGTTAAAAATCGACCCAAATAGAAATGTATATTGTCCATTTTGTAATCATATTCCCGAGACAGAAATTCACTTTTTTTGTTCCACGTATGACGCCCTTCGAAGATAACTTATTAAAAAAAAGTATTATAATCATCCTTCTATGTTTAAATCTGTGTTATTACTTTCTTGTACAAACAAATGTATTGTTTGAAAAGTGGGTGTTTTTAACTTTAAAGCTTTGGAAATTAGGCAAGATCTACGTACTGTTTTGTAATTCAAGTTAATAATGTAATGTCAATTTTATTGTTGTTGTCATGCTCACTCCATTGTATGGGCATGGCCTAACAATTAATAATTTCCTGACTCCTGACTGACGCTGACTCTCTCTCTCTCTCTCTCTCTCTCTCTCTCTCTCTCTCTCTCTCTCTCTCTCTCTCTCTCTCTCTCTCTCTCTCTCTCTCTCTCTCTCTCTCTCTCTCCTCTCTCTCTCTCTCT
>CM065681.1:79911903-79936903 GCA_017654935.2 Phymorhynchus buccinoides
CAATTTCCTGATTTCAGGAAATTTTAAAGCCGATAAGAGTGTTCTTGATTATAAGTGTAAATCCATGGTGGGGGTAGACTGGGAGTGGCTGATGGAATTCGGGAAGCATGTCCTAGTTGCCACTAAAATCCACAATGCAATCCAGGATGCTAGACTGGGAGTGGCTGATGGAATTCGGGAAGCATGTCCTAGTTGCCATTAAAATCCACAATGCAATCCAGCATGCTATGCCATTCAGATGAAGCCCACTTCCAACAGTCGCTTCTTTAAAGTGCTTTTTTTTCTAGATCAGGACTTTTGTTTAGAACAAGGTATCGCACCCTCTTCAGTATCCGTTCAGTAAAATTATCATTGGATTATTAACATGGCTGAGATGTTATTCAACGATTCCAAAGTGGTACGAATTTGGTATAATTGTTATTATCCACATTTGTTTTACAGAAGGTATGGGTTGTATTATTCAAGCATTGTTTTCCATCGCTATGTGTATGGGTTGTATTGTCCATGCATTGTTTTCCATGGCTATGTGTATGGGTTGCATTTTCAGGAAAATGGGGGCCAGTCTGACGCCTCATGAAGATCGAATACATCGACTGACCCCGCATAAACCGAAAGCCATCTGTCTGCTGGGAGAGAATGAAATACTGGGTAGGCGGAGAGAGAGAGAGAGAGAGAGAGAGAGAGAGAGAGAGAGAGAGAGAGAGAGAGAGAGAGAGAGAGAGAGAGAGAGAGAGGAGAGAGAGAGAGAGAGAGAGAGAGGAGAGAGAGGAGAGAGAGAGAGAGAGGAGAGAGAGAGAGAGAAGAGAGAGAGAGAGAGAGAGAGAGAGAGAGAGAGAGACAGAGAGAGAGAGAGAGAGAGAGAGAGAGAGAGAGAGAGAGAGAGAGAGAGAGAAGAGAGAGAGGCAGAGAGAGAGAGAGAGAGAGAGAGAGAGAGAGAGAGAGAGAGAGAGAGAGAGAGAGAGAGAGAGACAGACAGACACAGAGAGAGAGATAGACAGAGACAGAGAGAGATACAGACGTTGTTAACGCTACATCTTTCGGACACTACATCTTTCGAATGCTATGTTACTCTGGACAATGCCTCTTTCTAACTAATCCTTTCTTTTGCTAACATACGTTGTCCCCCCACCCCCACCCCATTTTCTCAGGTTGCCTGGAGAGTGTTCTGGACCTGGACACCTACGTCGGCACGGCCGTGGCGCGCACCAGGGTCACCCTGCTCAAGCTGCCCCGCCCCCAGTTCGACCGCCTCTTCCTGAAGCGCCGCTACGCCAGCGCCACCCTCAGCGAGCTGAAGCACCGCCTGGCGCAGACCCTGTGCCTCTACATCTGCCAGTGCCCGGACGTGGACGCCCCGCTCTTCAAGTTCTTCAACATCCGCCTGGAGGATGCCGACCTGCTGAACAACCTGCGCAAGGTGCTCAACGACTCCCCCGACAACAACGTGTTCGGCGGAGGGGGCGGCTCCGGCTCCGGCTCCAGCCACGACAGGTTCGAGGAGAATGAGTTTTGGTGTTCCACTTTTCGCGTTTTCAATCGATGTTCATCTCAAGATGATGGAGATGATGATGATGACGACGACGATGATGATGATGATGATGGTGATGCTCGACTCCCCAGGTCAGAGAAGATGATGAAGAGGCAAAGAGGTGTGCCTGATGGTGAAGATGATGATAATGGTGATGCTCGACTCCCCAGGTCAGAGAAGATGATGGAGAAGATGAAGAGGCAAAGAGGTGTGCCTGATGGTGATGATTATGATGATGACACTGACGCTCCTCCACAGGTCAGAGAAGATGATGGAGATGATGAAGAGGCTGCACATGCCCAAGGGAAAAGAGGTGTGCCTGATGGTGATGATGATGATGATGATGATGATGATGATGATGATGATACTCCTCCTCCACAGGTCAGAGAAGATGCTGGAGATGATGAAGAGGCTGCACATGCCCAAGGGGAAAGAGGTGTGTCTGATGATGATGATGATGATGATGGCACTGATGCTCCTCCACAGGTCAGAGAAGATGATGGTGATGATGGTGATGATGATGATGATGATGATGACGATGATGCTCCTCCACAGGTCAGAGAAGATGCTGGAGATGATGAAGAGGCTGCACATGCCCAAGGGACAAGAGGTGTGCATGCCGGCTGAGGACATGGCTGAGGTGACCCTGGCCAACCTGAAGAAACGGCTGAAGGCCTGGAGCGACACCTTCCTCGTGAACGGAGGGGGAAAGGTGCTGAGAATAAACCACACCCAGCTGTCCTCTGTAGGATGAGAGAGACGGGGGAGACAGACACAGAGAGAGAGAGAGAGAGAGAGAGAGAGAGAGAGAGAGAGAGAGAGAGAGAGAGAGAGAGAGAGAGAGAGAGAGAGAGAGAGAGAGAGAGAGAGAGAGAGAGAGAGAGAGAGAGAGAGAGAGAGAAAGAGAGAGAGAGAGAGAGAGAGAGAGAGAGAGAGAGAGGGGTATGTGTTTGTGTAGATTTGTTTGTATGAAAGGGTATGTAAATTCGTTGTCGTCTATCTGTATCCGACTCTGAAGGCATGCATATTTTTTTTTTTTTTGTGTATTATACATTATAATGTATAATACAAAAAAAAAAAAAAATATAAAAAAAGAGAAGAGAAATAGAATGAATGGGTGAAGCAAACGGGCTATTATTATTGAATCGTTCTTGTAGCCGCACAACCGATGTTGTTGTTTTGTTGTTGTTCTTTCTTCAAAATAACACATACTATTGTATTCTAAACGTCTAATGGTTTTATGACAATGTCCTTGTGTCTTTCACAGACTACACACACGTTAGAGTGTACGTGCATCTTATTCTGTCTGTTCACTCTCACTCTCACTCTCTCTTTCGCGCGCGCGCGCGCGTGTGTGTGTGTATGTGTGTGTGTGGCGCGTGTTGTTATAATGTAATACCATGGTATAATACTTTATGTTACAAGTATAAATGTGCTAGATATTTGACCAACAAATCAAATGTGTTTTTCATAAAACGTGCGATGACTTTATTGATGTGTAAGTATAGTTCGGTATGCATTCATACACACTTTATTAGATAGGTCTAGATAGATTTATGCAATGTCGCACCTTCCTTTTTGAGCATAATTCACGATTCCAGCAATGTTTGTATTTGATAGAAACTCTCTTGATCAGTATGGATGGATTGATGTTATTGGTGACTATCATTTAAAGACCCAGTGACGCACCACGATTAAGTCCCTTGTTTTTTTCCCCCCCATATTCAAATTGAGGCTGCTCTTTAAATTGATGTGTCGGTTTCAATTTGGGGCCATTTATATGGGAGTCAGACTTGGTCAAAACCAGATTTATTTCCAGTTATAAGAGGGAAAACACGTGAAACCCGTGATTTTGACACGTGATCGGGTGGCTCTTTAAGTATGTGTTTGAAAGAAAAAGACAGAGAGAGGACTACTTTTTATGCTCAGACAAACAACATATTATGGTCGAACAATATAATTATAAGCCAATCGATGGTAGGCCCTACACTGGGGCGGACCAAAGGATTCGTAAGGGGGGGGGGGGTCCGTGGGGAGTCCAGTGAGCAGTTTGCAATGTAGTGATTATTAAAGCAGGCTTTTGTTCTTACTTTTTACCCTTGCATAAGATACATGGTTGGGGCAAGGAGGGGTTTCCGGACCCTCCCCCCCCTCTCAGATCCGCTCCTGCTACAAGTCAGAAATTGATGCGCATAATTATATGCCCAATATTGTGCATTTCGGATTATTTTTTTAAACTCCCCACGAAATATCACTATATTTGTAACGTTTACGTTATTGTATTAGTTGACGACCTTGGGGGTTGGGGGCCCAGTAGCCTAGTGGTTAACGCTCATGGTCTCTGAATGGCGTGGATTCGAATCCCAGTGACTGGCAGGTGGTTTTGTTGGTTGAAAAATAGTGAACAAAGCTTAGTCAATACAGACGTGCTTATGATTTTAATTTTAATTTTGTGTTTTAGTTGACTTTTTTATCTTTCTTTGCTTTACAAATCCAAGAGGGACAACTGTCATCCAAGATATTGCCATCTTGTTTTGAAGTGCTGATAATGTAGGCCTGTGTTATCGGCTAAAACGTTTTGGGGGAGTTGGGTGACCAGTGGAGTAGTGGATAAGATCTTTTTTTTCTTCTTTGTTTCTGATATTTTTGTCCGAGCTAGGAAGAAGGTATAATTCGATGGACTGGACACTTGCATGATGTTTTACTTTACTATTAAATAATTTTCTGTACGCAGTTACTAAGTACTAAGCTAGGCTAAATCTATTTATTCGGTGTTTTACAGTTGTTGGATTTTGTTCCTTTTTGTCTCCGTTAGAAATGCATAATAATGTGACAGTTGTGAATATTGTTTTAAGCAAAAGGCATTATGTATAAGAACATATATGTGAATATGTGAGATAGATTTATGTGCGTACGTTCGTGCGTGTATGCGCGCGCGCGTGTGTGTGTGTGTGTGTGTGTGTGTGTGTGTGTGTGTGTGTGTGTGTGTGTGTGTGTGTGTGTGTGTGTGAGAGAGAGAGAGAGAGTGTGTGTGTGTGTGTGTGTGTGTGTGTGTGTGTGTGTGTGTGTGTGTGTGTGTGTGTGTGTGTGTGTGTGTGTGTGAGAGAGTGTGTGTGTGTGTGTGTGTGTGTGTGTGTGTGTGTGAAAGGATGTAGTAAGAAATATAGACTGTGAGGCCGTTCTGTCTGAAAACAGGTATTTATTCATGCAATTATTTCTTATCAAATGTCTAGAGCGGCTACAGTTTAACATGTGTACTAAAACGTTAAATACATGTTATTAGAGTCCATGTCCACAAATCGCAATTAAAATATACAGTGTGCATTACGTGTGCTCAGTGTCGATTTCTAACCCAGTCTATGCCCTTGGTCAAGGTCATGGGGTCAGTATGCATAATGTTCTGGGGAGATGTCGATGAACGGACGTGGTGGAGCCCTCAGATGAGAACCTCGCTCACGCTGTCTCCACAACAAAGGCGATATTGTCGTCAGTATTCAGTCGTCAGGGGGGTTAGTAGGCAACTCATAACAGGCTCCACTGAATTCCACCAAAGTGACTCAGCAGCAGTGCAGTGTCTCCTCTAGTGGTTAAACCTAGCATAGATTCGTTCCCCTTGGACTGCTGATTTATGATTCCGTGATCTGACAAACCAGGGTGTGGCTGTGAGTTGGGACTCGAAATGAGCGGCATGGAGCAACGCCTTTACAGGGCCCAGAAGATGGGACAGCAAAAATGTTCATCCACATTTTCGCCCAAAAGGGAGATCATTTGATGACAGAAGAGAGCGAAACAGGTGGCTCTTTCCGTCATCAGGTTATCTTCTCTTACGGGCGAAAATGTGAATTTTGACAACGAAAAAGCCAAGAGATGGAGAGAAGACGAAAGATCCAAAGCAAAGAGAGAAAGAAGGAGGAGATTCAGAGAATGGAGGGATTTTTTTTCCACAATTGTAATCGAAAACACAATAAGCTTCTCTTTTTTCCCTCCCTCCCGAAAATAATGATTTGCCGAATTCTGTGTCTTTGTGGGATAGTAAACAAGAATGTTTTGCAAAAAAACAAAACTGCAAGCAATGTTTCAGTGATTGTGTAGGTGTTTACTCCAACAATCAACGCACCATTTTCGAGATACTCGAGAATAACCTCTTCGATTCAGAATCTAAAACGACAATGGAAGGGAAGCAATTCAAACTTTTGCTACAAAGATTTATCTTTCTTGCCTTTTTTCGTTGTCACCTTTTTACTCTTTTTTTAATTTTATTTTTTTCGGTTCGCGTCACATAGCGTTAATTTGAAAGTTAAAATCTACAGGAGATTGCAATGTTGTCAATCGCTCCATTTATGGCTAAGGGATGCAATCAGAACATTTTTGTTTATTTTTTTCTTTAGTTAAAATGTGCCATGATAAAATAATGAATCTCTCAGTTTATGCTTTATGCTTTGTGTCTTTTTATGTAATACTATTATGAATGTATTTATCGTAACATTCATGACTTTCCAGTGGAAAGCTTACATGTCTTGCAATGAAATAAAGCACATAAAAACATGTTGTGCTTGTAAGCTTTATTGAGAGAGAGAGAGAGAGAGAGAGAGAGAGAGAGAGAGAGAGAGAGAGAGAGCGCAATTGAACAATGTTTATTTCTTCAGGCACCCAGCCCTTAGAAATGAGTTCAAGTTAAAATAAAACTCAAAAGACACATACACTAACATCCACAACTTATCAGCTTTCTAGTGTGAGACTGTCGACAACATTTTGTCTTATCTTCATGGCATTAAACAAAAATACAGCAAGCCTCCTAATATTGAAAACAGACCCATTTCTTAACAAGACTGCATAGGGTTTATCGCCAAACTTAAGATACTTTTTACTCATATCATTGTACAGAATACATTTATACAACCCATTGTCCTCATCTTCTAAAACCTTACACATTTTGCGCATACAATTAGCATTGTTGTTGAAGGTTCTTTTGAAATAAGATCCATTGATTGGCAACACACTAATCCTCAGCTTTATCAAACAATCTCTAAAGCATCTAATGTCCACGAAATCAAACTACTTTTCACATTCAAAATTCGTTTTAAGTAACCTATGCGTTTGATAGATATCCTTATTCATAACAGACTCACTCCATTCTTGCATGTGCATGTCATTCATTCTCCGCTTAAGCAATGAAACTAAAGTTATTTCACATCCTGCTCAAGCCAGACATCCAAAATCAAAACTAAATAATATATTCTTTAAGAAGTTGCCCAACATTTTTTACCAGTTATCTAAATTTGCTAACATCAAGTATGCTTGCTTTGGCAAACGATGAAGTTTAAAAAAAAAGCACCAACAATGTCGGTAGGTGAAAATGACCTTATTGGGAAGGGGAGAGAGAGAGAGAGAGAGAGAGAGAGAGAGAGAGAGAGAGAGAGACAGAGGAAGAGAGAGAGAGGAAGATAGACAGACAGAATGAGAGGGACTGACAGACAGAAAGAGATTTGCTATACGGGTAAAACATAATTTTAGGCAGAAATGAGGGCGTTATTTCTCAATTAATCTTTTAAAGGAAATCGCCATTGTGTGTTAATATCGGAGTGCATTATTCAGATGAAGTGACCGTATTTTATACAGCTTTATTCCCCCTCCCCCGCCCTCTCCCCAATTCGTTTGAAACTAATGCAAAGCAAGTTTTGAAATGCGCGCAAGCCAAACGACTCGTTTCCCTACGAGGAAGCGAGAACTATCCCCTTAGTTTCTATACCCCAAGAAGAAGGTGTTCAATGACCTGAAGTGAGCTGGCTCTCTCGGAGGATGTTTTGCGCTGAGTTCAATGCTGTCTAGTTTAGCTTTTTTTGTATTATGAGTTTTTGTAAGAACACAAAGGCCCATGCGATTGATCGGAACAAGGACTAGGCTCCTCCACACACGCGTATAAACACACGCGCGCGTGTGTGCACAACACACACGCCCATACACCCGCACGCACGCGCACACGCGCACGCGCACACACACACACATACACATATATACATGGGTGCAACTACACAAAATGAAAAACAATGAAAGGCCGGGGTCCAGGGGTAATGTCCCCTTGCAGCTGAAGCAAACATTGATTTATAAAGGTATTTTAGTTTGCCTTTTCCATAATTTATACAAATGCTTATTTTGAAATGTTTGAAAAGTACAGTAGACACACAAAGATCTTGTTTGACAAATTTTAAAAAAAGGAACTTCCTTTTCTGGTAGAATTCAAAAACAGGAAATCCTTGTATACCAGGAAAAGTTGCACCCATGTATATAATTATCGCCGCAAACTGTTAAAGCACTAGATACAAGATAGAACTCAAAATCATAGCCCAAAATTTGAAGACTTTCACTGTTCACGAGATACAGCTGTTGCACTGCCCATCCGGGCATTGCCTCCAGTATTGTTCATAGCCACCATCTTTCAAGGTATTTATTAACAAATTCCTTTTCAAGTCCCCCTCTGCCAATAATCAAAGTGTAGTTTGTTCCAGACCGAGAGGACGTAAAGCACCATTTTTCATTCCTTCACTAGATAAAAGACAGACTGACGTACTGACATACAAAGAGAAAGGAGGGGGGAGGGGGACAAAGAGAGAGAGGACAATACAAAGAAAGAGAAGAAGAGGTACAGGCAGACAGAAAGAAAGGCAGAACCAGGCATAAAAAAACTGAGTAAAGCAGAGAGGGAGAGAGAGAGAGAGGAGGGGGGGAGAGAGAAAAAGAGAAAGGGTAAAGGGCCAGCCACACGTCCACTAAAATCGCACGACTGTACGACACGATTCGATCACGTGGTCTCAAAGGACAAATGTGATTGGCGCATCGGGATCACGTGATCGAATCGTGTCGTACAGTGTGCGATTTTAGCGGACGTGTGGCCGGCCTTTAAGTGGGCGATATAGAGCGGGAATCAATTCACAGCATACAGTGACAAATTCTTTATTTTATTGAGGAAAAAAAAAAGTTTGAAAACTTGTGTTACTGAACACAAGGCATAATCATCATACATACAAAACAATGTTGTTAACGATATTGGCCAAATACAGTACATTCCATACATAGAAAATCTGTTGCTATATAGACCAATATTGGCCAAGCAACGTTCAGACATACGATGATACTATTACTAATTTGATACACTGTACAAGTCTGAAGTCTGATACCATGTAACATTTTGATTCACAATGCTCAGACATCCGAGTTAAACATAGATTTACACGCACACCACGCACACACCACACACACACCAGACGCACATCCCTACGCCCATGCGCTTGTGCACGCTCGCATGCGTCCATGTGCATCAGATATGAGAATCCGAAAAATAATGAACGGACACACATATACATACGCTCGCACGCTAGCGCGCACATTCATACACGCACTACACACACACGTGCGCACGCGCGAGTGCATTTACACACATACATACACACGCACCTCCCCCCCCCCACACACACACACACACACGCACCTCACACACACACACACACACACACACTCACACTGGCATAGGCCAACCAACATACATAATACATTATGTGAATAGGCCTACATAATATTCACATGTGCGTACGCACCAAAATACATGTTTACATATGCTTCAAAGCACAATTATCATCATCATCATCATCATCATCATTATTATCATCACATCATCATTACCATCTTACGAGATTAGAGAGAGAGTCAAAACACTGTTCAAACCACGAGAGAGAGAGAGAGAGTGAGTAAGTGAGAAGAAAGAGAGAGAGAGAGAGAGAGAGAGAGAGAGAGAGGGGGGGGGGGGGGGGGCAGACAGACAGGGATATGGAAAGACAGACAGACGGAGCGATAGTGGAGGAGAGAGAAGAGTAGAATCATGTATGCTAGCCCTAAATATCAACATTGAGCTACGATCAAATCGCAACAAATCGCTTTGGAACACAAGCATATACTAGCAAACAATTACAATCTAGGACATAATTGTGGAGAGAGAGAGAGAGAGAGAGAGAGAGAGAGAGAGAGAGAGAGAGAGAGAGAGAGAGAGAGAGAGAGAGAGAGAGACAGAGAGAGAGAGAGAGAGAGAGACAGAGAGAGAGAATGTCTGTGTTTAAAAATGACATACATTAGAGAGAGAGAGAATGTGTGTGTGTTTATAAAATGACAGCCAATGTAATTACCCACATGTCATTAAATCCAAATATCAAATAATGCATTCAACTCACTAAACATGTAAAACACAACAAAGAAACTACGAACATAATGATATGGCAGAAGAGAGAATCGAAAGGGAAACGAGAATGTCGGACACACATAGAAAACAACAAGAACAACAAATGACATCAAAACACAGCAATTAAAAACATCAGATCTGATTATAGAAGTCAAGAGGCAAACAAAAAGAGAAGGTCAGAAATCTAGGCCTCCCCCCCCCCCCCCCCCCCCCCCCCCCCCCTATCGCCCCTTTTCTTCTTCTCTTTGGGGCCCACGATCATTAAATTGATCATTCTGGCACCCTCAGGAAAAAGAAGACCATAAAATAATACTCATCTCAACATAATTTATATCAGCTGTTCATAACTTTGCTTCATTCTAAATCGCGAAATAACTTAACACAAAGACTGTACAGGGGAAGATAAGCATCCGGTCTCTTTTCCCTATATGAGTAGTGAGGACAGAAACACTGGTTATGTCCCTTTGAAACGTGACACATTTTACACATCGATAGGCCAGTTGAATTCTCCGTTCAAGTTCCAGTCCGAGTTTTTGGATAGCCTCCACTGTGAATAGTGTACACGTCCGCACTAACGATAACTCTATCAGCCCGGTTCGCCGAGCTTTTAAGTAATCCATCTTACCCTTTTAGAATATCTTTGCTTAACACCAAAACATTTGAATTAAATATACATAGTTACACAGAGCTATTTCGTTTTAAAATGAACAACATTGTTTTACAAGTCCTTGCTTTCGTCGCCCAACGACAACACTCCCGCTTGCCCGTATCTTGCGGAAAGCACGGGCACACCTCCGCTTTAAAAGGCAACTTGAATCATAAACGGTTTAAAGCCCATTCGATGCAGACATGATGCAACCCATTCACAAGCCAATATTTGGAGTAAGTAATGTTGTAGACAAAGAGGCAGACAAAGGCAAAAATGTCACCTTCTTGGTGAAAGGAATGTCATAATGAAATGTCAACACCGGCATTGAACGTGTAGCGATTGTAGCCTTCATCCAGGGCCGGATCTCGGGGGAGGGGGGGGGGGTCTGGTTTCCGGAAACCCCCCTCTGCCCGACGTATGTACCTTATACAAGGGTGAAAAGTAAAACAATGACTCGATGTTTGCCTTAATAATCACTAAATTGCAACCTTTTCCGGGGGGGTTGCCCCCTGGGCCCCCAAAAGGGCACTACCCCTTAATCCAGAACCTATGCAGTTCCCTGGACCCCTGGCGGAACACCTCCCCCTCCCCCTTGCGAATCACTTGGTCCGGCCCTGTAAAATCATCTGTACATGCATGTTTAATCAAGGAATAAAGTATACGCGTCTAAATCAACATTATCAGCTTTCATTAATAATAAATTAGAAAGAAAAGAAAATGGGAAGTCACAGGCCTACATACAGTCTGCAAGTAAACTATGATTTTAATTATATTCCTTCAAACCGAAAATGCCTGTGTTTCCAATTCAGACTTTCTGTGTATTATTTTTGTGCATAATTGTGCTTGCTGATCACGTTGCCTAGTCGATAATTCATATTGGATTAGAACTGAAATCGGATAAACATTTTGCAGCTTTCTTCCTTAACTTTTCAATGCTGGTGTTCAGTTTTCACTGACTGTTTTTCTTTTTCAATGATGTATGCAAATGCTAAAAACTTAAACGTTTTGTGTTTAACAATGAATATGTAAAACAATTAACAAATTAACACAGTGAATGGCTGTTCCAACCAACCAGCTTACATTTACACACATTTTAAATATCGTAGTATCAATCACATAAATGTTGCGTATAACAGGCATATAACAATAACAACGGACCGCACAAAGTCTCTTCCTTTAGGACAGTTGCAATATCAATCACATGAACATGTTATGTAACTGTACATAATCATAACACAAGATCACGAACCTTGTTCTTGTCATCTTGATCAAATGTTGAGGATGTTTGATGTTTCTTTGTGGTGTTTCTTTTTGCTTTGTAGCAGAAAGGACCACAAAAATCTGCCAGTGTTTTGTTTAACATTTTCGCTCACTGACACAACCAAAATAATGAATGCTTAGAAACGAAATGTCGCATAACAAAAATGACAAAAAAACATCAACAGCTGCCAGTCTTTGTGATAGCTGTTTTAGAAAACATTCCCACATTTTCGCAAATCAATCAGCTCTACAATCTGATGATGTCAATCTTTGTGTATCACTTGGTTGTTTTTTAAAAATAGGTCTAAGTCTCTCAACGTGCGCACAGACCATGTATACGTACAAGATATATAATGTACGTACACACGTACATTACAGTTGAGTCACACGCTTTTCACAATGCCCCTGTCGAATTCGAAAAAGTAAAACAAAAACACACAACAAAACAAAATAAACCGTGTGTATGACACGCAACACTGAATCCACTGTTTGGTTTTATCCCCTGCACCAAATACATATGGGTGCAACTACACAAAATGAAAAAAAACCCTGAAAGGCCGGGGTCCAGGGGTAATGTCCCCCTGCAGCTGAAGCAAACATTGATTTATGAAGGTATTTTAGTTTGCTTTTTCCACAATTTATACAAATGCTTGTTTTCAAGTGTTTGAAAAATACAGTGGACACACAAAGATCTTGTTTGACAAAAAAGGAAATTCCTTTTCTGGTAAAATTCAAAAACAGGAAATCCTTGTATACCAGGAAACGTTGCACCCATGCAAATACACATTATTAGGACTAAGTTGGCGTCCTTGACGTAGCACAACAAAGGTTATGACGTCACGTTTGTCTGCAGGCTACTTGTCTCTGAAATCATCGATCACATTCACAAGCTTGCCGTTAAATCCGTTAGCATTTCAGTTTTCACCCGTGTTATAATAATAAAATTATACGAGACACTAAAATGTAGCGCCATTTTGTTTTGTGACTTGTTTTCCCTCCCCCGTTTTGTGGCATCATCGTCAGCATTCCCGGATGTATTTTAAGCAACAATCCATTAAAACTAAGATCGATTTGAAAACTAAAACCTAATAAAACAAATTGAACAGTAACGATAATAAAAGTGTAGGTGGGTTTTTTTCCAATTATATTTCCAAGGAAACAAACTGGATGTGCAGAACATAAGATATCACGCTGTAAGAATTTAACATCAACACCTTTCCAAACGAGCAATTTCTTTCTCTCTTTTTTTCTTTAAACAAGCAAGAAAAACATGATTACCTTTTTGATTTTATGTAAAAAGAGCTCACAACGGATTCATGCACAAAGAGATACACTTAGACACACAGAGATAGACAGACACACACACACACACACAGCCCCCCCCCCCCCCCCCCCCCCACACACACACACCAAGCTTACAAACACGCACAGGCCCATACCACCCCCCCCCCCCCCTCCCCACACACGCCGTTCACACTTTTCACGCACACGTAGAATCAAAATCAACAATCACTAAAATTTCAATCAATATATATGTTCATATAATCACAATTTGAACCTCAGAAACAAAACCAAACGTTAAAGTATGTTCGTCATCGCATTTCAAATGCACTAACTTTTCAGAGAGTAGGGGTACAAAGCTGGCTATTCACTGAGATTTTTCTTTCATGCTATATATATATATAAAGGTCTTTTGGAAGCCAATAGTGAATGCCATGCAACTGGAATAATTATGTTAAAACACATTGTATAAGCTTGTTTTGTTGCACTCAACTCAATCAATTTGTGTTGCTGCTAAATATGTTTTCAAATAAATATCGTTTACACCAGGTCTAGAGTAACAAATATTGTCGGCACAAAATGGTGTCCGGGATATTACTTCAATAAAGAAGGGTAAATCTTTTATTGGCAGGTTAATATTAGCAACTCGAGATAGTTTCCCCATATGTCAGATACCATTAGTTAACGCCTACAAATTCCTTCAAACATTAATTTTGTTCAGCTGGTTAGCGAATTAATTTTGGGTGTTTGTGGTTTCAAATCCGTTATCTTGTTTAAATTAAAGTTGTGCTTCGTCATTGTTGCATTTAAATTTCAGAATCCCCCTTCCATCCCTCGCTCTCTCTCTCTCTCTCTCTCTCTCTCTCTCTCTCTCTCTCTCTCTCTCTCTCTCTCTCTCTCTCACACACACCACACACACACACACACACACACACAGACAGACAGACAGACAGACACACACACACACACAGACAGACAGACAGACAGACACAGACAGACACACACACACACACACACACACACACACACACACACACACACACACATATCACTATAAAACAGAACATCCCTTACAAACTTCTTCAGCAACGTACTGGACATATACACACACACACAACTGAGTATTCTTTCAATCCTGTACAGTTTATAGTAACATCTATCATTCCTTTCATTTATAAGCTGCGCACATTAAGGCACACATTCATTGCATAAATATCAATAATAAAAGAAACAGGTACTATATACAATTTAACGTTGCCCATTATCCATTGCAATCTGATCTCACCGTACTCGATAACGTCTAAACATTAATTCAGACTTTGATCAACAGTTATCAAACTCTTTTTTTTTTATAAATCAGACCTGCGATAATCAGCCATAAATTTCACAAGGAGAGATCTATCTACTGTGATGATAAAGAGGGGGAAATTCGAAGTACAGGATTAGTCCTTTCATCCTTTAGCCTAGTGGTCGAATTTGCGTTTGCGTAGATAAACAATACACACGTGCATTTACACAAACTGGGCCAGACGTTATGCTAACAGAGTATTCCCCCTTTGTTCAATTTCGTTATCTCCTCTCTTCGCCTCACTATTTCATTCTTTGATTGGCCAAAATTCCTTTCGAGGCTTACCAGTTTGTTCTGTGTTGTGTGTTGTTTATGTGTAACATATTCAAGGCTAGAAGGCTATGACAGATGTTGATTTGTTTGTATGTTGTCCTTTCCACCATTGTTGATGTGTACTGTGTGGGTGGAGGGTCATAAAGGCGAACTTGGCGCCTTGTTTTTTGAGAATGATGCTTTGTTTGTCTCACTTTGGTTCTGACCCACGCATTGGTATCGTAATCAACTTTGGTGGAGGGGAGTTAATTAGAAAGAGAGTATCCCCCCTTTGTTCAATGGCGTCTTGGAAGTTTGCCATCGTTAACCACACTTTGTAGAGTATGACGACATTCCATGACAGGTCCTCGCCATGAGTTGATGTCTGTCGTAGTGTCATATGAAGTCATACACTAGTGCTGGTCCCAATTCTCAACTGAAAAACTCAGTTTTTCATAAACTGAAGAAGAGTATAAGTTAATTAACGATCACCCAGAATGACGTCATGATCTTGACATCATTCAACGACAATTTGACCACTGATTGCGAAGGACGTTTTCAGCCTTAGGTTCACTGTTTGTGTACTTGTATTTTCTTTAAAATCACCCATATTGTGAAATGTACATCACAACATATTGCTCAATGGTCAGTAATTGTGACTACACTCAGTTTTGGGGCGGTCAATTTTGCGTTGTATGTCTATTTACATCAGCTGATAACTTGTTGACGCCATAGCGTGATGATGTCAGCATGAACCAACGTGCAAGTCACGTGGCACGGGGTGTGGGTACTACGGTGACGAAATCGATGACGTATTGCACAGTGACGTCACGTGGCACCGAGGAGTGACGCTATCTTCCTCAGAAGTAGACGGTCAGCTCTGATTTCTGGTCGTGGGGTGCCACGTTGGTGTCAGGGTTCATCATCCTCTCCTGAAACTAAATGAACAACCAAGAAGACAATTCACACCCGTTGCATACACAGACATCACGAAATTGAACAAAGGGGTAATACTCTCTTTCTAATTAACTCCCCTCCACCGAAGTTGATTACGATACCAAATCATCTAGCAATGCGTGGGTCAGAACCAAAGTGAGACGAACAGAGCATCATTCTGACCCACGTAATGCTAGATGATTGGCATCGTAATCAACTTTGGTGGAGGGGAGTTAATTAGAAAGAGAGTATTACCCCTTTGTTCAATTTCGTTATCTCCTCTCTTGGCCTCACTATTTCATTCTTTGATTACACAGACATAGCGAGCTAGGGCCAACCACACGTCCACTAACATCGCACGACTGTACGATACGATTCGATCACGCGATCTCGATGCGCCAACCACATTTGTTCTTGGAAACCACGTGATCGAATCGTATCGTACAGTCGTGCGATTTTTGGTGGACGTGTGGCCGGCCCTTTACCCATAAACGCCTAGCCGCACTGCATACGATTTGACCCTAATACGATACGGATTGTGACGATGTCTGTGAGTCATGATTCACGTGAAATACTTCCGTCTAAAAAAATAACTCTAGTATTTCCATTCACTGTACTCATGTAGACCGCAATACGCGAATCTGATGAAATGTCCGATACAAAAATAAGATATTTGATCAGATTCGTGTACGGGAGACTACAAACACAGTGAACATAACTAGTAGGATTTCATCAGAGTTATTTAGACAGTAAAATTTCACGTCAATCATGCCTCACAAATGTCAAAATCGGATCGTAGTGACTCGAATCGTATGCAGTGTGGCTAGGCCTTAAGAATTGAAAATGTTCAATCCTCCGTTGAAACAACACATATTCCATTGGGATCTAAAGATGGTGGTTTCTTTGAACGATCAGACACACATATTGGACATTGGTAGATATAAAGATGGTGGGAACGATCCTGGAGGCAATGCCCGGAGGCAGTGCAACTCCAGGAAAGTCCCGAATTTTTAACGACACAGATAGTATTATGTCTGCTAGGCCTTAAGTGGGATGCAGCACAATCATAATGCCGTGTTCCAAAAGGCCCTCTTTTCTTACATCAGCACAATCATATGCCGTCATCTTTATTCGTGAACAAAATATTCAAACAATATCGACCAGAAATCGTTCATTGCTATTCAGAAAACCGTTTCTTCGAATGGTAATACAAGTAGCACGTTTTCTTGAACATTTTTTTAACATTGTGTGTTATTCGCTGGCGCTAGATTCTTAAAACATATGAATTTATTTAATATTTTAAGTTATTACATTACCGAATTCAATTAGGCCTAAGTGAAAGAACGTACTTTCACTGCTTCTATTTTTGGGGCATCGTTTAAAAATAAAAATGTGGATCTCTCAAAAACCTCTGTTAAAGCTGTTGAAAAAGCGTTTTATTATTTTTATATATTATTATTATTGTTGTTGCTGTTATCATTATTATTATTATTATTATTATTACTATTGTCATTTAAGAAAAACTAAACTGATTTTAACATACAACAAACAAACAACTACGCGACAAGTGTAAAGCGACTTTAAGTTTCGTTCTGACAAGCACGGGCTCAACACGTGAAAGGCTACATTAAATCGGAAAACAGAAAAATTAAGCAAAGAACCATAGGGGAAGACGGGGTAAAAAGCGCATGGGCGAGTAAGAAGCCCACCCCAATTATCTCATGAAATGAAGCAAATTTCAGTCTCATTTTGCCCATGAGACGAGCGTTTAATGTCTAGCATTCGTCTCATGGGCAAATTTGACTGAAATTTTCTTTATTTCATGAGATAATTGGGGTGGGCTTCTTACCCGCCCATGCGCTTTTTACCCCGTCTTCCCCTACAAATAAAAATAAAAAGAACTGACTTGTACAATGAACAAAGTAAGAGTAAAAACATAATCAAAGCAACCTTGAATGAGCAGTGTACCTAGTAGCTAACCAACTTGCATTTCGAGAGAAAAAGGTGCAAAGGCAGTACCAATGGACAGAGAAGAAGGGTGACAAAGGAAGAGGGTGGGGGGAGAGGGGGGGGGGGGGGGAGCTAGAAGAATTTTTAATAACATGAAGCAAACATTTCAGCATGTGCAGTTACAATATTGAAGTACAAACAACATTAAACGATTGTGTGTGTGTGTGTGTGTGTGTGTGTGTGTGTGTGTGTGTGTGTGTGTGTGTGTGTGTGTGTGTGTGTGTGTGTGTGTGTGTGTGTGTGTGTGAAAAAAACATACAAAAAACAACAACTATAAAAATTATTTTGATACGTGTGCGTGTTCGTGCCAGTGTTTGTGTGTGATCAATGTGTGTATGTATGTGTGTGTGCGCGTGTGTGCGCGTGAGAGAGAGAGAGAGAGAGAGAGAGAGAGAGAGAGAGTGTGTGTGTGTGTGTGTGTGTGTGTGTGTGTGTGTGTGTGTGTGTGTGTGTGTGTGTGTGTGTGTGTGTGTGCGTGCGTGTGTGTGTGCGTGTGTGTGTGTGTGTGTGTGTGCGTGTGTGTGTGTGTGTGTGTGTGTGTTGTGTGTGTGTGTGTGTGTGTGTGTGTGTGTGTGTGTGTGCGTGTGCGTGCGTGCGTGTGCGTGCGTGCGTGTGCGAGTGTGTGCTTGTGTGTGTGTGTGTGTGTGTGTGTGTGTGTGTGTGTGTGTGTGTGTGTGTGTGTGTGTGTGTGTGTCACGCGCGTTCTTGAGCGCGAGGAGTGAATGTAAAGAAGCAGTACAATAATGTATGCAATCAATCAAGAAAGAGAAGCAAGCTGTGGGCCATTGATTCTGTGCAAACACTCATGCATGTGGAATCATGAGTTTCCGAGCACCATATTTTTCGGACTCTAAGCCGATACCTTATTTCCCCAGACTGAGACCCCTGACTTGGAATACAGTATGAACTGCTTTTGTTTTAAACTGAATGTTGTGCATAGTGTGGGAGGTGCGCCTTAACCCTTTCACCGCCAAAGTCGCATTTTAGCACCACAGTGATTTAACACCTATGTCACTAAAAGGCATCAAATTGGGGTCTATTATCCAAAGACCCTATTGTCTTAGTTTTGGGAAGTAAGGATAGACCTTATTTTATATATGTCACAGAAGAATCCCCAATACTGCAGATGGAGTTTGTTCTCTACCCAGGTAACTTTAATGGACATTTTTGGCTGAAGTATGGCTGGCGGTGAAAGGGTTAAGCTCTAAAAAAAATAGGGTAAGAGAATTAGTGCGCACATTGAAATAACTCGTGCGAACACAACTCGTGTGAACATCTAAGCACTCAGTACCAAACATATATAGACAAACAGATATTCCATAAATTGGCGAAAACGTTTTTTCCAAACACTGTCACTGTGGCATGAACGAAACCTGTTTCTGTCTTTTCTTCTGTCTTTTCCTCTGTCTTTTCCTCTGTCTTTTCAGTTTCTGTCGTTTCTGTTTCTGTCTTTTCCTCTGGCTGCATGCGTCAAAAAGATAACAACATACACGTTACATGATAATAAATAAAAATAGGCCTCCTTATGACAAAAAAAGAAGATTATGGCCTAGGCCATGCTGATGCAAAACAATCAAAATGAAAGTGAAGAAGTCCCATTGCATAATAAAGACGAAGATGAAAGGAAAGAAAATAGATAACACAAAGTGGAAGAGAGAGAGAGAGAGAGAGAGAGAGAGAGAGAGAGAGAGAGAGAGAGAGAGAGAGAGAGAGAGAGAGAGAGAGAGAGAGAGAGAGAGAGAGAGTGAGAGAGTGTTTGTGAAGAGAGAGAGAGAGAGAGGTCTATGAAGCACTAGAATTCTAGAGATCTAGAAGAGTGCAGGGAGGGAGAGAGAGAGATTCGTGTGTTTGTGTGTATGTGTCTTTGTGACGGCGTATGTGAGTGTGAATGAAAAATATGTCTTATCAAGTTGGACATTTAATGAAAACTGCTGCCATAAGAACATATTCTTCTCCTTCGTTGTCGTTGATCGCACAGAGTTTCCAGTCATATGAGTGCAGATGCGTCGTGCTGCCATTATGCGCTTAACTAAGAACTAATTAGGCCCAGCATGTCCGTCTTCGGCTGGAAAATAATCTTTGTAAGTATTTTAGAAAAACAAGGCAGGAGAATGGACCGGTAAGGCAGAAAGATAGAAGATGACAGTAAGCAAAGGGAAAAGGCAGAGTCAAAGAGAGTGACAGATTAGAGGAATACCGTCCCTTTAAAGTACAAAACTTCCAGAAGGAAGGTGGGGTACCAATCCCACAGTGGACATTAGAACATAATATTAACAGTTCTAGCGTCATGTATGTTTTTATGTTCTTGGTTGTCCATTGCTTCTCAACCGACAAGAGGGGAGTAATTACTGTTGTTGTGTTTTCGAGTGGGCATGCGTTGCTTTAACGGAAACATCACCGACATAAGCTCTAAAAAAAGACAAACACATGGCAGGGTACTTGGCAGTGAATGTCTTCGCATTTGGTGGGAGTGTAGAGTGATGGGCTGGGCGAATGCATTCCCCCATGGCATGTGTTAGAAGAGTTTAAAGACCCGCCAGATCACGTGTCAAAATCACGACGGGTTTTCCCTCTTATAGCTGGTAAGAAATCTTGTTTTGACCAGGTTTGACGCCCATACAAATGCCCCCAAATTCAAACCGAAACATCATTTTAAAGAGCAGCCTCAATTTGAAGTTGGGGACATTTGTAGGTGGGTCACAGCTACCCAGAAAAAACCCCCCCCCCCCCCCCCAAGGGACTTAATCGTGGTGAGTCAGTGTGTCTTTAAAGAAAGTCATTGTCGTTCCCATTACTTTAATTAAACACGGACAACAAAACACAGACATCCAAACCGTACCGATAAACCGTTGTCCAAGTCGCCCCCTCCTCCCCCTCCAATGTCACTGCTGATGGTCTTGCCGAATGACGTAGTGCCGAATGACGTCACACCGTTACCCATCAGCATGGGCTTGGAGGCACTGTGGACAAAACGGCCAGTTGGACGACTGAGAGCAATGTTTTCATAGATAAAGTAGGCTTCGTGCGAATACGATTGTATTCGATGGATTGAATAGATAACAGGATTGAGAGATAGAACAAAAATAGGAACATTTTACAAAAAAGAATTACAATTACATTGAGAAACGCTAGGGCAGGAACACCGAATGCAGCAAGAAACTCACTTCTCTCTCTCTCTCTCTCTCTCTCTCTCTCTCTTTCCTCTCTCTCTGACATTTAACAAAGCATGTCATTGCTTATTCTATTACACATATAAACGCACAAACATATTCGTTAGTTCGCTCTCACACATCTCTCTCTCTCTCTCTCTCTCTCTCACACACACACACACACACACACACACACACACACGCACGCACGCACGCACCCGCACACACACCGTTTACACAAACATATGCCCACAACACACACACGCACCTTTACCTCACCCATCAACCATCCACCAAATCTCCACCCCTTCCTCACTCAACACCCCCACCACCACCACCACCAACAACAACAACAACTCACCACTCTCCTACCATTACCCTCACTCCACACACACACAAACAAACACGCCCGCCCTTTACCTATTATGGGATGTATTGAGACTCTCGGAACTGGTGGTGTTGTTGTCAGGGTACATGAGGCTGCTGGGGTTCTGGGAGTGACGGGCGGGCAGGGGGAGGGTGTCCCCGTAGTCGCTGGAGTCGTCGTGGCGCTGGTACATCTCCCCCGTGGGGCTGTGGGGCTGGAGGTGATTGTGAAGACTGTGGTTGTTGTTGTTGAAGGTGTCTGTAGCTTGGTAAGGGATCACTGCCGTTTCTGGTGAATAAAGAACATGAGAGATAAGCGGGTTGCCTTAATGGGTGTTCCATTGCTAAAAGTCCGTACCTCAACACTATCCAAGCTATTTTATTTCCCCATGAAAACTCAGTTGTGATCTCTATTCAACTGCTTGTGACATGAGTGTGCCGTCGTCACTATCAGCAAGCATTACATTGCAACCTATGGCCGAAGTACACGTTAATATCATTCACTCTAGTTAGCTATGGGGAAAGAGTGAAAAATGGTGCAGTCGCCAATCTTAGGTGTACCTTGGTCGAATAATATGGCCTACATGGTTGGAAGGGTTTCATCCGACCAAAATTACAAGTTGTGAACTTTGTACTCAGTCCTGTCAAAAGAAAACAAAAGATGTGTGGAATGGTCACAACCATTTTCATTCGACTTGGTTGTATACCATGACGCGGCTTTAACCAATACATTGCACTATAATATCAGATGTAACTGCGGTCGAACATGGCCTACATTTGCAAGCCCCAAAATGTGCGTTCAAATAGTTCTAGGCATTCTTTCTAGCGCCAAAACAAAGTTAAGAGTTGAAACACTGCCTGATATGAAGTGTCCTATGTGTTTTTCAGACGATACTTGTACTTTGCAGCTCTGTGACAATTTACTAATAAAAAAAAGTGATTAGTTGCATAATACAAGACAGAAAACCCCCATATATTGAGCGTTCTTTACAAATGATGGATTGGTAACTTCAACTTATGCTCCATGCTCCAAAGGTTTGCATAGTGGCTCTCAAAGTCTAATCTACTGTCTGTCTGTCATTCAGCTGTGTTATCCCTCTCTCTTTTCATTATTGCATCTTACCGACGCCGTAATTATCCCCTTGACATGAGGACTGTACTTGTCAATATCAATAAATATTATTCTGGAGCGTCTGAACTCACTCTCTCTCTCTCTCTCACTCTCTCTCTCTCTATCTCTGTAAGCTGAAGACATTACCCCTTATTGCCATTGCCATTGTCTCTTCTCACCCTCTCTCCCTCTCCACCTCTCTCTCTCACCTCCACCACCCTCTCTCGCACCCCAACCCCACCCCACATCCTCCCCAAACCTGACCGATATGAATCTCATCCATGTGGTTGTCGTTCTCCTGCCGGTCCTCAGGGAAGACGAAGGCAGGATTGAAGGCACCGGCCCCGTCCTTGAAGTTGAGCGGGTTCTCCTGTAGGGAGGTGGGCCCGTCCAACATGTCCTGTTGGTTTTAGCAATCAAACCCAATCAATCGCAATCACAATCACAATATTTGGGCCCATTCAGCATGTCCTGTTGGTTTTAGCAATCACACACAATCAATCGCAATCACAATCACAAAATGTGGGCCCGTTCAGCATGTCCTGTTGTTTTTATCAATCACTCACAATCAATCGCAATCACAATCACAATCTTTGGGCCCTTCCAACATGTCCTGTTGTCTTATCATCACACACAATTAATCGCAATCACGATCACTACAGAATGTCCTGTTGGTTTTATCAATCACGCACAATTTATTTATTTATTTATTTACAATCAACTTTGGCCTAATCTTTAAGCATGTTCACAATGAACAAAAAGTTGTTGACCAACACCCCCCTTGATCCCTCATCAATCACAATCACAATCATGAATCACAATCACAATCTTTGGGCCCGTCCAGCATGTTTAAAGACTGTTGGTTTTATCAATCACGCACAATCAATCGCAATCACAATCACAATCTTTGGGCCCGTCCAGCATGTCCTGTTGTGGTGGTTTTTTTATCAATCACACACAATCAATCGCAATCATCACAATCACATATTTGGGTCCGTTCAGAATGTCCTGGTGGTTTTATCAATCACACACAATCAATCACAATCACAATCTTTTGTTTGACCCCCCCAAAAAAAAGGAAATGCCTGCTGTGGTGGCACATAAAAGACCAATTATAAATCTTGATCAAAAGTTCAATAATCGTAAAGGACCAGCCACACGTCAGCTAAATTCGTGCGACTGTACGATACGATTCGATCACGTGATCTCGAAGCGTGAATCACATTTGTTCTTGGAGACCACGTGATCGAATCGTATCGTACAGTCGCACGATTTTAGCTGACGTGTGGCTGGCCCTTAAGACATCCACGCAAAACTCGCGCTCACGCAAGTCTGCATGCACTGAACACACACACACGCGCTCGCGTGCACACACACACACACACACACACACACACACACACACACACACACACACACACACACACACACACGCACACGCACACACACACACACACACACACACTTGCGGACAGCAGGCACACGCCCTTCAGCACACATGCACTCAAAAACGCACACACGTTACACGCACGCACACCACGATGAACAGTTAAACAAATCTGATTTACGTAAAAGAGGAACAAAAAGAAATCGTTCGCTAAAAAGCAATCACAGACCAAAAAAGGCTAAGAATTTTTTTGGGCACGTTTAACGTTTAGAATACCGAGATAACTCCCAACATATTAAACTATTAAAATTCCAGAGATATAACCTATTTCTTTAAATATAAATAGTTAATAAAAAAAAAAAACCTAAAAAACCCATTTTAGCCATGTAACAATGTAGTGTAGAGTGGCACAGTGGTAGCGCGTTCGCCTCGTGTCAAGTAAACCCGAGTTCGAACCTGGGTACAGGGGAAGTTTCCTCTCACTTTGCACTAGGCCTTACAGTCTGAACGTGGAGTCTTTCGGATGAGACGATAAACCGAGGTCCCATGTGCCCATGCACTTAGCACACGTTAAATCCAGTGGCAACGAAAAAGTTGTCATTTTGTCAAAATTGACCCCCGTCCCCTTTTTTCTTCCTCATCAGTCACACAAAAATCGCATGCAAAATAAAATTTGGGTGGCGCGCCTCTGGCTGCGACGCGCTCTCCAGGTGGGAGCAACCCGAATTTCACAGAGACGCCTCTGTGACTATAAAGTACCTAATACCTAATAGTGTAGCTAAAATGTTTACGTCAAGTCCATGGTTGATGTTCGACAAAGGTCATCCGAAATATTACCACGCTATAATTATGGGAGTTTGGGTGGGGTTTCTTTCAACTAAAAAAAACCACAAAAAAGAAAACCATGTAACACCTATGATATGCACAAACGATATGGGTGAAGTAGAAACCAATAATGTACTATTTCCCTCTCTTTCTTTTTCTGTCTCTCTCATCTTTCCTATAATTGTATTTTTTGTTTTTTTGTTGCTAGGTTTATTTGTTATGCTTATTCACTTAGATATGTCTGTACAAGATAGTACATGTTTGATTATAAATGATTGATGATACATTTGATTTATTGTCACTCTTGTATGTTTTTGGGTTTTTTCCTTTACATGTTTATTATGTCGAAAAAAGTATCAATAAAAAATAAGAAATAAAAATAAAATAAAAAAACAACAACAACATACTCCTTTGCGATCGTAGATCGGCAAAGGACAAAAACAACAACACATGTAACCACCTCTTCGTTGCTGTGGAAGTTCAGCGGGTCCAACCTGCTCCCTGGACGACCCGCGTTCTTGAACTTGAGGCCTCTGGGGTCCGGGGAGCGGTGCACCTTCTTGGCCTTGTCCAGCTGCTCCGTGGTTTGGTTGCGCCTGGTGCACGATACGAAGCGACCCACCTCCAGCGTTACTGTTCTTTGGCTTCCAGTTTTTCTAGAGTTGTTAGTG
>CM065681.1:79946903-79969403 GCA_017654935.2 Phymorhynchus buccinoides
CAAAAAAACTTCCACATTTTTGGGTTCTCAGAAACACATCTATCTCCTCATATTACAGATAATGATATTTCTATACCAGGGTATCAATGTATACGCAGAGACCCGAAGGGCTCTCTTGAAACTGGCCTATTAGTTTATATACACCAGTCCATACCATATAAAAGGCTTGAAACGTTAGAACAGCACAATGTAGAATCCATTTGGGTTGAGGTAAAAATTAAAGACTCTAAGCCATTCATTATTTCATTCATATACAGGAACCCTGCAGAGAACAGCATGTGGATAAATCGCTTCAGTTCTATGATGGAGGCACTCAATGACGATCCAAAGGATTTAATACTATTAGGTGATTTTAATATAGACCTACTAAAACAACACAATCAATGGAAAAATGTTTATGAATCATTTTATTTAAAACAGCTAGTTAAATCACCAACACGAGTAACCCATTCTTCAAGCACACTAATTGATCACATCTATGTTACAGATCCTAACACAATTACTGAAACTAATGTTCCTGTGTTTGGTTGTAGTGACCATTTCCCCATTTGCATCACCTGGTCCAAGAAAGGGGTCAGGATTCCTAGATTAAACCATAAAGTTATCACGTATAGAAATTTCTCAAAGTTTGACAGTGACAGTTTTACTCTAGATCTTTCCAATTCACCCCTATCTAACGTCTATCAAATTACAGACCCAGAAAAAGCTGTTGAATTTTGGTACAATGTCTTCTATACAATATATAATAAACACGCTCCTTTGCTAACTAAGAGAGTCAAATACCGTGTAAACCCCCCTTGGCTAACGAAACAAATACAACTGAATATCTACTACAGGGACTTTCTGTTATTAAAAGGCCCCCGGGAAGATTATAAAAAGCAAAGAAACTACGTTACATCACTTATTCGTAAAGAAAAGAAGAAATATTTTGTGGAATTAATTAGCCAAAAGAAAGACAGTAAAAATATTTGGAAAGCCATCAATCAACTAACGAACAGAAATACAAACACACACCTAAACTCTATTAGCAACTTATCTGCTGACGAATTGAACGTTCATTTTTCTACTGTCGCTAATAAGATTATAGTTCACGATCTATCCCAAGATAATGATCTCGAAATGTTAAAGGAGTTTGCGAAAAAAAAGAATATAGATTCTGAAATGGAAATCACTCTCATGAGTGTTCATGAAGTATTCTTTGCTTTGAAACACTTAAAGCAGTCTACCACCCGAGGGATAGATGGATTAGATAGTAAAATACTAAAAATTGCTGCGCCTGTTATTTCAGATACTCTCACTTACATTTACAATCTCTGCATTACAAAAAATACTTTCCCAACAATTCTTAAGCAAGCAAAAATAATTCCTTTCTACAAATCTGGAAGAACCGACGACCCATCTAACTACCGACCCATTTCTATTTTGCCTGTACTCTCAAAACCATTAGAACAACATATTTTAAAATGTTTATTGTTACATCTAAATAAATACAATTTGATTCACCCAAACCAATCAGGATTCCGAGCTAAACATTCTTGCCACACAGCCTTACTTAAACTGACAGAAAGATGGCTTTCCAACATAAACAAATCTCACTTTTCTGGAGTTATATTCGTTGATTTTGCCAAAGCATTTGATACTGTTAACCATAATCTTCTCATAAAAAAACTTACATGCTACAACTTATCTTCCAATGCTCTAGGCCTTATCTCATCGTTCTTAAACAATAGGCAGCAAACAGTATATTTAAATAACAAACTATCGAATTTACTTCCAACCAAATACGGTATTCCACAGGGATCGATACTTGGACCTGTACTTTTTACATTATATGTAAATGATTTACCACTGGCCATAAAGACATCATGCGATCTATTTGCAGACGACACGACTATTGACACAGGCAATAATGACCCAACCGAAGTATGCAAAACCCTACAGCACAACATAAATCTACTTTTAGAATGGACACACCTTAACCATTTAGTTCTACATCCTAAAAAAAAAATTCATGTTGTTAGCAACTCGACAGAAACGGCAAAACATAAAATTGTTACCATTACCTCCCATATACATTAATGCAGACACAGTCGAACAAGTCTCAAGCCATAAGCTGTTAGGCGTAACTATTGATCACAATCTTTCCTGGTCCCCACATATAAATGCCATTTCCAAAACAATTGCATCTAAAGTCTATCAGCTCAACAAGATTAAACATTTTTTAAATTTGCATACCCGTAAAATATTTTTCTGCTCATTTATTCAATCTACCGTTGATTATGCATCCACACTTTGGGATTTGGCAAGTCAAAATTCACTGAAATATTTATTCAGTGTTTATAAACGTGCTGTGAATGTAACTCTAAACAAATCGTCTTCTTTAGCCAGCGAGGACTACAAGTCTGCTAACATTCTTCCTCTTAAGTCCAGATTGCTTTATAACAAAGGGATTCTTATGCACAAAATTTTAAATGGTAACTCCCCACCTTCGCTAACAGCTAACTTTACTATTAATGAGTTTCGACACAGCCATAAATTAGATCTTCCTCTTCCCAGTATCACCCTTTATAAATCAAGCTTTGTCTACTCTGGAAGCTGGCTGTGGAATAGACTTCCTATCTCCTTGAAATATGAATCAAATTTTAAGAGGTTTAAACAAATATTTTACGATTTTCTGATGAATATCTCTAATACCTCAATATTGTCCCCTGAAATGTTTTGAAAAAGTTCGCACATATTCCCATTTCATTCGTTGCATCTAATTATTGTCTGTGTATTTTTGTATTTTTTTAAAAAGTTAAAACTTTATCAACTATTTTGCTTTAAAATATACCATGTTTGCACACGTGTGCTACTATATAATTATATTTTATGTCAATTGTGGCTAGATATTTGACATACTTTGTGTGTGCATAACTGTATGAAGGAATGTATTTACATGCAAGTATCTAATATGCATATCTCCAACTTTCTCGTATACCTTTTTTTGTTTTTGTTTTTATAACTTATTTTTTATATTTATGACACTTTTGATATTGTTCTATTTTATATGTGAAATGCGATTAGATTTTCTCTCTCTCTCTCTCTCTCTCTCTCTCTCTCTCTCTCTCTCTCTCTCTCTCTCTCTCTCTCTCTCAATTTTTTCCGAGTTTATTTTTATCTTCATGTTTATATGCTTATGATACCTTGTGTATAGAGGGGTTGGGGGTGGTGGTGTGTGTGTGTGTGTGTGTGTGTGTGTGTGTGTGTGTGTGTGTGTGTGTGTGTGTGTGTGTGTGTGTGTGTGTGTGTGTGTGTGTGTGTGTGTGTGTGTGTGCCTAAAAGAAGGATGGGGCAGACAATTATTTAGTTTAATTCTTTTGGTTGTTCTTTGTATTTATGTTTGGTTTCTTTTCTTCATTTTTTTTTTTTTTTTTTTTTTTGCATGAGGACTGGACGAAAAAAAGCATTGTTGCTTAATCTATTATCCTCAATAAAGAAAACTTATTCATTCATTCATTCATTCATTCATTCATTCATTCATTCATTCATTCATTCTCTCTCTCTCACTCGCTCTCTCTTTCTTATTTTCTCCCAATTTATGGATTGTATGTATGTGCATGATTTCATTGTTCTAGTTTACATTTATGTATTGATCAAAATAAGTATTGATACGGGCAGAGAGGCCTAATCAATAAAATCTTCAGACTTCGTACTCTCTCTCCCCCCTCTCTCTCTCTCTCCCACTTCTCTCTCCCTCTCCCTCTCTCCCCACCACACCTCTCTCTCCCTTCTCTCTCTCTCTCTCTCTCTCTCTCTCTCTCTCTCTCTCTCTCTCTCTCTCTCTCTCTCTCTCTCTCTCTGTCCACTCACAAAGTCTTGGTCAGTGGCGGACACGCTGAGCAGCACGCTGCCCACAGGCATGGCTTCGGACACGTAGGCCTGGTAGACGTTCCTCTCGAAGGTGGGGGCGTTGGAGTTGACCCCCTCCACCGTTATCACCAGCATGGCCACCCCGTAACGCGACGGGTTGTTCCTCTGGGTAGCCTGCCATGTAGCAAAGTTTCACCATTTTAGTGAGTTACAAATCGCTGATTGTCTCGACGACGTGTACAGCATAGTGCAACAAGACACACGTTCCCGTGGCAGTACACGTCGTCGAAAAAGATCCACCAGATCACGTGTCAAAATCACGGAGTTTCACGTGTTTTCCCCCTTATAACTGGAAATAAATCCTGTTTTGACCAAGTCTGGCCCCAAATTCAAACCGACACATCAGTTTAAAGAGCAGCCTCAATTTGAATATGGGGAAATGTGTATGTGGGTCACAGCAACCCAGAAAAAACCAAGGGACTTAATCGTGGTGCGTCACTGGGTCTTTAAAGAGCAGCATCGATCGCATACGAGGAAAGTCTGAATATGAGCCAGACCGACCTAGAAAAAAATAAGGGCTATGTGGGTCTTTAAGAAATCTTCCTAGCATAAGAGGGAATGTGACTTTTTAAAAATCGCTCATTTTCTCCACGACGTGTACTGCATAATGCACGAGACACACGTTGCGTCCCCGTGGCAGTACACGTCGTCGACAAAACAGCGATCTTTAACTCTCTATATAATTATTTAATTTTTACAAAAGGTCACCACCGACCTATCTGCAAGGAGGTCAACCAATTTTGATCGCACAGAGAGAGAGAGAGAGAGAGAGAGAGAGAGAGAGAGAGAGAGAGAGAGAGAGAGAGAGTGAGTCTGAATGAGAGAGGCCCAGAGAGAGAATGAGAGAGACATACATCCACAAAACATTAATTATTGAATGATTTACTGATTAGGCCTTAGGCCCATTTCAAAGAATGAGTACATAAAAGGAACATACATCCACAAAACATTAATTAATGAAAAGAATAAAAAAAGAAAGAATACAATATAACAAAGTGGCATAAAATGAGAGAGAGAGAGAGAGAGAGAGAGAGAGAGAGAGAGAGAGAGAGAGAGAGAGAGAGAGAGAGAGAGAGAGAGAGAGAGAGAGAGAGAGAGAGAGAGAGAGCGCAGAGAGCGCAGAGAGAGCACACATACGAACATGGGACATTAATCAAGCATTTTCCTACAAAGAAACGAACTTTCATCCGTATAAAAAAACCCATAAAAAAACCATGACATCAAAACAAAACTAAACTGAAACAAACTGCACACTATTTGCCTTTGCATTATTTTGTAATAATAATAATAATAACAATAATAATGGGAATGTATATAGCGCTCTTTCTCACATGAGCTCAGTGCGCTTTAAATCGATAACAAGAACATTAACCCTTTCACCGCCAGCCAATTTTCAGCCAAAAATTGCCATTATATTTACCTGGGTAGAGAACAAAATCCATCTGCAGTATTGGGGATTCTTCTGTGACATATATAACATAAGGTCTATCCTTACCTCCCAAAACTAAGACAATAGGGTGTTTGGGTAATAGACCCCAATTTGATGCCTTTTAGTGACATAGGTGTTAAATCACTGTGGTGCTAAAATGCGACTTTGGCGGTGAAAGGGTTAAACGCAAACAAATAATGAATCAGTTGCACTCCCCCGTTACATTGTCTATGCTGAACAATTCATGACAATGCAATGCAATGCAGTACAATACAATACAGTACAATACGATGCAATACAATAAAATACATTAGTATACAAACATCATTATTCTACCTACCTGCACCACTACAGACACTTTGGAAGGTCCCACAAATCCTATGATGAAATTGAATTTTACGTCCTCTCGACCTGGGAAGGCACATATGGGACATTCCCACAAATCCTATCAGTGAAACGTATCCCGTTATACTGTCTATGCTGAACAATACAATACAATGCAATACAATACAGTACAATACATTACGAACATCATTATTCCACATACCTGCACCACTACAGACACTTTGGAAGGTCCCACAGACCCTATCAGTGAAACGTATCCCGTTATACTGTCTATGCTGAACAATACAATACAATGCAATACAATACAGTACAATACATTACGAACATCATTATTCCACATACCTGCACCACTACAGACACTTTGGAAGGTCCCACAGACCCTATCAGTGAAACGTCTCCCGTTATACTGTCTATGCTGAACAATACAATACAATACAATACAATGCAATACAATACAGTACAATACATTACGAACATCATTATTCCACATACCTGCACCACTACAGACACTTTGGAAGGTCCCACAGACCCTATCAGTGAAACGTATCCCGTTATACTGTCTATGCTGATACAATATAATACAATACAATACAATGCAATACAATAATACAGTACAATACATTACGACAATACATCATTATTATTCCACATACCTGCACCACTACAGACACTTTGGAAGGTCCCACAGACCCTATCAGTGAAACGTCTCCCGTTATACTGTCTATGCTGAACAATACAATATAATACAATACAATACAATACAATACAGTACGAACATCATTATTCCACATACCTGTACCACTACAGACACTTTGGAAGGCCCCACAGACCCTATCAGTCGAACTTCTCCCGTTATGTTGTCTATGCTGAACACGTTTTGAGAACTCTGAGCATCTGTGTAGAGCGAACAAAAAATAGATGGTTAGGTATCACTTTTTTTCTATTTACTATCCATCATAAATAACAAACAAGGAAGAATCATCTGTTTATCAAATATCTAATAAACAAAAAAACATGTGCTGAATTCCGTTATTTGTACTAAGCATAACATTGTGTGTGTGCGTGCGTGCGTGCGTATGTGTGTGTGAGTGTGAGTGTGTGTCCGTGTGCGTGTGTGTGTGCGCGCGCGTGTGTGCGTGTGTGTGTGTGTGTGTGTGTGTGTGTGTGTGTGTGTGTGTGTGTGTGTGTGTGTGTGTGTGTGTGTGTGTGTGTGTGTGCGTGTGTGTGTGTGTGTGTGTGTGTGTGTGTGTGTGTGTGTGTGTGTGTGTGTGTGTGTGTGTGTGTGTGTCTGTAATAATCATTAGTGTCTTAAAAAATTAACAAAACAACCCAACCTTCATTCCATCAATCTACTCTTCTAATCCGATTGTAACTTCAAAAACGAAGTAATAAAATACCATATTATACTAAAACTCAAATCACCTACTGAACAGTTTTGTTGAAAACATTGTACCTGAATAGTGCCTGCCCATGTGTATTTTAATAATCAAATAATAAACTCAGCACTTTTATCATCCACTTGACTGAATAATTTCCAATTAACGCTGCTCCTAATTTGTGAAAAGTCATTAATATATTTTTAAAATAAAATTTGTTGTCTTAAATTCACCAACACATTTTAAAAAATCAATATTTTTGTCTAAATTCACCAACGTATATATAGAGAGTTAGACATAGTGAAAAGGACAGACAGACAGACAGACAGAGAGACAGAGAGACAAAGAAACACAAACAGACAGACACAAGATAAAAAGCTAATGGACTAAACAGTAGTATAATACACACGTTATGAGCCTGAGCACGTGTAAGGAGGTAGCAGTACTAATACATGACATTAAACAAAGGGGTAATACTCTCTTTCTAATTAACTCCTTTGTTCAATTTCGCTATCTCCTCTCTTGGCCTCACTATTTCATTCTTGAATACATGATATTATATACCAATGGAACAAACTACATACAATGATTGCATTTATGTGTGCAGTGGTTGTACACAAACCCGTATACATACATATATACGCCCAATACAAAGATATATATTTTTTGGCCATACAAAAGCATGTACATTTGGTTTCTTAATTTAATGGCTTAGAATTGTCAACAATATTTTCCAGCATGCAACATAATTTCATTTCATATATAAAAAATAAAAACGCATCAATGAATGACAACGAATCTGTATGTTTACAACAGCCATAATCATGAGCATGTTTAAGTAATTATAATATCCACGTTTCCAACAAGTATAAAATGTCTATTTCAGTATTTGAGAAAAAACAAACCTATTTAGTGACAGGAATTATGCCTACTGTAATAGTTATGCACACACGCCAATCCGAAAGCTGGCGTTAGTTTAGTTAGCAATACTACGGTACTTGCACCTTGATTATAAGGTATATTACCATCCTCATCATCATTATTATCATCATAAGCATTAATTCATTCAGTATTATGCATATCATTTCTGCTAACTATATTGTGATTATGTCGCCATATGTTGGTTAAAGAAACAACTAAAAACAATTCGCAATCTACATGCTTCTTATTGTTGCACAGTTGAAACGAGTACTTGGTGTTTTCATGACATTCTTTACATTAGCTGATCAGCAAAAACAATACTGCATCATACCATTCGCTTGAGAAAGTATTTGTTCCTTTTTTTCTTATTTTATTTTTAGGTGGTGTTTTTTTGGTTCTTGGTAATTATACGAAATAAAATAAATGGAATAATACGTAGTCTTATACAAACATAGCGCAATGAAAACAAGGGTTGAATGCGGACCTTTCAATAAAGGAAAATATCATTGAATACACCTAGCTTGTCAGTATTGTCCTTGTTTGACGACGCCATCTCCCGTTGCTTACCGTTGTCTACTACCTTTCTGCCTAACTGGTCCATTCTCCTGCCTTTGTTCTAGAAATTCTAACAAAATTCTCCAGCCGAAGACGGGACATGCTGAGCCTAACTATTTCTTAGCTAGTCGCATAGCGCAGCATGACGCATCAGCGCTCGTATAACGATAAACTGTCTGAGCTATCGACAAATAAAGAAAGAAAGACCATGCGATCACAATGGTAGTCTTGCACAACATTCACGCTTCAATATGATCTGTAATCAACCCAAAATAAACATAAGTTACGGATTGAGAGTATTCACTTGAGCATAATATTGAGGGGAGGGGGGGGGGTGCTTCTGGATTTTGTAGTGTCTTCATTTAGACCCGTGTGAGTAATGTTACGATTCAATGATGAGAATAATTATCTTCGGTGATGTTTCAAGAACAAGGAATAGTCATTGTTCAAACCCAAAGAACCCAAAATGTGCCAGTGAACAAACTTAAAGTAGAAACGTTGGAATGGTTGAGAAAGGTGAGAAAAGGAGACCAGACCCAAACAAAAACTAAAAAATTCAAAACTGAAAACAAGAACATTATAAATACACGCGAGCGCACGAGCACGCATGCGCGCGCGCATAGACACACACGCGCGCGCGCGCGCGCAATACTCAAAGGCGCGAACGCGCACGTGCGCACGCACTCGCGCACGCACACACACACACACGCGCGCTTGAAGGCGAAATGCAAAAATGAAATGGTGCAGTTTATTCACTGTCTCGTCTGAAAAATGAAAATTACTTGGCTGGCAGAACACACACACACACACACACACACACACACACACACACACACACACACACACACTTACAAATACACCTCGCCTTAATATTCATGCACGACCATGCGCACATGCGACATACACACTTTCATCATGCAAAACATTAATGGAAAGATTAATGGTTGATGAGTGTATTTATGACAGAAGCGGTTACTTTGAAGACACACAGAGAATACGGTTTGGCACAATGTGTAGCTTGTGTGATTCTTCTCAACCACTATTTGCGATTATAAAAACCCACTTCTGATTCTTATCATGTTAAGGAACAGTTTTATAATGTCTACTGACTGAACAGATTGAAAAAGCCATAAAAACTCAACGGGAAAATTGTAATACTACTTCCTCTTATGCTCTCTTTCGTCAATATGTTTTTTAATACAGTACAAACTGTTGCTTGAAAATGTCTATGCATTTGATGAAAACCTAATTCTATTAGATTAGATTGCAGATGGCTTTACAGTTATCATATGTTTAACACCAACAAATGTTGAATGCAGCAGGTGAGTGGCCTAAAAGAATATTGCTGAAATACAGTTCAGACATCTTTACCAGTTACGAACTACAGCCTCAAGAGGCTCTACATTAATCAACATGTGAACTAACCCTAACCCTAAATGAACTGTGCTGAAATACAGACATCTTTACCAGTTACGAACTACAGTCTCAAGAGGCTCTACATTAATCAACATGTGAACTAACCCTAACCCTAAATGAATTGTGCTGAAATACAGTTCAGACATCTTTACCAGTTACGAACTCCAGTCTCAAGAGGCTCTACACTAATCAACATGTGAACTAACCCTAACCCTAAATGAACTGTGCTGAAATACAGTTCAGACATCTACATCTTTAACAGTTATGAACTACAGCCTCAAGAGGCTCTACATTAATCAACATGTGAACTCTAACCCTAACCCTAAATGAACTGTACTGAAATACAGTTCAGACATCTTTACCAGTTACGAACTACAGTCTCAAGAGGCTCTACATTAATCAACATGTGAACTAACCCTAACCCTAAATGAATTGTGCTGAAATATAATTCAGACATCTTTACCAGTTACGAACTACAGTCTCAAGAGGCTCTACACTAATCAACATGTGAACTAACCCTAACCCTAAATGAACTGTGCTGAAATACAGTTCAGACATCTTTACCAGTTACGAACTACAACCTCAAGAGGCTCTACATTAATCAACATGTGAACTAACCCTAACCCTACCACTATATAATAGGGTTTTATATAAGTCTTCTTGTTGCCCTATCTCGTTATTGTTTTAATTTGTGACATTTGAGAATAAAAACGCTATTTAAACCAACAAGCAGGATAGGTTTATTTTTTTATATATTTGTTTGCAAACTTTTTAACTGAGAATACTACAACAATGTGGTAGATTTGAAACTCTTTTTTACCTATATGAATATAGATAAATAACTACTGGTTTAAACTTTGGTATAAGTGAATACGTAGTTGTTTGGAGAATCACACAAGGACTCGAAAATAAAATGAGTATGGCTTAACATGGAAATGAGATGGAATACGGGGGGGGGGGGGGGGGGGGGGACAAGAAAAGCGATTGTCATTCAAACAGGGCAGATAATAGAAAATACATAAATAGAGTGTAAAACACAGCACACAAACACCTGATTATTGACACATATTTAGGGCCAAATATAAATGATATATTGAATAAACCAACAACCTTTTACTTTTGGTCAGAAGTTAGCGTTGCGTTTTACTTCTCAATATTGTTCAATAATCCATTAATAAGCTTACGGAACAGATTATTTCATGAGAATAGGCATAATATAAATGAGAAGCGGTTAAGCAGAGCCATATAATAATCGAATCACATATTTTAAATCACAAATCATTCAATGAGACTTACGCTATTTATGCTAATACATGTGGAGCAAATTAAGAGCCTACCGTTGAATCAAATCGTTACAGCGAGGATATCATGATTATTGCTAACAAGCCAGATTTACGAATTTATGCCATAGCATACTGAACAGTTTGTCACACATTTGTTTGCATTTCCAGGCCACAATTATATTTCCCATTCCAGGAAGTAAACATTAAAAGAAACAAAAGCACAGGGGAGGCCATATTGAAACAACATCAAAATGGAAGCAAATTACAACAAGGTCAAAGGAAACGAAGCGAAAGGAGAACAATGAGTATTGCCAAACACAAACATGCCAAAAAAAAGAGGAAAAAAAGCAACGACCCAATCACCAAGCATTTCAACAACAACAAGAAGTCAGATAGGGGAAGACGGGGTAAAAAGCGCATGGGCGGGTAAGAAGCCCACCCCAATTATCTCATGAAATGAAGCAAATTTCAGTCTCATTTTGCCCATGACACGAGCGTTAATGTCTAGCATTCGTCTCATGGGCAAATTTGACTGAAATTTTCTTTATTTCATGAGATAATTGGGGTGGGCTTCTTACCCGCCCATGCGCTTTTTACCCCGTCTTCCCCTATATCGTCAGAATTTAATAAGCCAAAGAAAATTGAAATTCAAAGAAAGCCAAGATTTTAAAAAACTCAAGCTGAAGTGGGGGGAGGGGAGGAAAATTCAAATAAATCATAAGAGGAGTAATTAATTAAGCTGATTAATAATACATAACAAAAATACGGGATGGATGGGAATTGGGGGATTTCTTTTACCTCTGTAGCAAAGAAAGGACTGATCTGTGTTGAAGAAAAGACAAGCAGCAATGAGCACAACTATACGAGTGCAAAAAGACAAAACACTAATAAAGTGTGTGCACATTAGATCCGCAATCCGCAAGTTCCGTACGGAACCCCATGGGCTTATATGAGAAATAAGCGGATGGGATTGCGCATATGAGTTTCCACGTGTACTGTGCACACTCCTTCATATTACTTACTTCCAGATTTTTGTTATTGCGGGTGAGTTTCCGCACAGAAGTTTTGTTGTAAATGTGCACATGCCCTAACACTGAATGGTGGAGCGAGACAGGCAATAACGTCCAATAAATTTAAAGTAACATGAAATGAAACAATGAAGCTAACAAAGACACAAATGCTTCGTATCTTTTCAACTAAGGATGAAAACAGTACTACTTGGGTAGTTAAATAAAAAGAAGAAGTACAACTGACGACTAGCGAACAAAAACTCGATGATTTTTTTATATTTAAATAACACACCAAACATTATTTAAGCATAGAACATACTTTTTCGTATGGCTCCAACCCACCTGCGTGCGCATCTCGACCATTCCAACGGAAGTGTCGCCATCTTAGTCCTTATTTGTGTGTAAACAAAGTGAAAATGTTATCTAAATGTGTAAAGAAAACATCCAGATGTTATAAATACAGTTTAGATAAGTTTCGAATTGGAACAGCCAAATACGCAGCATCGATCTGGCATTTTTCAAAAAAAGGTAAGGACTAAGATGGCGGTCTCCCATAATATGGCGCTCCTTGTGGCCGGATATGACGACACGTGGGTACCAGCAATACGCATTTAGACTTGACTTACTTTGGTGACCAGAGAGTGTGACCAAGAGAAAAGACACACATTTAATTACTAAAGCAGAAACACTGTTGACTCTGAGCACACACAAACAAATGCAGCACCTTTCACTGTACCCTATGACCTCACAATGCTGAAGATAAACTGAGAACAGACAACGTACACTGTTGAAGGTACCAAAAGGCAACAACAACTTCAGTTGTCAACACATCACTCCACAACACATGGAAGCACGCACGCACGCACGCACATACACACACACACACACACACAAACGCACGCGCGCATACACACAAACGCACTTCAAATCGAGGCTACACTTCTGGCCGCTCTTTAAAATGATGTATTTTAAAAGCGTACAAAATAATAAACATACGTAATACAGACACTACAACAGACACGACGAGTATGCGGTGCTTCTTTTGATGAGTATAAGTAGGATACATAGTTTTAAATGTTTTCAAAAGATATAAAAAGTTACGAAATGGTGCAGAGATAACATTCTGGTTTACAGATTAAAATTATTGAAAAGCCAGGGGAGGTAACTCATGATTGGAGTGGTAAAAATAGACCGCGTGCCACAAACTATTGCGATTTCGCGCTTGTTTTGCAATGTGTTTGTTCTAGATCGTTAATTGATACCACAGGCAGTTTAAAGGCTATCACAATGCTAAATGTTTAACAGATGAAACCAAACGGGAAGCTGTAGCACGTTTATATTGTGTAGAGTTATAGAGGGGAAAGAGGGAGGGGAGGGAGGTGGGGAACAAACGGAATATAGTGCACTAAACGCTTAAAATAGCCTTCATTGTTATCACGTTTCGCACACATCAAAGATTTGAGCACTACAAAATGGATTTTTCAGTTCTCAAAAATCCACCCACCCTCCTCCATTCAAATAGCACAAACACACAAAATGGATGGTGCCGCAAAAACGCTGACGCGCTCTCCAGACGATGGCTGCTGCCCAGATTCCATCAAAGAGAACGACGATCGTGGCAATACTAAAGCTTGTATAGGGGTAAGACGGGGTAAAAAGCCCATGGGTCGGTAAGAAGCCCATGCCAATTATTTCATGAAATAAAGCAAATTTCAGTCACATTTTGCCCATGAGACGAGTGTCAATGTTTAGCATTCGTCTCATGGGCAAATTTGACTGAAATTTGCTTTATTTCATGAGATAATTGGCATGGGCTTCTTACCCGCCCATGGGCTGTTTACCCCGTCTTCACCTAGTGTAAAACATCACAAAACAATACTGCTTAATACAACAACAAAAAGACTGGCAACACTGGACATGTAACAAGGGATGTTGGGTTCTTACTGCGGCTCCACTTATGCCTCTTCAAGTAGGGTACGTCTAAAGTAGAAAGCAAACACGGGTTATTGCAAGTTTAGTGTGTGTGTGCGCACAGACAGTCACGCGTGCATCCTGAGAGTTTCATCCACGATTTAGTTCGACAGAAATAGAATACATCAGAAAAGTCACTGGAGACTATAATATTATTCAATGCAAACAGTATGCATACAAAATGTGATAGGCAAAAGAAACATTAAGCGCCATAATTATACTGGCCTGGATTCTAGTTCTAACCCTTGCGTTCAATTCTTCAATTCAGAAGAGAAAGCCGTTTTGTAAACCTTTCATTACTGTTTGATTCCGTTTTATTTCCTGTCGTTAATATTAACAAACTGGCAATTGAATTTTTTTTTCATTTATGTACAAAAGTAAAATATATATAAATGTGTGTGTGTTCGTGCGTGTGTGTGTGTGTGTGTGTGTGTGTGTGTGTGTGTGTGTGTGTGTGTGTGCGTGCGTGCGCGCGCGGTTGTGTGTGAGTGTGTGCATGCGTGCGTGCTTGTGTGTGTGTGTGCATGCGTGCGTGCTTGTGTGTGTATGCATGCGTGCGCGCGCGCGAGTGTATGCGTGTGTGCGTGCGTGCGTGTGCGTGTGTGTATCTAAGCCCACTTAAAACGTAAATACACAAAACCAGGAACAAACGTTTCCCCATAACCTCTTTACAGATTATATGAAAACCACTAACAGGAATTTTCAAAAACTTTTTCTCAAAATACTAAAATATTGACAGATGTACACAAATGGTGATGAGTTAGGCCAGATTTCACACAAGCCCCCAGCTTCCTTCTCAAACCCCCGGACAAAACAGAACACACAGCCGTACCCGTACCTAGCACACACCCTAGCTCTTCCATGCTACGACCATAATGCTATCTATATACCCCATACCACAACACTTTCTGTCCCATATCCATATCCTGCATTCCCCATGCCACATACTGTTTCTTCCCAAACGTGTCAAGCAGAAGCCTTCACTACTCATAAACTTTGTTTATTGACATTGAAAATACATGCAGTTTGCATATTTATATCGATATATATATGCATACATTCGTGTACACACGAAATGCGTGACGATGATAATATTTGCAGTATAGTGTTGTTAACGTGTGTGACGATTATTGGTAGGCTATACAGTGTGTTGTAGTACAAACGTGTTGCTGTTTTATATGATATTGTTCTATATGTTCTTTCCAGCACCAAGCCACACTCGTAGTAAGTACCTCCACACCCGTAGAAGGCCCCTGGAAAAACAGAGCCAGTGGGTTTCATTTCAATTCAACAACGCTCATGTAAGCTTACACTTCCCAGTAGAATAGTTATACCCGTATCCATATCCATACCCAACCGTTATACATTTCAACGCAACGGACCAGTCCCCATGCTTTCAACGAGTGCTATGTCTCATCGCGACGTATTTTTATGTTCATTCGAAAGGATCTGAAATATAAGGCGTTTAAAAAAACACTTTTAGACAGAACCAATCTTGTCGCATGAAAAGCATAAAATCAGAGGTCTAAAAGCCATTCATGAGATGCGTGTCTGCTTCATTATATAGCACCAACTCTTTATAATCGTGGGCTGAGTTTGAGTCTTCCAGGAACCCAACATATAAACGAACTCTACTACCCGTCATCTCATGTCATTTTTCTTGTTCTCTTTCCACTTGGATGAAAAAGACCAGAGCCTATATTCACATTGAGATAGTATGAGACTTGGTAATTATCTTAGGAGTCCTTCTAAAGTAGTAGGATTTAATAGCGACTTTAGAAGGACTTCTAAGATATCATGATGATACGTCTCATACTATCTCAATGTGAATACAGGCCCAGGACAATACCCGTTAATTCCCTGTTTTCTATTGACCCCCGTTACATCTTTACCCTATCCTTGTCTATTCGTTTATTCAACAGAGCTGCCTTTTCACTTGCGGTTCGTTTTTGTGTGTGGGTTTTGTGGGGGTTTTGTGGGGATAGAAACCAAGCAGGTTGTCAATTACATCTAATTCGTTCTTTCCGAGACGTCATATTAGCACAAACAAAGCCTGATAACTTATTTCTGTCCACTCATAATCACAACTTATCTACATGAAATACAAAGTATAATTATCACAAGTTTGGTTTACATACGCGAGGCTATCCACTCTTTAATTGAAACTAGTTCGTCTACCAACCTAGCCAGACCCTTTGATGTTTACTTAGACTTTAAACATTATGCAAGTGTTTTAAGTAATAAATACTGTCAAAGTTTGTTTTACAATATTTTTTACAGTTTTCAGTTTCTCACGGGAGCAAGATATCCGAGCAAATCTACAACAACAACAAACTAAAAGAGAGGAAAAGTAGACCGACAACAAAGCAAACTGTTTAGTATCCCAACATGACAAAACCTATTTTATATTGACCAACATATCAATGCAAATGTTCAGAAGAGTACGCACCTTTTGCTTCTACTAATGAAATAATGGAACATTTCAGGGAAATATTACAAAAAAATGATTTCGCTGAATTATGCCATTCTAACTTTCAGCATGCAAAGAGAGAGTGGGCAGACGAAAAGAGTTCAGAGTTAGGCACGCTACTGTGTCGGTGCGACCAAGTTTGTTCGAACTCATTTCAAGACACTGGTGAAACAGATAACTTTGTTAGTCAGAGAGTCACTGTACTAGGTTATGAAGCAAACAAGAAACAAAGACATGTTTTCAACGTTCAAGTCATTTGCAAACACGGCACTCTGTTTTTCGATTTTTTTTATGCTAACCGTAAATCAAAAAGGGTTTAAATTTAAAACAAAGAAGATACACTGGTTGTATCATAGGCATAAATATAAATTTGAAATAATTAAAGCGTTCTAAAAATACAATCTAAATATGTCCAACTTCAAAAAGAAAGAATTAATCAGGTAACTTAAAGACCCACCACGTCACGTGTCAAAATCACGGTTTTCACGTGTTTTCCCTCTTATAGCTGGTAAGAAATCTTAAGAAATCTTCCTAGCATAAGAGGGAATGTGACATGTGACGTGGGGGGCTTTTTAAATGAAACTGCAACACGAAAATACCTTCACACCGGAAAGAATCCGAAAACAAGTGCTACTCTCAAAAAGAGTCGATTCAAGTTATCACCGCACAAACGGAACTCACACAAGTAAATCATTATAATAATAATTCTACGTTTAAAAATGATTTTGTTATAAGTACATGATCTTAATATTAGCAACACACTGGAGACAAGAGTAACTACATATAATGAGATCACAATACAAATTTTTAGTTGATTCAAAATGTATCGAGAACTTAACGTAAATACAGCACGTTATCCTGTTAGCAACACACTAGACAAAAAAGTAAAACTATGAGATCATAATACAAATCAAGATTGTAGTGAAATCAAAATCTATGATGTATCAAAGCCATTGAGAGTTACAATGTAATCTGGGGCACACACTTACCATGGAAGGAGTAATAAACCGGTTCGTTTAGTGTAACGTCCTCATCTGCTGCGAAAATCTTGGGGGTGATATTCACCAGAGTGTTCTGAAGACATAAACCAATCAGTAAATCTTGGGGGTGATATTCACCAGAATGTTCTGAAGACAAAAACCAATCAGTAAATCTTGGGGGTGATATTCACCAGAGTGTTCTGAAGACATAAACCAATCAGTAAATCTTGGGGGTGATATTCACCAGAGTGTTCTGAAGACATAAACCAATCAGTAAATCTTGGGGGTGATATTCACCAGAGTGTTCTGAAGACAAAAACCAATCAGTAAATCTTGGGGGTGATATTCACCAGAGTGTTCTGAAGACAAAAACCAATCAGTAAATCTTGGGGGTGATATTCACCAGAGTGTTCTGAAGACAAAAACCAATCAGTAAATCTTGGGGGTGATATTCACCAGAGTGTTCTGAAGACATAAACCAATCAGTAAATCTTGGGGGTGATATTCACCAGAGTGTTCTGAAGACATAAACCAATCAGTAAATCTTGGGGGTGATATTCACCAGAATGTTCTGAAGACATAAACCAATCAGTAAATCTTGGGGGTGATATTCACCAGTGTTCTGAAGACATAAACCAATCAGTAAATCTTGGGGGTGATATTCACCAGAATGTTCTGAAGACATAAACCAATCAGTAAATCTTGGGGGTGATATTCACCAGAGTGTTCTGAAGACAAAAACCAATCAGTAAATCTTGGGGGTGATATTCACCAGAGTGTTCTGAAGACATAAACCAATCAGTAAATCTTGGGGGTGATATTCACCAGAGTGTTCTGAAGACATAAACCAATCAGTAAATCTTGGGGGTGATGTGTTCTGAAGACATAAACCAATCAGTAAATCTTGGGGGTGATATTCACCAGAGTGTTCTGAAGAAAAAAGAACAGTAAATCAATCAATCAATCAAAATTTATTGTCTTTAAAAACATAAAGAAATTCTTTGTCTGGCATGCACATAGAGCGCACATATAAACATAGAAATAAGAAGACATGCATAATATACAGTTAATACATCATACGAATTAAATTACAATGCAATATAAAACACTTGGAAGTATATACACACACACACACACACGAACACACACACACACACACACACACACACACACACACACACACACACACACACACACACACACACACACACACACACACACACACACACACACACACACACACACACACACACACACACACACACACACACACACACACACCACCCCGTCCCCTTCCCCACACATATTATTCAAAATCTCCACCCTCAACCACGCCTCTCCCCCATCACACACACACACACACACACAGCTAAACAAACAAACAAAACGCACGCGCACACGCGCGTATGCAGACACACGGGCAGGCAGACAAACACGCACGCGCACACATATAATTATGAACTCCACAAGAGGTAATCAAAGGGAAATAGTGTTAGACTTGGTTGTATTTTAGTAATTTGATCTGTCTCTGTCTCACCCCCACCCCCCCCCCCACCCCACCCCCCTGTCAATCCATCTGTCTGTCCCTCTCTATGTCTCTCCCCAATCCCAACCCTCTCTCTCTCTCTCTCTCTCTCTCTCTCTCTCTCTCTCTCTCTCTCTCTCTCTCTCTCTCTCTCTCTCTCTCTCTCTCTCTCTCTCTCTCTCTCTCTCTGTGTATCTATGTGTCTCTCTCCTTCTCTCTTTCTCTCTCACCATTTCAGCAGTCTCCAGGACGGACCCTTCATACAGTGGGCTGGAGAACACGGGGTTCAGGTCATCCTCGTCTGTCACACGGATCGTCAGCAGGGCCGAGGAATTCAGCTGGTTGTTGGTGCTCAGCTGGTTCTGAACACACACACACACACACACACACACACACACACACACACACACACACACACACACACACACACACAACACACACACACACACGCACGCACGCACGCACGCACACACACACACACACACACGCACACACACATACACACACACACGTACACACACGCACGCACACACATACACACACGCGCACACACACAGAGGCTTATCATTTACTTGTACAGTCAAACCTCTATTCTTAGAATTCCGCAAAAAGTCAAGAAAAATCGGTCTTAAATTGGAGGGGTCTTGTAACGGAGGTCTTGTTTTATACATAAATTATAGTATAATACATTACATCCATGTCAGAAAAAATAGTATAAAATGAGGTCTTTTAACGGAGGGTCTTATAATAGAGGTTTGGCTGTACAATGTGTGATCTGGCAATACAATTTTGACTTGATTTGACTTCACACACACACACACACACACACACACACACACACACACACACACACACACACACACACACACACACACACACGCGCGCGCGCGCGCGCGCGCGTGCGAATGAACCTATGCAAGACTGGACACGCCAATTAATACGCATAAACATTCAAGTAGCCAATCATACAATGGCATATATAAACAAAACAAAACGAAATCATGATTTGTTTCGTATAATATATGTGGAGTAAATTACAGCCTTATGATCAAGTTGTTTTAAGTATTTATAGCTTAATGTCAATGTGTCAGTGCTGACTTATTATGCTCACAACGTTTTACCAAATATTTGTTTTATGTCAGAAAATGTTATATTGCATGGGCAAATGCATTGTTTGGATGTTCGTAAAGTTATGTTTATGTTCATTTGTCAGTATAATTACCTGGCATCCAAAGTAGGCCCCCTACATTACTTTTGTGAGTAAGAACCATGTTATCTCTGTTACTTAATTTCTTTACACTGGAATGTTGGTAGTATGACCAAAGACAGTAGAAATTTCTATAGTAAGCTCCTTGACTATCTTGTTGATTTTACTGCATGTTTTTCATATTATAATGTTGCTTTTGTAAAGCGCATCGAGCATACTACTGTACGGATTTTAGCGCTATATAAAATAAAATAATAATTAGTATTATTATGTCAGGCTTCAGCTCTAGGCGTCTGACAAAGGAATGCTTCACCCTGGTTATTACACAATCACCGCTGTCTGGAGAATATTATACTCTACGCTATAAACGTTTACAAAGAATAAATAACTCACGCGTTCCATAGTAATCTATGCTTTAAAATGTGCGTTGTATGTTTCTCATCTTTCACAGACCGTCTTCATCTATACTAATACACATAACAAAAATTAATTCAATGTCTCTCTCTCTCTGTGTGTGTGTGTGTGTGTGTGTGTGTGTGTGTGTGTGTGTGTGTGTGTGTGTGTGTGTTTGCTTATTTGTTTTCCCTGTAACTAGTGAGCCGGTGCACAGATGCGCTTCAAAGTTTGTGTGGCGGCGTAGTCGTTGTAGAGTATCATGGTGCACAGATTGATCCCATAGAAATTATGAATCTCCAGTACAAATCTCCGTCAAGGAGGACTCACTTTTCTGTAAGATCGTGTATGCTGTAGTAGTAAAGGGTAGTAACTCTAGGGATTGACGGGCTGGGTTTGCTTACTTACTTCCCTTGGACTATAAACTTAACTGAATAAGACAGGGAGAGAGAGAAAGAGAGAGTGTGTGCTATGTTTGTGTGTGTGTGTGCGTGTGTCTGTGTGTGTTTGTGTGTGCGTGTGTGTGTGTGCGCGCGCGCTCGCATGAAGCAAAGCGAACGTTTTTGCTACCAACAGTTATGTATATTACAGACTTCAGTCATCTAAATCACCTATAACATTGCAATATATATATATATAAACAAAACAAAACTTGTGTGTGTGTACAGTAGTTGGTTACTTGAGAAAGTTTGCTTTTAGACAAACGAAAATTTGTTGTTTTTAATAAAACATTGACTGCCATGAAGTTTTGTGTAATGTTGTTTATTTATTTATTTGCTGTATATATATATATATATACATATATAAAGCAACTCACGGTGGCCACCACAGTGATGGTCATGTTGGGCAAGGCTTCAAAATCCAGAGGCTTCTTCAGCACCAGATTAGGACTGAGAGCATTGGGGAACTGGAAATAATCCTGAGAAAACAAATATAACCCATTAGGTAAAGGTCAAGATGTGCCACCCCCCTACCTATCTCGGTTAATTGTATTTTCCGTTATTGCCTTTCTTACCATACATAAAGCTGTATTTTAGGAACATTTTTAGCTAATAACAAATTTGGAATACTAACCCTAACCCTAACTGTAGCCCTAACCCTAAACCCTACCCCCCACCGTATAAGACGGAAAAACGCAACGAACCACAACTGTGACAAATCGCGGTGTACTGCAGTACATAGTGGGGGGTAGGGTTAGGTTTAGGGGTAGGGTTAGGGTTAGGGTTAGTATTCCAAAAAGGTAATTATGCTAAAAATTTTCCTAAAATACAGCTTTATGTATGGTAAGAAAGGCAAAAACGGAAAAATACATATTCATATTCATTAATTTGTCAATTCCACAAACACACACAGGTTAGACTAGAATTGACTAGAATTGAGAGCATCGTAACATAGAAAAATAATCACATACAGATAACATGACATCCCTGATAAAAACACTACGCATACACACACATACACATACACACGCACGCGGACACACACACTCTCACACACACACACACAAACCACATCATCAGGACTTTCCTGGTATTGCAGTACCTCCAGAATCGTCCCACTATCTTTATTGAATAAATGCCCATCCTCCCTGTGTAGGTCAATGGACGTTGTTGATGAACACGCATCACACACACACACACACACACACCACACTGTCACACACACTGGTCACACACACACACACACACACACACAAGGCACACCCTC
>CM065681.1:79984403-79999403 GCA_017654935.2 Phymorhynchus buccinoides
TTTGATTTTGTTATTGTTGTGCTACTATATAGGGTTGTTTTTTTTGCATTCTTATATTGCTTTGTCTGTGCTCATTTTCATATTCCATTTCTACTTTTATATATTTTTTTTTTCAGAGGGATGGATGTAAAAAAGCATGTTATTGCTTATTCTATTACCCTCTATAAATAAAATTCATTCAATTCAATTCAATTCAATTATCTCTCTCTCTCTCTCTCTCTCTCTCTCTCTCTCTCTCTCTCTCTCTCTCTCTCTCTCTCTCTCTCTCTCTCACTCACTCACTCTCACTCACACTCACTCACACTCACTCACTCACTCACTCACTCACTCACACACACCACACTCACACACACACACTCACTCACACACAACACACACACCACACACACACACACACACCACACACACGCCACACACACACACGCACAAGCACGTCACACGCACACGCACGCACACACGCACACACACACACACACACAAACTGTTACATATCATTTTGGAAACTAAAAAAGGGAGAAGTATCACGGCTCAGGTTTTATAATGATGTTACTAAAGAATATCGAATAGAACCGTACCTTTTTAGTACTATTTTGGATAGACAACGAAAACAGGCTCTATGTAAATTGAGAATTAGTGCTCACACTTTAAAAATCGAAATTGGTAGACACGAGAATATTGTAAGAGAAAACAGACTTTGCCAAAAATGTCATGAAATAGAAGATGAGTTACACCTTTTGAATACCTGCGTTATGTATAAAGAAGATCGTTACAAATTGATGGAAAATGTAGACAAACAAAGTTTAGAATCAAATGTTCAGTCTCCATCAGATATGATGATGTTAGATGAACTACAGCCATTTGTGGCAAAATATGTTAGTATTTGTTTTAACAAAAAGCATGAATAGTATTTTGCGTTGTTTGTAATCTTAACCTGTGCCTTATAAGCCTTTGTTTAGGTTTCATGGCAATAAACCAATGTTCAAATGTTCAAATGTTCACACCACACACACGCGCACGCAGACGCACGCGCACGCACGCACACGCACACACGCACACACACTGATCGTGGATTGATACGGGGTGAAATTGGCAGTCTTTTTGGTAACGGGGTAGGAGTATAAGCAAGCTGTAGGTCAGTTTACTTGGACTGCTTTGTCGAGTTCCTTACATTCCAGTCTGTGCCGTGGATTGTCTAGGGTGTTTGACAGTAAATATGGCGTTATTTGTTGGTATTTCGCATTGGTATTTGGTACTTCATAGTCACAGAGGCGTCTCTGTGAAATTCGGGTTGCTCCCACCTTATTTCTGGGAATGAATCATGATGGTCGTCACCATCATCATCATCATCGTCTTCATCATCATCATCATCGTCGCCGTCATCATCATCATCATCGTCGTCGTCGTCGTCATCTTCATCATCCACATCATATCATCATCATAGAAAAACAACACCATAATCATGATCCTCCTCATCATCATTATTATCATCTCTGTCATCAGCATTATATGAAGGATGTCTACAATCGTTGTCGTCGTCGTCGTCTTGTCATCGACATCACCATCTTATCCATCAGCTTGATTACTGCTGCTAATTGTTATTATCTAAAATAACAATGTTGTTGTTGTTATTGCTATTCTCAATTGAAAATTTTGAATTCACGATCTCAGCATAGACTAACGGAAACAAAAACTATTAATTTTAATGACATTCAAGATATTTTCCACTTTGAAGAATGTGGGTAAAGTCCTTTCCTTTGTTAATGATATTACACTCTGGTGCTAGCGGTACACACTTACTTGCAATACTGAAGAGAAACATTTAACACGTCGTGAACTGAAAAAGTACTGTATATTGGTATGTGTTTATTAGTGCCGTTAGCCTATACGGAAACACCGAAAGTGACTGTGGAAGGTAAAACTCAAATAACCCACTTTTTCCCATCCTGATCCAAACCAACTATCCATGCAGGCTCCTACGCACGCGCGCACACACATGCACACACACGTTCGTGCACGCGCGCAAGCACACACACACACACACACACACACACACACACACACACACACACACACACACACACACACACACACACACACCGCTTCCACCTCCACCGGTCCCTACCCTCCATCCAAAATATTACTTATAACATCTACTACGACAGTGACTTTCTAAAATTCGCAATCCACCCCACCGCCTAACATGTCTCCTCTCTACCTATACAATCATATACTGGTATTTTACCCACCCATTTCCAATAACCCAAGGCCTTGTGACAAGACACTAATGATAGTGATAGGGTTTTGCCCTCAGGACGAAGGGACATGGTTCTCTTTGCGCAACAACATCCAGTGAAGATGGTTACTGTACCGAGCTTCTGCTATCTTGTCATCTGCAATAGGGCAGGCGATAATGTGTGTGTGTGTGTGTGCGTGCGTGTGTGCGTGTGCGTGTGCGTGTGCGTGTGTGTGTGTGTGTGTGTGTGTGTGTGTGTATGTGTGTGTGTCACTATTCTCTCTCTCTCTGTATTACGTGTGTGTGTGTGTGTGTGTGTGTGTGTGTGTGTGTGTGTGTGTGTGTGTGTGTGTGTGTGTGTGTGTGTGTGTGTGTGTGTGTGTGTGTGTGTGTGTGTGTGTGTGTGTATGTGTGTGTGTGCATGTGTGTGTTTCTGTGTATGTGTGTGTGTGTGTGTGTGTGTGTGTGTGTGTGTGTGTGTGTGTGTGTGTGTGTGTGTGTGTGTGTGTGTGTGTGTGTGTGTGTGTCACTATTATCTCTCTCTCTGTATTACGTGTGTGTGTGTGCGTGTGCGCGTGCGTGCGTGCGTGCGTGTGTGCGTGCGTGCGTGCGTGCGCGTGTGTGTGTGTGCGTGCGTGCGTGCGTGCGTGCGTGCGTGCGTGTGTGTGTGTGTGTGTGTGTGTCTGTCTGTCTGTCTGTCTGTCTGTCTGTCTGTCTGTCTGTGTGTGTGTTGTGTGTCTGTCTGTCTGTCTGTCTGTCTGTCTGTGTGTGTGTGTGTGTCTGTCTGTCTGTCTGTCTGTGTCTGTGTGTGTAACAACATCGAATGAAGAATACTTGTAACAAGGTTTTGCCTATCTTGTCATCTGTGAGAAGGGTGGGGGTGAGGCGTCATACCCTAATGTACGCAACACTGCACTGTGTCGTAGTTGTTGTTGTTTTACTTTTCCAATTCCCATGCTGGAATTAAGCACAGTATAATACAACCATGCGCACAGTGGAAACAGTGGTATACTTTACACGTGCTTTACAGTCAGGAGCATAGGTGGGCCAATAGGAGAGTGAGAGCTGTACAATAACTAATTCCCTACGGTCATGGAAACTCATGGTGCAGCTTAGCTCATCCGAGTCGTTCCGGACATATATGTCCGGAATTAATAGATAGCTGTCAATTGGATGCATTTGCTTCAAGGGGAGTAAATCTGTGTGCATACCATACCTTGGTCACTTCTAAACTCGCTTCGCTCCCTTAGACCACAATTTTGCTTTTTGGTGGAAGACCGTGACTTTCAAACTACTGGGGCGGGCCCGGGGGGGGGGGGGGGGGGGGGGGGGGTGTATTAGCACTAGCGGTTAGTGCTTCAGCCAAAGGGATTGCTTGGCCTTTGGGGACCTTCCCCAACACCAGCTGCTCAGCTCTCAAAGCCTTTCCGCCGAGAGTGTGGGGGTGTACCATGGACAAGACATCTCCACTATAAACAGGTTCCAGCCCAGTCATCCAGAATAGCAGCTGCTCCCTCGTCAATCATCTGGCAGTCATACTCAGCAACGACAGATTGACATACATGCACGCGATCAAACAGACGAGAAGAGACAATGTGTGGATGTCAACACAGTCATGGGTGTTGAAGAATTGACAAACAAAACACCAGCAACACAATGGAACAAAAAACAAAACGCCTGGAAAGGCGGAAAAGTATGCAAGTAATGTGCATACAAAGAGTGATTTCTCCGCATCTGACTGAAGCCGGTTTTTTTTTTACTCCCACCCCTTCACTTACACTACAGGTGGGGATCATTGTGAACTCACTGCCTACTGTTACCATACTTAACACTTCCCACCTTCCACCTTTGCGCCTTCCAGGGGTACGTTGTTCATGAATACCCGGGTAGCGCTACCTGTAGGTAGTTTAACTACTATGGCGACTTTACCCTTGGGTAACGTGCGTCATGAATCCCAGCCCAGGTGGGAAGTGAGAAAGTTGGCTTCATTCTTTGCAAGGTTGGTAGGCTGCGAAGAAATCACTCTTTGTGACTTTGTTTGGTAATACCGAGTATAGAGGGGACGTGGGTCAACATGACTGATAAGTGGATGGGGTTGGTTGATGGGAGGGTGTGGGTGGGTGGTAGTATGGTTGGAGACGGTAAAACAAGACAAGCCATAATTTTGCTGTCACCGTTGATGTTAACATCCATCATAACGTAGGGACTATACCTATAATGGTGTTGTGTCTTTCCTGACGACTGCCAACACCACGACTGGAGGTGGTTTGTATATCCGTGACTAACATAACACTGTATGTATGTAATACAACGGATCGCTCCGTCTGTACTTCGTTGAAGATATATGGGTTTTTAAGTGAACCACGCGTGAATGACAGCGCGTCCACATACGCACTAGCTACAATGCAAATTCACCCGCCACCCCCCATCCCCCAACTCCCTACTCATTACTTACTCTCTCTATCTCTCTGTCTCTCTCTCTCTCTCTCTCTGTCTGTCTGTCTCTTTCTCTCTCTCCCTCTCTCTCTCTCTCTCTCTCTCTCTCCTCTCTCTCTCTCTCTCTCTCTGTGTGTCTGTCTCTCTCTCTCTCTTCTCTCTCTCTCTCTCTCTCTCTCTCTCTCTCTCTCTCTCTCTCTCTCTCTCTCTGTCTCTCTCTCTCTCTGTGTCTCTCTCTCTCTCTCACACACACACACTCTCTATATCTCTCTCTCTCTCTCTCTCTCTCTTCTCTCTCTCTCTCTCTCTCTCTCTCTCTCTCTCTCTCACTCTCTCTCTCAATTGCGCATCAGAGAGACAGAGACAGAAAAATGAGAACGAGAAAGAAAAACAAAGAGAAAGGCATGGCAAAAACGACGGAGAAAGGATAACTACAGAATTAGACAGGGACATCTCCATTTTGCCCCGTGCACAAACACTCCCAAAACAATCAAGAACAAAGCTCTTCTACTGCCACAATACAGATTGCGCCATTTTCAAAGCGTGGGTAGAGTTGGGAACAATGCAAACATAGATGATTTATCGTGTGGTGATTAGCTTTTTTCTTCTTCTTCTCCGTACGTTAAAAACAGTTGCCACTCGCTTCGGCTCATATTCACTTCGGCCCATTCATTTCGACCTAAGGCAATAGTCATTTCGGCCTAAGGCAATAGTCATTTCGGCCTAAGGCAATAGTCATTTCGGCCCAAGGCAATAGTCATTTGGGCCCAAGGCTATCGTCATTTCTATAACCTGAATAGTCATTACTATTCATGTGAGCCGAGATGGCAAAAATTACCATACCTTTGGGCCGAAATGGCAATTGCCTCGTGCCAAGATGACTATTGCCTTGGGCCGAAATGACCATTGCCTTGGGCCGAAATGGCAATAGCCTTGGGCCGAAATGACTATTGCCTAGGCCATATAGGGCCGAAATGACTATAGCCTTGGGCCGAAATGACTAATGCCTTGGGCCGAGATGACTATTGCCTTGGGCCGAGATGACTATTGCCTTGGGCCGAAATGACTATTGCCTTGGGCCGAAATGACTATTGCCTTGGGCCGAAATGACTATAGCCTTGGGCCGAAATGACTATTGCCTTGGGCCGAGATTACTAATGCCTTGGGCCGAGATGACTATTGCCTTGGGCCGAGATGACTAATGCCTTGGGCCGAAATGACTATTGCCTTGGGCCGAAATGACTATTGCCTTGGGCCGAAATGACTATTGCCTTGGGCCGACATGACTAATGCCTTGGGCCAAAATGACTATAGCCTTGGGCCGAAATGACTATAGCCTTGGGCCGAAATGACTAATGCCTTGGGCCGAAATGACTATAGCCTTGGGCCGAAATGACTATAGCCTTGGGCCGACATGACTAATGCCTTGGGCCGAAATGACTAATGCCTTGGGCCGAAATGACTAATGCCTTGGGCCGAAATGACTAATGCCTTGGGCCGAAATGACTAATGCCTTAGGTCGAAATGACTAAAGCCTTGGGCCAAAATGACTATTGCCTTGGGCCGAAATGACTATTGCCTTGGGCTGAAATGACTAATGCCTTGGGCCGAAATGACTATTGCCTTGGGCCGAAATGACTAATGCCTTGGGCCGAAATGACTAAAGCCTTGGGCCGAAATGACTATTGCCTTGGGCCGAAATGACTAATGCCTTAGGTCGAAATGACTAATGCCTTAGGCCGAAATGACTAAAGCCTTGGGCCGACATGACTAATACCTTGGGCCGAAATGACTAATGCCTTAGGCCGAAATGACTAATGCCTTGGGCCGAAATGACTAAAGCCTTGGGCCAAAATGACTAATACCTTGGGCCGAAATGACTAATGCCTTAGGTCCGAAATGACTAATTGCCTTGGGCCGAAATGACTAATGCCTTGGGCCGACATGACTAATGCCTTGGGCCGACATGAATGTACACCGAGTACAACACAGCTAGAGAGAAGGGTGTAACAGAGGAAGAAGAAAACAAACAGACAGACAGACAGACAGACAGACAAGGACAGGTAAGACAGGTGAGTGTTGCAATCCTTCATCTTGTCTCCGTGATCAAACGTTTCGCTAACATCTCACTGTCTGATAGGAATTGGGGGGGGGGGGGGGGGGTAGGGGAAGGGGGCGGTACAAAGTTTCCCTTGGGCGTTGTGATCGACGATCGACTTGTGACAGATACAGACAACAGTATGTCAAAACAAATGATGGAACACGCTACTAAAGCACTCAAGAAATGGGATTTTCCATATTGTTCTCTATCCAATATTTGTACTTCAACTCCGTCTTCCCCCCCATTTAATCTAACGTACGTTATGGCAGCTAAAAAATGTTTGCTTGATTTCAGCATGTTGATGATGATGATGATGATGATGATGATGATGATGATGATGATGATGATGATGATGATGATGGTGGTGGTGGTGATGACGATGATGATGATGATGATGATGATGATGATGATGATGATGATGGTGACCATGATGATGGTGACGATGATGATGGTGACGATGGTGACGATGATGATGATGATGATGATGATGATGATGATGATGATGATGACGACGATAATGTCGACGATCATGATGACAAAAGCGACCATCGTCGTCGGCGCATCTTCATCATCATCATCATCATCATCATCTCAATCACCATATATAGTCGTCTTCATTACAACTATCCCTAACATCCCTCAGTTGTATCATAATTTCTAAACCACGCGTGTAGTCTGTACCCACCAATCCCTTCAAACCTACGCATACATGACCATAAAACCAATAGATTTCCCCCGTGGGGATACCGGGGGGGTCTTTTGCATAAATAGTTCCCACACCTTCTGGAAGTTCTGTGCTTGTAACTTCCTCTAATCTGTCACTCTCTTTGACTCTGCCTTTTCCCTTTTGCTTACTGTCATCTACTATCTTTCTGCCTTACCGGTCCATTCTCCTGCCTTTTTTTCACGAAACACTTTCAAAAAAACATTTCCTTCAGCCGAAGTCGGACTTGCTGGGCCTAACTATTTCTTAGTTAGGCGCATAACGGCAGCATGACGCATCTGCGCTCATAATTGACAGGAAACTGTCTGAGCGATCGAAGAAGAAGAAGAAGAAGAAGAAGAAGAAGAAGAAGAAGAAGAAGAAGAAGAAGAAGAAGGAGGAGGAGGAGGAGGAGGAGGAGGAGGAGGAGGAGGAGGAGGAGGGAGGAGGAGGAGGAGGAGAGGAGGAGGAGGAGGAGGAGGAGAAGAAGAAGAAGAAGAAGAAGAAGAAGAAACCAATAGATTCAACAAACAACGGACAGAGACAAACGATACGTAGCTTTATCATGTACGTAATGCACAACGCATGATACAGTCAGCAAGGGGACGGAACCCGCAGTTGCCCCCCCCCTAGGGGCAAAGGGAGGCTATCCTCACCCCGCGTACTGACGAGAGACAAGAGTGATTGATCTTGAACACGGTCAGTCACACAATAACAATGCACAGGCGAGTTAGGGGACATCCTGTTTTGTCCTTGCCTATTTCCCACGACGAAAATGGAGTTTTACGTCCTCTTGGTCTGAATCAGACACATACGGGACATTTGTAAATACAAATATGGTGGGAACAATACTGGAGGCAATGCCCGGAGGCAATACGAAACCAGTAAAGTCCCGATTTATTTTTATTACTACAGATAGGTGTAGCGGTGACCACGCCTCGGTTAAACCTCATCGGCTATGGCACCGCCACAAGTAGTACAAGCCTATTTCCCACTTTTCACGTTTCGTCCTTTATAGCCTAGTGTATGCGGACATTCCGTGCGGAAACCCGTGCGCAATCCCTAAATAAGTAAAAGAAGGAAGGGGAAAAGATTTGCGCACGTGCCCGAATTTCCCCTAATCCGTAAATGTTTACCCTTCTTTCTTTCACTTACTTCTGGGTTTCCGTACGGAACTTACGCGTCTAATGTGTACACGGCCTAATAGTAAGGTTGCACGAGCTAGAAGAAAAAGAAAATGGGGTACTTTCGCCCGTTTTCAGTCTTTGATATTTAGAGAGAAAACACATCCCCATACCGCTGTATTGTGTACACTATTTTTCTAAATACCTGCTATGGTGTTTTTTACTTACTCGTATTCAAATCATTAGGTATATTGCTCACAGTCTTATGTAAACAAAACTTAAACGCTAAAACTTAATATTTATGAGAAATATCCCATTGATTTCTGTGAATGTGATCCACAAAATGCATTTTGACAACTGTATCTGGAAAACGATGGTTTTCATTCACGCATTAGTATAGGGCATAATGCTTTTACTTGAAAACAGGGAGTGCGTGCGTGCGTGCATGCGTCGGCATGTGTGTGTGTGCATGCATGCGTGTGTGTATGTATGTGTGCGCGCGAGTGTGTGTATCTGCGTGCGCGCGCGCGTGCATGTGTGTGTGAGAGCGTCGCTTGCGCGATTGCTTTTATCTTAACAAAATGTTTGGGCAGAAATGCTCTAAAATAAAAAGAAAAGGAGATCGGGAGAGGAAGAGAGAGGTTTAAAAAAAAGTCAACAATTTAGTGAGAAGGACGAAATGGGAAAAACACCAAACGGTACCAATCAGCTTGCTGGTTGTCGGACGCAAGGGAGACGGACAATGTGTGTTGCAAAAGAAAGGTAGGATAGGAGTGTCGGTCGTCGCATAGTTTTCACAAACGATGGCTTGGAGTCAAAACTAAATACGCGAAAGAGAATCTTTAGATAGTCCATTGACATATTATTGAACTTATTATGAAAACGTATGACTTGTATATATAAAAAAAAAGACAGCTGAAATATAAAAAGCAAAACCCCCATTTTATATTTCTGCAGTCATTGTTTGATACAAGTTATTACTTTCTGTAATAAATCCAATAATACGTCAATGGACTATCTAAAGATAGTCCGTTTTGACTCCAAGCCATCGAAGTTTTCTTTAACACACCAGCAAAGACGGTGGCAACTTTTTGTGGGATGACAAAAGGAGCAAAATTAACCAAAAGTGTGCATATAATGATCATGAAAAAGGAGGAATGAAAATGTTGAATGTATATGACTTTCTGTCCGCCATAAAAGTGTCATGGCTAAAAAGAATACTTTTGAATGGGTTTTTTTAACACACCAGCAAAGACGGTGGAGGCAAGGCAAGGCAAATGTTTTGTTTCATACCCACTTGGGGCACAGAAATATAAAACAAAGCACACACATAGTTAAACAATCAGAACAGAGTGATGTCTATACTAATTACTATCAGAAACGACGAACAATATCAACAAGTAAATAATATGTAACATCATGGACAAATATACCCGTACCATAATAAAGAGAACAAGACATGTGACATTTTATCCATATAAATCATCGACTAGAACTGTTTATAGCTGTAACTCAACGACTCACTGGCTCAAATATTTTAATGCATAGGCCACATGCCCCATTACACTATGCAATGCATCACACAAGGTTAAAAACAAAACACTGAAAGGAATACGAACTAGCTAAAGACAGTGGAGGAGAGAGAGAGAGAGAGAGAGAGAGAGAGAGAGAGAGAGAGAGAGAGAGAGAGAGAGAGAGAGAGAGAGAGAGTAGGAGAGAGAGAGAGAGGAGAAGAGATACCACAGAGAGAGAGAGAGAGAGAGGGGGAAGGGAGGGGAGACAGAAAGAGAAGAGACAGGCAGACAGACAACAAGAGAGAGAGAGAGAGAGAGAGAGAGAGAGAGAGAGAGTATAGAGAGAGTATAGAGAAGAGATACCACAGAGAGCGAGAGGGACACAGAGAGAGGGGGAAGGGATGGGGGAGGGACAGAAAGAATATGAAGAGACAGGCAGACAGACAAGAGAGAGAGAGAGAGAGAGAGAGAGAGAGAGAGAGGAGAGAGAGAGAGAGAGAGAGAGAGAGAGAATAGAGAAGAGATACCACAGAGAGCGAGAGGGACACAGAGAGAGGGGGAAGGGATGGGGGAGGGACAGAAAGAATGAAGAGACAGCAGACAGACAACAAGAGAGAGAGAGAGGAGAGAGAGAGAGAGAGAGAGAGAGAGAGAGAGAGAGAGAGACTGTATGTGTGTGTGTGTGTGTGTGTGTGTGTGTGTGTGTGCGTGTGTGTGTGCGCGCGCGTGCGTGCGTGTGCGTGCGTGCGTGCGTGCGTGCGTGCGTCGTGTCTCAGACAAACAGACAAACAGAAATAGAGACAGGGATAGACAAAGACTGGGAAACAAAACATATTCATATACACGTAACACGAAGACAGAGGGGGGAAAAAGGGGGACGAAGAAACAGACAGATATTATAGACACACAGAAATACGGACAACTGTAACATTACGCGACAAGATAAGGAGGCAGGCAGAAGAAAAATAAAAAACCCAAAACCCCCACCTGAAAATGTACTTCTACAGACATGCAAAATAAAGACTGAGACAGAGAGACGCGTGGAGAAAATAACGAATGTAACTAGAGAAGCTAAGGGAAAAATGACAAACGGGGGTCCTATTTCTGTTTTGTTTGTGTTTTAATCACAAAAAAGCATTGTCACGATCTCGCTGTCAAACCTCACTGGAATGTGCTGAATAATGCATTGCAGAACAGATTTTTGTGTGTGTGCGTCTTCCTATTTCAGAATGTGTTTCTATCTAGCTTTTTTGCACGCACGCACGCACGCACACGCACGCACGCACATACACATGCATATACGAACGCACAATGGATAGATGGATGAATGAATGAATGAATGAACGAACGAATGAATGAATGAATTACTTAATGGTCGATAGATGAATGGATTGATGAATGAATGAATTAATTAATTAATCAGTGGAGGAATGAATGAATGGATGATTGAACGAATCAATGAATGAATGAATGAATGAATGAACGAACGAACGAATGAATGAATGAATGAATGAATTACTTAATGGTCGATAGATGAATGGATTGATGAATGAATTAATTAATTAATTAATTAATCAGTGGAGGAATGAATGAATGAACGAGTGAATGAATGAATGAATGGATGATTGAACGAATCAATGAATGAATGAATGAACGAACGAACGAATGAATGAAATAATGAATGAATGAATGAGCAACACAAAAACTCTTAAAGTATCACATAGTTACACTATATAAGAGTTGTACCTTTTTCTTGGCGTCAACCATTGTGTTCTTTTTAGAGAGTAAAACTAATACAGGGAACACAATACTATGTAGCAAAACTCAAACAGACGGGGTGGATGGGGGGTGGTGGGGTGCACCGGGGTGGACTGGAGGGACAACTATGTAACAGTGGGTCCTGGCTCCACCTAACTATGGGATGCGCGACACCGCAACAGGTCTTTACCAAGTAAGCAAGGCGTGTATGTGATTATTATTATTGTTATTATTCTGCTTTTTAAAAACATACATGTGATAGTCATTATCCTGTCTTTTTAATAACACCTGTCAAAATTCCGAATTCCTCAGCCCCTGCTTTGTTAGGACTCTTAGTATTGGGACAATGGTACAATATACGCTGGGTTTTTTGGTTGTTGTTTTTCTCGTAAAGTATAATAATTATTCATTCTTTTAATCATCTCTATTCAGTTGTTTTTACGAAGCATGACACCAGCTTTCTTTATTAGAGCAGCTACCTTCTCTCTCTTTCTCTCTCACTCTCTATGTCCTCTCTACCCCCCCCCCCCTCTCTCTCTCTCTCTCTCTCTCCCCCCCCCTCTCTCTCTCCCTCTCTCTCTCTCTCTCTCCCCCTCTCTCTCTCTCTCTCTCTCTCTCTCTCTCTCTCTCCCTCTCTCTCTTCTCTCTCTCTCTCTCTCTCTCTCTCTCTCTGACTTATCGGCAGCATTACAACAACAACAAAACCATAAAAAAATCAAAACAAAACTTGGTTGTTTGCAAATTTGCTATAAACATTTTCACCAACCTTACTTCATTTTCTCTCTCTAAAGCGTTGTTTTCTATTTCCTTACAATAAAATCAACAAGCATGCTTCTCTATTCTTTTTTTCATATTGTTTTTATTTGTTTGTGTGTTTTTAAAAAACCGGACATCTAACCCCTGTAAACAGAACGAAGCTCTGTGAAGAACGAGTCACTCTTTGCTATTTGCCAATGTTCCTTTTATTTACAGAAACCACCTGCCTTACTTATTTATCTCCCAGACAAAAGGACAACAACAACAAAAATGTCCGGGATTAACAAACACACAATTTATACCGTGTCACCGTGAGCACAGTTATCCACCCGTATCGTATCGCTATTCTCAGTTTCGCTGCCTTTTGGTGGTTTTAAAGCTGTACTTATTTCCATAAACTGCAAAACAAAATATTTTAAGCTTAATTTTCGCCTCTTGGCACCACAATGATTTAACACCCATGTCACTAAAAGGCATCAAATAAGAGTCTGTCGACCAATTGCCTTATATTCTTAATTTTAGGAGGTAAGGATAGGCCCTATTGTATGTATGTCACAGAGGAATCTGCAATATTACAGACGAAATCTTTTCTCTACCCAGGTAGGTTTAATTGTAAATTGTGGCTGGAAAATGGCTGGCGTTGAAAGGGTTAAATTAAACTGTTATATTTCAATCAAAAGAGTACAATCCGTGTCCACAAGCTTTGAGCAATTCTACCAACTGAAATTTTTTGAAAACAAATTAAATATGTTGAAAGGTAACTTTACCAACAAAACAACGCAGTAACTGAATATTAATACCGATTAACTCCTAAATTGACAAGAACAATTTCAAGGTAGAACTCTATTTTTAAAGAAACAAACGTGACTCAAATTCAATTATTGTTTATAGAAGGTATACGAGGGGCATACAGATAGACTTCAGACTTCAGACTTCAGACTTCAGACACTTTATTTTACAAGGATAAGAATGTAGGCTGGGCCAAGTCTTCCATTATGTCCTTGATTCTAAGCATGCAACATATAACTAATACCATAAACCAACATTGACAAACTGCTAGACAAAAATAAATTGACAAGAACATTTTCAATGTAGAACTCTATTTTTAAAGACAAACGTGACTCAAATTCAATTATTGTTTATACAAGGTATAAGAGGGGCATACAGATAGACAAACTGCTAGACAAAAATCAAACTTTTTTGTATATATTGCTTGGAAATACCATTCGGCGAAACATGAAAGAAAGAAAGAAAAACGGTTTTTAAAAAAAAGTCGCTACAGCCCGCCATTATGGAAGAAGGAAGGGTTTGTAAAACATCTCATGTCCACCAGATAATTCCACAGTCGTGCCCTAATTCCCTTGTCTTCCCCGCCCCGCTATATCATTGGAATCAACGGCGCCAGTCCTGTAACACGCGTCTGGCGTTTCAGCCACATGATTAACCAGCTTATTCTACCTCACTCTGGCACCGGCCACAGGCCTCATTAGCGACAAGGCTACAAGCCCTGTTACACTCATGATGGGTCTGGTGTCTTGTTCAAAGACCACCAGACCGTTTGTTTCTGACTGTGGGTCTGAAGTAATCGGGTCACAGACCTACTTTACAACTGTATGTGTGATGTTTTTGTACAGACCCCGCTACTTCTATGTTTATTGTGAGTAAACATATATCTAGGTAGGTTGCGAACATGGATCTGGATGATTTTTTTTTTTTTTTTTTTTTTTTACTTGCTTCTACCACCGTGGCGCTGTCTACACGCCTTGTCAGAGTCAACAGCCTTAGGCCGTGTACACATTAGACGCGTACGTTCCATACAGAAACCCAGAAGTAAGTGAAAGAAAGAAGGGTAAACATTTACGGATTAGGGGAAATTCGGACACGTGCGCAAATCTTTTCCCTTCTTTCTTTTACTTATTTACGGATTGCGCACGGGTTTCCGCACGGAATCTCCGCATATATGTGTACACGGCCTGAGACCTACATTTTGAATACACTAATGACATACCGATTGTTTCTGGAATAGGGGCCTTTGCTCCGATTCATATCTGGTCACGGAATCTGTATGTATTTGTCATGTTTGCAAAGACTCTCGTAGTGACTTTTTGTTGTTGCTGTTGAGTGCCGGTTGTAAACCGGTGTCTGAAGCAAGCATCTACTACTTTAGCATTGTCAACAAGCCCGCTTCATAAGCGGTAGTAGGTACATTTTAGTACTCATCTTTTCCATCACTAAAGAAAAGACCACTTGGAACACTGAGTGCTTCAGATTGTTTTCTAATTCCATGGGTCAAAGAACAGAAAATGATGGGTCAATTTCCAAAACAATGGGTCAATAATGTGTCACTGTAGACCCTTTCGAACGTGAGGTTTGTT
>CM065681.1:80009403-80014403 GCA_017654935.2 Phymorhynchus buccinoides
GAAACATAAAAAACCATGAAACATTTCAAAGCACATGCATAGAATAAATGACAATTTATAAGAAACGAGAGAGAGAGAGAGAGAGAGAGAGAGAGAGAGAGAGAGAGAGAGAGAGAGAGACAGACAGACAGACAGACAGACAGAGAGAGACAGTCAGAGGCAGAGAGAGACAGATAGAGGAAGAGGGAGAGACTGAGACAGAGATCAAATGAATGAATGAATGAATGAATGAATGAGGGTGGGTTTTTTTTACTGACACAGACTGACAGACACAGAAACAGACAGGCATAAATAGACGTGCAGATAGACAAACACAAAGATAGACGAATAATTATACAGGTCCTTGCTTTGTTCTCATAGAACAGTAAAGGCACACACAAAAATGTCCCGAGCTTCCTTCCACCGGTACAGCGGATCAATAAATATATCAAAGAATAGCAGAGTTCAATAATCTGCATACAGCATGCACCTGCACAAACCACCTTGTACAGTTCACCTAGTTAAGCCGTAGGCCTACCTGGAATAGCGAGCAATCGGAGCAGTCGAAAAGAGCGCACCGCTAATAAGCGCGCGCCTAAAAGAGCGCATTTTGCATGCTAATAAGAGCGCGTGTTCATGCCAAAAAGAGCGCACGTGAATGTGTGGTTTTCGTGCTAATAAGCGCGCATAGGTGAAATCCTTCTCACCAGACATTTACCATTTGCACTCGTCTGTTTGCTAAACTTCAGTCTTCTTGCTGTTTTGGAGAAAGAAACTTTCGATATGTCCACGATTCAACACATCACCACGTTAGGGATAGGGTTAGGAATAGGTTTCACATCACATTTTACAACGCACTCTTTTTTACTTCCTCGATCTTTCTTAGGTTCCAAAGATGCGCGTTTATTGGACAAAACATTGCGCTCTTTCTAGCTTCATTTTTTTGTATGCGCGCTTTTAGAGAGTAGATAAAACGCGCGCTTATGGGATGCACCCCGAGCAATACTGTCTACTTCTGTCGAGGAAAACAAAAAAGCTTTGGTGTGAAAACGTCTTGGTGACTGGTCTCCACGACAACACTAATCTGTCATTGTCCGGCCGTCGAGTCCGACTATGACTTCCAAGATAGCAGAGGAGGTAGCAGCTATTCCAGCGGGCTGGGCTGAAGTTTCTTTATTGCACTATTTTTTTTAGTGAAGACAATATCATAGGCATTTTGGCTTTAGACAAAATAACTTCCACATGCATAGGGTAGGCGCTGTACTTGCGACGACGCGCTCTCCGGGGGGGAGCAGCCCGAATTTCACAGAGATAAGTCTCTGTGACTAGAATATACCAAAACTATCAAAAATACAGAAAGACAGACAAGACAGAAACAAGGATTTACACTACAACAGTACAAGCAACTTATGACTCTTAATGAAAGCTTTCAAGCGTGGTTACACGCATGTATGCACGCACGAGTATTAACAGTTATGCATGTGCGTATGCAAGTTTTATAAATCCATATTTCAACCTATCTTTTACCATAATAGCACCTGTTTTGCTGCCTTTATGTTCAAATATGTATGTGTAATAGTACGCCTTGCCATGTTTCTATTCTATGTTCGTGTATATATCAAGGACAGATTGGAAGACTAGGCGTTGCCTAAACTCTTTATCCTTGAAAAATAAAGTTACAGTTTTCAAATTTTCAAGTTTTCTCTGTGTTTCTATTTGTCTTCCCTGTCTGTCTCTCTGTCTCTCTGTCTCTCTCTCTCTCTCTCTCTCTCTCTCTCTCTCTCTCTTCTCTCTCTCTCTCTCTCTCTCTCTCTCCCCCTCTCCCCCCCCCCCCTCTCTCTCTCTCTCACCCCTCAGCGGCCATCAATACAGCCATTACAGTGGGGCAGAGAAAGGACCACGTCCATCAAGCAGTGGGGAGCATTGTCAGGGTGTTAATTACGGGAGAGGTTCCACACCTCTTTTCTTCTGTCTTCACGGTCAGCTATACTTGTTCTGAGTGAATGAAATGTCCTTGAGAATTCAGTGGGGGGGGGGGGGGGGGGGGGGAGAGAAGTAGCAAAACCCAGGAATTTGGAAAAGAAAACAACAAGCAAACAAATTATAAGATCGCCTAAACCAACCGGCACAACAAGAACAACGAGAGAGAAGATAGTCAAAGACAGAATTGTAAAAACTATCCTATGTGGGTAGCATTTCATGGAAAGTCTTTGAGACTTAGGCCGGGTTCACATTAGACGCGTAAGTTCCGTACGGAAAACCCTAAATAAGTGGAAGAAAGAAGGATAAAAGTTTACGCATATATAGGGGAAATTCGGACACGTGCGCAAATGTTTTCCCTTCTTTGTTTCACTTATTTGTGGATTGCGCACGGGTTTCCGCACGGAATATCCGCTTATATGTGTACACGGCCTTAATGAGGGGACTGAACCCAATAATTTTGAGAGAGAGAGAGAGAGAGAGAGAGAGAGAGAGAGAGAGAGAGAGAGAGAGAGAGAGAGAGAGCGTGAGTGAGAGAGAGAGAGAGAGAAGAAGAAGGAGAAGGAGAAGGAGAAGAAGAAGGAGAAGGAGAAGGAGAAGAAGAAGGAGAAGGAGAAGGAGAAGAAGAAGAGAAGGAGAAGAAGAAGGAGAAGGAGAAGAAGAAGGAGAAGGACAAGAAGAAGGAGAAGAGAAGGAGAAGAAGAAGGAGAAGGAGAAGAAGGAGAAGGAGAAGGAGAAGAATGTTCTACCTTTGTATGTTTACCATATTATTTATTGCCTTATTTGTTAAATGCTTTTTTTTCCATGATGATTTTTGTTAATTAATTATGCAGCTGTTCTTTTGTAATTTATAAATGTGTTGAGTACGCCCATAAGCTTTAGCTTGTTGTACTCGTGCGCTGAGTTATTTTTGTATCTGCATCAAATTGTGTAAATAAAGTTGTTTAAACCAAGAAGAAGAAGAAGAAGAAGAAGAAGAAGAAGAAGAAGAAAGAAGAAGAAGAAGAAGAAGAAGAAGAAGAAGAAGAAGAAGAAGGAACAGTGTTTGTAGACAGGCAAGGGCCTCTTTGACACAATGGAAATCAATTCCGTTTTGTCACTGTTACTTAACCTGAAGTTTGTTGCAAGTCATCCATGCTTGGATGTCAGAAATGCATAGCTAGCTGTGCACGTTGAATGATAGAAGAGAGCAGATGGATATCACAAGAAGTGAAGATGTGTTTGTCATCAGAGAATCAGTGATGAGAAATACCATGACGGTCAACAATGTCACAAAATAGTCTGAGTATATATAGGACAAAGAGAATGTGGCCCAGAACAGAGCCCTGTGGAACTCCATACTTCAAATCAGCTGAACCTGAGAAGAAACCAGTCACATATCGTCAGAAGATGTAAATAATATTTACTATTATACAGTGAATGGATCGAATTAAATGCACCCAAATATTACTTTCCAACCAAAGACAAGAGAGCGAATTCTTATTTCCTTGTAAACTGGTATAATTCCGCCAATGTTTATGCTATGTGACTTTATTTTGAACTGAGCACGCCATAATAAGCTTTGCTTGTTGTTCCTTCAGTTATGTTGTTGTTGTTGTTGTTCATGTTCTTTCCAAGATAAAACATTTAAACCAGAGAGAAGGTAAACAATACAAACAAACAATGGATGAAGGCAGTGCATCACAACTGTGGTGGTGATCGTGACAAGGAGACAGAAACTATAATACTACAGAGGGGAAAGGACAGACATGATGGATAGCTAATACAGACAGCATTGAAGGATAGATGACATGCTGGCAATAATGGATGGAACAGCTAGGTAGGTAGGCAAGCGTGTAGGTTCTCATTATTATTCCTGACAAACAAAACACCACATCGCAGTAACAACTGATCACCGGATCAATATATACTACTAAAAAACCCAAAAAGGGCCTCTCTCATGATTTTAAAATCGAAATTGGTGTCTTAAATGCAAACATTTCTTACCAAATTTCACATGGAGTTGTAAGATAAAGTGCTAAGCCACATGTTTTTGTCAAGTATCCAGATGTTTCTCGTCCAAACATGCTACACCACCCCCACAAAGAAACGCAAAACAGTCCTTTTTGGGTAGCCACGCTTTTGTGATTTTCAGATTTCGGGATGGCGTTATTAGTTGTGCTATTTTATTAAAAATAATCGCACGAATGCCATAATTATAATGACAGATTCTACTATATAAATAGTTGAAATAAACATCTTCAAAATTTGAAATGATTTGGGTGAGCCATCTTTGTTTTATGCGCTTGCAATCAAGTAGTCCGTGAAGTATTTTGTGTAGTATATGACTGCATAGACCTATCATGAGGGTCAAGCAAAGCACGTGAAAGCACCAGACCTTCTTGTGCACGTGCACGTGGTCGTCGTCGGTTTTTTTTCTAGGATGCAAGCAAAAATCGGCCTTTGGTGTAATAGTTGTGTGTGTGTGTGAGGGGGAGAGATAGATAGAGAGAGAGAGACGAGAGAGAGAGAGAGAGAGAGAGAGAGAGAGAGAGAGAGAGAGAGAGAGAGAGAGAGAGAGAGAGATCAGAGAGAGAGAGAGAGAGAGAGAGAGATCAGAGAGAGACAGAGAACGAGAGGAGTGTGTGTGGGGTGGGCATTGTGGGGGTGTCTTGGGGGGGGTATTTGTGTGGGCATTGTGTGTGTGTGTCGGGGGGGGGGGGGGGGCAGTGTGTGTGTGTGTGTGTGTGTGTGTGTGTGTGTGTGGTGTGTGTGTGTGTGTGTGTGTGTGTGTGTGTGTGTGTGGGGAGAGAGAGAGAGAGGGGTGGGGTGGATGTGTACGGCGGGCGTGTGTGTGTTTGTTTGTGTGTGTGTGTGTGTTTGGGGGTGGGGACGTTCGCCACGCACGTTTATTTGTAGTTGGTGTGTGTGCACGCGCGCGCGTATATGTGTGTGTGTGTGTGCGTGCGCCGCTCGCGCTCGCGTGTCTGTGTGCATGACGTGTGTGTTTGTGTGTGTCTTTGTCTGTGTGTCCGTGTTTGCGTGTGTCACGTGAGCATAGG
>CM065681.1:80024403-80034403 GCA_017654935.2 Phymorhynchus buccinoides
GGCACCGCAGGGGCACACAGGGGAGGTGCTGAGACATATGCTCAGAAGACAATTGCTCACAACCTTAAAACAACTGCTCACAAAAGAAAACAACCACTGAAGTGATTGTTTATGTATGTGCATGTGTATAAAGTGTATATATAGTATGTGTATGCCTGTCTGTCGTTTCTGACCATCTCTATGTCTCTCTTTGTCTCCTCTTCCCTCTCTCTCTCTCTCTCTCTCTCTCTCTCTCTCTCTCTCTCTCTCTCTGTCCATCTCTGTCTCTATCTCTGTCTCTGAGCACGATTGAAACTGTGCATGCTTATTTTTTCTTATTTATAACACTTCATGTCGTGTATTTGTCGTCTTTTTCGTTACAATTGTGAGCATTTGTCGTGTAAGAAAGTGTGAGCATTCGTCTTGATCATATGGGGAGTCTCCAATGTAGAACTTTCTATTGACAACTTTCCTGACCTTTCACCTGTATGCTTGAAAGTTCCGGTTTTACGAAGGCATCTGTGAACTGTAACATTGGTTGCAGGTCAACTCGTTCTTCTACCAACTCGTCCCTCTCCCCCATCTCTCTTGTCTGTTTGCTTGACTGTCTTTCGGGGACGAGTTGGCGAAGGGACGATTTGTCCGGTCACCATTGTGGTGCATAAATGCGACATTGGCGGTGAAAGGGTTAATTGGAACGGAAGTGAGAAGCATATTCTTAATTTTAGTAACACTAATGGCATAGTTGATAATTGTAAGAAGAAGATACAAAAGCATAACACACGTGCATGTAGACACATGTTGTCACACACAGACCACACACGCGCACGCAAGCATACACACACACACACACACACGCACACGCACACGCACACGCACACACACACACACACACACACACACATCGACACACGCGCGCGCGTACGCACGCACGCGCGCGCGCACACACACGCACACACTTACGTCCCTACATCAGCTATATCGTCACTTATAGTCCTTCTAGTCTCCCTTGTAGTTTTTCTTTTTTTCCCACTATAAGGGTTGACACCGGGGGGATCCTCTGATTGAGGAGATTGTGGATTCGTATAGGATTCTTTCTTTTTTCCTTGTTGTTGTTATGAGTGTTTTTTTCCCCATTGTTTGTTTTATTTCCTTCTCTACTTGGACTTGTCCATGTAATTTTCGATTTTCGGGACAAGGGGGGGGGGGGGTGGGGGGGGGGGGGGGGGGGGTGTAAAAATGGAAGGATGAGCAGTATTTATTTAAAGTATACAATTTTTTGGTCTTTGTCGGTACATATTGTCATACTTACTCGGAACACGTCGACACACGCACTCACATTCATAAACAGCACACCAAACGGAATGAATGAGTCAATACACCACACACTAGGTCAGACAGAAACCCTGACATTTTTGTATAAAAAATGACACTAAACGTTCGCCACAAAATAATGTCCATTGTAATAGTTCACACACATAAAAATGTGAGAGAGATGGAGAGAGAGAGAGAGGGGGAGGGGGACACAGAGAGAGAATATGTTGAAGAAAAGAAAAAAAGATGAGCCGCCTCAAAAAAAAAAAAAAAAAAAAACAATCATTAAAAAAGAAGAAAAGAAATGAAAAGAAAGGCGGGGACAGTGGAGGGTCAAAAAACAAAACAAAAAAACCCACTAATGGCAGCCACCATACGGCGTCCCAGGAAATCCGTGAATACATGCAGAAGGTAGAAAACAAATGTAATAATGTTTTCGTTGGACCCTTAATTTTTAGATTGAAAACCATTAATTTTGGAAACGGCAGTCACTTAATTAGAACGAATTGTGTAAAACGTCCTAATATCGAATTAACAGGCGATGTTTATCAACATTTCCGATGTTTCCGGTTTAACGTTTCTGGTTTAACTTAATACAATTCTGAGACTTGAGAATGTAATGAATGCTACCTGTCTGGTAGCGTGAAGAGCATTGATACTGGATGTATACCTTTTAAAGAAAATATGGAACATTAAGGTTTCTCGGTGAACAATAATGAACGTGGTTTGTCGTGACATACTATTGTATCATTACAGGGGAAAACAACGAAAGCAACAATTGAAACAAAAACGGTAAATACGCTAATCAGTAATATAAAAAACAATTAAACACACACACAGAAGAAAATGACTAACAGAACTACATAGGTTTTGTGGCAGGTTTTGTTTGGGGGGGTGAGGGGGGGGGGGGACAAACTAACAATTAGATGTAACAATACAAATGATGTCAATCAAAACCTTACCAAACAAAATACATACGCGTTCTGCGCTTGCGTGTCATTCAGTTCACACGCAGAACAAAGTCTTCGGGTTGAATACAACTTATAAATGTGTTTTTTTAAAGACCGAAAGGGTTACAGAGTACGTCCAAGGGTTAAAGAATGCCCTTCATAATATTGTAGCTCTTTTGCTTTTCGATACTGAAGTGTATCCCTAAATTGAAGCTTAAAACGGATGAATGGTCTCCATCTGTGGGACTCTAGAGCCCTTTTTACTGTCAGGTCCTTGGGGTGCTGAAATAACTTCATTCTTTCCGAAAGCATTGAGGTGGAATAATAGACTACGTGAGAAACTGAACCGGAGAGCGTTTTTTCTTCGGGTTTTTTAAAGATACACCCTGACGGATGAGTTTTTGTAAGAAACACGTCCAGATCACCAGGAAAACACCCTTTACAGAGATTGCAACACTCATTTTGCTCTGGTTTCCTATAAATCAAACCGTCAAATCGGCGATTCTTCCTTGGTGGAGGTGATGGAAGTCAAATTATTTCACCCAAAGAGAAGGCGTGTGTCGTCTCTTTTCTAATGGCCACCTGCGTTTAGACCAAATCGTTGGCACGAGAAATGTTCGCAATACAAGCCTTTTCTTTTTAAATTTGTATACATATTATCTAAAGGAGTTTCGCTCACAACAAAGGAAACAGCTCCTTCTTTTTTTTTACTGCACTACAAAAAAAGAAAACGCTTCAAGCACAATGTGTGACATCCACCCACCCCATCCAAAATGGCTACTCTCTCCGGCATCTCCGCCAAGGAGAAATCGCCGTTTTGACGGTCTAATTTCTAGGAAACCAGAGAAAAGTGAGTGTTCCGATCCTTGAAAAGGCTGTCTTTCTGGTGATCTCGACGTGTTTCTAGCAAAAACTCATCCGTCAGGGTCCACCTTTAAGACCCGATGCTCTGTTCTTCTCTTTTACGAACAGATACAAAACTGGAAAAAAAGACTGTACACTTGTCTTTGTGTTTCTGTGTGTTGGGGGGTAGATAAAACGTGTCCGCAAGTGTGTGTGTGTGTGTGTGTGTGTGTGTGTGTGTGTGTGTGTGTGTGTGTGTGTGTGTGTGTGTGTGTGTGTGTGTGTGTGTGTGTGTGTGTGTGTGTGCGTGCGTGCGTGCGTGCGCGTGTGTGTGTGTGTGTGTGTGTGTGTGTGTGTGTGTGTGGTGTGTGTGTGTGTGTGTGTGTGTTCGTTCGTTCTTTAATTTAACGTCTATCCACCTTACAGTGATCTTAGACACAACAACAACAACAACAACAACAACAGCAACAACAACAACAACAACAACAACAACAACAACAACAACAACAACAACAACAACAACAACAACAAAAGTATATGTATGATTATGTGCAAATGTCCGTTTAAGGGGGTTGTGGGTGTGCGTGTAGGAAGATACGAAGGATTGTTAATCTATGCATGCATATAATGTACATGAATAAATGGGGTGAGGGTATGTGTATCTGAGTACCTGTATGATTTAGACCCTATGTTAATGAAACGTCAGTGAAATACATAAACATAGACTTACTTCTAAATATTTAAAGGTGGGGGGAAAAAAAAAAAAAAAGAAAAAAAAAAAAAGAGAAAATAAACCAACGAAAAAAAAAACCCACAATAAATGAACAATATTAAACTCCAAAAAAGAAAAGTAAAATACTTAACAAGAACATCAAAGCAAAGGTCCAATTGGGCTCCTAATAAGTCCCCGAACAACTTCTAGAATCTTTGATTCATCACAAAGAATGTCTTCATAGGCTGTCATTGATGGTTTCGTGTCCAACAACCAAGCCGGTAAATAGTTTTTCAGATGTTCACAAAGAAAAATCACATGGAAAGGTGTAATATGATGGCCACAAATGCAGGTTACATTTTTACAGAATTTTGTTTTCAGTGCATCAAGCCTGAATTTAAAAACTAAACTTTTTAGAATGCGCCCTTGATGAAGACTTTGTCCTGTTTTATAATCTATTAGCTTTTTAAAGAATTTTCCTTTTTTGTTCTTTTTTATAGACGGTAGGGTCTCAGTTTGTCTTCTAAACACAGAATCCCAGGATGCTTTTTCTAAAAGACTGTAATTTTCATGTAGCGATAAAGGAATATGAACTTTTGCTAAACTGTTTTCAGTGGCTGCGATATTTTTTGCTAACCGATCAACTCTTTCATTTGCAGATAATCCACAATGTGATGGGATCCAACAAAAGTCAATAGAAGAACCACGCAAAGACAAAAAATGAATTAAATGGTGAATTTCTTATATAAGTTCTCCTCTCACTCTTGTATGGGAATATTTTAAGGCTTGTAAAACAGATTTTGAATCAACACAAAATAATATCTGAAAGATGGAAAATGGAAAACTAAGAAGATAATTTAATGCCATAATAATGGCAACAAGTTCTGCGGTAAATATAGAAAAATTCTTTCCTATATGATATGATATGATTTCTCTATTTTTAACGATGGAATGACGAATGCAGCACCTGATAAATGATTGTCAAGTACAGAGCTATCTGTATATATTTTGAGATGATTTACATAAGTTTCATTTATATGTGTCTTAACATATGTTGGTAGCAAAGGCCCATCACATTTTCTTAAATCTGTGTATTCAATATCATAAGAAGCATTACCAAGTTCCCATTTAGGAATTGTGCTATAAGTTATCTGACGGGCTACTTTTCTGGGTTCAACACCCGCATCTGTAAACAAATCAGACGTATATGAGCCAATTGTTTTCAGATAATCAATTTTCTGTGCCCGCTTAGGAAAGTCTATTTCTGATTTTAATTGAGTTTCCTTTACACACGAATTTTGTGTTGTATGACTTCTTAGAATATATTTTGCTGACGCAAGTTTCATATTTTCTTCAAATGGTAATATTCCAATTTCTGTGTAAGTTCTTATTGTTGAGGCATGAACAGGAACACCCAGAGCTAACTTGTAAGCTTTACTGTCAATGCTCTGCAACTTTTTGATTAAATATTTTGGGGCTGAAAAAAAAAATTCCTGAGCGTAAGATAATTTAGATCTTACAAGTGCAGTTGCTAAATGTGCAAGTACTTTACTATCTTTTCCCCATGGCTGTTTACTTACCATTTTAAGTAAATTTAAAGCTTTTCTGGCTTTTGTCAGAACACTTTCTAAATGGTAGTTCCAGCTCAATTTAGAAGTTAAATTTACTCCTAAAAATTTTACAACTTTTTTATATTCAAGGCGCAATCCATCAATTTGAAAAGAAGGTAGAGGGTTAGGGTCATAGCCAGTATTGAAGAGAACCAAATGCGATTTTTCAGGCGAAAGAGCTAATCCGTTTTCATTCATGTACTTACTAATTTTGTCCAGTTCATTTTGATATACCTTTTTAATATAGTTAATTGATCTAGCAGGTGTATGTCTTTTTAGAGTAACTTTCATCCATATGCAGATGTCATCAGCATATTGTACTAGTTCAACATTTTTTGACACTGCTTTTGGAAGATCGTGCATCAAAATGTTAAAAAGGATTGGAGCTATCACAGCTCCTTGTGGTATTCCCATTTGGAGATGTCTTTGGTTGGAATACACATTACCTACCCTAGTCTGTATTGTTCTATCACTTAAGAAGGTTTTTAAGTAATTGTACATACACCCTGAAAGGCCTATTGATTTAAGTTTATTCAGAAGTTTTGAATGCCAAACTTGATCGTACGCCTTTCTAATATCGAAAAAAGTGGCAAGTACATTTTTCCTACGGGAAAACTGATGTTTGATCTGTGAAGTAATTTTTACTAGATGGTCAACCGTTGATCTGCCTTTTCTGAAGCCAGCCTGGTGTATTGGTATTATACCATTTTTTTCACAATAATGTTCGAGTCTTTTAAGAATAATTCTTTCCATAAGTTTTCCCACGTGTGACGTAAGCGCAATTGGTCTATAATTATTTTTATCTGATTTTGCCTTACCCTCTTTAGGGATAGGGGTTACAATTGATTGTTTCCACAAAGATGGTTGAACCCCTTCAGACCAACATTTTTGAAAAATGTGTGTGTGTGTGTGTGTGTGTGTGTGTGTGTGCGCGTGTGTGCGTGTGCGTGTGCGTGTGCGTGTGCGTACATCTATTTTATTCGTGCGTTTACCAAATATCATATTATTATCATAATTCGAAAGAGTATACCATTATCATATTATTGTCGAAAACAGGATAGACCTATTGTTTTTTCTTTGTTAACGAGATATTACATGAACATTACAGTATAAGTATTTGAGGGTGAAGGAGTTGTTTTGTGCATCAGAACTCAACAATCAATTTTTTAGATTCCTAAAATAAATTGCTAAACAAAGTAGGTGAACAGGACTTTTCTTAATGTTATTAATTTCGTAGCAATTTTAGAAGATGTGAGGTAGAAATATAAGTTGATAAATTTATGACAATGTTCTTTGGACACTTTGTATAGGTTGCTATATAGATTACATGCTTTACTTGTAATCAAAGAGCATGACATTGCCGTGTCAAGAAAATAGAAACAAAACTCAAACTCACGAAATTACAAAATACAATAACCTCAGAGACGCTACATCATAGACATAACATCAAAAGACATTTATTGACATGTGAAGCTAATTATCCCATATGTTAAAGAAAACACATTTTCTTGCATGCCACTTTAACAAAATGGCTCATATATAAACCCCCTAATATTTCAATACATCTCGTTTAAACCCTATGATGTTTACCCCTGGGCAGTATAGATAGTTGAAAAGTTGAACTCTTCATCGGCAAGAGAACATTGACAGTGAGGGCTTGGACCTGAGCGAACCAGCAAGAGAGAAACATAGTCAAAGGCTAAAACAAAACAAAAGAAACGTATGGGTGAGGGAGGGGGGAAACAGACACAGAGAGACAAAGTAGTAATACATATCTGTCCATGTTTTGAAAACCCCTGGTGCTATGTTTCCGACCATACTACCACCCGCACTTCTGAAGCTAATTACCCTACGTGGGGTGGTTTTGTTTTATATAAAGGAAACGCATTTTCTTGCCACGTTAATTAACAACATGGCTCATATATATACCCCCCCCCCCCCCCCCCCCCTAATATTTCAATACATCTCGTTTTTAAAACCCTATGCTGTTTACCCCTGGGCAGAAGAGATATTTGAAAAGTTGAACTCTTCATCGGGCAAGAGAAAATTGACAGCGGGGGCTGGGCCTGCAGCCAGACATTAAACTACAGGAATGCACTCCACGCCAACACGAGGCCCATTCATCAATCAACCGACAGTGCGAGTTAAAAACCCGTGGGGATACCGGGGGGGTCTTTTGTATAAATAGTTCCCCCACCTTCTGGACGTTCTGTGTTTCATACTTATACTCAACTTGTGGCGGTACCATAGCCAATGAGGTTTAGCCGAGACGTGGTTACCGCTACACCTATCTGTATTGTTAAAAAAATCGGGACTTTACTGGAGTTGCACTGCCTTCGGGGATTGCCTCCAGTATCGTTCCCACCATCTTTGTATTTACAAATGTCCCATATGTGTCTATGACCGAGAGGACGTAAAACACCATTTTGCGTTCGTTGGACGTTCTGTGCTTGTAACTTCCTCTAATCTGTCACTCTTTTTGACTCTGCCTTTTCCCTTTGCTTACTGTCATCTACCATCTTTCTGCCTTACCGGTCCATTCTCCTGCCTTGTTTTAAGAAACGCTTTCAAAAATATTTCCTCCAGCCGAAGTCGGACTTGCTGGGCCGAACTATTTATTAGTTAGGCGCATAACGGCAGCATGACGTATCTGCGCTCATAATTGACAGGAAACTGTCTGAGCGATCAAAGAAGAAGAAGAAGAAGAAGAAGAAGAAGAAGAAGAAGAAGAAGAAGAAGAAGAAGAAACCAAGGAGGCGAAGTAAAAAACAAAAATGCATCCAATATCATCCATTTTGGGGGGAAGACAGAACGGGTAGAGTTGTGGTTTTTTTAAAGCTAATGTATTGTTGAGGGAACGAGGGGAGAGAGAGAGAGAGAGAGAGAGAGAGAGAGAGAGAGAGAGAGAGAGAGAGAGAGAGAGAGAGAGAGAGAGAGAGAGAGAGAGAGAGAGAGAGAGAGAGAGAGAGAGAGAGAGAGAGAGAGAGAGAGAGAGAGAGAGAGAGAGAGAGAGAGAGAGAGAGAGAGAGAGAGAGAGAGAGAGAGAGAGAGAGAGAGAGAGAGAGAGAGAGAGAGAGAGAGAATACGAATACGAATACGAATGTTTTATTGGGGGTAAAAGGGATAAGCTACAACAGCTTCTTTGCACCTGGCCCTCTCACACACACACTCACACCATGCACCGGGCAAAGAAAAATTGACATAAACACAATCAACTCAAGAAAATGAACAAAAAATGGCACATGAGATAATTAAAAAAGAATCAAAATGGGAATTAAAAGCAGAGAGAGAGAGGGAGAGAGAGAGAGAGAGAGAGAGAGAGAGAGAGAGAGAGAGAGAGAGAGAGAGAGAGAGAGAGAGAGAGAGAGAGAGAGAGAGAGAGAGAGAGAGAGAGAGACAGACAGACAGACAGACAGACAGACAGACGGACGGACGGACGGACAGACTGACAGACAAAGAAAGAAGCTACAGTCATTTGTTGAGGAGCAAAAAACTGATGGAATGCCATCGACAGTCCATGTTCAGTCCTAAAACATAAAATGTCACCATCCTCTATAGATACGAAAGCCAGACGCAAGGAATGATGCAAAAAGTCTATATGAGTGTATGACCTATTAGGCTATAAACAAGTCATCTCTACGAATAGACACGCGATTAAGACAAACTGCTCAGTAAAGACGTTATCTTGTCAGTCTCTTGCTTCCTTGACTTTGTCCTTCCTTGTTTCGCCACCATGACTAAAAACGTTTGTCCACTTAGGGATATATAATGTAAAAGTTGTTATTGTTGTTTTGGTATCTCGACGTGTTTCTTGCCCAAAACAAAGTATCCGTTCGAGTGCACCTTTAAAGCTTTGTCTTTTGTAAATGACTATGCCTCTCAAACTAGGAAGCGTTGAACTAGTTCTTGGTGTTGCAGCCTTGGAGATTTGTTGGCCTCCAGAGTCCATCCACCACGCCAACAGTCCTTATGGCTGAAAGAATGTGGAGGGTATATCCACGCGCGCGCGCGCGCACACGTATTACACACACACGCACACGCGCGCAAGCACGCACGCACGCGCGTACGAACACACACACGCACACGCACGCACGCGCACGCACGCACGCACACGCTCACGGGCGCACACACACACACACACGCACGCACACGCACACACGCACACACACACACACACACATCGAGAAAGAGAGGACATGGGAGAGCGAACCAGCAAGAGAGAAACATAGTCAAAAAAAGCTAAAACAAAAACAGAAACATATGGGTGAGGGAGGGAGGGTGGAAACAGACACAGAGAGACAAAGTAGTAATACATATCTGCCAATGTTTTGAAAACCCCTGGTGCTGTTTCCGACATTACTACCACCCGCACTCCCCTCCCTACGTGACAAGGTCAGAGCCTTGGTGACTGATGACCCCTTAGGGGGACTGACCATTTGAACATTATCCACGAGACAAGATACATGCCTTTCCGATACCTACATATATGTGAGAGACAAAAACAACTACATCACTAGCCACTGTGTGTTAGTCAGTGACCACACAAGTAGGAGGAGAGGCAACTGCTATTGAAAACAAAACTGGGATGAAAT
>CM065681.1:80044403-80051903 GCA_017654935.2 Phymorhynchus buccinoides
GACAAGGACCCTGAATTGACAGTCATTATGACGGGAGCTTGCCAATAAACAAGGACCCTAAATTGCTATAAATGACTGTCATTATGATGGGAACGTGCCAATAAACAAGGACCCTGAATTGCTAAAAATGACTGCCATTATGATGTGAGCGTGCAATAGACAAGGACCCTAAATTGCTTAAAACGACAGTGAACAATCAACACTTTCCTTGCTCCAGGCCACATTCCATCTGGATTGCGATCAACAGTCTAGAGAGGAACACAGGGACAGAAGAAAATCAGTGTTACGTCCTCTCGACTCGTGTGGGACGAAAACCATCTACCAAACATCATCAGGTAATGGTATAATTGAGAACATGAAAATATAGAAACACAGAGGGTGCGATAGGAGGTGGGGGGAGGGGGGAGAGAAGGGGACAAAGTCAGAGAGAAGGGGGTACGTAAGTAAGCATTGGTTGGTTGGTTGTTGTTGTTTTTACAGCGGGCTACTCTCAGGGCAGTGAATGGGTACCTGATTCGTTCAGGGAAGGCTAAAGTCGGCGGAAGGAGAGGGATGGGCTCCGCCTTCCATGATGCCGTGCCCTTGACACGGTGAACCTCTAACAGTTCACTGCCCCTACGGCCGATAGGCTATGGGACACCTTTAGGCCGGGTTCACATTAGACGCGTAAGTTCCGTACGGAAAGCCCTAAATAAGTGGAAGAAAGAAGGATAAAAGTTTACGCAAATAGGGGAAATTCGGACACGTGCGCAAATCTTTTCCCTTCTTTGTTTCACTTATTTATGGATTGTGCACAGGTTTCAGCATGGAATATATGCTTATGTGTGTACACAGCCTTACTCTCAAGATGAAGAAAAGGTCAATTCTTACCAGGTATTGTTGTGGGTGATCATGGGGAAGAGAGCAAGGTTAAATCACTATAAGAATGACTTTATCAGGAGAAAAACAGCTTCTCTTACACTTATCTAACCCTAACTACAAACGTTCTCTTCCTGAAGTGCCAAAATAAAAGTTCAATAAATAAACTGACGATTTATTTTGTGAAACTAAGTTAACTAAAGGATCGTTCAATGCAAAATATTCTCTGTTATGTAGAAGCGTTTGTTGAGCGTGCGCAGGCCAAATAAATACCTTTCTTTTTTTGTTTGCTTGTTTGTTTGTTTGTTTACATGCAAACACATATGCATACACAAATAAACAGAGAGAAATTAAGAGACAGACAGAGGGGCTCAAAGCGAGAGACACATAAAGATACGGACTGAAAGACATACCGTGAGACAATGTCTCATATGTGCCTTCCCGGGTCGAGAGGACGTAAAACACCAAAAGTTCTTCTTCATACCGTGAGACAGAAACAGTATAAAAAAAAAAAATATTAAAAAATGCATATAGGCCTACTTACACTGACTGCACTTTTTTACTCTATCGTTATCTGTCTCTAAACGTGGGGAATATTGCTGATGCTAAAACAATCTCGTGTTTTTTTAACACTAGTTTGTTATTGCAAAATAATCGTCTGGCTATGTCGTCGTATTTTGACATTTTGATTGGCACTGTTTTCCCGCTTCTCTGCAAACAAGAGCGCAATCTGTCAATTATATAAACTTCCCTTTTTCAGAGGTTGTTTTTTTTTCTCTCCTGAATGACAATTGTTGCAAGAGAAAAGGTCAATAAAGCATATGTTCTTTTGAACGTATTGGGCCTAACTGCGCAAATTAGGCTGTGTTAATATTTTGAAACATGTTCATTTGTGTGTCTCTGATTCTGTAAAAATGATTCCGTTTTAAAACTTACTTTTATCATCTGGATACGTGAATGTTGTTGCTGTTTATTGCACCATAGCGTTTTATCATCATCATCATCATCATCATCATGAACATCATAATCATCAGCAGCTCACCATCAACACTTTTTTCTCTGTCTTCCTTCCTTCCTTCCTTCCTTCAAGTTCCTTTCTTTCTTTCTTTCTTCCTCCTCCTTCTTTTACTAAGACTTCTTCTTCATCATCATCTTCTTCAAGATTCTTCTTCTTGCTCTTCTTCCTCTTGTTCTTCTTAATTGAATAGATTTTACTTTGTACGTTTCATGTAATTTTAAAATACATTTCGTAACTTTTAACTAAGTATTTTATCTACTTCACTTTGACTATTTTTACCTTGTATTTTGGTCCTTTTTTAATACGTGGTAAGACTTAACGTGCTGAAAGCCCTGACATGGCCTTAGTTGTCGACGGGGCTATAATTTTAATCTTAATGTTGTTTTCTTCTTGATCTCCTTCCTCTTTTGTTAGCTAGCTGGACTTGTCTTATTTTTCCTTTTTTTGTTGTTTTACTATTGTTCAAGCATTTCGCTTTCTTTGGGTTTCATTTCTACGTGGTTTGTGTGTATTTTGTTGTAATGTCATTTTCATTTCAGTGCGAGACGTATTAACCCTCCACCCCAACAACCCCCACCTCCCTCGTTCCTAGCAGAAGAAAAAAAAGCTAGCTAACAGAACTCTCAAACGCCAATGCATTAATTTCAAGAACACAATGACCCAAAGCACTTCCACCCTAACCACCCCGTTTACCCCCACCCTTCCTGTCCACCTGACCACCATCGGTCTCAACTTACTACTTTAACCGTAAACGGTAAAGGGCCAGCCACACGTCAACTAAAATCGTACGACTGTACAATACGATTCGATCACGTGATCCCGAAGCGCGAACCACATTTGTTCTTGGAGACCATGTGATCGAATCGTATCGTAGTCGTGCGATTTTAGTTGACGTGTGGCTGGCCCTTTAAGTGACCAATAATCCCTGGTCCCAGCCGTCAACGATACCCAAGGTGGCTACTTACACACCCGATGACTCTCAAGGTGCTTAAGAATAAAGAAAAATATCTTTGAACGTCTCTTGAGCCTTTAGTAGAATCTTGTCTCTAAAGCGTAATACAGCGTTCAACTCAGTGGTATAGAAGAGAAGACATGTGTGATGATTAGAAGTAATCAAAATAGTAATTATGTTTGCCTAAAATGAGCAAATTCAGCACACACAATCGTATTAAAAAAAAGGGTAGCGCAGCTCTAGCTGCGACGCTTTCTTCAGTGGGAGCAGCCCGAATTTCACAGAAAGTAAACGAGTCTCTCTGATTAGAAAAGCAATACCAATATATCAATATCAATACCAATACCAATAACAATACCAATAGACGGGGGAAGGAATGGGGACTTAAATAACCACTTCTTTGTTTTACGCAACATTCGACTGACATTTTCCTGATTTTTGTTTTAAACAGAAGACAATCACATCGTTGATAATAAGACAGTTTACTGTTTGCCTCCCTCCCCACCCCACCCCCTCTCTCTCTCTCTGAGTCTCTCTTTCTCTCTTATGTTTTTTTTTTTCTCTCCCTCGCTCTCGTTGTTGTTGTTTGTTTTTGCTTTTCCTAACATTTACAGTCCTGATAATAAAAGATATAATAATACGGAAGATATTTGCACATACGTTCTAACCATAATTATAAAAAAAATGAAATTGTCGCGATGAATGCTGTAGTGTTGTAGCATGGTCAGTAGGCCTATAGCGACAAACTTCAAATAACGCCACCACAAATGCCTTAAAAAGACGGGGCAAATGTTGGCATAAGCTGAGAAAACACGGCGAAAGGAGAGGGTGGGCGAATTATAATCCTCATCGGTCAAGTTTACCTGGCGTTTTCGGTTCATGATGACTGGCAGTAGCTCGCTAATTCATTGGGTCATTTGGGTTGATAAACAGCCACGCACGTGCAAGCGCATATAATGCTCTCTCTCTCTCTCTCTCTCTCTCTCTCTCTCTCTCTCTCTCTCTCTCTCTCTCTCTCTCTCTCTCTCTCTCTCTCTCTTCATCTTAATGAACTGCTTCGCATTTTAAAATGTGACTTATTACTGTTTCATTTTTTAGCATGCTTTTGAAACTATATTATTGTGTGTGATTTTGTGTAGATGTGATTACTTTATATTATGCAATGTTTTGTATTTTAGCAAGTTTTTTTTACTTTATATTATTGGGTGTTTGATTATGTGCAGGCGGGTAGGCCTATATCTTTGTATCTACAGTTTAGCATTTTTATATGCTTTATAATGTGTTATGTCTTTTGTTTGTTTTAATGTAAAAATCGCAGTCGTTGCCACTTGCAATTTCTCTTATCAGAGACAATAAAGTTGTGTTTGAGTTCGAGTTTGAGTGTGTGAGAAAACACAGAGAGAGAGTGAGAGAGAGAGAGAGAGAAAGACAGAGAGAGAGAGAGAGAGAGAGAGAGAGAGAGAGAGAGAGAGAGAGAGAGAGAGAGAGAGAGAGAGAGTGTGTGTGTGTGTGTGTGTGTGTGTGTGTGTGTGTGTGTGTGTGTGTGTGTGTGAATGAGGAGTGGTTGAAGTGGGTGCCACGCATGCGCATGCATGCACGAAGTTCAAGTCTACACTGTTATTGTAAGTACAACTTACTGTTTCTAGAGTAGTGTATGGGTTGGTTTCGACTTCTTCTTCTTGTTCTTGTTCTTCGTCTTCGTCTCCTTCTTCTTCTTTCGTCAACTATCCGCCAGCATCACGCCCACCCTGCTAAAACTAATGTACCTTGGGTAGTTCCATTCTACTGACAACCGTGGCAATTTGATCCACTTCCATAACTGTCATGACATGACTGACGATAATGTCATCCACTATGGCAATCATCGACCATGATATCTGACACCATTCGAAGTGATGGGGCCGCACTGGTACTGTTTGGTTAGGGTGCTATAGTTATAAATATGGTAACACTATGGTACCTATTTCGTAAGGTACTATATTATTGCTTAAGGTAACTCATGATTTATGGTACTGTCGTAATTGTACTATCATAACTAAATAGCAGGAGGTAATAGAGACAGATACATTGATTTTCTGATTGACAGGTTGGAAGAAAAAAACCACGCACAAAATGTCATCTGACATTGCCTTCATTGATATAGTCGTTCTGATGGTACTGCTAGAAGAAATGTCAGAAGGTCAAACAGACGGTCACGGAGAGAGACTGACAGATAGATATAGGTAGCTAGATTAATTGATCGACACTTTGGAAAAACTAAATACAAGATGTAACATCTAGCACGTGATATCAGTTTGGTAAGTCACGTGCGCACACGCGCACGCACACACGCGCGCACGCACAAAAGAACGCACGTATGGCACACACGCACACACATCCACTCACATGCACACACTTACGCGCACATTGTGCCTTTGCTCATTGAAACAAAATAGACTTAATAACAGTAGGTTACTATGTTTGGCTTTTTTAGTCTTAGGTAAATGTATATATATCAAATGTTATTTGTTCAACATTTTTATTCCTAACGCTTTTTATTATGCTTTTTACTCTTTATTCTAAATCGTGTTTGTGTTTGTTTAACCCTTTCACCGCCAACGATATTTCAACCAAAATGTTCCATTAAATGTACCTGGATAGAGAACAAAATCCATCTGCAGTATTGGGGATTCTTCTGTGACATATATAACGAAGGTCTATCCTTACTTCCCAAAACTAAGACAATAGGGTCTTTGGGTAATAGACCCCATTTTGATGCCTTTTAGTGACATAGGTGTTGAATAACTGTGGTGCTAAAATGCGACTTTGGCGGTGAAAGGGTTAAGCTGAAGGTTTGTGATCAACATAAGAATAATTATATTGATCAATCCAACCTGCATGAAAACAATAATGCTATTTTTTTTTATAATTAATACTTCATTTCCATTCCCTTGTTTATTCAAATGCCAATGGCAATGTTATTTATTATTTATTTATTTATTTATATATCTTAAATTTAAACATTAAATCTAATCGTCAGTATAAGTAGGCCTATCCATCCTTTCCCCCTTGCTTTTGCTTCTTTTCTTTTCCTCTTCAATGTTTGACAATCCATTTTTTATGCTTAGCTTTTGTTGCTTTAAAATTTCGTCTCAAACCACTTAAATATGAAACTTACTGACTGCAGAAGTAAGCCTATACAAATGTCAATCTCATTATAAGATAAGAGATGACTAAAACCTTAACTTGTCCACAAAAAAAGCAGTTCTTTTCTGAATCACCCTGTAAAAAAAGCAACTACATATAATTAACCTACATAATCAAAATAGACAACAACGACTCTCTTCCTTTTGTTTTGCTGGTATCGGTTATGGACGAGATACCAGTTTAGCTTGCTTACCTTTGCTAAAGCCGAGGAATCGATGTGTGCGCAGAAAACCCTCAGAATAAATCGTGAGGCAGCGTTTGGGCGTGGTGGTAGATCATATCCACGATGGCACTGTCTTCTGAGACTTTACGAGCTGAAAGAGGGTGTCGATTTACCAAACTCTCCCGTGGATAGGAAACCTATCAGCTTGGACTAAAACTGGATTTACGTTCGACTTGCGAAAAAAGTATCGTAAAATTGCAGTCATGTTGAATCCAGATAAATGAAGATTGTTTTTTTAATGAGTAGCCTACTAAGTGTACCTTTCTTTACCTACTCCATTGTTCATAAGGATCCACACAATAACACGATTTTCAAAACAGATATTGCACACAAGAATAAAATCGGTACTAATGGCACCAACTTCACAATAAGTCCAAGCAAAAATTCGTACTTTCCAGATTGATAATTACAAATCCAGTCACTGTTTTCCACACTGAACTTTCAAGTTTCAATATACTTTTTTCCCCACTTCACAACACGCTTTGTAATTGTCGTCTGCTCGCTCTCGCCCACGGCTCTTCCACTTTTCAAGGTGGCTACCGCTGTCGAGGAACAAGATCGTACAGTTGCAATCCTACGCCACTGTTAAACAAATTCCCCAACGTTGAAAAAAAAATGTTGTCCTCCCTCCTTCTCTTCCTCTCTATCTTGCTTCCCCACTCTTTCTTTAACACAGACACAGGTGAGAGAGTGTCGTTCTACCTACCTACTAGTTGACTACTTCAAAGAAAACCTGTCGTCTGCTAGCCGCCCTTTTCTAATGCCGCGTGCTCAGGTGTCGTTATACAGAATCACTGTCGCTATACGGAACAATTTTGTCATTAATAATAATAATAATAATGGGAATTTATATAGCGCTCTTTCTCACATGAGCTCAGTGCGCTTTACATTGATAACAAGAACATTAAATTTAAAGGCAAACAAATAATTAATCATTAGAAAGTAAAATATTATCAAGTGGAATGATAAAGGCGTGAGTAAAACCTGGTAAAACGAAGGAATGTAGGTGTCACGGGAAATTTTGGAATCCGGAATTTCCCCGGGAAAATTTGGAATGCTGATTTTTCCCAAATTGGTCTCGGTAAAATTCTGAATTATGATTTTCCCCGGGAAAATTCCGATTTTCCCCAACCATACAACGAAGTTTAATGAATAGTCAATCAATCAATCAATCAATCAATCAATCAATCAATCAATCAATATTTATTATCCCCATAAAAATGAGCAAGGAAATGTTGTTTGCTGTCACATTAAAACATACAA
>CM065681.1:80056903-80059846 GCA_017654935.2 Phymorhynchus buccinoides
GTTCAGCAAAGATAGGGTAGATAGTGAACTGATGAGATATTATGGGGAGAAGATAGAGCCAAGATAGTCAGGAATAATTTAAGTATTTTTGATACTCCGTTTGCTATATGTATATGTAGAAGGATAATAATTTTATGGGATAGATTTATAACTTTAAGGAAATCAGTCAAATATTGGGGGGGGGATTGAGACGTGTGAGGGAAAGACGAATTAAAAGTCATACACAACCGTTAAATGCCCCGGTCTAGCCGGATACACCCGGGCCCCGCATGATGCATGCAGAGTGTGTCAGGCATGACCGTTAAGTCCCCCCGGATCAGCCGGGGAAACTGGCCCCACATGATGCATGCAAAGGAGTACGGGGTATGTGTGACAGTAAGCCGTAAGGCCACACATGTTGCGTGCAGAGAAGGACCATAGACCTTTCGCAGTATCTAGGCAGGACCAATCCGGCTACCGTAGCGGCCCCCGGGGTTGAACCCCGACCGGCACAGCTCCAGCCTTTCATTTACCACTACTTTGATCTGTGGCCCCTAGTTCCTTAATTTAGTTTTGATGTGAGGTTGGGGCAAGGGCAATAAGACGATGACGATTTGCTACAATGTGATATGACGTTTAGATGGCTCAGACATGTTTCCTTTCCTGTTCTTTTCTTTGATGTAGAGTTCATTAGTTGCAAATCAACTCGCGAGATGAGTTGGCGACAATTTGACCGATAACCGACAAAACTGTTCAACATTATGGAAGCAAACAGAAGTGTGTTACGATGTAATTAAATTAGTGCCGTTTTAAATTAAATTATCTTGGTAATCTCATGTAAAGCTTTCAGTTTCATCATTCGGCCCTGACCATTTGGCATTAATTCACCATTAGGCATTATTCGATCTTTTAGTATTCGATGATCATGAAAATTATGCGTTCATGGACAATTTGACTTTCTCTTTGCTGGCAGCCACAAACAATGGAAGAAGATTAAACGGAAGCAGAAGCGACAGGCACTGGCAAAACAAAAGACAGAAAACACAGGTTTGTATTTTGTTACTTTTCTGTAACTACATGTTATGATCTCAGTTTCTGTCAAGCAGAGATTATGTTAGTTTTTCATGCATTTTTTTGTTTTGATTTTTTGATTTAATTAACACATTTTTAGTCTTTTTGCATAATACTTTATAGACATTACTGTATAGCTATAAGTTTCAAAGAGATCTGTCAACCTTTTGCTCATTCTAACTTTGCTGGTTTTGTGCATGGTAATAACAGTTTAACAGTAACTAAGCGGACAGAGGGAGAAGAAAATGTTGATCATTGGTACCCCTTTTGCTGTTGTTGGGTTCTTTTATTATGATTATATGTGTGGACAATACACAGGACAGAGACATTATACTTGGTATTGTCATCTTGTTAGTTGGCTTTTCTGTTGACTGTAGTGGATATAGACTGATCAGAAGAGAGACAGAGACAACTTATTTTTGACAAATCATGTGAACAGGTGACAACGGCAGGGAGACAGACCCAGACGAAGAGGAGAGACAGAGACAGGCTGTGGAGGAGGAGAACACGAGGCAGCACCTGGAATGGCAGCGCAGAGACAGCCTGGCTCACCAGCTGTGGGCAGAGAGAAAGGAACAGGAGAAGAGGGAGAGGCAGAAGAAAGAAGAAACAGAGGTAACGATGAACATATTTGATCACCTTACTTGACTTTTTGAAAACCCTGGAGTGTGAATGGATGTACAGTAGAGTTCACTTAGCATTAGTATTTGTAACTTAACTCTTCTGACACCAAATATTTTTTTGACGTTCTTGGTTGTCTCAACCGACAAGAGGGGTGTAACTATTTTTTTCTCTCGAGTGTGTATGCATTGCTTTAAGTAACCCTTTCGCCACCAGCCATTTTCAGCCAGAAATGTCCATTAAACTTGAACTTGGAAGAGAAAACAAAAATATCTGCAATGTTGGGAATTCGTCTGTGACATGTATAACATTAGGCCTATCCTTACCTCTCAAAATTAAGAAAATAAGGTCTTCGGATAACAGGCCCTGATTTGATGCCTGTTAGTGACATGGGTGGTAAACCATTATGGTGCGTAAATGTGACATTGGCGGTGAAACGGTTAATGGGAAAAAAATCACTGACATAAGCAGACCTGTTTACTGTTTTTGAGTAGTATTCCACTCAATTTGGACATCTACTACTCTTCAAACCTGAAAATAATGTTCTTTAATTCTGGATTACTACTCATTTTCAGTGAACATTATTTGATGGTTTAATGAATAAAACTACACATTTTGCACCAAAACTACTCATTTCAGCTATCCAGACTACTCAAGGTCAGCATAAGCTCTGAAAATAGACAAACACACGGCAGGCCACTTGGCAGTGAATGTCTTTGCATTTTGTGGGAGTGATGTATTGGGTGAATACATTCCACCATGGTGCTAGAAGAGTTAAGGAGTCAGTTAACCAACAGTAGTTCAGTTCTTTTCTTAAAATAAAAATTTGTTTTTATTTATCCAGTTCCTTTCTTAAAAAGAAAGTTTTAGTCTTTTACACACACAAAATGTTCCTCAACACAAAACACTTAAAACAGTTTACTCTTCATGCACATTGAAAGCTACAGTACCAGTGTTATTTATACTGTTACATTTTATACATGGTGAAGTAACTAATAGGTCTGTCTCAGTGCGTTATCCTTAAAGGGGCACTCTGACGGATGAGTTTTGCAAGAAACACGTCGAGATCACCAGGAAAACGCCCTTTACAGAGATCGCAACATTCACTTTGCTCTGGTTTCCTAGAAATCAAACTGCTAAATCGGCGATTTCTCCTTGGCGGAAGTGCTGGAAGTCATATTCTTTCAGTGAAAGAGAAGGCATTGAATGCCTTTGAATGCCCTCTCTTTTCTAATGGCCGCTCAGACAAAAATCACGAAATGTCCACAATAC
>CM065681.1:80060346-80062846 GCA_017654935.2 Phymorhynchus buccinoides
CCCGGGCGATAATGTCGACGATCATGATGACAAAAGCGACCATCGTCCCGCGGCGCATCATCTCATCATCATCTCATCATCATCTCATCCATTCTCAATCACCATATATAGTCGTCTTCATTACAACTATCCCTAACATCCCTCAGTTGTATCATAATTTCTAAACCACGCGTGTAGTCTGTATAGTCTGTGTACACCCACCAATCCCTTGGGTTTCTTCAAAACCTACGCATACATGACCATAACATGACCAAATAATTTATATACACCAAAGATTTCCCCCGTGGGGATACCGGGGGGGGGTCTTTTTTCTTTTGCATAAATAGTTCCCACACCTTCTGGAAGTTCTGTGCTTGTTGTAACCTCCTCTAATCTGCCACTCTCTTTGACTCTGCCTATTCCCTTTGCTTACTGTCTTCTACATATCTTTCTGCCCTTACCGGTCCACTCCAATGCCTTTTTTTCACGAAACACTTTCAAAAAAACATTTCCTCCTCCAAGCCGAAGTCGGACTTGCTGGGCATAAACTATTTCTTAGTTAGGCGCATATAACGGCAGCATTACCAGCATGACGAATCTGCGCTCATAATTGACATGAAACTGTACTGTCTATACTGAGCGATCGAAGAAAAGAAGAAGAAGAAAGAAGGAGAGAAAGAAGAAGGAGGAGAAAAGAAGAGGAAGAGAAAGAAGAAAGAAGAAAAGTAAGAAGAAGAAATGGAGGAGAAGAAGGAAGAAGAAGAAAGAAGACGAAGAAGGAGGAGGAGTGAGAAGCAGAGGAGGGAGGAGGAGGAGGAGGAGGAGGAAAGAGGAGGAAGGAGGAGGAGGGAAACGGAGGAAGGAGGGAATATAAAAAAGGAGGAAGACGAGAAGAAAAAGGAGGAGGAGAAGGAAGAGGAGGGGAAGAAGAAGAAGAAGAAGAAAAGAAGAAGAGAAGAAGAAACCAATAGATTCAACAAACAACGGACAGAGACAAACGATACGTAGCTTTATCATGTACGTAATGCACAACGCATGATACAGTCAGCAATGGATCGGAACCCCGCAGTTCTTGCCCCCCCCCCCCACCCCCCCCCCCTTAGGGGCAAAGGGAAGGCAATCTGCAGCCCCGCCGATAATGACGAGAGAACAAGAGTGGATTGATCTTGGAACACGCGTCAGGTCACACAATAAAAATCGCAACTAGGCGGAGTTAGGGGAACCATCCTGTTTTGTCCTTGCCTAATTTTCCCACGACCGAAAATGTAGTTAGTTTAGTTTTTTTTTTATGTCCTCTTGGTCTGAATCGGACACGTAATAATTATGGGACATTGTAAATACAAATATGGTGGGGAAGCGGAATACTGGGACCAGGCAAATTCCCGTGATTTTTGCCCTGGCAGTACGAAACCAGTAAAGTCCAGATTATTATTTGTATTTAACAATACAGATTTTTTCGTAGGTGTAGCGGTAATCACGCCTCATCGGTTTTAAAACATCATCGGCTTATGGCACCGCCACAAGTAAGTACAAGGCTATCTATTTCCCACTTTTCACGTTTTCGTCCTTTATAGCCTAGGGCGGCCGGGCCGTCGTTGTCTATTATGCGGACATTCCGTGCGGAAACCCGTGCGCAATCCGTAAATAAGTAAAAGAAAGGGAAAAAAAAAGGGAAAAAGATTTGCGCACGTGCCCGAAATTTTGCCCTAATCCGTAAATGTTTACCCTTCTTTCTTTCAATTACTTCTGGGTTTCCGTACGGGAACTTACGCGTCTAATGTGTTACACGGCCTAATTAGTAAGGGTTGTTTGCACGAGCTAGAAGAAAAAGAAAAAAAAATGGAGTACTTTCGCCCGTTTTCAGTCTTTGATATTTAGAGAGAAAACACATCCCCACACCGCTGTATTGTGTACACTATTTTTATAAATATCTGGTGTGTTTGTTTTACTTACCCGTATTCAAATCATTAGGTATATTGCTCACAGTCTTATGTAAACAAAACTTAAACGCTAAAACTTAATATTTATGAGAAAGATCCCATTGATTTATGTGAATGTGATCCACAAAATGCATTTTGACAACTGTATCTGGAAAACGATGGTTTTCATTCACGCATTAGTATAGGGCATAATGCTTTTACTTGAAAACAGGGATAACAACCGTGCGTGCGTGCGTGCGTGCTTCGTCGGCGAATGTGTGTGGTGTGCATGCGTGCGTGTGTGTATGTATGTGTATGTTTGTGCGCGCGGCGAGATGTGTGTGTATCTGCGTGCGCCGCCTGCGCGCGTGCAGAATGTGTGACGTGCATGTGTGTAGTGAGAAAGCGAGTCTCACGCGGAAGAGCGTCGCTTGCGCGATTGCTTTTATCTTAACAAAATGTTTGGGCAGAAATGCTCTAAAATAAAAAGAAAAGGAGATCGGGAGAGGAAGAGAGAGGTTTAAAAAAAAGTCAACAATTTAGTGAGAAGGACGAAATGGGAAAAAACAACAAAAAAAAAAGAAAACAAAAAAAAAAAACGG
>CM065681.1:80067846-80070346 GCA_017654935.2 Phymorhynchus buccinoides
ATATTTCAATCAAAAGAGTACAATCCGTGTCCACAAGCTTTGAGCAATCCTACCAACTGAAAAATTTTGAAAACAAATGAAATATGTTGAAAGGTAACTTTACCAACAAAACAACGCAGTAACTGAATATTAATACCGATTAACTCCTAAATTGACAAGAACAATTTCAAGGTAGAACTCTATTTTTAAAGAAACAAACGTGACTCAAATTCAATTATTGTTTATAGAAGGTATACGAGGGGCATACAGATAGACTTCAGACTTCAGACTTCAGACACTTTATTTTACAAGGATAAGAATGTAGGCTGGGCCAAGTCTTCCATTCTGTCCTTGGTTCTAAACATGCAACATATAACTAATACCATAAACCAACATTGACAAACTGCTAGACAAAAATAAATTGACAAGAACATTTTCAATGTAGAACTCTATTTTTAAAGAAAAAACGTGACTCAAATTCGATTATTGTTTACAGAAGGTATGCGAGGGGCATACAGATAGACAAACTGCTAGACAAAAATAAACTGACAAGAACATTTTCAAGGTAGAACTCTATTTTAAAGAAAAAACGTGACTCAAATTCGATTATTGTTTATAGAAGGGACATACAGATAAACAAACTGCTAGACAAAAATCAAACTTTTTTTATATATTGCTTGGAAATACCATTCGGCGAAACAAGAAAAAAAAAGAAAGACGGTTAAAAAAGAAAAAGTCGCTACAGCCCGCCATTATGGAAGGAGGCAGGGTTTGTAAAACATCTCATGTCCACCAGATAATTCCACAGTCATGCCCTAATTCCCTTGTCTTCCCCACCCCGCTATATCATCGGAATCAACGGCGCCAGTCCTGAACACACGTCTGGCGTTTCAGCCACATTATTAACCCTTTCACCGCCAACGTCGCATTTTAGCACCACAGTGGTATAACACCCATGTCACTAAAAGGCATCAAATCAGTACCTGTTATCCAAAGACCCTATTTTCTTAATTTTGAGAGGTAAGGGTAGGCTTAATATTATACATGTCACAGAGGAATTCACACTATTGTAGATATTTTATTTCCTCTACCCAGTGAAGTTTAATGGTATTGTTTGGCTGAAAAATGGCTGGCGGCGAAAGGGTTAACCTGCTTATTCTACCTCACTCTGGCACCGGCCACAGGCCTCATTAGCGACAAGACTACAAGCCCTGTTACACTAATGATGGGTCTGGTGTCTTGTTCGAAGACCACCAGATCGTTTGTTTCTGACTGTGGGTCTGAAGTAATCGGGTCACAGACCTACTTTACAAGTGTGATGTTTTTGTACAGACCTGGAGAACGTCCATAAGGATCTATGATCAATTGGACGATAATCTCACTCTCTACTTGTACAGACCCCGCTATTTCTATGTTTATTGTGAGTAAACATATATCTAGGTACGTTGCGAACATGGATCTGGATGATTTTGTTTGCCTTTTTTCTTTCTTTACTTGCTTCTACCACCGTGGCGCTGTCTACACGCCTTGTCAGAGTCAACAGCCTTAGGCCGTGTACACATTAGACGCGTACGTTCCCTACGGAAACCCAGAAGTAAGTTAAAGAAAGAAGGGTAAATATTTACGGATTAGGGGAAATTCGGGACACGTGCGCAAATCTTTTCCCTTCTTTTTTTTAAACTTATTTACGGATTGAGCACGGGTTTTCGCACAGAATCTCCGCATATATGTGTACACGGCCTGAGACCTACATTTTTAATACACTAATGACATACCGATTGTTTGTGGAATAGGGGCCTTTGCTCCGATTCTTATCTGGTCACGGAATCTGTATGTATTTGTCATGTTTGCAAAGACTCTCGTAGTGACTTTTTGTTGTTGCTGTTGAGTGCCGGTTGTAAACCGGTGTCTGAAGCAAGCATCTACTACTTTGGCATTGTCAACAAGCCCGCTTCATAAGCGGTAGTAGGCACATTTTAGTACTCATATTTTCCATCACTAAAGAAAAGACCGCTTGGAACACTGAGTGCTTCAGATTGTTTTCAAATTCCATGGGTCAAAGTACAGAAAATGATGGGTCAATTTCCAAAACAATGGGTCAACGTGAGGTTTGTTTTCAAACTGGACACATCTGATTGTTTATTGGGGATGTGTTAGGGGATAAGGAGTCAGAGGGGCGCACGCGAGCGCGCTTGAGAGAGACAAAAATAAAACTTGAAAACTTTGAAAACTTCAAAACTTGAAATTTATTTTTCAAGGATAAAGATTTTAGGCAACGCCTATTCTTCCAATCTGTCCTTGGTACATATACGAACATAAAATACAAACATGGCAAGGCATAAGAACATGGCAAGGCATAATATTACACATACAGATTTGAACATAAAGGTAGTACCTTGGTACATTTTACGAACATAGAAGAGAGAGAGAGAGAGAGAGAGAGAGAGAGAGAGAGAGAGAGAGAGAGGGAGAGAGAGAGAGAGAGAGAGGAGAGAGAGAGAGAGAGAGAGAGAGAGAGAGA
>CM065681.1:80080346-80085346 GCA_017654935.2 Phymorhynchus buccinoides
CGGCGTCCTGATGGTAAAAGATCATAGTGTTTGTTTAAAACATGAGAAGTATCAATTGCAATCTGCCTGGCCTTTTGCTTTGCGCGTCTTTCATACAACTCTTGCATTCCAGTCTCTCTCATCCCAACAACCTTGCTGCACACATTCACTACATCGTTCAACACTTTCTTGCTCCCCACACTCAAACTCCCGAACCAACAAATAAAAGACACAGTGAGTAAGGACTCAATGCAAGAGCGATAATATGTGTGTAAAATACCAGAATCAATGCCAATATTCCTAAGTCTCTGTAAAATAAACATTCTTGATTGGCATTTCTTGTGAATGCACTCTGTGTTTTTATTAAAAGTCAGTTTGTTGTCTAAAATGGTTCCTAAATATTTATATTCAGTAACTCTGTCCACAGCTTGACCATCAATGACCACACTTGGAACAGGCAGCGGATCCTTTCTAAAATCAACCAACATTTCTTTCGTTTTTACAACATTAAGATCCAGATAATTTTCTTTGCACCAGAGGGAGAATTTGGCTATTTCATCAAAATATTGAGAGTCAGAATTAGAAAGATCTTGAATAGCAGAATCGTCAGAATATTTAATGATGGGAATATTTTCAGTACCTCGACAGTCATTTGTGTACAGGGTGAACAGAACAGGAGAGAGGACAGTACCTTGGGGAGCGCCGGTTGAAGTAGAGAGTTGAGAGAAGAGTACAGACTGATAGCGGACTGATTGGGTTCTGTTGAGGAGAAAGTTCACAAGCCAGAGAGTCAGTTTAGGATCAACATGGAGGTCTAACAGTTTCATGGCTAAAAGGTGCGGCTGGATTGTATTAAAAGCTGAGGAAAAGTCAATAAAAAGAACACGAACAAAAGTCTTTGAATCATTTAAATGAATAAAAGCGTTGTGAAGCAGAGTTAAAATCGCATCATCAGTACCCCTGTGAGACTTGTAAGCAAACTGAAGAGGGTCGAGATATTGGTTAGTAAAAGTTAAAAGGTGTCCAAAAACAATTTTCTCAAAACATTTCATCACAACAGAGGTTAGGGCGACAGGGCGATAATCATTTAGAGCAACAGGGTTCTTTTTCTTAGGGACTGGGCAAATGGTGGAGTTTTTCCAAATATTGGGAACAGCACACATTTTTAAAGACCAGTTAAAAATAGTAGTAAAAACATCACACAGTTGAGACGCACAAGTTTTCAAAAGTCTACCGTGTATTGCGTCTGGGCCTTCCGCTTTTCTAACATTCAGTTTAGAGAACAAAGATTTCACAACATCTGGACTAGTCTCAATCTGTTCATAATCGTTGTCTTTGATCTGATCTTCTAAACTGGTTAACATTTTGTTAAGTTCTGGCTCCAAATCTTTTCTTTCAAAACGACAATAAAATTCGTTTAACTTGTTTGAAAAAGCGTACTGTTCATCTGCTGTCATAGAGGTAGTGCTTTTCACGTTTCTAGTCTCCCCAGTAAGAATTTTCAACCCGTCCCAAGCGTCCTTCACATTGCCTGTCTGAAACTGATGTTCTACTTTCTCTTTGTATTCCCTCTGCCCTCTACGTAATTCCCCTCTAAGCTCTTTCTGCACTACTTTTCTCTCGGCTTTATCTCCTGACTGAAACGCTATTTTTTTCCTGTTTAAAGTTGTTTTGATTGATTTGGCTATCCATGGTTTGTTATTTGGGAACAGTTTAATGGTTTTAGTAGGGATGACATTTTCTTCACAAAAACGAATATAGCATGTCACAACATCAGCAGCCTCATGAACATCATCATATGAATCAACAAGCACACTCCAATCAGTACATTCAAAACACCCTTTCAACTCTTCCACACTCTCAGTCGTCCACACTTTCACACTCTTTTTCACAATGGGTTCGGTTTGGATTTTGGGTCTGTATGCAGGGATTAAATGAACTGTGTTGTGGTCAGAAGCGCCAATAGGGGGGAGAGGCAGAGAGCGGTAAGCATGCGGAACATTGCCGTAACAAAGGTCGATTGTTTTGTCTTGTCTGGTGTTGCATGTCACGTACTGTTTAAAAGAGGGTAAAGTTTTTCTTAAATTACATTGGTTAAAATCACCGAGGATAAAACAAGGGGCGTCAGCAGAAATCAGTTGTAGGTCACGAACAGCAGCAGCTATCTCCCTTCCCGCACGTGCAGCAGAGGCTTGGTCGAAGACTGGAGCATAAAAGATAAATTGTTCCACGCCGTACAGCCGGAGTACAATAAACTAGATTTATAAAGATTATTACGGGGTCTGGGAAAAGAAAGTTTGTGTGTATGTCTGCTTTCGTTGCTAACAAAATGTTGGGTGATTTTCTTAGGGGCTATTCCATTCACAACGCTGTACATGCATACACATTTGTTATATAATAGTCTTTCCTTAAATGGCAGGATGTTTAAAGATTTGTAATCACATTTAGTGAGTGAACTGGACTTCAACTGTATTAATTTTATGGCTCGTTTGTGTAAACGATTTAATTGTTTCAGATTTGTTTCGCTGCTATTGTCCCAAAGAGTTGATGCATAATTTATAAGGGACAAGATATGTGCATGAAAAAAGCTTTTTCGTGCGTCACGATTCAAAAATCTTTTTATTCTTGCAAGTTGATATATTCTTTTTGAAATGCGTTTGCCAATATCAGATATATGATTTGACCATGATACATTATTGTCTATAACAACACCTAAGACTTTATGTGAAGATACTTCTTCTATCTTTTGATCTTGAATGAACAATGATGGGAAACGAGGAGTTCATTTTCTGTCTTTTTTGTCTCGTGGTAACATACATGCATTTTGTTTTGGTAGCATTTAGAGACATATGATTTTCTTCAGTCCAGTTCACTAATTTTTCAACATTTTTCTGGAGGTCATTTACCAATTCGTTAGGGTTACTATTACAAGACTGTAAAGATGTGTCATCAGCAAACATTTCAGAGGAACATTGTAAACATAGCGGTAAGTCATTTACATAAAGAGAAAATAAAATGGGTCCTAATACTGAGCCCTGAGGAACTCCAAACTTAATTGGTAATAATGTTGATCTTTTTTAGCTGATTTCAACGAGCTGTTGACGGTCGCAAATAAAAGAGGAAATAAATGTAATGGTGTGACTGGACAAATTGTAGTACTTAAGTTTTCTTGTCAAAAGGGCATGATTAATAACATCAAATGCCTTAGCAAAGTCAATAAAAAGAATTCCAGTAAACTCGTTATTATTAATATTTGAAAGACATCTGTCAGTAAGATGTGTCAGAGATGTGTGACACGAGTGGTTTTCACGAAAACCTGATTGATTTTCATGAAGTAGATCGTAATGGTTCAGATGCTTACATAAATTCAATTGAATATGTTTTTCCAGTGGCTTTGACAGGAGCGAAAGTACTGATATAGGGCGATAATTCGAGGGATTGGTACGATCACCTGATTTATAAAAGGGTATTACTTTTGCTTGTTTAAATTGGGTAGGAAATTGTCCTTTATCAATGCAAAGATTGTAAACATAAGTAAGCGTGTCTGCATGGCAGGTGCAGCTAGTTTTAACATCTTACTATCTAATCCATCTAAGTCCCTTGATCCTGACTGTTTTAAATGTAATAAGTAATTCAACGTTTCAGTCACAGAAATGGGCAGTATGGTAAAGGGTGTTGAAATATTTTTTGAACGACAGTAATCACCCAGTTCTTGTAAATCATTTTCATGTGTTTTGTCATTGGTGATTAACTTATCAGCAACATTAGCGAAATGAGAGTTTAAATCATCAGGTAATAATTCTGATATTGGACAATGCGCTTTATGGTCAGAATTTCTGTTAGTCAAAAGGTTAATAACTTTCCAAATTGATTTCTGATTCTGGGAGGAAGTTACCAAATCTTGAAAGTATGTTTTCATTGCCCTTCTCTTCATTGAGTTCACTTTATTCCTCTGTTTATTGAATGCCTTTCTGTCTTTTGAAGTAAGTAAGCTATCTCTTTTATATCCCTCATTGTCTATATCTTTAGTTAACCAAGGGGGTTTGTTGGTGTGCTTAACTCTCTTTTTAATTAAGGGAGCATGTTGGTCATATATTTCCTGAAATGTATGTATCCAAAACTCCTATCGCTAAGTCCGGGTCCCTAATTAATTAAGTCATTCAGAAATGAATTTTGATCGAAGTTCCTGAAGCACCTATACAATATTTCTTTGTGACCGGACTTAGGAATTTTGACACCTTTTTTCTTCCAAGTTATGCAAACAGAGGAATGATCACTACAACAGGTCTGTACAGAGGACGCTTCTATTATATTAGCTCTGTTGTTGACATAGATGTGGTCAATTAGAGTTCTTGAATGATTTGTGATACGAGTCGGAACGTCAGTTATTTGTTCCAAATCATAAAGTTCATACATTTGTTTCCATTTTGTCCCTGACAATGTTAAATCAATATTAAAGTCGCCAAATAGTATTATTTCTTTCGATTCAAGGATTGCAGCATCCATCATCGAATTAAATCTGTCATACCAGTCAACTTTTTCTGCAGGATTTCTGTAGATGAACCCCACCATGATTGGTTTATAATGCTTTAGACTTATTTCAACCCAAATGCTCTCTATGTTATGATTTTCTAACTGAGGTATTCTCTTGAGAGTTAATGAACGAGTACAATATAAAAGCAAACCAGTTGAACGGGGTGCCATGGGATCTAAGCGAATCATATCATAGTTTGGCATGGAGATATGGGAGTCGGGGATCACATCAGTTAGCCAGGATTCAGCTATACAAAATAAATGAAAATGATTACCTTTGTTATGTAATATTGTTGCTATTTCATCTGTCTTATTTCTGGCGCTATTTATATTGAGGTATCCAATACGGAGTCCCTCCCGTGAAGGCCATTTATCTAAAGTAGTAGACATTATCAAAATATAAGATCAATACATGCACAGCACTAATTGAAAATGGTCAAATAAATACAGTGAATAAGAAAGTGGGAATGGGGTTATAGGGTAAATAG
>CM065681.1:80092846-80095346 GCA_017654935.2 Phymorhynchus buccinoides
GGAGAAGAGAAGAAGGAGAAGGAGGAAGAAGGAGAAGGAGAAGGAGAAGAATGTTCTACCTTTGTATGTTTACCATATTATTTATTGCCTTATTTGTTAAATGCTTTTTTTCCATGATGATTTTTGTTAATGAATGATGCAGCTGTTCCTTTGTAATTTATAAATGTGTTGAGTACGCCCATAAGCTTTAGCTTGTTGTACTCGTGCGCTGAGTTATTTTTGTATCTGCATCAAATTGTGTAAATAAAGTTGTTTAAACCAAGAAGAAGAAGAAGAAGAAGAAGAAGAAGAAGAAGAAGAAGAAGAAGAAGAAGAAGAAGAAGAAGAAGAAGGAACAGTGTTTGTAGACAGGCAAGGGCCTCTTTGACACAATGGAAATCAATTCCGTTTTGTCACTGTTACTTAACCTGAAGTTTGTTGCAAGTCATCCATGCTTGGATGTCAGAAATGCATAGCTAGCTGTGCACGTTGAATGATAGAAGAGAGCAGATGGATATCACAAGAAGTGAAGATGTGTTTGTCATCAGAGAATCAGTGATGAGAAATACCATGACGGTCAACAATGTCACAAAATAGTCTGAGTATATATAGGACAAAGAGAATGTGGCCCAGAACAGAGCCCTGTGGAACTCCATACTTCAAATCAGCTGAACCTGAGAAGAAACCAGTCACATATCGTCAGAAGATGTAAATAATATTTACTATTATACAGTGAATGGATCGAATTAAATGCACCCAAATATTACTTTCCAACCAAAGACAAGAGAGCGAATTCTTATTTCCTTGTAAACTGGTATAATTCCGCCAATGTTTATGCTATGTAACTTTATTTTGAACTGAGCACGCCATAATAAGCTTTGCTTGTTGTTCCTTCAGTTATGTTGTTGTTGTTGTTGTTCATGTTCTTTCCAAGATAAAACATTTAAACCAGAGAGAAGGTAAACAATACAAACAAACAATGGATGAAGGCAGTGCATCACAACTGTGGTGGTGATCGTGACAAGGAGACAGAAACTATAATACTACAGAGGGGAAAATGACAGACATGATGGATAGCAAATACAGACAGCATTGAAGGATAGATGACATGCTGGCAATAATGGATGGAACAGCTAGGTGGGTAGGTAAGCGTGTAGGTTCTCATTATTATTCCTGACAAACAAAACACCACATCGCAGTAACAACTGATCACCGGATCAATATATACTACTAAAAAACCCAAAAAGGGCCTCTCTCATGATTTTAAAATCGAAATTGGTGTCTTAAATGCAAACATTTCTTACCAAATTTCACATGGAGTTGTAAGATAAAGTGCTAAGCCACATGTTTTTGTCAAGTATCCAGATGTTTCTCGTCCAAACATGCTACACCACCCCCACAAAGAAACGCAAAACAGTCCTTTTTGGGTAGCCACGCTTTTGTGATTTTCAGATTTCGGGATGGCGTTATTAGTTGTGCTATTTTATTAAAAATAATCGCACGAATGCCATAATTATAATGACAGATTCTACTATATAAATAGTTGAAATAAACATCTTCAAAATTTGAAATGATTTGGGTGAGCCATCTTTGTTTTATGCGCTTGCAATCAAGTAGTCCGTGAAGTATTTTGTGTAGTATATGACTGCATAGACCTATCATGAGGGTCAAGCAAAGCACGTGAAAGCACCAGACCTTCTTGTGCACGTGCACGTGGTCGTCGTCGGGTTTTTTTCTAGGATGCAAGCAAAAATCGGCCTTTGGTGTAATAGTTGTGTGTGTTTGTGAGGGGGAGAGATAGATAGAGAGAGAGAGAGAGAGAGAGAGAGAGAGAGAGAGAGATGAGAGAGAGAGAGAGAGAGAGAGAGAGAGAGAGAGACGAGAGAGAGAGAGAATCAGAGAGAGACAGAGAACGAGAGGAGTGTGTGTGGGGTGGGCATTGTGGGGGTTGTGGGGGTATTTGTGTGGGCATTGTGTGTGTGTGTCGGGGGGGGGGGGGGGGGCGGCAGTGTGTGTGTGTGTGTGTGTGTGTGTGTGTGTGTGTGTGTGTGTGTGTGTGTGTGTGTGTTTGGGGAGAGAGAGAGAGGAGAGGGGGTGGGGTGGATGTGTACGCGGGCGTTGTGTGTGTTTGTGTGTGTGTGTGTGTTTGGGGGTGGGGACGTTCGCCACGCACGTTTATTTGTAGTTGGTGTGTGTGCACGCGCGCGCGTATATGTGTGTGTGTGTGCGTGCGTGCGCCGCTCGCGCTCGCGTGTCTGTGTGCATGACGTGTGTGTTTGTGTGTGTCTTTGTCTGTGTGTCCGTGTTTGCGTGTGTCACGTGAGCATAGGCGCGCGCTGTGTGCAGAAGCGTGTTTTGGAGGGTGTGATTGTGTGCGTTCGCCACGCACGTTTATTTGTAGTTTGGCACAAATGTTAAAACGTGCCGTTTTCACATCGATTTTTGGCATTGCCTTCTAGCAAACAAAAAAACTAACAAACAACAATCCTCCTCAAAGAACAACCCTCCTTCGCTCTTTGAC
>CM065681.1:80105346-80108596 GCA_017654935.2 Phymorhynchus buccinoides
CCGGTTTTACGAAGGCATCTGTGAACTGTAACATTGGTTGCAGGTCAATCTTAATCTCTACAACTTCGTGTCCTCTCCCATCTACTCTTGTCTGTGCTTGACTGTCTTTCGGGACGAGTTTGCGAAGGGACGATAGTCCAGGGGTCACCATTGTTGGTGCATAAATGCGACATTAGGCGGCGAAAGGGCATAATTGGAGCGGAATGTGAGGAAGCATATTCTAATCTAGTAACATAATGGCATAGTTGATAAATGTAAGAAGAGATACAAAAGATAACACCGTGCATGTAGACACATGTGTCACAACACAGACCACACACGCGTACACGCAAGCATACACACACAACACACACACGCACACGCGACACGCACCACACACACACACAACAACACATCGCCACGCGCGCGCGTACGCACGCCACGCGCGCGCGACACAAACGTCAACACTTACGACCTTACCATTCACGCATATCGCATTATATCCTACTAGGCTCCTTGCTAGTTTTTCTTTTTTCCCACTTAAGGGTTGACACCGGGGGATCCTTGATTGAGGAGATGTTGGATTGTTATAGGGATCTTTCTTTGTAAGTGTGTAGTTGTTATGAAGTTGTTTTTTTGCCATGTTGTTTTATTTCCTTCTCTATTGCGACTTGGTCCAGGTAATTTTCGAGTTTCGGGACAAGGGGTGGGAGAGGGGGGGGGGGGGGGGGGTTGTGAAAAATGGAAAGGAATGAGCAGTATTTATTAAAGTATACAATGTTGGTCTTTGTCGACAATTGTCCTACTTTCGGAACACGCGCACAACGACTCAAATTCATCAAACAGCACACACCAAACGGAATGAATGCGTCAATAACACCACATTGTCAGACGAAATCCCTGAAATTTTTGTATAAAAAAGGACACTAAACGGTCGCACAAAATAATGTCATTGTAATAGTGCACACACAGATAAAATGTGAGCGAGATGGAGAGAGAGAGATAAGAGGGGGAGGGTAACACCAGAGAGAGAATATTGTGAAGAAAAGAAAAAAGATGAGCCGCCTCAAAAAAAAAAAAAAAAAAACAATCATTAAAAAAGAAGAAAAGAAATGAAAAGAAAGGCGGGGGGAACAGTGGAGGTCCCAAAAAACAAAACAAAAAAACCACTAATGGCAGCCAAAAAACGGCGTCACAGGAAATCATGAGTACATGCGAAGCGTAGAAACAAAGTACATACTGTTTCGTTGGGACCCTTAATTTTAGATGAAAAACCATAATTTTGGAAAGGCAGTCACTTAATTAGAACGAATGGTAAACGCTCCTAATATCGATAACAGGCGATGTTTAGCAAATTACGATGGTTTCGGTGTACCGTTTTTGGTTTAAACTTATACAATTCTGAGACGTGAGAATGTACTGAATGATCGGATGGTAGCGTGAGAGCATGAACGGGATGATATCCTTTTAAAGAAAATATGGAACATAGGTTTCTCGTGAACAATAATGAACGTGGTTGTCGTGACCATACTATTGTTATCATTACAGGGAAAACAACGAACGCCAACACTGAAACAAAAAACGTAATCCGCTAATCAGTAAATAAAAACAGATCAACACACACACAGTAAGGATAAATGACTAACAGAATACATAGGTTTTGTGGCAGGTTTGTTGGGGGGGTGGAGGGGGGGGGGGGACAAACCTACTATTAGCGAACAATACAAATGAGTCAATCAAAAACTTACAAAACAAAATAAGCGTTGCGCTTGCGTGTATTCAGTTACACGCGAACAAAGTCTTCGGGTTGAATAAACTATAAATGTGTTTTTAAGACCGAAGGGGTTACAGAGTACGTCAAGGGTTAAAGAATGGCCCTCCTATATTTGCTAGCCTCTTTTGCTTCGTATACTGAGGTATCCCTAAAATGAAGCTTTAAAACGGATGGATATGGTCTCCATTGTGGACTCTAGAGCCCTTTTACGTCAGGTCCTTGGGGTGCTGAAATATACTTCATCTTCCGAAAGCATGAGGTGGAAATAAAGAGACGGAGAAAAGAACGGAGAGTGTTTTTTCTGGTTTTTTAAGCTACACCCTGACGGAGGTTTTTACGAAACACGTCCCGATCAACAGGAAAACACCTTTACAGAGGTTGCAACACTCATTTGCTCTGGTTCTAAATCAAACCGTCAAATCGGCCGCTCTCCTTGAGTGAGAGTTGATGGAAGTCAAATTATTTACCCAAAGAGAAGGCGTGTGTATCGTCCTTTCTAATGGCCCTGCTTGTAGACCCAACGTTGGCACGGAGAAATCTTTCGCAATCAAGCACTTTCATTTAAATTAGAGATAAATATTATCTTCTAAGGAGTTCGCTCACAACAAAGCAACAGCTCCTATCTTTTGTTTACTGAAATACAAAAACAAAGAAAAACGCTTCAAAGCACAAATGTGTGACATCCCCCACCCAATCAAAAATGGCTAACCCCTCTCCCGGCATCTCCAAGCGCAAGGAGAAATCGCCGTTTTGGACGGTCTAATGTCTAGGAAACACACGAGAAAGTGCTGTGTTCATCCTTGAAAAGGCTGTCTTATCGTAGGTGATCATCGACGTGGCCTATAGGTAACAAACAATCGTCAGGGTCCACCTAAGACCCGATGCTCCGTTCTTCCTTTTACGAAACATATACAAAATGGAAAAAAGACTGTTACACTGTCTTTGTGTTCTGTGTGTGGCGGGTGGTAGATAAACGTAGTCCGAAGTGTAGGTGTGTGGTCGTGGTGTGTGTGTGTGTGTGTGTCTGTGTGGTGTGTGTGTGTGTGGGTGTGTGTGTGGTGTGCTGTGTGTGAAGTGTTCGTGCGTGCGCGTGTGTGTGTGTGTGTTGTGATGTGGTGGTGTGTGTGTGTGGTGGTGTGTGTGTGTTCGTTCGTTTCTAATTTGAAAGTCTATAACCTTACAGGTGATCTTAGAAAAACAACCAACAACACCAACAACAACACAACAACAACAACACAACAACAACAACAACAACAACACACAACAACAACAACAACAGCAACAACAAAAGTATTATGTGATTATGTGCAAATGTCCGTTAAGGGGTTGCTGGGTGTCGCGTGTAGAAGATACGAAGGATTGTTAATCTACTGCATGCATTATATGTACATGACTAAAGGGGGCAGGGTATGTGTATCTGGGACCTGTATGATATTAGACCCTTATGTTAATGAAAACGTCAGTGAAATACATAAACATCTAGACTTACTTCTAAAT
>CM065681.1:80109096-80134096 GCA_017654935.2 Phymorhynchus buccinoides
TAAGATCACCAAAAGTATCACGAATGTTCATTGAATGAGATTTGGACAAAAAAGTAAATCTGCATTGCCATTCAAGCCCCACCTTCTGGAAGTTCTGTGCTTGTAACTTCCTCTAATCTGTCACTCTCTTTGACTCTGCCTTTTTCCTTTGCTTACTGTCATCTACTATCTTTCTGCCTTACCGGTTCACTCTCCTGCTGCTTTTTTTCTCTCACGAAACGCTTTCAAAAACATTTCCTCCAGCCGAAGTCGGACTTGCTTGGCCTATTTCTTAGGTGCATAACGGCAGCATGACGCATCTGCACTCATAATTGACAGGAAACTGCGATCGAAAAAGAAGAAGAAAAAGATTCAAGTACACAATTTATTACTAGTTACAGTGCATTGCTGTTAGGCACGACTGCTGTAAAAGTTTTGGATGACATTTTTCTTACCATTTTGGGTGATATGCCAGAAATAATGACAAATGCAGGACTGGACCTACCCCTGTTTTTAGGTCTGCAACTCTTTGACTTGATAACTTGTGTGTGTACATACGTAAGTATGTATGTGTGCATGCATATGTAAATGATATGTTGTTCATGAGTGTATGTGCGTGTGTGTGTGCGAGCATGGGTATTGATGTGATTTGGTTAAATGTATTTTTTGTAAAGCACCATGAGCAGCTAGCCTGGAATGTGTGCTATATAAGCTTTCTTTATTATTATTATTAAGTTGATTGCCTCATAACAGTTGTCTAGGACTTGTCATTTTCTTTTTTTTTTAAATTGTTGCCTTGTTTGTTGTTGACGTACCCTGGCTAGACTCCAGGGATCATTCCAACAGCCGAAGCACTTGAACACTATGGTACAAATGCATCAGCTAGGGATGAGAACATTACGTAGACCGTTTTTGATTACCCCGTCACATGGGCAGCCACCTTCCGATTTTGCGGGATTTGGGAGACTGGTGATGTTATGCTAGGAGTTTGTCATGGGTAAAGAAAATTCCTGCATAACTACGCTTAGCATAACAACATTTTGATGTAGCCTTGGTTAACCTTGGCTAAGCTTTAAACAAATGGAAATTTAATCAGAGATCTCCTCCGAAGTCGGAGTGTGGATGCCCATGTGGCGGGGTAATCAAAAACGGTCATACACGTAATGTTCTCATCCCTAGCTGATGCGTTTGTACCATAGTGTTCAAGTGCTTTGGCTGTTGGGATGATCTCTGGAGTCTTTTAGCCAGGGTACATCAACAACAAACATCAACAATCAGAGGATCCCACGGAGGAGATTTGTACTGTGTCAGTGCTTTCGAGTTAACTGTTCACCATGTGTCAATTTATACAGCCTGGTCTTTTGTGAGCTACTATGACACTCAAACTAGGAGGAAAATGCTCTGGCTCTCAGGGATGCAAACTTGGGAGGTTGGTTGGCCTTTGGGGACCTTCACCACCACCACCAATTGTGATAGTGCATGGGAAAAACAGACATAAAGGAATTTTGGCATAAATATCGGCACACAGAAAACAGAATCGGATTATCTTGTCTATTTTTTTAACTTTACAGCCTTTTGGAGTTTGACATTCGAGATAGATCATTTGCAGAAATCATACCTAGAAGACAAAATTTGTTCTCTTTGTTTAATAAATATTACTGACTTGATTCAGAAAACAGTCAAATGCTCAAAGAAATCATTCAAAATTGTCTTTCATGCTGTGGATACTGGTAGAATGCACAAAAATATACATAAATATGCCCTAAATAGAGATTTAGTATTTTGGGGGGTTGCTGACTATTTTTGGCTTTTGCTCAAAAACACTGATCGACATGTGTTTTTCCTATGCACCATCACAATTATTTAAAGACCTCTTGGCAGAGAGGGTGAGGATGTCCCCTTGGCAAGGCCTCTACCATAATCAAATTCCAGTCCATCCCTCTAGAATAGCAGTTGCTTCCTTTGCTAACTGGACATGATAGACAGGATGTGAGTTTATATGGAACTTTTTTCCCTGTGGGGATACCGGGGGGTCTTTCGTAAAAATAGTTCCCCCGGTCCCACCTTCTGGAAGTTCTGTGCTTGTAACTTCCTCTAAGCTGCCACTCTCTTTGACTCTGCCTTTTTCCTTTGCTTTCTATCATCTACTATCTTTCTGACTTATTGGCCCATTCTCCTGCCTTTTTATAAAAAAAATCTTCCAAACGTTTCTTCCTTGAGCTCCTCCGAAATCAGAATGTGTCGGCTGTACGCAGCGGGGAGACCAGTGAAAACTGAAAACCGGACACATACATACCTTACCCATTATGGCCATATGGCCTGGGAACGCAGAAGAATAATATGGAACTTTTTCAGTATGATCTAGTCCAGCCAGAACAGGCTGCCAAACTGGTTGAAATTAAACTTCAGCAGGGCTCCCAATCGTCCCGCAAAACAAGGGGTCCTGAGGGACTCCTTCACTAACACTATAGAAGGTCCTAGAAGCAGGATAGAGGTTCCCATTGGCATAGCGAATGCTAAAAAGAATCTTTCTAGTGCATCCCTGGGACCCCCTGCACATTCTCTTAGAGGGTCCTTTAGAATTTTAGTATTTCATAGACCCCCAAATGGGGTCCCTGTGAGCCATGTTCAGATATCGTATCTTCGAGGCCAGCCAGCCAATAATCTGGTAAATAATTGGGGAAAAATGGAGACAGAAGCAAGCATTTTTTTGTTCACATACAGGAAACTATCTGTGATTGCTTCCTTTAGGATATCGCATTGTTGCTGGGTGCAGTTGTACCCAGCCACTGTACGTGAGTATCTGGTAGCATGGTTACAAAAAATAAGAAAAAAGGTAAAGGTCCCATAGCCAATCGGCTGTAGGGGCAGTAAACTGTTAGAGGTTCACCGTGTCAAGGGCACGGCATCGTGAAAGGCGGAGCCCATCCCTCTCCTTCCGCCACCTTCATCCTTCCCTGAACAAATCGGGTACCCATTCACTGCTGGGTGGACAGAGGGTTTTCAGGCCAGAAAACTCCGACTCCAAGCTGGACTCGAACCCGCGACCTTCCGCACTGCAGCCGAGCGCTCTAACCACTCGACCACGGACGCATGAAAACATGCTCTCCAAGTGGGAGCAACCCGAATTTCACAGACTATAAAGTACCAAATACCAATAGTTAACAACTCTGTGGTTCAAATTTGAAACACACCCAAGTTCTAAATAATAAAAATATTTGCTAATAGAAATACTAATAAATGACATCTCTCACCTGGATTCTTTTTCGCTCGAAAGCATTCACATGTGGAATATAAGTGTAGGTACATTCATAGGTACCCGTATGTAAGTGTACACTTTGCTGACAGATTTAACCATCTCTTACAATGAAGTGGACATGCTTCCTAGGAAGGAAGGTGGCAGAGTGGCTAAGACGTTCGCCTGCCAAATTCAATGCGTGACTGGCCCAGGTTCGAATCCCGTACTCGCCCTTTTTTTCTAGTTCGAAAGAAAAATCGAACTGAAAGTCGAGTCCTTCGCATGGGACTTAAAGCTAGTCTGATGAACCGTGCACTTTACGCACCTTACGCACGTAAAAATCCCACATCAATTAAAAGTCGGTAAGAGCAGGGAGAAATCCCACTGCCTGGTATGACCAAATTGATATCTAAGTTTCCCAAGTCTGCCTCCACTCCCTCCTCCCCCCCCCAAAAAGGCACTGCGCTTGCATCGACACGCTCTCTAGGGGAGAGCAGCCCAAATGTCGCAGAGATAAGTCTCTGTGACTAGAATATACCAAATACAGTGGAACCTCCCATAAAAGACCTTCAAAAATCATCCAAAATGAGGTCTTATAAGGGAGGTAATTTTGATACTTACAAAGAAGGGCAATGTCTCAGAGAAATAGGTCTTATGTGGGAGTCTTATAATGGGAAGTCTTATAAGGGAAGTTCCACTGTACCAAAAACAAATGAAGACTTACTCCATCGCTTTCTGACAATTCATTCCAGCTTGACAAGGCTTTAATTAACAATGCCTCAAACAGTGGCAAGTCAGTGCAGGCGCGGGAACATGCTGTTATTTAGCATTTGTCTTTTGACATGCACTGGAATGCTTGCAGCAGTCATGTGGGGTTAGCAAGTTACAACAATTGAATTAGTCACATGCGCATTGTGCAGAGAGGAGGTAGAACAGAGACGGAGGCAAGGCAGGGACAGGAGACATTCCAACAACACATCTGTAAAATCATACGAATCAAAGTTTCTTTTTTTTCTTCTTCCTCTTTTCTTCTTTTACAGTATTATTCTGACTTGAGAGTGATCTGTGATTCAAGGCAGTCAGGTGCTATGAAGGATGTCTGTGGATTCTACTTCTTCATCACTTTTGAACTCGCATTCATACATTATGGGAAATTACTGAAACACACACACACATCATTTGAAAAGGACACACACGCACACACACACACACACACATTTGAAAAGGACACACACACACACATTTGAAAAGGACACACACATTCTATGCATAGACAAACGCCTTTTTTCCTCACTATACACTCTTGCTACAAAGTTGTCATATGGAAAGAAAAGTACAAACAAGAGAGAATGAAGAGACAATGATATAAAACAAGAAATGTGCAACATTTTTTCTTCTGTCAATTTATTATGCATACACACCATACAAACACAGAACGCCAGTTTCGTACCATACCTTCACAATCAAGCACAATTTTTTTTTTAATAAATAATAGATTACAATCTTAAAAGGGACACTTGTCAGTTAGAAGAAAATTAATCATGGAATGTTACACTGAAAAGGTTATAAATGCCATCACAACAACAACAAAACAAAAACAATTTACACACAAAACAAACAATATTTTTCTTCAAACTTGGTGAAGAAAAGAGTAATGTTTGGTAATAAAAGACCGAACAAATATCAACAAATGACCAGAATGTAAGTCTCGTTCCTTCAACATTAAAATAAACCTTGCTAAGAAAAAATATTCAATCTGTAAAAAATCTTTGGGTTTAAAAACAACAACACAAAAACCATCAAACTTAGTCACTTAAAAACGTGCGCACATTCTGAAAAAAAGAAAGATAATCAATATTTTAGTTGACTGAAAATAACTTGATAACTTTCTTGATTAGGAAAATGTTTCATAGGTGAAAATACAGGTGAAATAATTATGAATAGTCTGGGACAAAAATGTTGCATACATAATGTTAAATCATCGTAATGATAAATAATGAGAAATGAAATTAGCATGTTAAACTTTGACATGCATGTCATTTATTTTAATAGCTTATTAGTAAACACTAATGTACTTTAGTTTGAATACAGTCATCAGATGTATTTCATAATTAATCCAATGATCTGTATTGTTAAAAATTCAGGAATTTACTGGTGTTGCACTGCCTCTGGGCATTGCCTCCAGGATTGTTCCCAACATCTTATATCTACTAATGTCCCATGTGTGTCTGTTCCAGACCGGAGGACGCTAAACAAATTTTCATTCAGATATATTTCATAATGAATTTTTTAAAAACAAGACGAGACCTGAACAAAATCAATTCTTACTCTCTCAAAATATTCACCTTTTGTTATTCCTGCAACATGCTGCCAAACATTTTTTAAACACTTTGCATCGTTCACTATGGATTTGTAATCCTTTCTCTTAGAATTATTCTCAAACAAAACTGCAACATTGTCATAACATAACTTGCTGTACTGAAGTTTTTGTTCATTCCACTATCATGATGAATAACATTAGCAAATTCATACACAAAGGTGCAGTCATTTCATACATTCTACCTTTGAGGAAGTTCTTTTAGGAACATAAATGCAGTGGGTTTTTAATACTTGGTATATTTTCTTCAACTTCACCCTTTTAGTTTTATTTTCCGAAGCATTGTAATATTTTGTGTGCAGCAAATCCATACATGTCCAAGGTATTTACATATATTTATAGTTTGTTACTGGTTTAGAATGCTAACTGTACCACCACTAATGCCCTGTTCACAAATACCCAAGTGATGCACTGTTGAAAGCAGTGATTCTGAACAGTTTGATCTGAGGCTAAAATATTGAACAAAGGGGTAGTGTTCTGTACACTGTATGTACACACATACATGTACATTGTTGACTTTAGTCTTCACACAAAGTGCAAGACATGTTAGGAGAAAGGCATATAGACATGTATGATGCTATACAAATCTATGTAGCTTTGAAGTGGGGAGGGGGTCTCTTTAAAATGTTTCCACATTCTGTTGTTGTTCCCTGGCTTAAAGACTCCAGGGATCATCCCAACAGCCAAAGCACTTGAACACTATAGTACAAATGCACCAGCTAGGGCTGAGAACATTACGTGCCTGACCGGTTTTGATTACCCCGCCATGTGGGCAGCCACACTCCGGACTTCGGGGGATTTCCATTCTAAAATTAAAATAACCTTCCATTCATGGACTGCCTTGCTTTGGTAAGTTTTGAAGTGTAATCCTAAAATCAACATAATCCCTGATTTTGACTAGCCTCCAATCAATGGAATGTTTGTTTCAATCTTTATATAATCATTTTTTTAAAGCAACACATGTACTCTATTATTAATTTAAAAACAAAATCAGGCACAACCATTGCACTTTTTGTCATGAGTGTGAACGAGTCTAAGGAATATGAGAACAAACATTCCCACAAAATTGTGAATACCAAAACACTTTTTTCTTCTTCCTCCAAGCAAAAATATTTTCAAAATTCAACACACAAAAAGTGGTACAGGGTAATAAAAGTGATGATCAGACTGATACATGACTTTGTCACTTTTTTGTTAACAAAATATCTGTAAAACTGAAGTCATGAATAAACTAATGATCTTGTCGATGCTGATACTAAATAATTGAGTCAGTTTTTTTGTTTCAAAACAAAGAAAAGCACTATCCATTCCAATTGTCACTGAAAATAAATATTTTCAAGAATTTGGTCATGAAGGTTTTGCTCCAAGAGAGATCAACTAAAGATTACAAAGAAGAAAAACATAAAGTGAACAATCTTGCTCAGTTTCTGTCATGGGAAAGTTATTTTCAAGTGGAATGCAGAATCTTAAAATTATGTAAAATGTTTAATATCTGAAGCAAAATAATCTACAACTAAACCAACAAATGCATTTGAAAATGAAAGCTAAGATTAACAGCCTGCATAAAACAGAGTGACTCGAATCCAAAAATATTCAAGTTTCAACAGGAAAACAAAAAACGGATTATCCAAGAAAAAACAAATCTGGTTTACTATTGAAAAATTAAAAAAATGTAACGAGTTATTAACACAAAGTAAACTTAATAATAAACATAAGAACGTAACTAACAAGAGTAGATACTCGGGGAATTTTTTTTTTTTTAAATGGCAAAGGCTAGAATATAAAAAAACCTCCCAGTTCAACAAAGAAAAACAACAAACTAAACCACTTTTGATATCTTATAACACACATGCACACACACACTCTCTCTCTCTCTCTCTCTCTCCCCCCTCCCTCCCTCTCTCCCAAAGAACACCATCATAAGACCTGTTCTTCATTATGTAACTGATTCTTTCCACACTTCACCAGTCGTACGTTTCCATTTGGCTAGCAAAGCTAGCTAAGTTAGTCAAGTAAAGCTACCAAAAATAGTGGAAAATGGCCGTCTGAAAGTAAAACAGCCATACAATCGACGACCTGGTATTAAATTGATAATCCATACTCAACTCGTCAAAAATCCCTCTAGTTGTTAGAAAATTAAACAATGTTCAATTGCAGGACGATTCAAACAGAAACTTGGCCACCATTTTATCTAGCCACCATAGCTACTCGTGATGAAAATGGGGCTTAACGTCCGCTCGGCTGCAAGCAGCACATGTGAGATGAACCATCAGCCAACCACCATGTCTACTCGTGAGGCTGCTGACTTAGTTAACCTAGCAGCGTACTTTGCTAAGCAGTGGTGTCCAATGAAACACCTTCCTAACTTCGCTATGCAGCGGCAAGCTTACCCTTCGCTTCTGAAACGCATCTCTGTACACCAGACGTTGTCACCCTTCTAGTTCTGGGGACTGACCACACCCCATATTGCTTAACCTCGGTGATTTGAAAAAAGACTGGTGTGTGGTTCACGTTACCTAATGTGTCATGTCCCAGGCTTGTGACTGCTTGGAGTTACCTAACCAAGGCTTAAGGGGAGAATTTACTTTCAGCCTTTACTATTTTTAGTTATGATGTTATAGTAACTTTAACGACATGATTCATGTAAAACTTAGGATCAGTTCAGGAGATTAGGCGCTGTGAAATAAGAGTGTATTTTTGTTCACACATACACACACACATTGAACGGAGAGAACTACGGTAAATCCCTGTTTCCATCCCAGTTCTCACAGAACTGGGAGTACAAAACAAAGGACAAATTCGAACACAAATCTTGTGTAGCCATTGAAAGCATCAAATTAAGCACAACATGTTTCTTCTTTGAAGCAAAGAACGATAAAACAAAACAAAACAAAAAATGCGGATTAACACTACAAAATGAAACATACGGGTTTCCTTTTTTTTCCCTATCGCCTGTACAATTAACGCACAGATCACACAAAAGAAGGGAGGGGACTCTGAACATGCAATCCCGGGGAAGGAGGCAATGGGAAAGGCAGTGAATGCTCTCCCCTAGCCTAGGCCATGATCCTCGAAGAAGCCTTGGGGCGTCTCCTCCTGAACGGACACAACACAATCGAGAGAAACAGTGAGCTTGCACAAAGTTTACATTAAAAAAACAACAGACGGCAATGGAAATCACACACTGCTGACATGACACAAAAAGATTAAATCAGGTACCGTAATTGTATGTCTTAACCCTTTCACCGCCAATGTCGCATTTTTGCACCAAAATGACCCGTGTCACTTAAAGGCCTCAAACCAGGGCCTGTTATCCAAAGACCCTATTTTCTTAATTTTGGGAGGTAAGGATAGGCCTTCTAACATACATTACATGTCACAGAGGAATTTCTAATATTGCAGATGATTTTTTTCTCTCTACGCAGGTAAGATTAAAGGAAATGTTTTGCTGAAAAAATGGCTGGCGGCGAAAGGGTTAAATAGTTAACACAGGTATAGTATGTAGTATGTTTCTACCACAACAGAACCATCAACGAGATGATGGCGGTTGCTTTGTGAAGAAGAATTAGACTAAACTGCCAGTCTAAATTACATACAATGGAATCTCCCTTATAAGAGCTCCCATTATAAGACTCCCTACCACATAAGGCCTACTTATCTGAGACATTGCCCTTCTGGGAGGTTCCACTCCACTACTACCCATGCTAACTGTTAGTGTTTAATACACACTCGTGACTATGGTACCTGATGAATACAATAATCAGAATGTTAGTAAAATATTCTCTACAGCAATGGGGAAAATAATCATTGTACAGCTTAGTCTTTTTAGAATGACTTCGACTCTCAAACTAGAAGGCCTTTGCATGGACTCTTAGTGTTGTAGCCTTGGGGATTAATTCTATGGGGGCTCTCTCAACGCCGACTGTCTTCTGAAGTCCACATGGGACTTTGCCTGGGTTTCTGATGTGCAGACTTAACAAACGAGGACTAAAGATTTCCACAGCATCAACGTAACTCAACAATATGTGTACACGGGTGAAAGTAAAACATTCTCTCAATCATGAAAAGACACGTTTGAATGTCCAAAGGCCAACCAATCCCTTTGGCTGTAGTACTAAGATCCAGTGTTAATGCCTCAAAGCTTCAAAGTCCGTCTTTCACAAAAAGACTAACAAGCTGTGCCATGACTCCCATTGCTGTAAAAAATATAATTTATTGGAAAGCTCTTGCTTCACTATTGGGCAAACTTCAGGCTAATAATGTTAACCAATGAGAAAAGCCATTCGACTAAAAGGCCTCAGGCATCAATACCAACAGAACAAGAGTAGTTCAACACTTCACTTGTAGTATTTTGTTCATCAGAGTATGCATAAAAATCCACAGCAATCAATGTTTGGTTAAACTTTTTAATTCAATTTTTTAATATGCAATTTGAAATTAAATTTGTTCAATTTACAGTGCTCCTGATATATCAGAAAAGCTCTGTATACCCGGTATTGAATTATTGATAAGCATTGAACATTATTTCATGATGGATTAGTGCAGCCTTGCACATCAATAACTTTGTAGTTAAAGAAAATGAAGTGATATTGACATTCAAATAAGAAAGACACTAGACAGGAATTTACTTTTTTTTACAAATATTTTCTAAATGCTACAAACACGCAGGAACATTGACACAAATTATAATGTACATGATATTTGTCAATTCACAACAAAAATCAATGCTCCCCCCCCCCCTCCACCCCCCAAAAAAGAGAGAAAAAGTTGAGATGAAGGCATCGCCTCTGTAACAAGTTTTGCCTCTGTGACAAGATGGGGCCACAAAAGAATTAAATGCCACCCAAAAAAAGAATGAAAAAGAAAATGTTATGTACACATGGATTTGAATCTGTGTGGGCATGAGCACACAAATATACACATAAACACACACACATCACGAGACTTCATACTGGACATAATCTATTCTAAATGATGTGAAAATGAATAAGAAAGAACATTGATTGACGACACTAAAACTTTAAAATCCCAAAACTAGCTAATACTTGTAATAGACAGACGACATAGCTGAACGACAACACACAAACATTTCTTCACATTTGGACACACACACACACATACACACACACACACACACACACACATACACACACACACACTGACACATATGCGTGAACATAGATAAATGCTTCATCGAGTTTCGTAGCAAACATCACACACACATTCATTCACACACACAATTTCAATTTAATAATAATCCTTTGACCCCTCTTGGGGGCATGGAGGATAAACAGAAAAGACAAGTGGCAAAAAGCAAAAAATAAACACTCATCAAACAAACTAAGCTGCAGTCTAGTCAAACAACTTTTCCTGATCTTGTAAATTTTGCAATTTTCAAACACACACAAACTGACAAAGACCAAAACAATGCTACAACAGAAACATACAGTGGAACCTCCCTTATAAGACTCCCCCCCCCACCCACCCCACCATATAAGACTCCCTCACACTTGAAGACCTACTTCCCTGAGACATTGCCCTTCTTCGGAAGTATTAAAATTACCTCCCTTAAATACAACTCCCTCCCACTTAAGACCTCATTTTGGATGATTGTTCAAGCTCTTAAAAGGGAGGTTCCACTGTACCAGAAAGAGAAACCAGACTTAGGGCATGTACACATTACATCCGTACGGAAATCCCATTCCCTTCCCATAAGAAATAAGCGAAGGCGGAAACTCATCCGCAATCCAATCCACTTATTTCTGACATATATACGAATAGGGCTTCCATACGGAACTTGTGGATTACGGATACCGTATTTTTCGGATCATTAGGTGCTGCTGTGCATAAGGGGAATAGGGCAATTTTCAAAAAAAATCTGAAAAAAATTAAAGTAAAAGGCGCCCTTCGCAAAAGAAAGTCTAAGATTGAAGCCTGTACATGTCCTGTAAACGCTTGCCAACCGCCATTACTGCTGTCATAAATGAGAGTTGGCTCCCTTCTCAAATAATCGAACTTCCGTTTTTGCGACTTCCGGTTGTTGTGTTTGGGCTTTTATTTTCCTGTGAGTATTCGTTGTATCGGCGACACGTTGCCACTTTCGATGTTGTGACTCACAGTAGACTGTACTGAGTACGGCAATCGTTGCCTCTCTTCTCACAATTTGTTCACTAATAGGGCGCCCTCTTTTATAAGGAGCATAGGTCGAAATTGTAGAAAAAAATGTCGCCTTATAGTCCGAAAATTACGGTATATGTAAATGTGCCCAAGCCCTTAATTCACAGAAAGACAAAGAGAGAAAGAAAAGTGCTGTACAAAGAAAGAAAATCTAGACAGAGAGACAAGCCTCCCTAAAAGGCTGAGTGAGCAGAGCCAGACTGATGGAAAGAGATGGGTCCATACCACTGTTCTACGCTAATCCAAAGTCATAGAGTGTCTGCTCTAGGAGTTCGTCCTTGAGGGAAACAATCATCATGGTAGCGTGTTAGTCAATAAACATAAGTTTGTTTATGGTTTGTATGTCTTTGTTTTCATTCGTGACATGAAATCTTTGAAAGGAAAGCATGGTTTCAGTCATGAGTAAGAATTTTTTTAAATTGGCCATGATCATGAATATTAATGCTTTAACAAAATTACTTATTTGTATGTGGTAAACATGTGCATTTGCATGAAAAGATTTGCAACTGTTTTCATGTATATTACATGCAACAAATACACACACACTCACATAAACACACATACACGCACACACACACAGAGGCACGCATGTATGCAAACACAAACATACACACGCAACTCCACACTCCCATGTGAGTTTTGCGACACAAATTTGCACATAAGTGTGCATGCGTATGCATGTGCTAATTGCATTTTTATTTATATGTGCACCTGTGTGTGCAAGGCGTGTAGGAATGCATAATGATGCTGTGTTCCTAAAACCATAGAACAAAGAAAGCCACAGGGTCTCAGGCTTGCTACATACTAAGGCTAAGATTTTTTTTTATACATACACGTACAAAATTAGAGAATCTCAGATTTTATTTTGAATCCTGATGACAATGGTAGTAGTACTAGTACTTTTAGAGACTTCTTGGAAAGTATCTGCCATTTCGACTGAATCATGGTTCGTGGGGACTTGGAAGAGTGTTAAAAAAGGACTTTAAAAGGACCTTTAAAGGACCAGCCAATTTTTTTAAAGGACCTATTTAAACCTTGTTTGTAGTTGTACTTGCAGACGTGGTGGGCGCAGAGCAGACGCTGACGATTGTGGCTGAGCAGATTCTTTTTCTTTCTTTTTTTTTTGGCTGAGCAGATTCATTTGTTGCAGTAGTACTTCAGCTGCTTGCAAAAAAAGTCGGTCACATTGCACCTCGATTCCAACTTGTGCCTTCTTTCAGCTTTCTTGTGATTTTCAGTCTTTGCGTGTTGTTTCAGCACCGACTCTCCCATTGACAAGATGTTGATGTTTTTTTCACAATATGCACAACGAACTGCATGTTTGTTGTCCATCACTTTTCGGACCCAGTCCTTATAAATGTCTTCTCAGCCAACGAACCTGAAACGAACACTTTCCAGGCATTTTTACACTTTTTACTTGAAAACAAGCACTTTAGCAGCCGCATGTACGAAGAATTTCAACATGGCGCATAAGATATCTCGCCGAATCTCGCGCATGTGACCGGATTTACAGTGACCATTAAAATTAGATCGTCTGCTCGAAAGAAACAAAGGCGATCGATTTTTCGCAAATTTTATTTCATTTCATGTATTTTTTTGAGTTCATTTCTTATGACAAGGTACTAAGTTTTGTTTTTGGGCCTGATTAAAGGATTTAAACTGACCGCACCAATTTTAAAAGGACCTTTGACTGATTTGAAAGGACCTCCTTGCTGATATAAAGGACTTAACAGGCCTTTTGAAGACTGATCAATTTCACAGCACTTTAAAGCACCTGAAAGGACCCCACGAACCCTGTGAATCTACATGAACCGTAGCAAACACTGATGTCAGTCTTTTTCAATATAACTTCAGTAGCACCCAACTGTTAACACTCAAGCTAGCTCTCTCATGGTCATAGACATGTGCAAAATGCAATGTGAACAAAAAATTCCCCAAATACAACGTCCAAAGTTTCAATGCAAATTACACGTCAAGGTCCAAACTGAAAAGCTGAGTGAAAGGAAGCAGTGATTCTTTTCTCTTCAACATGAATTCAAGCCTAATAACACACTTATTTATATCAGTTTTAAAATAATCAAAACAAAACACAGGTGCAATATAACATTTACCCTAGCGTTAGTGTCAATCAAGCGGAAAAAAAAAGATACTGGATGATATTATCAACAAAACACATTAGAGGCAAAACACACACACACAAACACAGAAACATATGCACGCACACACACACACTCAGTCACACACACACACACACACACACACACACACACACACACACACACACACACACACACACCATGCACACACACACACATAATCTATTACTAGTATTAGGTGACTAATTTTCAACCCTAATAGAAACAAATTCACCAAACTCAACAGGCAAAAGGTGTGAGAAGCTCTTGGGGCAGCAAGCTCAAACATTGGCAGATGTAACTCACACACACCAACAAGCTTAAGAACAAAATCAGTCTTCCTCATTGGCCTTTTATTTTTCTCAACACCATTTTTTTTCTTTCTAGAAACAAGGTAGGAAAAAAAAAGGTGAAAATATGTTCAATTGGTATGTAGGATGATACTGCCAGAAAAACGAAAAATAAAACTGTAGACTACCATATTTTTCGGACTAAAAGGCGATACCTTTTTCCCAGACTGAGACCCCTGCGCCTTATAACAGTGGAACCTCCCTTATAAGACTCCCTCCCACATAAGACCTACTTCTCTGAGACATTGCCCTTCTTTGTAAGTATTCAAATTACCTCCCTTATAAAACCCCTCCCTTAAAAGACCTCATTTTGGATGTACTAAAATAGTAAGAAAATATAAGAACAGAATCCGAATTTTGTGTAAAACTTGGGGGTGCGCCTTATAATCAGGTGCGCCTTATAGTCCGAAAAATACGGTATTCGAAATAATGGAGGAAAGGCTGGGGTGGTGGGAGTTGGGTTGGGGATAAAGCTCTGTGATGATGGGTAGTTAGTACAAACTGCAACGATTATTCACACACTAAAACTAAAAGCACAAACGCTGGTGCAAAACAAATACCGGTAAAACGGTGTGCATGATGGCAGCAAAACCACACATCTCATGCAGGTGTGCTTGTGTGTGTGTGCGTGCAGGTACATGTGCGTTTGTGTGTGTGTGTGTGTGTGTGCTTGTGTGCGCAGGTGCATGTGCGTTTGTAAGTGTGTGTGTCTGTGCTTGTGTGTGCAGGCGCATGTGCGTTTGTAAGTGTGTGTGTGTGTGTGTGTGTGCGTTTGTCCAGGTGTGTGTAAGCAGGTGTTTGTGTGCGGGTGCATGTGAGTTTGTGTGCAGGCACATGTGCGTGTGTGTGTGTTAAGTTTGCACGCACACACAAACGCACACGCACGTGCACATTGCAATAAAACCTCAAAGCACTAACCTCCTGCAGCAGGTCCTGGGCGGCAATAGCCTTCAGCACATTCTTTTTGCTGGTCTCCTGAACCTCCCCACCCAACATGAACTCATCCAACATGAAGAACGCCTTTTCAAAGTTGAAGATGATGTCCAGCTCACACACCTGGTGATCAGTATATACACAGTAATAACAGGAGCAAGACAATTCGCCCCCGGACAATTCTCCCAATTCTCTCTGTGTGTGTGCATGTGTATGCGAAGGGAAATTATGAGAATTTTATTATTGTCTTTTGCATCACAAAAATATTGCATCGTGTATGTTTTCTTATGTATATGCGCATACTCACGCATTTGTGCGTGTATGCGCGTGCACATGTGTGTGTGTGTATAGGGGAATGTGCAATGGTGTTGGGCTTTTAATAACATTAAGTATTGGTCATGTGCAAGTTTGTGTGCGTGTGTGCGTGTGTGCGTACGTGCATGTGTGTGTGTGAAGTCAAGTCAAGTCAAAATGATCTTTATTGAGGGTTAAAGAATAAGCTAACAACCAAGGCTTTTTTTCATCCTGCCCTCATCCTCTGTGTGGGGTGGGTGGGGGGTGGGAGGTGTGGGGTGTTGTGTTGTGTTGTGTTGTGTTGTGTTGTGTGTGTGTGTGTGTGTGTGTGTGTGTGCTGTCTCAGGACCGACCTCCTGGAACAAACTTCCTCTCTCCCTCCATCAGCGACCGACTCTCTCTGCTTTCAAAGCTAACCTCAAAACCCACCTGTTACCCCCGTCATTAAAGCTCCTCTCTCTTTATCTTCTCTCTCTTGCCATTAGGTCTGTTTCTGCTATATTCCATTTATGTTATCCGTGTGTGTTCGCTTTGTATTGCGTCTTTGTTTAAATGCGCTTTGAATGCTAACGTGTGTGTGCGCTTTGATTTGATTTATATCAAGATTCAGCGCCGTATAAATACTGTATGTTGTTGTTGTTGTCAAGTTAAGTCAAAATGATATTTATTGAGGGTTAAAGAATAAGCTAACAACCAAGGCTTTTTTTCATCCTGCCCTCATCCTCTGTCTGTGTGGGGTGGGGGGTGGGTGTTGTGTTGTGTTGTGTTGTGTGTGTGTGTGTGTGTGTGCGTGCGTGCGTGCGTGCGTGCGTGCGTGCGTGCGTGTGAAGAGCGAACACCACAGTAGTGTACATGGGAGGAACACATCTGGGGGTGAATTGTCCCTGGGGCAAATTGTCCTGGGCGAATTGTCCAGGGGAAAATTGTCCTTGAGCCGGTAATAACGAACATAACGATACCACAAATGTAATAATAATAATAATTCATCAAGCATGAAGGAGGCTTTTTTTTAAGTTGAAGTTGAGGCTCATTTCACACATCTACAAACAATGAGGTGGTTTTTTTTAAAGATGATAAGTTAAAAGAAACAGTATTCAGGTTTCAGTACTCATAAGACCACACACACAGTCACATGTTAGGCATACACATGGGACGGTTGGTTTGGATTTTTTGTTTGTTTGTTCTTTTTAGAAGTAATATTACGATTGAGTGATGATACTTCCCGTAGCTTTCGCTCAACATCCGTTACGCTGTCTCAAGAAAAAACAAAGCATTTAACAGTCATTCTCCCATAAAATAACTGAATAAACACATGAAAATAACTTACGCTTCCAAAGTATTTATCCAGCAGTTCTACGTAGCGATGTATGACCTCCAGAGTGAGAAGTTCGTTGTCCTCTGGTTCTATTGCACAGCAGAAATACAGACTAGCGTACCTGTCAATGGAAACAACAATATGTACATAATACATAGTAATAATGATGAATCATATCAATGACACAGTAATGTCCTCTGGCTCTATAATCGCACAGCAGGTTCACATAGTGGTGTCTTTAGCCACGCCCAGGTCATAAGACACTCGCATAAAAACTGAAAATGTCCCATTGTGTTTCCACCTATCATGACCAAATAAAGGTCACAAATGTCCTATTGAAATAATTGTTGCTTTTTTGTGCTTATTGAATTACGAGAGGATCGAAGAAGTCCTATAATCAGTGAATAAAATTGAACACTGGCAGACTTTGTCCTATTGATTTCTACAAGACTAGAGCCAGGTCATTTGTCCTGTTGAATATCCTTCTTACAAGACAGTTTGTCCAATCACTTTACCTTTTGTAGACAAAATTGAGATCCTTCCATGCGATGATGCTACACATTTTGGGCTTCCCGGAATGCAACAAAGTGACAAATTCAACACAATACAATATGACATAACACAATACCTTACACAATACTGCACATTTTGGGCTTCCTGAAATGCAACAAAGTGACAAGTTCAACACAATATAACATTATACCTTTTGTAGACAACCTTGAGCACTTTCCACTCCAGGAAGCTGCACCTTTTAGTTTTGAGAAACATGGAATGCACCATGATGGAGACAAGTTCAATACAATACAATACTATACTTGTAGACAACCACTATTTCTGATATTGCCATTGATCATTGCCATCATGATCCCTATTTACTGATTTAATTATCTTTATTTATTTATTCACTTCTGCTATTTAATACACCAATGACTAATGAGAGTATGTATGTTTTGTTTTGCCTGCATGTCATGTAATTTGTATAATGACAAAAACTGTTCAATAAAATTAAAAAATACTTGTAGACAACCTTGAGCTCTTTCCACTAGAGGAAGCTGCACATTTTGAGCTTCCTGGAATGCACCATGATGGAGACAAGTTCAACACAATACAATACAGCACATACTTTGTGTAGACAACCTTGAGCTCCTTCCACTCAAGAAAGCTGCACATTTTTTGGCTTCCTGGAATGCACCATGGTGACAAGTTCAACACAAAACAACACAACACATACCTTTTGTAGACAACCTTGAGCTCCTTCCACTCGAGAAAGCTGCACATTTTGGGCTTCCTGGAGAGCACCATGGTGACTAGCTCTCGCACAATCTTCTTCTTCGTCTTGTCGGGGTGGGCCACGTACCACTTCTGCAGGCGTAGCTTGCCTTGCCGGCTGAACAGCAGCATAAACTGCATCTGTTTTTGAAACAAAACACATTTTATTATGATGTTAGTTGTAATGTAATGGACATAGTAGGCTTTGTCAGGATGAGCCATTTACCATTTCCGTGGACCTGTACAGCTTGTCTTGTCAGCTAAACAGTGCTCAGCATAAACTGCATCGCTTTAACAAGTACAGTGGAACCTCCCTTTCCAAGACAGCTTGTCTTGTCAGCTAAACATCATCCAAAAAGTAAGTGTCTTGAAAATCATCCAAAATAAGGTCTAAAAATAAAAGCGAAAAAAAGGAAAGGAAATAAAAGGCGGAAGTGGTGGTGGGTTGCATGAGTGACCAGAAAGTTAAGAAAAAAAGTGAAGGCGGAAGTGGTGGTGGGTTGCATGAGTGAGCAAGGAAGCGGAGAGCAGATGAAGCAGGCAGCAATTGAGCAAAGTGTGGTGGTAGAAGGTGCAACATCTGAGGCTATCCAAGGTTCTGCCCAGGGATCTTTCCTCGACCTCCCGCCTCTTCGCAGATGACACACTCTGTCATAGGACTGTGGATTCTCCCAAAGACCACGAGAATCTCCAAGATCTTGAGAAGCTGGCATCCTAGGAAAAGAAGTGGATGATGTCATTCCATCCAGACAAAAGTCAGACTCTCCACATTACCAGGAAGAGAAGTCCCCTGAAAGAGAACTATGTACTACCTCCACGGTCAAAACCTGAGACAAGTAGAGGAGGCAAAGTACCTGGGTGTCACCATCTCCCACGACCTCAGATGGGACACCCACATATATAATCCAATATGACCAGCAAAGCCAGCAAGACACTTGGTCTCCTCCGAAGAAATCTGAAGGTGGGATCAGTCTATGTCAAGGAGGTGTACAAACTGGAGTACACCTCCCCTATAAAGGCTATATGGGACCCCTACACTGCCAAAGAGGTCGGTCAGATGGAAAAGGTTCAGCGATGTGCTGCCCACTGGGTGGTAAACAGGCACCGCCAGACATCCAGCATAGAGGATATATCATATGTACTCTTAGCTGCAGTGGACCCCACTCGCCAACAGAAGGTGCACATGTCCAAACTGGCGACTTTCTTTAAGTTCCACCATGGTGACATCACTATCAACACCCCATACCTCAACCCACCAACAAGACAAACGAGAAAATCTCACCAATCAACATACCTCCTCCCCTCTTGCAAAACCAGCTACAGAAAGTTTTCCTTTTTCCCATGGACCATCTATGAGTGGAACTCCCTCCCACCTGAGGCAGTAACAATAACATTGGTCTTGGTGGAGAGCTTCAAATCCCAGATATAAACAGAACCCCTCCCCTCCCCCCCCCCCCCCCTCCACCCCAATCTCCATTCCCCCTTGGACACTGCCCCACCCCTCCGGCTCCAGTATTCCCCAACCCTTCTTTCAACCTGTCCCATTGCCATTCAAACAATCAAAGCTGATCATCTGGGCGGCCAAGAAAATTATCTGTATGAAGTTTATTTACTACTTGACCGAAGTCCACAGTTATTATACACAACTGTGGACTATTTTTTTTAAGCTGTTCCTGCCCGACACATCATGTCGATCATGATCATGTCCACAGGGAGACCTAACTGGCTGGGTCAAAAAGTAGTTTTTAGGGTTTTGCTTTATTTCCTTTCTTGTCTGACGTGGAACCTCGACCGGTATAGTGTCAATGAATCAAAGTGTTGATTGTGGGCACTCATCTGGAAGAAGGGGGAACAGAACTTTCAAAAGGATGATGGTGGTTGCACCTGATACTAACAAATTCAAAAACCTCCTGGACAAAGACCCAAACCTTGGTAAATTAAAGTACCAGTATGACGAATAGTCTACCAAAACCGTCACAGCTGTGCCAACCCCCCAAAAGGAAAAGGAAAAAAAAAAAAAGAAAAAAAAAAGAAAAGACGCTTGAGAGGCCGCGAGGCCTAGTCGTCTTATCTACCTGACCTGACCTGACCTGTGCACTAAAAAAAGTTGAATTAAATTTGAGCTCAAGATTTCACTTGGCTTCAACTTTTTTGTCTAGGCAGAGATTATCAATTACCTATCTATTATCAATCTTATTAATTTAAATTTAGAGGGGTGGGCTATCCTGAGTGTACATTCAATACGCACCATTTTGATGCTTTTGTATAAGAACAAAAGCACGTAGAGGACAAAATTTCAGCCGCCTTGATTCGTCACGGCAGCATCTGTCGTCTGCCTCATGAACATTTCCTGTGTGCACTGCATCATTGATTATTGTGTTTAGTGTGCTCTACGTCATTGGTTATTGTGGTAAAAGGGGATATACGCAAATCGCCGCGTGGCGCTAGTCCTGAGGCTATAAGTACCAATATTCCTACATGCGCTTTATTAGCTACCTCGATTATTTATTTTTAACATTCAGGACTTTCCTGGTATTGCAGTACCTACAGGATCGTCCCACTATCTTTATGGTTATTAATGCCCCATATGTGCCTGTTCCAGGCCGGAGGACGTTACATGAACTTTCATCACGTGCCATGCATGGTGTGTGTGTGTGTGTGTGTGGGGGGGGTCTGTCTGTCTGTCTGCCTGCCTGTATGTGTCTCAAAGTATTTGTCTTTGTTCATCCTCTCATCTCTCTCTCTCTCTCTCTCTCTCTCTCTCTCTCTCTCTCTCTCTCTCTCTCTCTCTCTCTCTCTCTCTCTCTCTCTCTCTCTCTAAAATCCCCCAAGTAGGCCACAAAACAATTCGTTATAGGTGCTTTAAGCATTTTAACAAAGATATCTTTCTCTCGGATCTGCTTAATTCTGGTTTATCAAAGGTTTATCAATACTGTAATCCAGAGGAAGCCTACGACTGTTGGATTAAAACCTTTTGTTATGTTTATAATAAACACGTCCCTATCAGAATAAAACGTGTTAAAAATAAACCTAAACCACCATGGATAACAGATGATATCGATCAGGCTTCCTATCTTAGAGATTTTTACAAAGCAACCAAAGACCCTAGGGCTAATGCCCAACGTAACCTTGTGAATTCAATGAAGCGTTCAGCTAAACAGAAATATTTTAGGGAGTTACTATTAGACAAAAATCCTAAAAAGGTGTGGAGTGCAATTAATTCCTTGACAAACAAGAATTATGTCAAAAAATCACTTCAATCAACTACTCCCTCTCCGAACGTATTAAATCAGCATTTTGTATCAATTGCGGAATGTCTTATCCAAAATGATACTTGGAATTTTTTTTATCTAAAGACGTTGAAAGACTTCTGTTTATCCAAGAATATCCAGTCTACAGTCTCCATTCCGTTACTAACAATATATGAAGTATATGCTGCTCTCACGCACATAAAACAATCTACAACTAAGGATGCAAATGGATTGGATGGGATAATCCTTAAACTTGCTGCTCCTGTCATCACTGACAGTCTAACCTATATATATATATAATATATGTATTAGTAAAAATTACTTTCCAGCTCAACTTAAAAACGCTAAGATTATCCCACTTCACAAGTCTGGTGATGAGAACGAACCTTCTAATTATAGACCTATATCCATACTGTCAGTTTTGTCAAAACCCTTAGAAAAACACATCCAAAAACACCTATCTCATCACTTAGAAAAGTATGATCTCCTACATCCAAGCCAATCAGGATTTAGGAAACAACACTCATGCCACACAGCTCTAGTTAACATGGTTGATACATGGCTAGGAAATATTAATAACAATCAGTATACTGGAATTGTCTTTGCTGACTTTGCAAAAGCATTTGATGTAATCAATCACTCACTACTTATGAAGAAACTACGTGTTTACAATATAGGTGATCAAGTGTGCCAACTGCTTGAGTCATTTTTATCAAACAGACAACAACAAGTATGCACTGGTCTTCATCAGTCTTCTTCTCTCCCAAACAACTATGGTGTTCCACAAGGTTCAGTTTTGGGCCCACTTGTTGTTTTTATTATATATCAATGATTTACCTTTGCTTGTTAAAGACAATTGCAATCTCTTTGCGGACGATAGTTCAGTCGAATCCGCTCATCCTTCATTACACGTTTTGTCATCTAATATTCAAGAAAATGTAAATCAACTGGCCAGATGGGCTGAACTAAATCACATGTGTCTGAACCCAAACAAAACTAAGTATATGTGTTTGACAACCAGACAGAAACGCCAAAATCTTTCATCTACTTCGTTCCCAATTCACATCTCGGGACAAACAATCGAGGAATCCAGTTCACACAAGGCCCTAGGTATAACGATTGATAACAAATTATCTTGGTCAGAACACATAGACATATTAAGTAAGAAGGTATCGCAAAGAATATTTCAACTATCAAAAATAAAACATTTCCTCAATCTCAATGCCAGGAAGCAGTTCTATTATGCACATATAAATTCACTTATCAGCTATTCCTCTACTTTGTGGGTCTCAGCAAGTGCAAATGTTCTAAAACCTCTCGTTAGACTGCATAAACGAGCTGTTAAATTGGTGCTGCTCAAATCAACTTCTCTTACGAACAATGATTACAAAACAATAGGTATATTACCTTTTAAATTACAGTTGGAGCATAACAAAGCAAGGATGATGCACAAAATCATGACCGGAAATGCTCCTCAATCTTTAATCGACCGCTTCTCGATAAACAGTTACAGGCAGTCACACAAACTACTAATTCCAACCCCAAGATTAGATTTATTTAAAACCAGTTTAATATACAGTGGTGGATCTTACTGGAATAATTTGCCAGCCACCTTAAAAGCGACCAAACGCCCAGCATCCTTCAACAAACTAATGAAGAACTACCTAATGAACAAACTCCACTGACAATGAACAATGAAAACTCTCTCTCTCTCTCTCTCTCTCTCTCTCTCTCTCTCTCTCTCTCTCTCTCTCTCTCTCTCTCTCTCTCTCTCTCTCTCTCTCTCTCTCTCAATTTCATCAGGTACATAACATTAGCAAAACATGACTTATTGTATGTTTTACCCAACAGTATTTTTTATTTTTTTATTTTTTTTATTTTTTTAAACAAATAGCATTAAGTCATTGCTGCCGACTCCGATGGATTAACATAAATAAATATGGAACGTATGCACTGTTATTTATCATGATGCCTACATGTGTTTACTTGTTAACTCATGAATATTTTGCGCATCTAACATTACCTTGTTTTGATCTGTCATGTATAAAGGTGTGCATGTTAAAATTGGCTATGTTAAACACAATTAAGTTTGATATAATAATGTGTATGTGTTTTATTCTATTTTTTGCATTTTACAGACAAGTGTGTAATGTTGGCTTAGGCTTGATTTTCTCATGTTATATATAAAAATATTAGTGTCGTTTTTTATATTTGTTAAAAATTAAGATGATATGTAGGATTTATTTTGTTGTTGACATGTGCACATGCTTACTTTTAAATTTGTTTTGTTAGTTGAGTGTATAATTGAAACTTGAGTGCATAAGGTAGGATTAGGTTTGATTTTGTCGAGTGTGTATGCTAATTTACAAATTTGTGCATGCTAACAATAAATAAATAATTACTTATATAAAGTAAGATTAAGTTTGATGATGTTATGGATATGTATTTACTATGATTTTATAACGTGTGTGTGTGTGCTTACTTTAAGTTTATTTTTTAGTTGAATATGCGAAGTAGGCCTACAAGTAACTAGGCTCGACTTTGTCATGTATCGGTGTTTATCGGCTGTGTTTATAATGTTATGATTGTTAAAGATGAGTGTGTTAGATATGCTTCTCTCTCTCTCTCACTCAGTCTATCTATCTCTGTCTCTGTCTGTCTGTCTGTCTGTCTGTCGCTCTCTCTCTCTCTCTCTCTCTCTCTCTCTCTCTCTCTCTCTCTCTCTCTCTCTCTCTCTCTCTCTCTCTCTCTCTCTCTCTCTCTCTCTCTCTCTCTCTCTCTCTCTCTCTCTCTCTCTCTCTTAGTGTGTGTGCGCATGCATGCGCGCGCGTGTATGTGTGTGTGCGCGCGCGCGCGAGTGTGTGTTTAGTGTCATAAAATAATTATTTAGTATACACATTTTTTTTTTTTTTTTTTTCTTTAGGCTTATATTGTTTTATTTTGTTTATTGTGATTTAGCCAGAATGTTTATATTTATGTAACGAAAAGTGTCTCTTTGATATATTGTATTGGGGATCCTGTATGATGAGGGAGAGAGGGAAAGAGAGAGAGAGGGGGAGAGAGAGGGGGAGAGGGGGGAGAGGGGGAGGGAGAGAGGGAGAGGAAGAGAGAGAGAGGGGAAAGGGGGAGGGAGAGAGAGAGAGGGGGGGGGGGCGAGAGAGAGAGAGAGAGGGAGACAGAGAGAGGGAGAGAGAGAGAGAGAGAGAGAGAGAGAGAGAGAGAGGAGAGAGAGAGAGAGAGAGAGAGAGAGAGAGAGAGAGAGAGAGAGAGAGAGAGAGAGAGAGAGAGAGAGAGAGAGAGAGAGAGAGAGAGAGTATGGGCCGTGTGTACGCACGTATTAATTGGTGCATTCCTTCCGGTTACTTGTTTACATTTTTATTAGTTTTTGTGAGTGTGATGTGTAATGAGAGAGTGACAGTGCTTGGTGAACGAGGGTGGATGTCTTTGGGAGTGAAAATCATGTTATTTCGTTACTTTATTTCTTTGTATTCAAATGTTGGTGGTATGACTTTCTTGTTGATTTTAATTAATGTTTTCCATCTTTCATTGTTGCTTTTGTAACGTGCAACGAGCATACTACTATATGGAGTTTTAGCGCTATATGAATTATTATTATTTTGATTATTATTATTTTTAAATTTTTTATTATTGCTACTATTATTATTATAGGATTGGGTTTCAT
>CM065681.1:80134596-80180271 GCA_017654935.2 Phymorhynchus buccinoides
CATTTCCTGTTTTCAAACACAATGAAATATTCGGTTATATTTTACATTGAAGCCTACTTTCGTTTGGCGCTCGTTCGTTGCATCATAGCTGCCGAAAAGTTAAGTTTTGCGGACCTGACTTATTTAAAATATAAATACAATTCTAGAAAATCTCGGTCCTTTTTACTTCATTTATAGCAATTTGTCGTGTTCATTTATTACAACACATCAAATTCCAGTGTATCTCAGCATGTTTGTCGAACATGTTTTGCCACAAAGTTGTCATATCCTTTAAACACGTCACGTAAATGAAGGAAGCCAACTAGGTGTAGTTCGGTTCCTGGTAGGTCTACACAATTTTCGGTTGAAATGTAGGCCTAACCGAAAAACAGTTGTTTTGCACCTAGGATTGTGAAAATACCATTGACACCACACAGCTTGTGTTGATGAGTTCGAATGCTTAAAGGTAGGCTACGTAACGTTTACAGACTCAGTATCTAACAGGCAGGAAAGGGGTGGTTTTTTTCAATATTCCACTGTTTTGTTATAGTTCTAAAATTAATTTACAGCTAAAATTTCCATAAACTGATTTCTGGGATACTCATTAAGGAGGGGGGGGAGGAGGGGAGGTAGCGGGGGTCAAACCAAAGGGCAGGGGTTTCTGGAGCTCGTTGAATGAATGGATGAATCTTTAATGTAATGGCTTTTCACAACAAAATTAAAGATCATCATTTCATGTGTGGGCTTTGTCGTCTACTAAATGGCTCCACCCCCCCCACCTGCGGCGCATCAGACCCTTCCAACGGAAGCGTCGCCATCTTAGTCCTTATTGGTGTGTAAACAAAGTTGAAAATGTTATCTAAATGTGTAAAGAAAAACATCCAGAGGTTATAAATACCAGTTTAGATAAGTTTCGAATTGGAAAACAGCAAAAAATACGCAGCATCGATCTCTGTTTGTGTTCGCATTTTTCAAACAAAGTTTACGCTTAAGGATGGCGTCTCCCACAATATGGCGCTCCTTGTGGCCGGATATGACGACACGTGAGGTACAAGCCAACAGGAGAAGCCCATGGGCTGTGTCTGAACTCTGTCTGCGTTTTGTGCAAAAACTGTGGTCGTATGTCTCAAAACTATGTATTACTTTGATTAACGCACCCCGGCGGAAACGCACAAAAGAACCCATTTTGGAGTGCTATTCTAAAGAGCGGGGCTGTGAGAGACGAAAAAACACGATGGTACCACCGATATTGTTTTTCCGAGTGAGGGAAAGGGAAACAAAGGGGAAATAACTTTGTATTACTCATGGAATTTGATTCTTTGCAGGGATTTGATCTGATGATGTGTGTGTGTGTGCATGTGTGTGTTTGTGTTGTGCGTGTGCGTGTCCATTTGTGTTTGTGTGTGTGTGTGTGTGGTGTGAACAGAGAGAGAGAGGAGAGAGAGAGGAGAGAGAGAGGAGAGAGAGATACGAGAGAGAGAGAGAGAGCGAGGCGAGAGAGGTAAACACTACACATGCAAGGCGACCATGGAGGGGAGAGAGAGAGAGAGAGAGAGACTAGACGAGGAGAGAGACGAAGGAGAGAGCGATGAGAGAGAGAGAGCGAGAGAGAGAGAGAGAGGCAGGCAGGCAGATTGAAAAGACAGAGGATAGACAGGAGAACTCAACAACACACACACACACAACCAAAAAACACACACACAAACACACCAAGGTGTAATCAGTCAGTTGTATCATATGAATATGACTTCCACAAACAAAGAGGGATACTACTATTCTGGATGGCTGGGCTGACATTTGATTATTGTGGTGGCAGGGCGGAAAGCCGCGACCATAATCATTTTCCATCAAAACAGGGAGAGCCTCTGTTTTATTGTATAATCTGTTAACCGTTATTCTAAAACTAGATCAGATTAGTGCTAGTTTGGGGGTCTTCCTCGTTTAGTTTGTAAATACACACAGTTTTATCCTCATATTGTTCCAGTCATGAGCACAAGTCTGTGTGCTCTGCGGTAGCCTGGCGAAGCATTACGACGCTGCACGGGCTGCTGGCACGTGCCTTACTGCTCACGTGACTGTCAGCTACGTGATGGCCACGGCACAAGCGGCACGTGCTGCAAAGGTAAGTAGTCCTTCTACTGGTGGGGTACAAACGTTAACACGTTTCTTTCGGACAGAGAAGAGTGCGTGTGAAATTCGACTGTGAAGGAGGATGGTAATGATGTGTCTGCGGCGTATGAAATTGTGTTGTAAGGGGAGGAGAAGGCACGCTAGCTTGTGGTGTGCTTTGTGCGTGTGTGAGGGTATGGACGGGGGTAAAAAGCCCATGGATGGGTAAGAAGCCCATGCAATTATCTCATGAATAAAAAAAGTCAGTCGAATTTGCCCATGAGCGAATGTAAAACTCGTCTCATGGGCAAAATGTGACTGAAATTTGCTTATTTTCATAGATAATGGCCATGTGCTTCTTAACCCGACCATGGGCTTTTTACCCCGTCCTTCCCAATGTGTGTGGTGTGTACGTGCGGTGCGCTGCGTGCATATGTATAGTGTGCACGCGTCCATGCATGCGCATGTATGCGTAAGAACTATTTTGCTACAATTTTCGAACATTTATTTTATTTGGCTTTGTTCTAACAAAAAACAACAACACGTTATCATTTTTCATAACAATTTCTACTGACAAGATAAAGTGGTTGATATGAGTCTTCTAGGTTATTAGTTTTATGATGCTCAGACGCATTAGGCGCTAATTGAAATCCGTTTTTTATTTTACATTTTCGATTACACCCTCAAAGTGTCCCTACTTTATTTTTGTATCACAGACGTGCAAGAATCCGCGCAGCACCGCTGCAGTGAAATGTACACGATGTCAGGAAGTGACGTATTGCTCACGTGACTGCCGACGCGCTGATTGGCTGAAGCATAATGGTCTACCTAGGTTGTGTGGCCTTTGGGTCACGCATTAACGTGCACAGAAAGGTCAAACAAATCGTTATATAAATTACTATATCGGATCTTGGAAATCTCCGTCTTCTGTGTTTATGTTGTGGTGTGTGTGTGTGTGTGTTGTGTGTGTGGGGTGTTGTGTGTGTGTGTGTGTGTGTGGGACAGTCTGTCAGTCGGTCTGATTTATGTCTGTCTGCCTCTCTGTTTTTCTGTTTGTCTGTCTCTCTGTCTTTCTGTTTGTTTCTCTCTCTCTCTCTCCTCTCTCTTCTCTTCTCGTCTCTCTCTCTCTCTCTCTCTCTCTCTCTCTCTCTCTCTCATTTCTCTCTCGCTCATGTCTCATTCTCTCGTCTCTCTCTCTCTCTCTCTCGGTAAGTCAATAGACAAAGTTCAATGTTACTACTGCCTCTGATGTCTTCCGAACGACGATGAAGACGAAGACGAAGAAGAAGATAACGATATGATTACCCAATGATGACTCCTCCGAATTCATAATGTGTCGGCTGTCTGCAGTTGGGAGAGACCGGTGAAAACTGAAAACAGGACATTAATAAATAAAATACGTTCCTAATCCATTATGCTTATATGGCCTAGGAACTTCAGAAGAAGACGAAGACGATGTTGTTGATGATGATGATGCTGATGATGATTTTGATGATGATGATGATGATTTTGATTTTGATGATGATGATGATGATAACTACGAAAACAACAACTAGCGATGACGACGACAGAACGAAGGATGAAGATGACAAACACTACAACGATGACGCCAATGATGAAAATGTATATAAACAAATGTGCAAACCATCCATTAGCAGACCAAGAGAAGAAAACCCAGGAGTCGAGCTCCGATGCTAAGCCCTCTACTCCTCCACTCGAGGTGCCTGGAACCGAATCTATCCCTACTGGAGAAAATGATGCTGCTGGGATTTCATCCCACGCCAAGCCGGCAGCTGAAGAAAGAGTAGAATGTGATGGAGAGGAGGTTAAATCGTGTCTGGTGAGTTCTGACCATGGTACTGTGTATAACTGGCTGTCATCAGAGATAGATAGAGAGAGTGAGGAGAGAGGGAGAGGGAGGGAGAGAAGATAGAGAGAGAGGGTGGTTGGGAGGGAGAGAGGGGAGGGGGATTGAAAAGTAAGAAAAGGTTGCGATCAACATTTTGAATGAAGTCTAAACACAATACAACAGAATAATATAATTATGGTACCGTTATGTGTTCTGCTTCTTTTTATTTAGAACTGTAAAACAAAGAAGACAAACATGAAGCGATGTGCACGCTGCCAGGAAGTGACGTACTGCTCACGTGACTGCCAGAGCGCTCATTGGCCCGGGCACAAGGTCACGTGCCAGCCCATTGAGGTTGTGACCACAGACGGGTACAGGGAGACTGCAAGGAGAGGTTGGTTTACTGGAGCCATTTTTTACCTGCATGGAAAAGGCTATTCTGTTTGTCTCCTTGTCTGTCAGGGAGAAGAGTTTAAAGGCAAAATGGCTTGGAGTCAAAACGGACACATATTATTGAACTTAGTACAAAAACTAATAACTTGTATACAAGAAAGCCACCCCCTTTATATATTTCTGCAGTCATTGTTTGATACTGAAGTTATTAGTTTTTGTAATAGGTTCAATAATACGTCAATGGACTATCTAAAGATAGTCTGTTTTGACTCCAAGCCATCGAAATGTTAGCGGGGATGGCGAGGAGAAAGGGCAACTTTGTTAATCAGCTACAAGATCAATCAAATACCTCGATGCAGATTAGAGTTGTATAAATCCTCATTCTTCCTCTCAACTACAGATCTCTGGAATAATCTCCCAGATAACATAAAACGATTAGATTCTCTCAATGCCCTAAAGCACTTCCTCAGTAGCGAAGACAATATTGTTCCTACCTATTATTATTTAGCTGACAAGAGTATCCGAAATAATCATTTGTAAACTGAGACTACAAATGAGTTATATACAGGACGACCTACTCAAAAGGCACCTTTCTAGCAACTCTACATGCGCTTGTTTCTCCTACAGAAAATGCTAATCACGTTTTACTAAACTGTCCGCTTTATCAACAAGCCCTAATACAGACGATACAGTTTTTACCCGAAGATGTTAAAACTGATGTTACAGTGCTCTTGTTCGATAGTCAAAACAAAAATCAAACAGAAAATAGGCAAATATTTTCTACAGTCTGCAGATTTATTCAGATATCGAAAAGGTTTGCTATCGATTAATTACTGTGATCAGCTTTAGCCAATTTGTTTGCTTTCACACACAGAAGAAGTCGCCAAGAGGAAACAGGAAGCGGAAGCAAACGACTTGGCCAACCCACTGCTTTCCTATCTCAGCCTTCTTTCTACCGGAATGATTCGGACTGGGACCACAATGCAGCGCTTCAACTGGCAAGAGGCTCGCTACTTGGCTTCTAAGGAATTTCCCGGAAAGAGAATCGTGGACGACTTCAAACGCCTGGACTCTGATTTCTCTGGACTGCCTTTCTTTCTCCGCCCCGCTCTTGGGAAGGAAGGACGTGGTGGCTCTGTGTCACCTGACTGGTTTCATCCCCCATCCGTTTTGGCCAGCATGGGGAGTGGAGGTGGGTTGTGGGTGATGGATGTTGTAGTAGTGGCGTGACGATTCGCCCTTTTCCCCATTTTGCCATTATACTAGAAGATTTAATGTCCGTATTCTACTCTTGTCTTATAACTCGAGAAAGCTTATTTTGCAATTAAAATAGAGAGCCGACAAAAACGTGTTCCTCTTGCTGGAGCAAAACATTTCTGAACTGATCATTATCATAATGAAAATGGCAAGTGTTGGCTCTGGTAGTGCAACAATGACGCCCTTTTCTTCTTCATTTTATCAAAATGTCAGTCCACGTTCATAGCTTCATAGATTGTTCATATTTTCTGAAGCTAAGTTTATATGGACTAATGGCGTGTCATCTCGTAACTTTATAAACGAAAGTTGTCGGTTCTCATTTTCCACTGGTCAGTAATTGCTCTACAGATAATAGAACATTTTGCATGGGTCATAACTCTCCCCCAACGTCTCTCTCTCTCTCTCTCTCTCTCTCTCTCTCTCTCTCTCTCTCTCCTCTCTCTCTCTCTCTCTCTCTCTCTCTCTCACGTACGCTCTCGTCTCTCCATGTACGCGCGTGTATGGTGTGTGTGTATGTGTGTGTGTGTTTGTGTATATATGTTTGTGTGTTTGTCTGTCTGTCTGTGTCTGTCTGTCTGTGTTTCTGTGTCTGTGTAAAAGAAATAAAGAAAGAGTGTACGGTATTCAATGCATTTTGTCTCAATGACTCTTTCCAACCAGGACATTGAGGGAACAGGTGCGCGTGCCATTTTCTATTGGGACTACGACACCGACTTCTATTTCTTTCTGAGGGACGGACCCTTCCTCTGCATAGAGGGCGCCTATCTCCATCTCTTCGAGGACGGGTCTGTGGGCTTCAAAGTTTTTGACCCTTCCAGCATTCGAGTTATTGATCCGTAATATTGTGCTTTCAAAGCAATACTGCAGAATTTGTTGAATTTTTGTTTTAGGCTCTATACTGAAGAGCTTGTATTGAAAAGGAGCAGTTGGGTGTGTCCGATTTCGTTACCGATTTCCTTGATATTTTTATTTTTTTATTTTTTTATTCTTTAGCTTACATTTTGATTATAATCGAACAAAAAAACCTTTCGTTTTCGTTTTTGCATGTCTCTCAATCTGTCTATCTATTCCTCTGTCTGTACAACGTTACACAAAATGTGTTGAAAGATCTTTAACCTTTTGTTTTTAATCAACAGCAGTCCATTAATAATTTTTTGTCATCCAGGATTTTTAAAGATATTTTCTGGACGCTTATGGTGTCATAGTTTTATTATAATAGTGGTATTGTAGTTGTGGGGTTGTTGTTTTTATCGCCAGTAGACCTAATGAATTTGGAGTTGAGTCAAACCCCCAACAGTGTTTTCGCTTGCATCTATCCCAGAATAGCAGTTGGCTTCTGTAGTTTTTGTGCAGAGACCTGTTCAGTATGTGCATGTCTCTGTCTTTCTATGTCCGAGCAAAATCTTGAGAAGCCAAGCGCAGAATAACTTGAAATTTTGTTTTACATGTTTAGATTACCTGAATGTTAAGCGTCCTGTGGTGTAACTATTGTTTGTACCTTGACCTTTGACCTTGAAGTGAGGTCGAGGAAAAGAGGCAGTGGGGACGTTGCTGTGTTCGGTGACAAGCATTTTGCATTGAATGGAGTGGATTGTCCACACAAATGTCAAAACGCCAATTCTGTTCTTTGTAATTGTCCTTGATTATTAGGCCTATGTACATTTCTGTAATAGTAATTGCTTTTACTGTTCATCGCTGCAAGTGACTCCAGAATGTGTGTGAAATTTGACTTTTTGCTTGTATATTTGTGTTAGCTACGTAAGCTTAGGCCTACTTGTATTCTGTTTAACTCCTGTGCATGGTATCATACTGTTGGTAAAACTAAGTTTGTTGCTTGATCAACTGGATTCAGTAAACTCAGTAGTATAGAGCTAATCTGTTCAAACTATTGTATTGAGTATACTGTTGGTAAAACTAAGTTTGGCTAAAACAACTGTTTGTATCTGTGTGTCCCCCCACCCCATCCCCCCTCTCTTATTTGCTACAATTTTGTATGCTTATCATGAATTTAATCAGACCCAGTGTAAATGTGTTTTTTGGTTAAATTATTAATTTGGTTGACAGCTTGTCTTTTGATTCGCATCTCACTTCCGTTTTCATGCGCTCATGATATATCTCTTGTTCAATGTGCGCGCGCGCGCGCGTGTACGTGTAAGTAATTTTCTTCATCTTCCTGATTAATGTGAATTTGCTTGACTTGTATATTTTTATGTTGATTTTGTGTATCTGTGAATTTTCGCTCGCTGTCACATACACCAGAAGATGTTCTTATCTGTAGTTTTAGTTTTGTTTTTTGTTTGTCGTGTGCTTGTCCTTTATTTTGTTTATGCGTGTCTATTTTGTCTTGTCAGCTACGTTTTGGTTTTGTTTTTTTGTTCTTTCTTTCCTTTTCACTCTTTTTTTTTTTTTCGTTCCCTCCTTTTATTATTACAACAAAAAGCAATACATTAATGCATGTAAGAAATTGATGATATATATGTGTGTACAATATGTATTGTAAAAAAAGAAGTCAATAAAAAATATAAAAAATAAATTTGTTGTTTGATCAACTGGATTCAGTAAAGTCAGTAGTATAGAGCTAATCTGTTCAAACTATTGTATTGAGTCTAATTAAAATCATTCTTTGTTTGCTGATCCTTATCTTTACTGATTGTGTCGTGTTCACAAACGGATTTGTCAAGTTAGGAGAAAGAATAAAAGTTATTTTTGCCAATCCTCTCCCCTTTTTGTTTGTTTGTGTTTGTTTTTCAAAGGACGTAAGTTTAATGCAAATTCTGTACACGAAGGATATTTAACATGATAATAAAGTAAAGCCGGAAATTACCCAATCTTGGCCTCAGAGTGCGCAAGTGTGATTTGTGTGTACGCCGTCTGACGGTGTGTGTGTGTGTGGGTGTGTGTGTGTGTGTGCGTGTGCGGTGTGCGTGCGTGTGCGTTCGTGCGTGTGCGTGTCTATGTTTATGTTTATGTGTAAGTGCATACATGTGTGCCTGTATGTGTATTAGTGTCTGTGTATGTGGGTCTGTGTGTGTGTGTGTGAGTGTTTGTGTGTGTGTGTGTGTGTGTGTGTGTGTGTATGTGTAAGCTTACATGACCTAGAATCACATTTTAATACCTTAAAATACTCTCCCAACCATTTCCAGCCCATACTTGAAAATGCATAAAAAATAATTATGTTTGCTTACAATTATGCGTCATGACCACACTGACCAACACACTGAGCAAACCACTCAGAACTGACTGCAACCATCTCACAACACCCTACTGACCAGCGTAGTGACACAGGGGTAACCCGTTCGCCTCGTATACAATAAACCCGAGTTCGAACCTGGATACATGGGGATTTTTCCTCTCACTCTGCACTAGGACTTACGGTCTGAACATGGAGTCTTTCGGATGAGACGATAAACCGAGGTCCCCTGTGTGCCCATGCACTTAGCACACGTTAGAACCAACGACAAAGTTGTCCATCATTTGGTCCAAATTTACACACACACACACACCGATGACTTTCCTTCCTCATCAGTCACACACAAATCGCATGCAAATAAAATTTTAAAAAATTTAAAATGTGGCGCGCCTCTGCTCTGGAAACCAGAATTTCACGGAGACGCCTCTGTGACTATAAAGTACCTAATACCAACTCCTAAAAATGCATAAAACTCATCTGGAAAAGTACACGTAATGATCAACGCATGAGTAGGCCTAAACCACCTGGACTCGCATCCAAACACCTCATAACACCCCTTGCAAATAGACCCCCTGACTTCTACACCAGACAGGAAACACTCTTATTAAAGGGGCTGTACCCTTGATTTACTCTTTGTCCAGTACCTACAAGCTACTTCCCTTTGATCACTGACATAATTTTGGCTAAATTATGCTTGGACTTAGAGGCCTAACCCTCCCGCAAATTTCATTAACATAAGCCCAGTAGTCTGAGAAAATCGATCCTCGCGTGCGTGTGTGCGTGTTATCTGGTTCGAAAAGCTTCTAGGAAATACAGGCAACTTCACAGTCATCTGTGCAGGACATATAATAAGAAACACACCCTTGCTTCTGATATACTTACACAATCATTCTCACAGACTAAATAAGTAGAGGTGGGGGGGGGGGGAAACCGGTTTGAACCGAAAAACCGGTGCTAAACTTTCGCGGTTCGAAAAAAAACCGGTTCGAGTTGCTGTGAACCGGTTTTTTAACTGCAAACTGAAAGTAAGTTTTTTCTTAGAATAACGCATTCTTTTCGAAAAACAACACTGATTCTCAGCGCAGATTGGGTGTTTGTAAACCAAGAGTAGCTGTTTCCAGTTTGTGGTGGTGTATGGCTTTGACTTTGACTGAGTGTTGAATTGAGTGTGTGTGTCCATAAGTCATAAGTTTGTTTAGTGTGTGTGTGTGTGCGTGTGTGTGTGTGTGTGTGTGTGTGTGTGTGTGTGTCTTTCATTAAACGTCTATCCACTTCTCGTGATATTAGACAATTAGTGTGTGTGTGTGTGTGTGTGTGCGTGCGTATGCGTGTGTGTGAATATTCTGACAAATAAATATGTGTTTGCGTAGGTCAAACTAGTGATACGAGTACTGGTTAAAAAAAACACCGGTTCTATAAAACCGGTTCGAAGAGGGAAAACCGGTTCAAACCCGGTTCGGATTTTTTAATCGGTTCTCAACTCTATAAATAAGAAGAAACACGCCCTTGGTTCTAACGTACTTACACAATTTCTCACACGTCCTTGATTCTAACGTACTTACACAATTTCTCACACGTCCTTGGTTCTAACGTACTTACACAATTTCTCACACGTCCTTGATTCTAACGTACTTACACAATTTCTCACACGTCCTTGGTTCTAACGTACATACACAATTTCTCACAAAGACTAAATAATAAGAAACATGCCCTTGGTTCTAACGTAGCCTACTTACACAATTTCTCACACATTTCTCAAAGTAGGCCTACATCATTTGTTAAAAGAATGCCCAATTTTAGCATCACGTTATAGAAACAAAGTCTACTGATTTAGTGAATTAGGCCTATGACAATGACAGTCAAATATTATACAGCCCTTTCGTCTTTGATATTGCTACTGTTATAGCAAATTCTGAGATTGCCAAATTGCTATGATTTGTTGACGCTTTGTTACTAGAAATTGTTGTATTTTATGCATTAGATTTGTTAATTATCAACACCTTTTAGATTGTTTGTTTTGTCTAATATCACCATTGGTGAAAAGACGCTAAATTAAACTATTGAACTGAATTGATCCTAAAGGCTGTTTTTCGAAGACTCACCTTTTCTTACACAAAACGTCCCACACATTGACAACCACACGACAAAAAGTCACTCGGTCGTTGTTACGAATCAACTGCAAAAAACTGTTCCTTTTTATATTTAAAGAAAGAGGCTGAATAAAAAAATAAAAATAATATTACTGTTATATTCGTCACACTCCGCTGTACAAACGCCGATGCAAAACAGGTTGTCAGCTTGAGCTATTGTGACAGATCCTTTGGCACCCACTGAATGTAGGCTAAATAGCTAACACATCACCCCCATCCCCACCGTACTCCCATATTTACCCCCCACCCCCTCCTATCTCTCATTCCTCCGTGTTGCGCAAGTTTGAGCTCCTTTTTAGGTAGGCCAATGCAGAGCATACACACAGAAGGAAACAACAACAAAACACAAACACACTGCCTTTCATGGAAAAGGTAGACATTGGTTTCTTGTAATGTTCTCTTTTAGTTTGCGTCACTGAAGGGGGGGAAAGACCCCCCCCCCCCCTCTCTCTCTCTCTCTCTCTCTCTCTCTCTCTCCTTCTCTCCATCTCTCTTCTCTCGATCTCTCTCTCTCTCTCTCTCTCCTTTGTGTCTCTCTCTGTGTTCGTTCTTTAGTTTTACGTCTGTTCACCCACAAGTGATATTAGACACACACAACAACAAAAATAATGTATGTGTGTGTGTGTAAATTAATTAAGCCTACAGCAGACAGTTATTGAGGTGAGAGTGTGTGTGAGTGCGTGAACGAATGGTAGTGTTATTGTCCTTTGCCGATCTAACGATCGCAAAGGAGTATGTTTTCGTTCGAGTATGTAACTTTTTTTTCTTACTTTTTTTCTTTTCTGTCTGTCCCAAAGATATATCTCCCGAACCGCTTGACCGAATCGCTTCACATTTTGTGTGGTTGTGTGTCACCATGAGAGGAAGGTATCCGCGCAAAACGTTTCGCCGTCGCGACCTTGACCTTGGCGTATGACCTTGAAAACCGAAAATCTTTAAGGGGCCATAACTTCCACACCGTTGGTCTTAGAGTCTTCAAATTTGGCACGTAGGTACTTTCGCTTATGGCCGTTCTGACGATGGCATACTGATCAAGGTCAAGGTCAAGGTCCGGGAGATCGGTAGGCCTTGAAAGTGGTAGGGGTCTACAAATTGGGTTTTCAGCCATATTTTCCACATTTGTACTTGACAGAAGCGCTTCAGATTGTGTGTGGCACCCTCTGTTTTCGATGCCTCCACGATCTTGCTCCCTCCTATCTTTCAGACTTAGTTGTGCCATACACACCATCGAGATCTCTCCGTTCCTCAGACGCTGGTCATTTGGCCATCCCGCGAGTTCGCCTGGAGACATATGGCAAGCGTTCTTTTTCTTTTGCTGGCCCTACTGTTTTTAATTCGTTACCTTTAGCCCTTCGTAATGCACAAACGTTTAACGCTTTTAAATCAGGCATGAAGACCTTCTTATTCCATACCTATTTTAACCATGATTAATCTGACGTGTATCAACCGTCAACCTGCTGATATGTCTTATTCCAAACGGTGTGTGTGTGATTGCGTGTGTGTAGGTGAGTGCGTGCGTGCGTGCGTTGTGTGTGTGTGTGAGTGAGAAGGCGCGAGAGAGAGTGGAGGTGTGTGTTTTGCTGTTGTTGTTTTTTAGGGGGGGAGACAGCGCGGGGTGAGGGAGGGGGGAGGGGAAGGGGGTGGAGAGAGAGTGGAGGGGCTGGGGGTATATGTTCCCCGCATGTATTTAATTTTAATGTTTTCTAATGATATATATCTTGTTCTTACGATGTCAAAGTTCTTTTTTATGTTTTAATCTTGTATGTCTCCTTTCTCTTCTTTCTTAAACCTGTTGGTTTTTATCTTTGTAATGGCGCCTGGAGCCTCGCGAGGGACAGGCGTCACTTTTTAAAATGAATTAAATTATTATTATTATTATTATATAACCCTAGAGTAGAAAACATTCCCAGCATAAATTATCGCCATACCTGATCTTGACCTTGAAAAGTGTGACCTTGAAAACCGAAATTTCCTTCTTTGCGCTATATCAATCAAATCACAATCAATCAAATCAAATCATCTTTATTATCTCATAACAGAGAAATTGCAGCCAGGTGCACATAAGAAAAACAACAATAAACACATTTATCAACAACAATAAAAAAATAAAAAAATAAAAATAAAATATAAAAAAACTAATAACACTGCAATATTGTAATTAACATACTGAACGAATACGAACAATTACTCCAGTGAAACCAGAACGCATTTTTAAAATTCATTTAAAATACATTTTTAAATCAAGACATAATCAGTTGAAAAACGAGGCAAGAATAACGCTTAAAAATGCAGCAATAATAGTACCTACACCATCTCTACACAGACAATTTAGTCAAGGACATACACAGCAGTAATCTATTGTAGAACAAGGGGACTACAAATAGGCTTGCACAAATTCAATCCCAAGGAGATGGACAGGCTGCTCAGCAAAACAATCACTCGATGCAGTGCATTAAGAGTTCAACAGATGAATTGATCTTGGTATGAAAGTTTTCTGTGCTCTTATTTTCAGTTTTAGAGTTCTGTATCGACGGCCCGATGGTAACACTTCATAGTATTTTGCCAGAACATGACTGTTATCATTAAGAATGTTTCTGGCTTTCTTGACTACTTGTCTGTCATACAACTCTTGCATACCACTCTGCCTTGCACCCACAACCTTACTGCACACATTCACCATATAACTCAACACGTCCTTACTTTTTACACTCAAGCTTCCATACCAACAAATAAATGACACAGTAAGAACAGATTCAATGCAACATCGGTAGTAGGTTTGAAGAATATCTGAACAGACACCAATATTCTTTGGCCTCTGTAAACAAAATATCCTGGACTGACTCTTCTTATGTATATGCTCAATGTGTTTATCAAAAGTAAGTTTCTTGTCTAAAACTGTGCCTAGGTATTTGTACTCATCAATTCTTTCAACCGTTTCACCATCAATTTCCAAATGTGGCACTGGCACTGGGTTTCTACGAAAATCTACAAGCAGTTCTTTTGTTTTAACAACATTTAAATCCAGATAATTATCTTTGCACCATGAACAAAACATATATTTCTTGTCCAAGCTGTATCTCGTGAACTAGAAGACAGAATCCCTTCAAATGTTGTGTGAGGATGTGGCACTAAGAGTATAAAACATTCGTATATAAATTATCCCTCGGAAATACAATGTCGCCGAGCGGCAGACATGTTTCCGTTTTTTCTTCACCCTCCTATATCTCGTGAAATACTGTATAGAAACACTCCCCCACAACCAAAAATTGTGAGGATTTGGTAACACAAAAATTGGGGGGGTATATAAATTATCCCTCGGCAATACAAATGTCGCCGAGGGGGGGGGGGGGGGGGGGGGTGGGGGGGGGGGGGGGGGGGGGGGGGGGGGGGGGGGGGGGGGGGGGGGGGGGGGGTAGAAAAAAAAAGTAGATAACATTGCAGTACAAATTATTCCACGTGGGATTTTAATGTCGCCGAGCGGCAGACATGTCTCCGAGTTAAGGGTGTACACCCCATTAATTAAGGGTGTTCATCCCGGTAAAGGAAGGGGTCTAATACTAAAAGTAAAAGACATCCTAGCACAAAATGTGCCACGTGGGGCTTAAATATCGCTGAGCGGCAGACATGTCTCAGTGTCAAGTGTGTGCACCTCACCAATTAAGGGTGTGCATCCCGGAAAACGATTTGCATCCAGTCGAGGGTGTGTAGGTGCATCACCCAAAGGTAACAAGGAGAACGGGGACCTAAGATGTGAGGGGGAAGGGAGGTATAGGGCGGGGCATGTACAGGGCGTAACCGGCAAAGGACATATTTGCCGCTCGGCGATGCCCTTGTACTATTTTTCTGTTGCGTCTTTTTTCCAAAATCTTTCAAAATGCTTGCGTAAATCAGTGAATATAAGGGACATTTCTACCTTGGCGGTCTTTGCAAATTTTGTGAGGAGCCATACAGTAACTTCAAAGCTGGAGTGACACAGATTGAACACATTTTACACACACACTCACACACACGCACGCGTGCACGCACACGCACGCACGCACGCACGCACGCACGCACACACACATACACACACATACACACACACACACACACACACACACACACACACACACACACACACACACACACACACACACACACACACACACTCTCGATGCATTCGCAAGGGAGGTCTATACCGGTTGTTAGAGAACTGGAAGTAGAAAAGAAAGAGATATAGGGTGGGGGTGGGGGAGGAGAAAGGGGAGATGATCATTCCATGTCTCCGTCCATAGTTAACGCTATATTTAGGACCTATATATCTATGGAGTACATTTCCAAGCAGTCTAGCAAATTTCCCTTCGTCTTACTCTTAAGCCTATATCACTCTACTCATAGGCCTAGGCCATAGTTTCTTTCTTCCTTCTCAGAACAATTTAGAAAAGAACGCAAAAAGTTAAAATAACTGTATAAGGAGCATTTATTAGCAGATATGTCGAGCTACTGCTCTTTTTCCATGCTGGTCTCTTTCTTCCTTATTCTACACAATCTTCAACATATTAAAACAACAAAACAGAACTCTTAAACGGATTCTACAGAATCTTGGTTACGTTTCATTTTTGTTTTCCTTTCTAACCAATCCACCCCACCCACCCCCACCCCATTCCCATTGTTAACTAGCCGTGAAACGAAAGCTGCTTAATGTTTTCTGAGAATTCTGTCGGTTCCTGCATGACTATCTCTGAACACGGTAACGTTTGAACGGAGGGACCTAGGAAGCTCAAACGTTTGCATGCGGATAGGTGGTTAGAATATCTAGGCCAAGTTCGAAGATGAAAGTCATTGGTCAAAGGTCAAGATCACTGATTCGCTGGAGCCGAAAATGTGCCGCATGCTGCTTGCTGTTACTGTTGCAAGACGTGTAGCATTCCAAGGGAAACAAATCATGCTTCTGATCCAGCCACCAATTGTCACTTGTTACTTTCTTTAATTTGTTCTTGACTACGTGTATATGCCAGTCAGTCCTTTCGGACCACGAAAATGTGCCGCATGCTGCTTGTTGTTACTGTTGCGAGACGTGTAGCATTCCAAGGGAAACAAATCATGATTCTGATCCAGCCACCAATGGTCACTTGTTACTTTCTTTAATTTGTTCCTGACAACGTGTATATGCCAGTCAGTCCTTTCGGACCATGACTGCCAGATAGCAGAGGGGGCAGATGCTATTCCGGCGGGCTGGGCTATAATTTGTTTATAGTGGAGATGCCTTGCCCAGGGTACATCCCCACTCTCTCGGCCAAAGAGATTTGAGGACTGCTGGCATTGGCCGTGGCTACGTATGTATGTCGACATAATAGAGTTTGGACGGAGGGACCTAGGACCCTGACAGTTTGTAAGCAGACAGTTAGGATATGACGCCAAGTTCGAATACGAAACCTCACTGGTCAAAGGTCAAAGTCACTAGACCCAAAAAGTGCTGCCGCGCGGCTGGTTGATCTAGCGTTTCACGTTCTAGTTCTAACTATCCCTATCTTTTCACTATCCCTTCTCAAGTTCGCTTAGAGCACGTCACTGTTGTGTAAATGAATAGATCGAGTCAACTAGGTGTAGTTTCGGTTTTACTATACCTTCCTGGTATAGTAGCCCTACACATTTTTGGTTTGAAGTGTAGGCCTAACCGAAAACAGTAGCTTTGCACCTTGCTTGTGAAATACCATTGACACACACAGCTATCGTGGTGATGATTACGGAATGCTAAAAGGTACGTAACGTTTACAGACTCAGTATCTAACAGAAGGAATGTTTTTATCAATATTCACTGTTTTGTTACTAGTTCTAAAATGTAGTTTCACAGCTCGATAAACTGAATAGATTTCTGACGACATAAGAATCAGTAGACCAGGGCCGGACCTGGGATACATTAGAGTTGTTACAAACAAGGGCGAGGGTCTGTCATTACGCTGTGCCACAGCCGATGAGGTTTAACTGAGGCGTGGTCACCGCTACAGCTATCTGTATTAATTTTTAAAAAATCGGGACTTTACTGGTTTTGCACTGCCTCCGGGCATTGCCTCCAGTATTGTTCCCACCATATAATTATTTGTATTTACAAATGTCCCATATATGTGTCTGATTCGGACCAAGAGGACGTAAAACACCATTTTCGTCGTCGGGCGAGGGTCTGGGGGCTTTTTATAAAAATAAAACAGTGCGCAAACCCCTTTAATTTGCGCCTAAGAACAATTAAACAGCAATAATGACCTCTCTCTCTCCCCCCTCCCCCCCCCCCCCCCCCCCCCTTAAAAGTGCTATTATTCTGAAAAATTATCGGTAACGGTAAAGATGTGCCACCCCCCCTGCATTTCTCGGTTTATTCCATTTTTCCTTTTTTTGCCTTTCTTACCAAACATAAAGTTGTATTTTATTAACCTTTTCAGCTAATTATCTTTTTGGAATACTAACCCTAACCCTACCCTAACCCTACCCCCCCCCCCCCCCCCCATAAGACGGGAAAAACGCAGTGAACCACGACTGTGACAAATGCCGTGGTGTACTGCAGTACATAGGGGGGTGGGGGGTGGTCATATTACTAGTACTAGCGCAACGCCTAGTACTGGCAATGCACCATACTGGTAACACCTAGTAACGGTAACGCCAAGTACTGGTAACGCTGAGTACAGCAAATTTGAAGCGATTCGGTTAAGAAACGGTGGAGTTATAAGGCCCCGTTTCCCGTTGGCGCTGCTCTGAGAGTGACGCGTTCTCCCGATTCTCTTCAAATTTGCTGCTAGGCGTTGCCCGGACCATAGGAAAGCCTGACAGGAAATTTGAATTGATTCGGTTAAGAAATGGCGGAGTTATGCGTGAAAAGGTGAAGCGGCGTATAGCGCGCGCGTTTCTGAACCGATTCGCTTTCGGTTTGGCACAACGATAGTCACCGTCTCCGGTCATCTACCTGCCAAATTCGAAGGCAATCGGCCCAGAAACACCGGAGATACGGGCGCCGAGAGGCCGGCGGATGCGCGTTTCGCGTATTTGCGAAACCGCGCAAATGACACGGCCGCCTCGGTTGCCGTTGCCATCGCCCCGTGAGGGCTCACAGCAAATTTGAAGCGATTCGGTCGAAAAACGGCGGAGTTATAAGGCCCGTTTCGTGTTTCAGACAGACAGACAGACACACACACACACACACAGAGCCACACACACACACACACACACACACACGGACAGTTGGCTTTTTACTATATGATTAGATAATGGCCTTTATCATGACTGCAATTAATTATTGAACAAAGATAATTAGCTGAAAATGTTCATACAATACAGCTTCATGTTTGGTAAGAAAGGCAAAAACGGAAAAATGGAAATGTAGGGGGGGTATGTCGTATGAAAAAAGGTAGCACGTTAAAAAAAAAGTAGCTCGCTACTATGAGAGTCTGTATTTGCGACAACCACAAATTTCACTCTTTCTTTACTTGAACCATTTACCTAACCCTAACCCTAACCCTATCCCTAACCCTAGAAAAAAGTGAAATTTGTGGTTCATGCTCAATGTCGCAAAATGCCGCAAATACAGACTCTCATAGGTAGCGAGCTACTTTTTTTTTAACGAGCTACCTTTTTTCATGCGACAGGGTATACCTTTGCTTTTTCCAAATTTGATTCTCTGACAATTATTTCATGTGCCAATTTTTGTTTCATTTTCTTGACTTTGATTGTTTTTATGTAATTTTTTCTTTGCCTGATGCATGGTGTGAGTGTGTGAGTGAGAGGGCAAGGTGCAAAGAAGCTATTGTAGCTGATCCTTTTTACCCTCAATAAAACGTTCGTATTCGTATTCGTATTCTCTCTCACACACACACACATCCTCTCTCTGTTTCTCTCTCTCTCTCTCTCTCTCTCTCTCTCTCTCTCTCTCTCCTCTCTCTCTCTCTCTCTCTCTCTCACACACACACACACACACACACACACTCTCTCTCTCTCTCTCTCTCTCTCTCTCTCTCTCTCTCTCTCTCTCCCTCTCTTTTTCCTTTTTGTTTTGGCGGGGGTGGGGGGTGGGGGGCGTACGGAACCCGGGTAACCCCCAACCTTGGATCCGGCCCTGTAGACCATAATCATTTTCCATAAAAACAGGAAGAACTATGAACTATTAATTCTAATAACTAGATCAGATTAGGCCAGTTTTGGGGTCTCTTCGTTTAGTTTTTAATATACAACAGTTTTATCATTTTAGTTCCAGTCATGGAGCACAAAGTCTGTTCGTTCTGCGGTCAGCCTGGCGAAGCATTACGACGATGCACGGGCTGCTGGCACGTGCTTTACTGCTCACGTGACTGTCAGCATGGTGATTGGCGACGGCACAAGCGCACGTGCTGCAAAAGAAGTAGTCCTACTGGCGGTGTCCAACCATCCAAAAAACATTCGACAGAGAAGAGTGCGGTGAAATCGACTGTGAAGGAGGATGGTAATGATTTGTCTGCGGCGTCTGAAATTGTGTGTAAGGTATGGAGAAACACTGTGTGTGTGTGTGTGTGTGTGTGTGTGTGTGTGTGTGTGTGCTCGCACTCGCATGCGTGTATGCGTGCACATGCATAGCCCATATATAAGACCCACTTTTCTAAAAATAATCTCAGAAAAATTTTAATTTGGCTTTGTTCCACCAAAAAAGCACGACGTTATCATTTTATTTACAGTCATGTTTCTATTGACAAGATAAAAATGGTCGACGGGGGTCTTCTAGGTTATTAGTTTTATGATGTTCAGGCGCATTGGGCGCTATTTGAAATCCTTTTGATTTAATTCTACATTATCGATCAAACCATCGAAGTCCTACTTTGAAACTAACCTGGGAATTGCTCGAAGGAGGCAGATGGAGTTAAGCTTTCGAACCTAGCTAGCTCTTTTTCAAAACTGAATTGTTTTGAACGTTTATCCCCACTCACCCTCTCTCCCTTCATCTGAACTTTTGTGAACTGCTAATCAAGAAAGACATCTTCAGATTTGAAAAAGACGTGGGACTCAAAAAAACCTTTTACCTCCATCTCCCTCCTTCGACCCATCACGACACTATCACCAATTCCCAGGTTAGTTTTTACCTTTTGGGTCGGCAGTCAACAACACATGTTTTCTTCCTACTTTTTCTTGTATCACAGACCTGCAAGAATCCATGCAGCACCGCTGCAGTGAAATGTACACGGTGTCAGGAAGTGACGTACTGCTCACGTGACTGCCGACGCGCTGATTGGCTGAAGCATATGGTCATGTGTGTGCCTGTTCCAATTACAAAAGAAGGTGAAACAAGACGTTTTTTATTCTACCAATCTTAAAATATCTCTCTCTCTCTCTCTCTCTCTCTTCTCTCTCTCTCTCTCTCTCTCATTCCTCTCTCTCTCTCTCTCTCTCTCTCTTCTCTCTCTCTCTCTCTTCTCTCTCTCTCTCTCTCTCTGTGCATGTGTGTGTGTCTGTGTATGCATAATATTATGTATGTATGTGTGTCTGTCAGGCGGTCCGTCTATAGGTCTATGTCTGTCTGTCTCTTTGATTTTCTGTCTCTCTCTCTGTCTTTCTCTCTCTCTCTCTTTCACTCTCTCTCTCGTCTCTCTCTCTCTTTCTCTTTCTCCTCTCTCTCTCTCTCTGTCTGTCTCTCTCTCTCTCTCTGTCCTCTCTCTCTCTCTCTGTCTCTCTCTCTCTCGTCTCTCTCTCTCTCTCTTAATTCTCTCTCTCTCTCTCTCTCTCCTCTCTCTCTCTCTCTCTCTCTCTGTGTGTCAATAGGCTAAGTTCAATACTAATGTTGCCCTAATGCTCCGAACGATGAAGAAGAAGATGTTGACAATAATGATTATTACGATGACATTTTACATATTTCACTCATTATGGCCATATGACCTAGGAACGCAAAAGAAGACGATGATGATGATGATGATGATGATGATGATAACGATGACGACGACGATGACAGCGATGACGACGACAGGACGAAAGATAAGGACGACAAACACTACAACGATGACGCCAATGATGAAAATATAAACAAATTTGCAAACCATCCATTAGCAGACCAAGAGAAGAAAGCCCAGGAGTTGAGCTCCGATGCTAAGCCCTCTACTCCTCCACTCGAGGTGCCTGGAACCGAATCTATCCCGACTGGAGAAAATGATGCTGCTGGGATTTCATCCCACGCCAAGCCGGCAGCTGAAGAAAGAGTAGAATGTGATGGAGAGGAGGTGAAAACTTGTCGGGTGAGTCTCACTATGGCCTGTGTATAACTGACTGCATTAGAGAGAGAGAGAGAGAGAGAGAGAGAGAGAGAGAGAGAGAGAGAGAGAAAATTCACAATTCACTCAACTCACAAAGTTTACTGATCCAAGCCTTCTGCCCATGTCAGAGGGGAGGGGGTTACAAAAGCAAAATGAGAGAGAGAGAGAGAGAGAGAGAGAGAGAGAGAGAGAGAGAGACTTAGGACTTGTGCTCCAATACAACTATAAATGGGAAGAGCATATCCGCAGTATTGTTAAGAAAGTCACCATGCTTCTATCTTGCATGAAAAGTTATAAGTATAGAATTAGCCGAAAAGCTTTAGAAAGAATGTATAAATCTTTTGTACTACCTTACTTTGATTATGCTGATGTCGTCTGGGATAACTGTACTGAAACACAATCAAATTCACTTGAAGAATTACACTTAGAAGCCATAAGAACAATTGTTGGAGCAGTTCGTGGAACAAGTCATCAAAAGCTATATGAAGAATCTGGCTTTTGTTCATTAAAGAAAAGAAGATAAAGACATAAAATTATTTTTTATTATAAAATTCTAAATGGTATGTGCCCTGATTATTTATTAAACATTTTGCCTGGCCTTGTTGCAGACAGAAACCCATACCATAGACGAAGACTCTTAGAAAGAAATGTGCCTATATGCAAAACAGAATTATATAAAAAGTCATTTGTCCCATCTACAACGCTCCTGTGGAACTCTTTGCCAAACAATATTAAAGCATGCAACTCTTTAAGCACAATTGAGCGTTACTTGTCGGCAGATGATCCTGTTGTACCGCCTCATTTCTATCTTGGCAAGAGGGAACAGCAGGTGGTGCACTGCCGTCTCCGTCTTGGCATGAGCGACTTAAAGAATTATATGTTTAATCGACATCTAGTCGATGACCCATTTTGTGCTTGTGGTAACGGGGCGGGGACGGCGGAGCATTACTTGTTACATTGTATTCTTTTTAATGGAGCCCGTGCTCGTACAATTTCAACACTTCCATCAGAATATTGTATTGTTGAAACACTTCCGAAGGGTAACCCTGCACTATACATCAATACAAACATTTTGATATTTGAAACTGTTCATGAATATATTTCCGAAACCAACAGATTTTAAGTCATGTTTGCATTTATTTATTTTATTTACTTTATTTATTTTATTTATTTATTTATTTATTATTAGTAGTAGTATTGAAGTTTTTGAAAGCAATATTGTCTGTATGATTGAAACGTGTATGAATTGTGTGTGCTTCTCCAATGCTTTACTGGCTGATTCACATTTCATGTTGTGCTATGGATGAATTATTGTTTTGTTTCCCCTTGGTCTCTCCCAAATTTGCAAATTTGTTAATTTATTGATTAATATTTATTATTATTATTATTATTATTAATTATTATTATTATTATTGTTACTACTATTTTGTCCACACTTAAAACTCTTCTTTTGTATTCACAGTTGTTTATATTACTTGGTTTAAATGCAGTCTCCATCTGTTCAATCAATTGTGCAATTTATGACGTTAATTTAAGGAGCACGGTATAAGCTTCGAGCTTGTTGTTGCTCTAATTGTCTTTCTGTTTAATCGTTTCCAAATGAATAAAACAGATTCGTTTTAAACCACAGAGAGATATATAAATAGAAAGAGAGATGGGGGAGGAAGACGGGATAGGGATTGAAAGGCAATAAAAGATTGCGATCAACATTTGAATGAAGTTTAAACACAATACAACACAATAACATAATTATGGTACCGTTATGTTATGTGTTCTTCTTTTTATTTAGAACTGTAAAACAAAGAAGACAAACATGAACCGATGTGGACGCTGCCATGAAGTGACGTACTGCTCACGTGACTGCCAGTGCGCTGATTGGCCCGGGCACAAGGTCACGTGCCAGCCCATTGAGGTTGTGACCACAGACGGGTACAGGGAGACTGTAAGGAGAGGTTGGTTTACTGGAGCCATTTTGTACCTGCATGGAAAAGGCTATTCTGTTTGTCTCTTTGTCTGTCAGGGAGAAGCGTTTAAGGGCAAATGTGAGCGGGGATGGCGAGGAGAAGATCAAGATCGATAGGCCATTTTATTTTCAGCTTGGAGCCAATAAAAAATGTTATTTTGAGTGTTTTAAAACGTAATCTCTTTGCAGTTTTCACAAAACATTATGTTTTAATAGCTTAGAAACGGCCATGATTTCATTTTGTTCGTTTTGCTTCTTATAGGTACTGTGAATTTCGATAAAGAAAATGATGATGATGATGATGATGATGATGATGATGATGATGAATCACAAACGTGAGATTTGATTATTTTTTTTTGATTTTTTTTTAGCTAACACTGCTCATTTGTTTCTTTCTTTCTATTTATATGTCTTTTCTAGTACTATTGGTCTGTCTGTCTATCATTACTTCTTCCATTTCTTTTTATATCTTTCTCCCCCCCCCCCCCCCCCCCCCCCCCCCCCCCCCCCCCTCATTTTCCCAGTTTGGTTTAGAAAAGCCTGTGTCTGTCTATCTGTGTGTTTGTTTGTTTGCTTTCACACACAGAAGAAGCCGCCAAGAGGAAACAGGAAGCGGAAGCAAACGACTTGGCCAACCCGCTTCTTTCCTATCTCCGCCGTCTTTTATACTCGGCCTGGGACCACAATGCACCGCTTCAGCTGGCAAGTGGCTCGCTCCTTGGCTTCTAAGGAGTTTCCCGGGAAGAGAATCGTGGATGACTTCGAACGCCTGGACTCTGATTTCTCTGATTTGCCTTTCTCTCTCCGCCTGCTCTTGGGAAGGGAGGGCGTGGTGGCTCTGTGTCGTCCAACTCGTGTCATCTTCCATCCGTTTTGGCCAGCATGCGAAGTGGAGGTGGGTTGTGTGAGTGATGAATGTTGTAGTGCAGTGACCATTCGCCCTTTTACCCATTTTGCCATTGTACTAGAAATGTCCATTTTCTACTCTCGTTTGTGGTATAACTGGAGAAAGCCTTATTTTGCATTTAACTGGAAAATTAAAGAAAGCTTATTTTGCTGAGGAAATTATAAATAGAGAGCATATCGGGGCTTTGCGTCATCTCAACTCAACTCAAGGGGTCAATAATAGACGAGATTTGCGTTCTCTTTCAACTTTTATGTTTGTCCTCATAAAAACAAGGATAATCTGCTTGCGGACACGTCAAATACACACACAAGAAACCAAACAATTTAAATAAGAAGAAAATAAATTGAAATTACATGCTTTAAAAGTATTTTTTCACACTTCACACGTCCCGCTCACTTTAACAACTGCACGCCCGCTTGCGCGCTCACTTTCATACCACCCTCCACCCTTCCCACCAACATCCCACCTCATCACAGGACTTTGGCAATAAAACATTATAGACCCTATTTGAACAATCAAACCAGAACATCTCTCTCTCTCTCCCTCTCTCTCTCCTCTCTGTGACTCTCTCTCCCCCTCTCTCCCTTCTCCTGCCACTCCATCCTCTCTCCCCTCTACCTTTATCTCTCCCTCCTCTCTCCCCTCTACCTTTCTCTCTCCCTCCTCTCCCCCCGTATCTCCCTCACCCTCTCCCACCATCTACCCCCTCTCTCCAAACCCACCCTTCTCTTCCGCAATAATACAATGAGCTAAAATGAATAAAATTATACGTACACATGCCTAATAAAAGATAACAGAATTAAAACTTAGTTGTCTGACAAAACCGTGTTCCACTTGCTGGAGCAAAACATTTCTGAACTAATCATTATCATAATGAAAATGGCAAGTTTTGGCTCTGGTAGTGCAACAATGGCGCCCTTTTTTCTTCATTTTATCAAAATGTCAGTCCACGTGCATAGTGTCGTAGATTTTTCATATTTTCTGAAGCTAAGTTTATATGGACTAATGGCGTGTCATCTTGTAACTTTATAAACGAAAGTTGTCGGTTCTCCTTTTCCACTGGTCGCACTGTCTTCCTACAGAGATTAGAAAATGCTGCATTGGTAATAACTCTCCACAAACGCCTCTCTCTCTCTCTCTCTCTCTCTCTCTCTCTCTCTCTCTCTCTTCTCTCTCTCTCTCTCTCTCTCTCTGTTTGCGCGCGCGCGAGTGTGTGTGTGTGCATGCGTGCGCGCGTGTGTGTGTGTGTGTGGTGTCTGTCTGTCTGTGTTTCTGTGTCTGTGTAAATGAAATAAAGAAAGAGTGCACGGTGTTCAATGCATTTTGTCTCAATGACTCTTTCCAACCAGGACATTGAGGGAACAGGTGCGCGTGCCATTTTCTATTGGGACAACGACACCGACTTCAATCTCCTTCTGAGGGACGGATTCTTCCTCTGCATAGAGGGCGCCCATCTCGATGTCTTCGAGGACGGGTCTGTGGGATTCAAAGTTGTTGACCCTTCCAGCGTTCTAGTTATTCTGTAATATTGTGCTTTCAAGGCTGAAGAATAATCGAGCAAAAAAAATCCGTTTTCGTTTTTGCTCGTCTTTCAATCAGCCTCACGGCTCTTCTGCCTGTAGGTCTACAACGTTACACAAAAGGTGTATAGCCGTCAAGAGATTTCTAGCCTTCTGTGATTTTGCTTTTAATCACCACAAAAGCACTCCAGTAATAATTTTGTCATCCAGGATTTTTTAAAAATATTTTGTTGACGCTGATGGTGTCCTAGTTGTATTATAATGGTAGGCTAGCACAATTTTTAAACTCTCAAGTAGGGGCTAATGAATCTAGAGTTGGGTCGAACTCCGAATACAGTGTTTTCCTTTGCATCTATCCTGGGCAAGGCTGCCCATCTTTCCAGAATAGTGGCTGGCTTCTGTACTTGTTGAGACCATAGCTGGACACGAATGGCCTGCACTCCCCTCCCCGCCCCCATGAACTGAATGGAAACAACCAATGAACTAATGTCACCTTAAAAATAAATCTAATAAATATCAGTTTTCTCCCTTGGGTGGTGGGCTGAGCTGTTTTCTTGTTTTCGTGTTTATCTTTATCAGTATGTGCATGTCTCTGTCTTTCTATGTAAGTCTGCCCGTGCAAAATCATGAGAACCCCTGCACAGAATAACTTTTTTGTTTGTTTGCTTGTTTGACGGTTTTAGATTAGGTCTACCTGAATGTTAAGCGTCCTGTTGTGTAACTTTTTAAAAATTTATTTACCTTGATATTTGACATTGAAGTGAGGTCGAGGAAAAGAAGCAGCGGTTGCTGTGGTGGGTGACAGACATGGGTTTGCAATGAATGTGATGGACCGTTTATCCAAACGTCAAAACACCAATCCCCCATGGGGGTACCGGGGGTCTTTTGCATAAATAGTTCCCCCACCTTCTGGAAGTTATGTGATTGTAGCTTCCTCTAATCTGTTACTCTCTTTGACTCTGCCTTTTCCCTTTGCTTGCTGTCATCTACTATCTTTCTGCCTTTCCGGTCCATTCTCTGCTCTCTTTTTTTCAAGAAACACTACTTTCAAAAAGATTTCCCACAGCCGAAGTTGGACATGCTGGGCCTAATTATTTCTTACTTAGGCGCATAACGGCAGCATTACGCATCTGCGCTCATAATTGACAGGATACTGTATGAGCGATCAAAGAAGAAGAAGAAGAAGAAGAAAAAACACCAATTCTTTACTTCATAAATGTCCTCGATTATTAGGCTTATGTACATTTCTGTAATAGTAATCGCTTTCACTGTTCAGCGCTGCTTGCTGATGACTCCAGAATGTGTGTGATATTTGACTTTTCGCCTTGTATTTTTGGCTAAGTAGGTGTATACATGTGTTGTTGGGTTTTTTTTAACTCCTGTACATGGCATTGTACTGTTGGTAAAACTAAATCTGTTGCTTGATCAACTGGATTCAGTAGTATAGAACTAATCTGTTCAAACTATTGTATTGAGTCTAATTAAAATCATTCTTTGTTTGCTGATCCTTATCGTTACCCGGATTATGTCGTGTTGACAAACGGATTTGTCAAGTTTTGAGAAAGAATAAACGTTATTTTTGCCAATCCTCTCCCCTTTTTGTTTGCTTGTGGGTTTCTTCAAAGGACGTAATTTTATTGCAAATTCTGTACACAAAAGATTTAACAGATGTGTGTTATTCCTGTAAATAATGTAATGTAAATTAATATTGATGATGAAATACTGTGATAAAGATTTAACAGATGTGTGTTATTCCTGTAAATAATGTAATGTACATTAATATTGATGATGAAATGCTGTGATGAAATGAATGTTTAGCAGGGAGTGTTTTGTGAGGTAGGGGGTCATACTCCTGTGATATTGCTATTGGTAATTATGTATTTGGTGTGTGTGTGGTTATGGGGGGGGGGGGGGGGGGGGGGGGGGGGGGGGGGGGTGTCAGTCTGTCTGTGTATTTTAAATATTACTTTTGATTGCTTTAATATATTTATTTTAATCTGCTGCACGTGTTGCTAAAGAACATTTTCCATTATAACTTGTTTTTAATGTACAATAAAGTTTTTGAATTGAATTGAATTGATTGTCAATAAAGTAAAGCCGGAAATTACCAAATCTTCGCCCTCTTAGCGCGCAAGTGTGATTGTATGTGCACGTGTGCGTGTATGTGTGTGTGCGTGTGAGTGTGTATGAGTGTGTGTGTGTGTGTGTGTGTGTGTGTGTGTGTGTGTGTGTGTGTGTGTGCGTGTGCGCGCGCGTGTGTTTGTGTGTGTGTGTGTGTGCGAACCGTTGAGTCATTAAAGCTATGTCTCGTGTGCCAAGGGTTGCACAGCTAGTATACAATAAACCTGAGTTCCGGCGAACCTGTCTACATGGGGATTTTTCCTTTCACTCTGCTCTAGGCCTTACGGTCTGAATATGGAGTCTTTTGGATGAGAAAATAAACCTAGGTCCCATGTGCCCGTACACTTAGCACACGTGACGACAAAGTTGTCATTTGATTTGGTCAAAATTTACACACACACACCGATTACTTTCCTTCCTCATCAGTCACACACACAAATCGCATGCAAATAAAAGATTAAAAAGAAAAAAAGGTGGCGCATCTCTGGCTGCCAACGCGCAGGTGGGAGTAACCCGAAATTCACATAGACGCCTCAGTACCAAATACCAAATCCTAAAAATGCATAAGACTCATCTGGAAAACACCTCTGACTTTCACACCAGACACGGAAAAACTCTTATTAAAGGGGCTGTACTCTTAATTTACTCTTGGTCCAATACCTAAAAGTTACTTCCCTTTGATCACTGGCATAATTTGGTTAAATTTTTGCTTGGACTTTACTTTCTTTAGAGGCCTTTTAAACCTCTCCAAAATGTCATTAAAATCTGCCCAGTAGTTTTTGAGAAAATTGATCCTCGCATGCGTGCGTGTGCACGCACACATACACCCACAAACGCACATGCACGCACGCTCACACATACATAGTAATAAATTAATAAATCATTAATTTGTTTGTTTGAGGCCTACAGCCTTATATAACGGTTTTGAAAACAATCACATTCTGATTCACACACACACACACACACACACACACACGCGCGCAAACACACACACGCACGTACACGCACACACGCACACGCACAACGCACACACACACCACACACACGTCACACACACGCACACACACACACACACGTACAAACGCACACAAACACACACACCATGCACAAACACACCACAAGCTACAAATAAATAATAAACAAATAAGCCCTCTTCTGCCGGGCTAAGCCCTATATGAAAACAATACATTATTGGAATGGTGACTAAAAATCAACATGCAAGTGTGTGTGCATGTGTAGTGTGCGCGTGCGTGCGCGCGTGCGTGCGCGCACACGTGTGAGTGCGCGCACACGTGTGCGATTTTTGTGTGTGTGTGTGTGTGGTGTGTGTGTGTGTGTGTGTGTGTGTGTGTGTGTGTGTGCTTTTGTGCGCGCGTGTGTGTGTATGTGTTGTGTGTGTGTGTGTGTTAGTGTGTGTGTGTGTGCGTGTGTGTTTGTGTGTGTGTGTGTGTGTGTGTGTGTGTGTGTGTGTGTGTGTGTTGGTGTGGTGTGTGTGTGTGTGTGTGTGTGTGTTTCTTTGCGATTCCAATGATATAGATGATAACCATAAAAAAGATGATGGTGGTTGTTCAAAAAAAGAAGAAGAAGAAGATAGTTTTGTAACTGGCGAAATTTTCCATGGGTAGGACACTCTAGTAATCTAGGCTGAGTTCATTCCGTTGATACCAGAGTTATCTGATCATAGGCGAACGAAAGCGAAGCGCGCTGGAATTCAAGACGAATGCAATCTATCTAGCAACCGCTTTCGTGAACGACTCAGATATAATTAAAAAGAACATGGACAGCGCGACAAAGGGGTGAGAAGAATATAAACGAGAGGCAAAACATTAGAACACATGTCTTATAATTTTTTATTCAAAAATTCTAGGCCTACTGACTCGGTGACTAGTCTGCGCCTTCTGGCTTCTGAGGCTTCTGCTGCAGTGCACTCCCTGACTCCGACTCACGCAGCACTAAAGTCTAAAGGCGGCGACAGACTATGTGGCTGCCTCATGTGACTCGATCAGGTCGTGACGTTTCACCTCATTTGCATACCATCTAACTCGATCAATCTGACTCAGTCGGGCCCAGTCAGGTGACAGGGCCGAATAGGGCGGGTTCTAAATTTAACTGATCGAGTCAGGTGGCTTGTAGCGTGCAAATCTGTCGCTCGTGAAAATCTGCAGCTCGCTACCTATGAGAGTCTGTATTTGCTACATTGAGCATGAACCACAAATTTCACTTTTTCCGTGGGTTAGGGTTAGGGTTAGTTAAATGGTTCAAGTACGGAAACAGTGAAATTTGTGAATGTCGCAAATACAGACTCTCATAGTAGCGAGCGACAGATTTGCACGAGAGACAGATGTGCACGCGACACAAAAATTTGGTCTACGTCACGACCTGATCGAGTCATATGAGGCAGCCACATAGTCTGTCGCCGCCTTAAGCAGTGCTGCGGGCTTTGATCTATTTGATCAAGGCTCAGTCTTAAGACCCTGCCTTTTCTTAGCGTACATTAATGATCTACCTGAGAAGCTGACATCAATGGCACGGCTCTTCGCTGATGATACTGCTGTCTACAAGGTTGTTGCGGCACCCCAGGATCATGACCAGCTACAGGATGACCTCCATCGACTCGTTGAGTGGGAAAAGAGCTGGGACATGGTTTTCCACCCTGGCAAGTGTAACACCTTGAGTGTATCAAGAAGCAGAAAGCCCCGGCAGCATCATTACCAGCTGCATGGCCACAACCTGCAAGCAGTCGACTCAAGTACCTTGGAGTGACTCTGACAAAGGAGCTGAGCTGGAAGAAACATGTCGAGAACATCTGCACGCAAGCCAACAAGACTCTAGGCTTCCTAAGAAGAAATTTGAAAGTGAGCTCCCAGACCATCAGGGAATTGGCCTACAAATCATTCGTCCGTCCGGTCCTAGAGTATTCATCATCAGTCTGGGACCCTGACCAACAACAGGACATCGACAGACTGGAGGCAGTCCAGCGGCGCGCAGCACGCTTCGTCCTCAGACGTTTTCGAAACGCGTCTAGTGTCACTTCAATGCTTGAACAGCTTGGATGGCCCTCACTGCAGCAGCGTCGACTTTCCGCAAGGCTTGTGATGCTCTTCAAGCTGCAAGAAGAAGAGGTGTGCATGGACATTCTGCAACAAAGACTGATACCACCGCCAGTGCGTCAGCGACGCACTCACCCACGTCAGCTCTCTCAGATCTTCTGTCGTACTCAGTACCGACAAGCCAGCTTCCTCCCACTGGAACGAGCTGCCCCAGGAAGCTGTGCAGGCCAAGGTGTCGATGGTCACCAAATAGTTATCCAGCAACACTCCCCCTCCCCCTCCCCCCTCCCCCCTCCCCTCTCCCCCCCTCCCCCATTCCCTCCACCTCTACCCCTCTCCCTGTATTAAGGCGCTCTTCCGCAGATCCCCAATTTCTACAGTGACAGAATAGTCAAGTTTGACTGTGGTCACTTACTGGAAGGAAGGAAGATGTTTTTAATGTTACTGTCTTTTAATTCTATGCATTTCTGCTATCTTCTATAATGTTAGCAATTCTACTGCTTTTCTTATCTTGGTAAGTAGTACTAGAGTAATTTACTCTATGCTTGTTACTTGGTCACCGTTGTGTGAGTCTTTCTTTCTCTCTTTATTTTGACAGAAGCGGCTTTTTCTACAGTACATTGGACATGTGCGGGCGGACCTGCACGCTGTGCGGCAACCCCAGCAAGCTGTCTCGCTGCGGGCGGTGTTTCCGCGTGTTCTACTGCTCTAAAGACTGCCAGCGGATTGACTGGAAGAACCACCGGCAGCTCTGTCAGCAGGTCTGGAGACTGGAGGCCTGTCTTGTCTGTCTCTGGTGTTGCCTGTCTTCCTTTCCCTCTTACTCTCAGTCTAGATATCTGCCTGTCTCTGTGAATAATACATGTCATTAGGCCCCCAAAAAATATATGTCTGTTTCCGGTAACCCGACCCTAGCCTAGTTTTTGCTGCCGACCCTAATTTTTTTTTGGGGGGAACGAGTTTCAAAAAAAAAAAAAAAAAGCAATTTGAGCAGACGATGCAACCATTGCACTCTCACTCGGCGTAGTCAAGGCAGGGTTGGACAGTAGGCCTAACGGTTGCCCGACTGCCCGGGGCAGGTAGTCGTAAGTGTCGGGCAGATGGCGAACTCGACGACCTGCCCGCCAGGCAAGTGCAAGTGCTTAGAAAAAAACCCAGAGCTGCCAACCGTTACGTTTTCGCCATATTTTTCTACGGCGACCTCAATAAAATACGGTCCAATACAAATTAATATGGCGACATACACGCCGAAATATACGGCGGTGCGATGGAGTTGCGCATGTATGAGTTATTATTATTTCTGCTGAAGCTCTTCGCACATGTTGACGAGGACAGACAGCTATTTTTAGTAACAACCCAGCAGAAACTGCCAAGCGAACCAATCGTCGCACATAGCTCCTGTGATTTCATCCAATAGATGAAGGCCGTTTATGCGGACTGCAGAGGTTTCCGAGAAAATTGCAAGTTAGAGCAACGTGCTTTGGGCGAAAAATAACCATCGAGTCTGAGCCATCGGGCAATGGTTGGAAGAAAAAATGACAACAATACTTTCTGCTGTCATATTCCGAGGTTGACACATGCTTTATTGCTTCGAAAGTGCCGAAGATGTGTCATTATCGCCGACAGTTTGGATAGTATCGCCATCGGCGTGCAGTGTGCGATTTTGACTTCCATCACTTCGTGATCAGTCAGTCTAGGGCCTAAAAGTGGATTTTATTTTGATGAAGTTGGCAGTTTGGTTTGCTGGGCATGAGACAAAAGCACAAGCTATCCATAAAACTGCAAAAAATGACAATTCTTTTTGCACACATACTTTGATGGAAAAGCTGTAGATAGACCCAGATAGAGCAGATTGGTGAAAGAGTCCAAGACAGTTTGACATTGTAACTATGATTGTTTGACTTGTCACTGTGTCAGTCAGTGTCATAAGTCTTTAGTTTAAAAAAAGTTGTTCATAGTGTATGTGTCTGTCTGTCACTGACTCACTCTGACTTTCTCTCTCTCTCTCTCTGATTGTGTACTTCTGTGTGTGTGTGTGTGTGTGTGATACTACTGTAGTATGTTATAATGCATGTTGTCACAGAATAACCCCCTATACGTATGATATGCTGATAGTTTGTTTAATCAATGTTTGTTACCACACGCGCACGCGCGCACGCACACACTGAGACGCACGCGCGCATGAGAAACGTTGAATAAAAAAACCGTATGAAAAATACTGACAGATTAAATTATGTCATTCCCGAGGAGCTGTGTGACAGGATGGCCAATCATGAAGACTCTTTCTACTAGCTTTTTCACTCGTGGCACATTCATTTATCGGGCAGGTGGGCAAGGCACGCAATTGCCATTTCTATGTCTAAATGTGATCATGCGGATGCAGTGAAATCAATTGGTACATTTCCATCAGCGTACCTATGTGAAAAAGTCAAGTGGTAAAGATAATCTGTTGATTGATACTCACATTCACATGTTTCAGCAAATACGGCAAAAATCTTGCACCGCGAAGGGAAAAAAAAAAAAAAAAACAGCCTACATATTTTTTTATTTCGGAAACAGACCTTAGGGCTCCCAGGGACCCCCATTTGGGGGTCTATGAAGCACTAAAATTCTCAAGGACTCTCTAAAAGAATGTGCAGGGGGTCCTAGGGATGCACTAGAAAAATTATTTTAAGCATTCGCAATGCCACTGGGACCCTCTATCCCTCCTCTTGGACCCTCTATCAGCAGTGTAGGAGTTCCTGGGACCCCTTGTTTTTCGGGACTATTGGGAGCCCTGTGTCTCTCTGTGAATAATGCATGTCATTGGGTATTGTTTGTCTGTCTCTGGTGTTGCCCGTCTTTCTTTCTCTCGTACTCTCTCAGTCTCAGTCTAGATATCTGTCTCTCTGTTAATATTTAATGCATGTCAATGTCTGTTGTTCCTGGGCATTGAACTGCTTTGAGGACTGCTCTTTTCTTTCCTGTCTGTCTTTTTCTGATCTCTCTCTCTCTCTCTCTCTCTCTCTCTCTCTCTCTCTCTCTCTCTCTCTCTCTCTCTCTCTCTCTCTCTCTCTCTCTCTCTCTCTCTCTCTCTCTCTCTCTCTCTCTCTCTCTCTCTCTCTCTCTCTCTCTCTCTCTCTCTCTCTCTCTCTCACACACAAAATGTCCTGTCAATATGTAATAGTAATATTATTTTGTACACACTCCTTCACTTGTGTACATCATCAGACCTGTTTACTCTACTCATTTCGAGTAGTATTCTACTCAATTTGGACCTCTACTACTATTCAAAACTGAAAATAATGCTCTTTAATTATTGATTACATGTACTAGTTTACTACTCATTTTCAGTCAACATTGTTTGATGGTTTAACCTTTACCAGACTTCCGGGGTCGCCCACGACCCATTGACACAAAAAAAATGTTATATCTCTAAAACTATTTAAGCAATCTTCATGAAATTTCATGACTTTGTCAAAAACGTAAATGGCTTTAAGTGTGTTAAATTTCATTAATGTGTATAAAATATAAATGACGTAATATGACGCGTCATTTTAACATACTTGTCCAGATGGCGCGGGGTCTAGACCCCTACTTTAAAGAGCAGAAATATGTCACTGCAGTGCATTGAGTAGGGGTCGTGGGAGACCCGCGCCATCTGGAGAAGTATGGTGACTCTTTGATAAGTAGGGGTCCTGGAGGACCCCCATCATCTGGACAGGGATAAACACTGTTAAAATGCATGTAAAAATCTGTGGGTATTGGGAGACCCGCATCATCTGGAGAAGTATAATCACAAGCAACATCCGGTAAAGGTTAATGAATAAAACTACACAGTTTGCACCAAAACTACTCATTTCAGCTAATGAGCTATCCAGACTAACTCAAGACTTGTGTAGGGGGTAAACAGGTCTGATCAATGCACATTCCCACTCAGTCAGACACATACCCATAGTGTGACACCATTAAGAGTGCTCACTTGGTGAAAACACACACAGTATGTATGCACACATGCACAACGTATGCAAAGCAGGGCTCCCAATCGTCCCGCAAAACAAGGGGTCCCAGGGACTCCTTCACTTACAGCATAGAGGGTCCTAGAGGAGGGATAGAGGGTCCCAATGGCATTGTGGATGCTAAAAATTATTTTTAATTTTATAGTACATCCCTGGGACCCCCTGCACATTGTTTTACAGGGTCCTTTAGAATTATAGTACTTCATAGACCCCCTAAATGGGGGTCCCTGGGAGCCCTGACAAAGAGAGAGAGAGAGTGCCATAACTGGGCCAATCACAAACGCCTTTGTCTTCACGACTTCAGGTTTGCAAGAACGCTGCTACCCCCTCTACTGCCTCTTCTACTGCTGCTGCTGATGGTGATGCGTCCATGCAAGAGAACGTCAAGCCCAATAATGGAGAGACTGGTCAGTTAAACTTAAATGCATCATTGCACTCACAATCAACATCATTTAACCAATTCATTAATTGTGTGTGTTCGTAATTCTTTTTGAAGTTGTAAGTTGTCTTGTAATAATATTAGAGAAGATTATTTAGGAGGAATTTTGTATACAAAAAGGTATTTTCAGGTTATTGGGGCTTTTTAAGCAGTCCTTGATTACACCAAAGACTGTATAGCCATAGGGGAAGACAAGCATCCGGTCTCTTTTCCCTATATGAGTAGTGAGGACAGAAACACTGGTTATGTCCCTTTGAAACGTGACACATTTACACGTCGATAGGCCAGTTGAATTCTCCGTTCAAATTCCAGTCTGAGTTTTTGGATAGCCGCCACTGTGAATGGTGTATAACTACCCCACTAACGATAACTCTATCAGCCCGGTTCGCTGTAACTCTTAAGTAGTCCATCTTACCCTTTTAGAATCTTTGATTACACTGACTCAGTGACTGTAAAGTCATTAAAATCAGGGGGAGATATTTTTTTAGCAAGTTAGGAAAGTTTTTTGAAATTTTATTTCTTGGAAATAAATATATATATGTGAACTTAGCCTTTGTTGTATGTTCTGCAAAATAACGCACAAACAGTTAACATCTTGTGAAAAATGGTGTGGGGTATTAAAGATGTTTGCGTCTCTTAACTATTTTCTTTATTTGTTTGTCCGCGCAAGAAGTTGTGAACAGCTGCACACTACCTCTTCAGGTTTTGTACACTCAGTGATGCGCATTTCTGTCATTTTATCTCTGGATTGTGCAGGTGATGCAAAGAAGGATAGCAGTGATGGAGATGCTTCTTTTGGACCTCCTGACATATGCAAGGTAAGATTGGCCTTTATTATTTTTCTGGGTTTTTTTTCAGTTCATGTTGAATAAGTAATCAGGTTATTAACATCCCTTGCAAAGGGTGACAGCTTGAGTGACATTAAATCATACCTAAACAAAGAAGAAGATACCTAAGCCACATGTACTATAAGTATAACCATGTGTAGAATCACTAGAAATTATATCAAGTGCATTCAGAAGATTTCTGTTTATATTTCAGAGTACACTTTCTATCCTCATCTACCTCTCTTGTTAAAGAAAAAAGAGCATTGATTCTTTCTACTTTCTAGTCTTAATTTATTCTTTCAGTTTTAAATCCACAATTTTTACTTCCAAAAGTTGATTGTATGTTTGTATGTATATATATACGCAGCATATATGTGTGGTGTTTGTGTCTTGAGTATCGTAATGGCCATGACTGAGTGCGCTCTGTTGTTAGAACAGAGTTGCTGTTGTAGGTGTCCGGACTTTTCCCACCCAGACTTTTCCCACCCGGACTTTTCCCACCCTAGGTCTTTTCACACCCGGACTTTTTACACCCAATCATCTCTCTCTATATAAAAAAAAAAGATGATCACAAAACCAAACATTAATATTAAGAAATGTAAATAAAATTAAAGAATGACCACACACACACACGCACATGCTCTGGTGCTGCAGCCAAAGGAATTGGTTGGCCTTTGGGGACTTTCCTCAATGCCAGATGTCCTCAAATCCCTTTGGCAGAGAGTGGGGATGTACCCTGGGCAAGGCATCTCCGCTATAAACAAATTCTAGCCCAGCCCGCCGGAATAGCATCTGCCCCTTCTGCTATCTGGCAGTCATGGTCAGAAACGACTGACTGGCATACTGGAAACATGTTCAGAAACGACTGACTGGCATACTGGAAACATGTTCGGAAATGACTGACTGGCATACTGGAAACATGTTCGGAAACGACTGACTGGCATACTGGAAACATGTTCGGAAACGACTGACTGGCATACTGGAAACATGTTCGGAAACGACTGACTGGCATACTGGAAACATGTTCGGAAACGACTGACTGGCATACTGGAAACATGTTCGGAAACGACCGACTGGCATACTGGAAACATGTTCGAAATGACTGACTGGCATACTGGAAACATGTTCAGAAACGACTGATTGGGATACTGGAAACATGTTCGGAAACGACTGACTGGCATACTGGAAACATGTTCGGAAACGACTGACTGGCATACTGGAAACATGTTCGGAAACGACTGACTGGCATACTGGAAACATGTTCGGAAATGACTGACTGGCATACTGGAAACATGTTCGGAAACTACTGATTGGCATACTGGAAACATGTTCGGAAACGACTGACTGGCATACTGGAAACATGTTCGGAAACGACTGACTGGCATACTGGAAACATGTTCGGAAACGACTGACTGGCATACTGGAAACATGTTCGGAAACGACTGACTGGCATACAGAAAATTGATGTATATATGATTGTGTGTAAAACGTCCGGGTGGGAAAACACCTAGGGTGGGAAATGTCCAGGTGGGAAAAGCCCCGGGTGGGAAAACCACGGTAATCGCTGTTGTATAATAAAGCCTGCTTTTCTTTGTAGAAACGCAAATATATGCCCACCGTTAATGATATCTTCTGAGCTAGGGGATCAGAATCAGCGCATGAAACAGATCTGTAGATTTTTAGAGGGTCACCTGCACAAGGGTGAAAGTAGTTCAGGTATGATCCTGAAATCAGCACTGAAAAAAACTGATAGAAAGTCTTCAGGATCTTGTCATCCAGTCTTTTTTTTTCTTGTCTTTTTTGGGACACTGGAAAACTTTGACAAGGATAAAGATTTTAGGCGATGTCCTTGGATATAAAAAAAATAAATTAAATTTCAAGTCATCCACAGTCTTAGAAGATCAAACATTTCTGCCAAACTTCATTACAGATTAAAACAAGATGATAGATGTGCAATTCCAACACTATCACTACCCATCCTGTATACACAGACACACATACACACTCACACACTCTCACACACTCACACACTCTCTCACACACACACACACACACACATTGGAAATTATTTTTTTAATGTGGTCACCACTTCAGCATTGGGAGGATTCAGAGAACATGAAACTTGTCATTTCCGGATTGAGAGAATGCTTGATTTTCTCCCGTGCCTGCATATTTTAGGGGGTCTTGCTTTATAACTATTATTTTTTAACTCGGGTAAAAATTTGCAACGTTTAGTGACACAGTGGTCTCAAACCCAGTCAGATGGCAGTTATGAGCTTCAGAGATCATGCACAGAGTTAACCCCTTGACTGCCACCAACGTATTACGTACTGACCTGATGACATCACTGATGAAGAGGAATAACCCAATTTGCCAGATTGGTTCTATCAGCTGTCTTTGTCGTGGCATGATTTGCCCAATGTTTTTTTCTTTAATTTCCTCTGGCATTCAAGAGGTTAATGCTGATGCATATCAGATGCATATGTTTTAAATAAGTGTGGATCCTATGTGTGCAGGCATGCCGGCGTTCAGGCCAGTCCTTCAAGACGTGTTCTCGTTGCTCTGAAACCACCTACTGTTCTAAGGAGTGCCAGCGAGCTGACTGGAAGCGCCACAAGAAGGAGTGCAGCACAGGGGCAAGTAAGCGCTATACTTTTGGTACAAAAGATTCCTCCTTTTATTTTTTGTTCATGAAGTTACTGAGATTGCCCTTTTACACTAAACGTTTTGGGCCAAATATATGTACTTACAATTTTTTAAGTTTTTGGGGTTTTTTTAAGTTTAGCAAATACATGTAGTTACAACTGAACTTAATTTTTTCTGACAGGAATTATTTTTAACGTGTTTTGTCTGAAATGTTAATTTTGACAATAAGCAACAACAAAAAAGAGTTGCTTAATGTTGCTGATCTACCTGCTGTTTTTCGGCCCCAAACAGATCTGCCAAACGTTCCGTTTTGAGCGGAATTTCCGCTGAGACTCTTCAGCTCTTGCACTAAACTCGTTTATGACAGCAATAATGGCGGTCAGCAAGCGTTTACCGGGCACGTACAGGCTTCGAAGTTGGACTTTCTTTTGCGAGGGCGCCTTTTTCTTTAATTTTGTTCAGATTTTTCTTGAAAATTGCCCTGTTGGCCTTATACACACAAGCACCTAATGATCCGGAAACAAACGGTACTACAAAATGCAAGCAGACCCTTAAATGTTTCTGACTAGCTTATGATATGATCTTCATGGTGGTGTTGGTGTATCTCCCAGAGTCTCAAGCCCAGAAGGACTATGAGGCGGGCCTGATGTTCAAGGATTTGGCTTGCCGTGTGGACCCCAGTTTTGCCTCCTCTGGCCGCAAGTCGACTAAACCCACCCTCTCCTGGAAGCAGGTATATTATGATATGTATGTGTGTACATTGTGCAGCCTGAGCAGAGCTCTAGGCACTTTACAATCACACTGTGGACCCCTCTCCTGGAAGCAGGTATATTATGATATGTACTGTGTGTACATTGTACAGCCTGAACACAGCTTTAGGCACTTTATAATCACACTGTGGACCCTTTCCTGGAAGCAGGTATGTATGTTCTGTGTGTACATTGTACAGCCTGAGCACAGCTCTAGGCACTTTACAATCACACTGTGGACCCCTCTCCTGGAAGCAGATATATGATATGTGTGTACATTGTGCAGCCTGAGCAGAGCTCTAGGCACTTTACAATCACACTGTGGACCCCTCTCCTGGAAGCAGGTATGCATGTACTGTGTGTACATTGTGCAGTCTGAGCAGAGCTCTAGGCACTTTACAATCACACTGTGGACCCCTCTCCTGGAAGCAGGTATGTATGTACTGTGTTACATTGTACAGCCTGAGCAGAGCTCTAGGCACTTTACAATCACACTGTGGACCCCTCTCCTGGAAGCAGGTACAGTGGAGTCCAACTATAACAAACTCGCTTTTAACGAAATTTCGCGATTAACGAACTGACTTCAATTTCCCGGCAAATGCCCTTCTATTTGTCACTTGCAAAGCCATGGGTATAACGAACAAAAAATCCTTTTGAAATAACGAACATCCGCTTTTTACGAACACATGTTCTACGCCCCAGGATAATTTTATTTACTTGGAAAAATAGCCTATAACGAACTCAGCCTGTGCGATGTGCTGCAAAAACCTAGGCCTTCAAACTCCAAGCTAGAACGTGTTGTCAAGAGGAAGGAAGTTGGAAAATATGAACTGCGCATGCGTGAACTCATTTAGATTCACACTGAGTCGTCTGCTAGGCCTAGGCTTCCTACAGATCATTCGGTTTCTCAAGGTCGCTTTACAATTCGCGCTCAAAATAAAGATCGAAAAGTTCGTGAAAGCCTATAACAAACTAAATTTGTGTGATGTGTTGTCACTTAATGGACAAACTTGTTGAAAAGTGTGCCAAAACAGATCAGCGTCAGACAACACTGCTGAACTTCTTCAAGCCTTGTACATCCCGTGATTAAGACAGACGATCCAAACTGGTCAAGTTTATGTTTTCGGTTATCATTGGCGAGTGTTTGAACTGTTTTTGTTTTCAACATACATTGTACATGTACATGTATAACGAAATCCTGATACAACGAACTGAGTCTGTGTTCCGTTAAAATTCGTTTTACCCGGACTCCACTGTATATGATATGTGTGTACATTGTGCAGCCTGAGCAGAGCTCTAGGCACTTTGCAATCACACTGTGGACCCTCTCCTGGAAGCAGGTATGTATGTACTGTGTGTACATTGTACAACCTGAGCAGAGCTCTAGGCACTTTACAATCACACTGTGGACCCCTCTCCTGGAAGCAGGTATATATGTACTGTGTCTCTAGGCACTTTACAATCACACTGTGGACCCCTCTCCTGGAAGCAGGTATGCATGTACTGTGTTACATTGTACAGCCTGAGCAGAGCTCTAAGCACTTTACGATCACTGTGGACCCCTCTCCTGGAAGCAGGTATATATGTACTGTGTGCACATTGTACAGCCTGAGCAGAGCTCTACGCACTTTGCAATCACACTGTGGACCCCTCTCCTGGAAGCAGGTATGCATTATGTACTGTGTGTACATTGTACAACCTGAGCACAGCTCTAGGCACTTTACAATCACACTGTGGACCCCTCTTCTGGAAGCAGGTATATATGTACTGTGTCTCTAGGCACTTTACAATCACACTGTGGACCCCTCTCCTGGAAGCAGGTATGTATGTACTGTGTGTACATTGTACAGCCTGAGCAGAGCTCTGGGCACTTTACAACCACACTGGACCCCAGGTGTGCCTCGTCTGGCCACAAGTCGACCAGACCCACCCTGCCCTGGACACAGGTAGGTGCTATGTGTGACCACCAGAAAGCAGAGGAGATATTGGCTATTCTGGAAAGCCGGGCAGAAATGGGAGATGCCTTGACCAGGGGGCATCCCCACTTCTGGCGAGGATAAATTTAGAAAAGTTTGTGTTGGAGAAGGTCCTGCAATGGTCAACAAATACCCAAGCCTGCTGCACTAAGATTGAGAGTCAGTTGCCAAAGGTGCTTTGTTTGATACTTGCTGTCATTCACAAAACACTTTGCTGCATACAAAAAGAGAGACAAAATCCACCACCATCTCCATTCCACTATTCTTCCATTTCTGTGTTGATTTCTTGCTTTTGTTGGGACCCCTGTGATTTCAAGTTCAAGTTAAGTATACTTTAATATCTCCAAAAGAGAAATTCAGGTTAGGTGCAACAACATGACAGAGATACAACATAACTGAAAGAGCATTAATCAAACGTTTGAAACAAAATTATACCAATCAAATAATTATTAACTTAGAAATGTGCACATTTAAAACAGAGTAACCATTAATAACTTATAACAGTCAATCAAATAACAACATTTGGAATACTTCTCGTCATCAACAATCAATGCACACACATCAATACAGATGATAATAGTATCTCTACACATTAACATTTAACAATTACTGCAGTCAGCTAGCTGTTTCAATCAGAACAAGATAGAATAAGGACTGATCACAGAGAGAGAAATGAATCAAGAATTTTAGAGATGGATAGAACAAGGTATGAAAGTTTTGTGTGCCCGTGATTTCAGTTTGAGAGTTCGTTACCTGCGTCCTGATGGCAAAAGTTCATAATGGTGGGCAAGAACATGACACTCATCAGTCGCTATCTGCTTGGCCTTTCACACCACTCGCTCAGCATACAACACTTCCAGACTCTTTTGCCTTTCACTCACAACCTTCACTCAGCACTCGCTTACTCCTTACATTCAGACTTCCAAACCAGCACATGAAAGAAACAGTAAGAACAGATTCAATACAGCATCGAGAATAAGTTTTCAAGACACTTGTGTTAACACCGATGTTTCGTAGCCTTTGCAAACAGAAAATCCGAGATTGACATCTTTTATGCAGGAATTCAACATTTCTGTCAAATGTGAGCTTTTTGTCGAGGACTGTACCCAGATACTGTACTCCTCCACTCTCACAACACTCTCACCATCAATAACGAGTTGTGGTACAGGCAATGAAGGACTGTACCCAGATATCGGTACTCCTCCACTCTCTCAACACTCTCATCATCAACCACAAGCTGTGGTACAGGCAACGAAGGACTGTACCCAGATATCGGTACTCCTCCACTCTCTCAACACTCTGTCATCAATCACGAGTTGTGGTACAGGCAATGAAGGACTGTACCCAGATATCGGTACTCCTCCACTCTCTCAACACTCTCCCCATCAATCACAAGTTGTGGTACAGGCAATGAATCTTTACGAAAATCAATATGTGATGACCTTACCTGTAAACACAGCATTAACATTGATGTGAGGGTGTTTGGGGGTTTTTTGTGTTGTATTTTGTATTCTTGACTGAGAAATTTGAGCTGCTCCCCTCTGGAGAGCATGTCGCTGCAGTGCAGCACCACCCTTTTTTGTGTGGGGGGGGGGGGGGCTGGACTTGGGGGGGGGGGACTTGGGAAACCTAGCTATCAATTTGGTACATACCAGGCAGCGGGATTTCTCCTTGTTCTTATCGACTTTTAACTTCCAGATAGTTTTACGTGTGTAAAACCCATGGGTCAGGCTTGCTTCAAGTCCCCATCCATCTGCATTCAGTTTGATTTTCGACCTGAAAACAAAGGACAAGATCCGGATTCGAAACCCGGGGGTCACTCGTTCCATGAATCGGCAGGCGTACGTACGCCTGAACTAATATTTGCTTGTTTCTTTAATTAATTGTTTATTTTCCTTTTTTTGTTCGCTACGTTGGAATGTTTAGTTCCTTATTTTTCTGTACATCATTTTTTATGGATGGCTTGTTGAAAAAAAGCATGTCATTTGCTTATGCAATGTTCCCATCTGGAAATTAACTTTTGGCTTGACTTGACTATCCTGCCACCTATCTTCGATGATGTACGCCATTCACCAATGATTACAGCATACAGCATTCACCATGATTTTGACTGTGGACAGGCGATGGCGAAGGCCATGGAACTGAACCCGGGCAAGGTGGTGCTGACCAAGCTGAGCGACGTGACCATGGAGGAGGACCTGGACCCTTACGTCATGACCTCCACCGTGCTCCTGGCACGCCTGGCCAGGCCACACTTCTACGTCGTCAGGCACGCCTGGTATCTGGAGGTAATAGGAATTGCTCCGAAATGATTAAGGGGAGTAATTTTACGGTGTGTGGGAGTGATCTTGCCTTATTCAATCGGTCAAACACATTCATCCGCGAAACAGTTTGAAACCAAATTATAAAAAAATGCATTGAAATGGCATGAAAAAGTGAAAATTTCACTCTCATTGAATGTTATTGAATTTTCTTCGGCCGCTCTGGACCCTCAGCCATTTTCCTTGAAAACCACTTTGCCCCCACTACCATGCCTGAAACAGGGGAAGTCACTCTACCATTAGCTCTCATAGCCTATCGACTCGTGTGTTTGAGCAGACATACAGCACTTAGAACACCGTGCGTCATTCTAAAGATGTATGTCATTTGTATTTTTACGTCACATTTTGCAAGTTTTATTCGTTTGTGGCCACTGGCCACCCCTATTTTTTCTAGAAAAAAATGTTTGCAAGTCACTGACTTGCATCCTGCGGTTTCAAGCTTCGACGCCATTGTTGCATCGTTGCTATGGTTTTTGACCGTGTAATGGAGGTAAGCAACTCTAATTTTCACGAAGTGCTCTCCCCTATTTTTTTCTGAAAATCGTCTATTAGTGTGATGGTGATGGTGGTGTTGTCATTGGTGAAAAAAGTGATAAGATAGATAATTGTAAAGGTTTAAAAATAATCATATTTTAGACTATGTTTCTACGTCTTTGGGCGTGCCTGGTACCTTGAGGTTGGTCTCGCACACACAGTGTGTCTCCTTCCAGCCTAAAGGGTCTGCTACACTACATACGATCCCATCTCAACGCGATGCGATTGTGACGAGATTTACCTGAAATACTTCAGTCTGAAAATAATTCTGCTGTTTTCGCTCACTATACTCAATACATGATGAATTTCACGTGAATCATGACTCGCGTTGTCAAAATCGAATCGCATTGAAAGCAAATCGTATGTAGTGTAACAGACCCTTAAATCTCAGATGGGTTTGATCACTGGTTGGCACGCAAAAGTAAAATAGACACTCCAGTTTCAAAAAACTCTCAAACACTTAAAAACCAAACCGTCACACGGGGAAAAGAAATACTTCTAATGAGTGAATAGAAATTAACTAAATATATCAATTCTACTTTTTAATGATGTTTTTAAGCCTTAGATTATAAAATAACGAAAAACAGTTTCAGAAGGATTCCGTCTTTTTTTCCAGCTTTTTTGGCCGCTTTTCAGCCCAAATCATAATAATGATAATAATTAATAATGCTTATATAGCGCATAATCTTGCTTAGCAACTCAATGCGCTTTTCACTCACCATTCGTACAAACATTTCTAACAGACTGGTTCACGTATCCTCACCATACATCTCTATGAAAATGAATACATTAGAGAATGCATTGCATATAATCATAACACAACACACTAACACCCACCTCCCTTCAACACCCCCACCCCCACCCCAAAATCATAATTTATCAATCTCATTCCTGTTCCATACAACGCAACGCTACTTTCCTCTTTTTTTTCCTCTTTTTGTGGGTCCAAATTCTGAATTCTTTTGAACTGAAGTGAACACAAAAAGATTAAGAACTCAAAGAAAAACACACCTAGTTATCAATTTACCTTATGTGTCGAATGTTTCACATCAAATACTGCTTAGAATTATAATGTTTCAATGGAAAATTACTGCGTCAGATAGTGTATCAAATACATGATATTTTTACGATAGCTTTCTATGACAATACGTTACTTCCCTCTGTTTGGCAGGACATCAAAGGCAAAGAGGAGCGCCTCTTTTTCTACCTGGACCACGGTAAGCCGGAGCCCCATTTCCAGTGGAGCCAGCTGCAGGTGGGCAACTACCTCTGTCTGGAGCATGCCTACATCCACGTCTTCATGGACGGCACCTCCGGCATACGCGTGGACGACGCCTCTGACGTCAGCATCATCCGGCACTGAGAGCAGCCAGTCAGTGATAGGTGAAATCAGTCGGTGATCAGTGAAATCAATCCTTCAATTGATCAGTCTTTATTGCCAGGAGCATGCCTGCTTCCATGT
>CM065681.1:80180771-80195771 GCA_017654935.2 Phymorhynchus buccinoides
AGGAAGGTCAACCAGAAAACAGCACCAAAGGTCAAATGTGTACAATACCTAACATTAAGTTTTTTTTATTTTCAAAAAAGACAACAGAAATCTAAAGCAACCAGCTTTGAAATTCAGGCACATTTCTCCAGTGAAAAAGAAAATCGTCTTAAACAAGAGTTAAAGACATGGACACTTTAAAAACAACTTAAAGGCATCCAACAGCTATAAATAGAAACTGGAAAAGGATTCAAAATCAAACAAGACAATTGACAAAATTATCTTCCAACCTCACAAGTATCAATAACTGTCGGCACAAATTATCTTTCAACGCTTTAAATGCCCTATGACGTGACTTTTCACAACTTGTAAAATCATAATTGGAGACAAAAAAACAACCACCAACCAAAAAACACCTGAAACGCTACTAAAGGTGCTATCCATACAGACATGGAAGCAGGCATGCTCCTGGCAATAAAGACTGATCAATTGAAGGATTGATTTCACTGATCACCGACTGATTTCACCTATCACTGACTGGCTGCTCTCAGTGCCGGATGATGCTGACGTCAGAGGCGTCGTCCACGCGTATGCCGGAGGTGCCGTCCATGAAGACGTGGATGTAGGCATGCTCCAGACAGAGGTAGTTGCCCACCTGCAGCTGGCTCCACTGGAAATGGGGCTCCGGCTTACCGTGGTCCAGGTAGAAAAAGAGGCGCTCCTCTTTGCCTTTGATGTCCTGCCAAACAGAGGGAAGTAACGTATTGTCATAGAAAGCTATCGTAAAAATATCATGTATTTGATACACTATCTGACGCAGTAATTTTCCATTGAAACATTATAATTCTAAGCAGTATTTGATGTGAAACATTCGACACATAAGGTAAATTGATAACTAGGTGTGTTTTTCTTTGAGTTCCTAATCTTTTTGTGTTCACTTCAGTTCAAAAGAATTCAGAATTTGGACCCACAAAAAGAGGAAAAAAAAAGAGGAAAGTAGCGTTGCGTTGTATGGAACAGGAATGAGATTGATAAATTATGATTTTGGGGTGGGGGTGGGGGTGTTGAAGGGAGGTGGGTGTTAGTGTGTTGTGTATATGATTATATGCAATGCATTCTCTAATGTATTCATTTTCATAGAGATGTATGGTGAGGATACGTGAACCAGTCTGTTAGTTTGTACGAATGGTGAGTGAAAAGCGCATTGAGTTGCTAAGCAAGATTATGCGCTATATAAGCATTATTAATTATTATCATTATTATGATTTGGGCTGAAAAGCGGCCAAAAAAGCTGGAAAAAAAGACGGAATCCTTCTGAAACTGTTTTTCGTTATTTTATAATCTAAGGCTTAAAAACATCATTAAAAAGTAGAGTTGATATATTTAGTTAATTTCTATTCACTCATTAGAAGTATTTCTTTTCCCCGTGTGACGGTTTGGTTTTTAAGTGTTTGAGAGTTTTTTGAAACTGGAGTGTCTATTTTACTTTTGCGTGCCAACCAGTGATCAAACCCATCTGAGATTTAAGGGTCTGTTACACTACATACGATTTGCTTTCAATGCGATTCGATTTTGACAACGTGAGTCATGATTCACGTGAAATTCATCATGTATTGCGTATAGTGAGCGAAAACAGCAGAATTATTTTTAGACTGAAGTATTTCAGGTAAATCTCATCACAATCGCATCGCATCGCATTGAGATCGGATCGTATGTAGTGTAGCAGACCCTTTAGGCTGGAAGGAGACACACTGTGTGTGCGAGACCAACCGCAAGGTACCAGGCACGCCCAAAGACGTAGAAACATAGTCTAAAATATGATTATTTTTAAACCTTTACAATTATCTATCTTATCACTTTTTTCACCAATGACAACACCACCATCACCATCACACTAATAGACGATTTTCAGAAAAAAATAGGGGAGAGCACTTCGTGAAAATTAGAGTTGCTTACCTCCATTACACGGTCAAAAACCATAGCAACGATGCAACAATGGCGTCGAAGCTTGAAACCGCAGGATGCGAATCAGCGACTTGCAAACATTTTTATTCTCTAAAACTTAGGGGTGACCAGTGGCCACAAACTGATAAAACTTGCAAAATGTGACGTAAAAATATAAATGACATACATTTTTAGAATGACGCACTGTGTTCTAAGTGCTGTATGTCTGCTCAAACACACAAGTCGATAGGCTTTGAGAGCTAATGGTAGAGTGACTTCCCCTGTGTTAGGCATGGTAGTGGGGGCAAAGTGGTTTTCAAGGAAAATGGCCGGGGGTCCAGGGGGCTGAAGAAAATTCAATAAAATTCAATGAGTGAAATTTTCACTTTTTCATGCCATTTCAATGCATTTTTTAATAATTTGGTTTCAAACTGGTTTGCGGATGAATGTCTTTGACCGATTGAATTAGGCAAGATCACTCCCACACACCATAAAATTACTCCCCTTAATTATTTCGGAGCAATTCCTATTACCTCCAGATACCAGGCGTGCCTGACGACGTAGAAGTGTGGCCTGGCCAGGCGTGCCAGGAGCACGGTGGAGGTCATGACGTAAGGGTCCAGGTCCTCCTCCATGGTCACGTCGCTCAGCTTGGTAAGCACCACCTTGCCCGGGTTCAGTTCCATGGCCTTCGCCATCGCCTGTCCACAGTCAAAATCATGGTGAATGCTGTATGCTGTAATCATTGGTGAATGGTGTACATCATCGAAGATAGGTGGCAGGATAGTCAAGTCAAGCCAAAAGTTAATTTCCAGATGGGAACATTGCATAAGCAAATGACATGCTTTTTTTCAACAAGCCATCCATAAAAAATGATGTATGGAAAAATAAGGAACTAAACATTCCAACGTAGCGAACAAAAAAAGGAAAATAAACAATTAATTAAAGAAACAAGCAAATATTAGTTCAGGCGTACATACGCCTGCCGATTCATTGAACGAGTGACCCCCGGGTTTCAAATCCGGATCTTGTCCTTTGTTTTCAGGTCGAAAATCAAACTGAATGCAGATGGATGGGGACTTGAAGCAAGCCTGACCCATGGGTTTTACACACGTAAAACTATCTGGAAGTTAAAAGTCGATAAGAGCAAGGAGAAATCTCGCTGCCTGGTATGTACCAAATTGATAGCTAGGTTTCCCAAGTCCAGCCCCCCCACCCCCACACAAAAAGGGTGGTGCTGCACTGCAGCGACATGCTCTCCAGAGGGGAGCAGCTCAAATTTCTCAGTCAAGAATACAAAATACAACACACAAAAACCAAACACCCTCACATCAATATTAATGCTGTGTTTACAGGTAAGGTCATCACATATTGATTTTCGTAAAGATTCATTGCCTGTACCACAACTTGTGATTGATGGGGAGAGTTTTGAGAGAGTAGAGGAGTACCGATATCTGGGTACAGTCCTCGACAAAAAGCTCACATTTGACAGAAATGTTGAATTCCTGCATAAAAGATGTCAATCTCGGATTTTCTGTTTGCAAAGGCTACGAAACATCGGTGTTAACACAAGTGTCTTGAAAACTTATTATCGATGCTGTATTGAATCTGTTCTCACTGTTTCTTTTATGTGCTGGTTTGGAAGTCTGAATGTAAGGAGTAAGCGAGTGCTGAGTGACATGGTGAATGTGTGTAGCAAGGTTGTGAGTGAAAGGCAAAAGAGTCTGGAAGTGTTGTATGCTGAGCGAGTGGTGTGAAAGGCCAAGCAGATAGCGACTGATGATTGTCATGTTCTTGCCCACCATTATGAACTTCTGCCATCAGGACGCAGGTAACGAACTCTCAAACTGAAATCACGGGCACAAAAAACTTTCATACCTTGTTCTATCTATCTCTGAAATTCTTGATTCATTTCTCTCTCTCTGATCAGTCCTTATTCTATCTTGTTCTGATTGAAACAGCTAGCTGACTGCAGTAATTGTTAAATGTTAATGTGTAGAGATACTATTATCATCTGTATTGATGTGTGTGTATTGATTGTTGATGACGAGAAGTATTCCAAATGTTGTTATTTGATTGACTGTTATATGTTAATAATGGTTACTCTGTTTTAAATGTGCACATTTCTAAGTTCATGTAATGAATTTTAATAATTATTTGATTGGTATAATTTTGTTTCACACGTTTGATTAATGCTCTTTCAGTTATGTTGTATCTCTGTCATGTTGTTGCACCTAACCTGAATTTCTCTTTTGGAGATATTAAAGCATACTTAACTTGAACTTGATATCACAGGGGTCCCAACAAAAGCAAGAAACCAACACAGAAATGGAAGAATAGTGGAATGGAGATGGTGGTGGATTTTGTCTCTCTTTTTGTATGCAGCAAAGTGTTTTGTGAATGACAGCAAGTATCAAACTAAGCACCTTTGGCAACTGACTCTCAATCTTAGTGCAGCAGGCTTGGGTATTTGTTGACCATTGCAGGACCTTCTCCAGCACCAACTTTTCCCCATTCTCCTTGCCAGAAGTGGGGATTCCCCCTGGTCAAGGCATCTCCTATTTCTGCCCGGCTTTCCATAATAGCCAATACCTCCTCTGCTTACTGGTGGTCACACATAGCACCTACCTGTGTCCAGGGCAGGGTGGGTCTGGTCAACTTGTGGCTAGAGAAGGCAGACCTGGGGTCCACAGTGTGATTGTAAAGTGCCTAGAGCTCTGCTCAGGCTGTACAATGTACACACAGTACATACATACCTGCTTCCAGGAGAGGGGTCCACAGTGTGATTGTAAAGTGCCTGCTTCCTGTTCAGGAGAGGGGTCCACGGTGTGATTGTAAAGTGCCTAGAGCTCTGCTCAGGCTGTACAATGCACATACATACATACCTGCTTCCAGGAGAGGGGTCCACAGTGTGATTGTAAAGTGCCTAGAGCTCTGCTCAGGCTGTACAATGCATATACATACATACCTGCTTCCAGGAGAGGGGTCCACAGTGTGATTGTAAAGTGCCTAGAGCCCTGCTCAGGCTGTACAATGCACACACAGTACATGCATACCTGCTTCCGGGAGAGGGGTCCACAGTGTGATTGTAAAGTGCCTAGAGCTGTGCTCAGGCTGTACAATGTACACACAGTACATACATACCTGCTTCCAGGAGAGGGGTCCACAGTGTGATTGTAAAGTGACTAGAGCTGTGCTCAGGCTGTACAATGTACACACAGTACATGCATACCTGCTTCCGGGAGAGGGGTCCACAGTGTGATTGTAAAGTGCCTAGAGCTGTGTTCAGGCTGTACAATGTACACACAGTACATATCATAATATACCTGCTTCCAGGAGAGGGGTTTTTGCAGCACCACAGGCTGAGTTGTGATTGTAAAGTGCCTAGAGCTGTGTTCAGGCTGTACAATGTACACACAGTACATATCATAATATACCTGCTTCCAGGAGAGGGGTCCACATTGTGATTGTAAAGTGCCTAGAGCTGTGTTCAGGCTGTACAATGTACACACAGCCTACATATCACAGTAATATACCTGCTTCCAGGAGAGGGGTCCACAGTGTGATTGTAAAGTGCCTAGAGCTGTGTTCAGGCTGTACAATGTACACACAGTACATATCATAATATACCTGCTTCCAGGAGAGGGGTCCACAGTGTGATTGTAAAGTGCCTAGAGCTGTGTTCAGGCTGTACAATGTACACACATACATATCATAATATACCTGCTTCCAGGAGAGGGGTCCACAGTGTGATTGTAAAGTGCCTAGAGCTCTGCTCAGGCTGCACAATGTACACACATACATATCATAATATACCTGCTTCCAGGAGAGGGTGGGTTTAGTCGACTTGCGGCCAGAGGAGGCAAAACTGGGGTCCACACGGCAAGCCAAATCCTTGAACATCAGGCCCGCCTCATAGTCCTTCTGGGCTTGAGACTCTGGGAGATACACCAACACCACCATGAAGATCATATCATAAGCTAGTCAGAAACATTTAAGGAAAAATTTAAGGGTCTGCTTGCATTTTGTAGTACCGTTTTGTTTCCGGATCATTAGCTGCTTGTGTGTATAAGGCGAACAGGGCAATTTTCAAGAAAAATCTGAAAAAAATTAAAGAAAAAGGCGCCCTCGCAAAAGAAAGTCAAACTTCGAAGCCCGTACGTGCCCGGCAAACGCTTGCTGACCGCCATTATTAATGTCATAAACGAGTTTAGTGCAAGAGCTGAAGAGTCTCAGCGGAAATTCCGCTCAAAACGGAACGTTTGGCAGATCTGTTTGGGGCCGAAAAACAGCAGGTAGATCAGCAACATTAAGCAACTCTTTTTTGTTGTTGCTTATTGTCAAAATTAACATTTCAGACAAAACACGTTAAAAATAATTCCTGTCAGAAAAAATTAAGTTCAGTTGTAACTACATGTATTTGCTAAACTTAAAAAACCCCCAAAAACTTAAAAAATTGTAAGTACATATATTTGGCCCAAAACGTTTAGTGTAAAAGGGCAATCTCAGTAACTTCATGAACAAAAAATAAAAGGAGGAATCTTTTGTACCAAAAGTATAGCGCTTACTTGCCCCTGTGCTGCACTCCTTCTTGTGGCGCTTCCAGTCAGCTCGCTGGCACTCCTTAGAACAGTAGGTGGTTTCAGAGCAACGAGAACACGTCTTGAAGGACTGGCCTGAACGCCGGCATGCCTGCACACATAGGATCCACACTTATTTAAAACATATGCATCTGATATGCATCAGCATTAACCTCTTGAATGCCAGAGGAAATTAAAGAAAAAAACATTGGGCAAATCATGCCACGAAAAAGACAACTGATAGAACCAATCTGGCAAATTGGGTTATTCCTCTTCATCAGTGATGTCATCAGGTCAGTACGTAATACGTTGGTGGCAGTCAAGGGGTTAACTCTGTGCATGATCTCTGAAGCTCATAACTGCCATCTGACTGGGTTTGAGACCACTGTGTCACTAAACGTTGCAAATTTTTACCCGAGTTAAAAAATAATAGTTATAAAGCAAGACCCCCTAAAATATGCAGGCACGGGAGAAAATCAAGCATTCTCTCAATCCGGAAATGACAAGTTTCATGTTCTCTGAATCCTCCCAATGCTGAAGTGGTGACCACATTAAAAAAATAATTTCCAATGTGTGTGTGTGTGTGTGTGTGAGAGAGTGTGTGAGTGTGTGAGAGTGTGTGAGTGTGTATGTGTGTCTGTGTATACAGGATGGGTAGTGATAGTGTTGGAATTGCACATCTATCATCTTGTTTTAATCTGTAATGAAGTTTGGCAGAAATGTTTGATCTTCTAAGACTGTGGATGACTTGAAATTTAATTTATTTTTTTTATATCCAAGGACATCGCCTAAAATCTTTATCCTTGTCAAAGTTTTCCAGTGTCCCAAAAAAGACAAGAAAAAAAAAGACTGGATGACAAGATCCTGAAGACTTTCTATCAGTTTTTTTCAGTGCTGATTTCAGGATCATACCTGAACTACTTTCACCCTTGTGCAGGTGACCCTCTAAAAATCTACAGATCTGTTTCATGCGCTGATTCTGATCCCCTAGCTCAGAAGATATCATTAACGGTGGGCATATATTTGCGTTTCTACAAAGAAAAGCAGGCTTTATTATACAACAGCGATTACCGTGGTTTTCCCACCCGGGGCTTTTCCCACCTGGACATTTCCCACCCTAGGTGTTTTCCCACCCGGACGTTTTACACACAATCATATATACATCAATTTTCTGTATGCCAGTCAGTCGTTTCCGAACATGTTTCCAGTATGCCAGTCAGTCGTTTCCGAACATGTTTCCAGTATGCCAGTCAGTCGTTTCCGAACATGTTTCCAGTATGCCAGTCAGTCGTTTCCGAACATGTTTCCAGTATGCCAATCAGTAGTTTCCGAACATGTTTCCAGTATGCCAGTCAGTCATTTCCGAACATGTTTCCAGTATGCCAGTCAGTCGTTTCCGAACATGTTTCCAGTATGCCAGTCAGTCGTTTCCGAACATGTTTCCAGTATGCCAGTCAGTCGTTTCCGAACATGTTTCCAGTATGCCAATCAGTCGTTTCTGAACATGTTTCCAGTATGCCAGTCAGTCATTTCGAACATGTTTCCAGTATGCCAGTCGGTCGTTTCCGAACATGTTTCCAGTATGCCAGTCAGTCGTTTCCGAACATGTTTCCAGTATGCCAGTCAGTCGTTTCCGAACATGTTTCCAGTATGCCAGTCAGTCGTTTCCGAACATGTTTCCAGTATGCCAGTCAGTCGTTTCCGAACATGTTTCCAGTATGCCAGTCAGTCATTTCCGAACATGTTTCCAGTATGCCAGTCAGTCGTTTCTGAACATGTTTCCAGTATGCCAGTCAGTCGTTTCTGACCATGACTGCCAGATAGCAGAAGGGGCAGATGCTATTCCGGCGGGCTGGGCTAGAATTTGTTTATAGCGGAGATGCCTTGCCCAGGGTACATCCCCACTCTCTCTGCCAAAGGGATTTGAGGACAGCTGGCATTGAGGAAAGGTCCCCAAAGGCCAACCAATTCCTTTGGCTGCAGCACCAGAGCATGTGCGTGTGTGTGTGTGGTCATTCTTTAATTTTATTTACATTTCTTAATATTAATGTTTGGTTTTGTGATCATCTTTTTTTTTTATATAGAGAGAGATGATTGGGTGTAAAAAGTCCGGGTGTGAAAAGACCTATGGTGGGAAAAGTCCGGGTGGGAAAAGTCTGGGTGGGAAAAGTCCGGACACCTACAACAGCAACTCTGTTCTAACAACAGAGCGCACTCAGTCATGGCCATTACGATACTCAAGACACAAACACCACACATATATGCTGCGTATATATATACATACAAACATACAATCAACTTTTGGAAGTAAAAATTGTGGATTTAAAACTGAAAGAATAAATTAAGACTAGAAAGTAGAAAGAATCAATGCTCTTTTTTCTTTAACAAGAGAGGTAGATGAGGATAGAAAGTGTACTCTGAAATATAAACAGAAATCTTCTGAATGCACTTGATATAATTTCTAGTGATTCTACACATGGTTATACTTATAGTTATAGTACATGTGGCTTAGGTATCTTCTTCTTTGTTTAGGTATGATTTAATGTCACTCAAACAGTCACCCTTTGCAAGGGATGTTAATAACCTGATTACTTATTCAACATGAACTGAAAAAAAAACCAGAAAAATAATAAAGGCCAATCTTACCTTGCATATGTCAGGAGGTCCAAAAGAAGCATCTCCATCACTGCTATCCTTCTTTGCATCACCTGCACAATCCAGAGATGAAATGACAGAAATGCGCATCACTGAGTGTACAAAACCTGAAGAGGTAGTGTGCAGCTGTTCACAACTTCTTGCGCGGACAAACAAATAAAGAAAATAGTTAAGAGACGCAAACAGCCTCAATACCCCACACAATTCTTCACAAGATGACATTGTGCTAAACTGATTGCGCGTAGCTTGCAGAACACACAACAAAGGCTAAGTTCACATATATATATTTATTTCCAAGAAATAAAATTTCAAAAAACTTTCCTAACTTGCTAAAAAAAATATATCCCCCTGATTTTAATGACTTTACAGTCAGTGTAATCGAAGATTCTAAAAGGGTAAGATGGACTACTTAAGAGTTACAGCGAACCGGGCTGATAGAGTTATCGTTAGTGGGGTAGTTATACACCATTCACAGTGGCGGCTATCCAAAAACTCAGACTGGAATTTGAATAGAGAATTCAACTGGCCTATCGACGTGTAAATGTGTCACGTTTAAAAGGGACATAACCAGTGTTTCTGTCCTCACTACTCATATAGGGAAAAGAGACCGGATGCTTGTCTTCCCCTATACAGTCTTTGGTGTAATCAATGACTGCTTTAAAAAGCCCCAATAACCTGAAAATACCTTTTTGTATACACAATTCCTCCTAAATAATCTTCTCTAATATTATTACAAGACAACTTACAACTTCAAAAAGAATTACGAACACAGACACAATTAATGAATTGGTTAAATGATGTTGATTGTGAGTGCAATGATACATTTACGTTTAACTGACCAGTCTGTCCATTATTGGGCTTGACGTTCTCTTGCATGGACGTATCACTATCAGCAGCAGCAGTAGAAGAGGCAGTAGAGGGGGTAGCAGCGTTCTTGCAAACCTGAAGTCGTGAAGACAAAGGCGTTTGTGATTGGCCCAGTTATGGCACTCTCTCTCTCTCTTTGTCAGGGCTCCCAGGGACCCCCATTTAGGGGTCTATGAAGTACTATAATTCTAAAGGACCCTCTAAAACAATGTGCAGGGGGTCCCAGGGATGTACTATAAAATTAAAAATAATTTTTAGCATCCACAATGCCATTGGGACCCTCTATCCCTCCTCTAGGACCCTCTATGCTGTAAGTGAAGGAGTCCCTGGGACCCCTTGTTTTGCGGGACGATTGGGAGCCCTGCTTTGCATACGTGCATGTGTGCTTGTGCGCATACATACTATGTGTGTGTTTTCACCAAGTGAGCACTCTTAATGGTGTCACACTATGGGTATGTGTCTGACTGAGTGGGAATGTGCATTGATCAGACCTGGTTACCCCCTACACAAGTCTTGAGTTAGTCTGGATAGCTCATTAGCTGAAATGAGTAGTTTTGGTGCAAACTGTGTAGTTTTATTCATTAACCTTTACCGGATGTTGCTTGTGATTTTACTTCTCCAGATGATGGGGGTTTCCCAGTACCCACAGATTTTTACATGCATTTTAACAGTGTTTATCCCTGTCCAGATGATGGGGGTCCTCCAGGACCCCTACTTATCAAAGAGTCACCATACTTCTCCAGATGGCGCGGGTCTCCCACGACCCCTACTCAATGCACTGCAGTGACATATTTCTGCTCTTTAAAGTAGGGGTCATAGGAGACCCGCGCCATCTGGACAAGTATGTTAAAATGACGCGTCATATTACGTCATTTATATTTTATACACATTAATGAAATTTAACACACTTAAAGCCATTTACGTTTTTGACAAAGTTATGAAATTTCATGAAGATTGCTTAAATAGTTTTAGAGATATAACATTTTTTTGTGTGTCAATGGGTCGTGGGCGACCCCGGAAGTCTGGTAAAGGTTAAACCATCAAACAATGTTGACTGAAAATGAGTAGTAAACTAGTACATGTAATCAATAATTAAAGAGCATTATTTTCAGTTTTGAATAGTAGTAGAGGTCCAAATTGAGTAGAATACTACTCGAAAAGAGTAGAGTAAACAGGTCTGATTGATGTACACAAGTGAAGGAGTGTGTACAAAATAATATTACTATTAGTATTACATATTGACAGGACATTTTGTGTGTGAGAGAGAGAGAGAGAGAGAGAGAGAGAGAGAGAGAGAGAGAGAGAGAGAGAGAGAGAGAGAGAGAGAGAGAGAGAGAGAGAGAGAGAGAGAGAGAGAGAGAGAGAGAGAGAGAGAGAGAGAGAGAGAGAGAGAGAGAGATCAGAAAAGACAGACAGGAAAGAAAAGAGCAGTCCTCAAAGCAGTTCAATGCCCAGGAAAAACAGACACTGACATGCATTAAATATTAACAGAGAGACGGAGATATCTAGACTGAGACTGAGAGAGTACGAGAGAAAGAAAGACGGGCAACACCAGAGACAGACAAACAATACCCAATGACATGCATTATTCACAGAGAGACAGGCAGACATACCCAATGACATGTATTATTCACAGGGCTCCCAATCGTCCCGAAAAACAAGGGGTCCCAGGGACTCCTACACTTGCAGTATAGAGGGTCCAAGAGGAGGGATAGAGGGTCCCAGTGGCATTGCGAATGCTTAAAAGAATTTTTCTAGTGCATCCCTAGGACCCCCTGCACATTCTTTTAGAGAGTCCTTGAGAATTTTAGTGCTTCATAGACCCCCAAATGGGGGTCCCTGGGAGCCCTAAGGCCAAATAAAAAAATATGTCTGTTTCCGAGAACATGGCCCCCCAAAATAGGGTAGGTAGGTAGGCTTTTTTTTTTTTTTTTTTTTTCCTTCGCGGTGCAAGATTTTTGCCGTATTTGCTGAAACATGTGAATGTGAGTATCAATCAACAGATTATCTTTACCACTTGACTTTTTCACATAAGTACGCTGATGGAAATGTACCAATTGATTTCACTGCATCCGCATGATCACATTTAGACATAGAAATGGCAATCGCGTGCCTTGCCCACCTGCCCGATAAATGAATGTGCCACGAGTGAAAAAGCTAGTAGAAAGAGTCTTCATGATTGGCCATCCTGTCACACAGCTCCTCGGGAATGACATAATTTAATCTGTCAGTATTTTTCATACGGTTTTTTTATTTAACGTTTCTCATGCGCGCGTGCGTCTCAGTGTGTGTGTGCGTGTGCGCGCGTGCGTGTGGTAACAAACATTGATTAAACAAACTATCAGCATATCATACGTATAGGGGGTTATTCTGTGACAACATGCATTATAACATACTACAGTAGTATCACACACACACACACACAGAAGTACACAATCAGAGAGAGAGAGAGAGAAAGTCAGAGTGAGTCAGTGACAGACAGACACATACACTATGAACAACTTTTTTTAAACTAAAGACTTATGACACTGACTGACACAGTGACAAGTCAAACAATCATAGTTACAATGTCAAACTGTCTTGGACTCTTTCACCAATCTGCTCTATCTGGGTCTATCTACAGCTTTTCCATCAAAGTATGTGTGCAAAAAGAATTGTCATTTTTTGCAGTTTTATGGATAGCTTGTGCTTTTGTCTCATGCCCAGCAAACCAAACTGCCAACTTCATCAAAATAAAATCCACTTTTAGGCCCTAGACTGACTGATCACGAAGTGATGGAAGTCAAAATCGCACACTGCACGCCGATGGCGATACTATCCAAACTATCGGCGATAATGACACATCTTCGGCACTTTCGAAGCAATAAAGCATGTGTCAACCTCGGAATATGACAGCAGAAAGTATTGTTGTAATTTTTTCTTCCAACCATTGCCCGATGGCTCAGACTCGATGGTTATTTTTCGCCCAAAGCACGTTGCTCTAACTTGCAATTTTCTCGGAAACCTCTGCAGTCCGCATAAACGGCCTTCATCTATTGGATGAAATCACAGGAGCTATGTGCGACGATTGGTTCGCTTGGCAGTTTCTGCTGGGTTGTTACTAAAAATAGCTGTCTGTCCTTGTCAACATGTGCGAAGAGCTTCAGCAGAAATAAAACATACATGCGCAACTCCATCGCACCGCCGTATATTTCGGCGTGTATGTCACCATATTAATTTGTATTGGACCGTATTTTATTGAGGTCGCCGTAGAAAAATATGGCGAAAACGTAACGGTTGGCAGCTCTGGTTTTTTTTCTAAGCACTTGCACTTGCCTGGCGGGCAGGTCGTCGAGTTCGCCACCTGCCCGACACTTACGACTACCTGCCCCGGGCAGTCGGGCAACCGTTAGGCCTACTGTCCAACCCTGCCTTGACTACGCCGAGTGAGAGTGCAATGGTTGCATCGTCTGCTCAAATTGCTTTTTTTTTTTTTTTTTGAAACTCGTTCCCCCCAAAAAAAATTAGGGTCGGCAGCAGAAACTAGGCTCGGTCGGGTTACCGGAAACAGACATATATTTTTTGGGGGCCTAATGACATGTATTATTCACAGAGACAGGCAGATATCTAGACTGAGAGTAAGAGGGAAAGGAAGACAGGCAACACCAGAGACAGACAAGACAGGCCTCCAGTCTCCAGACCTGCTGACAGAGCTGCCGGTGGTTCTTCCAGTCAATCCGCTGGCAGTCTTTAGAGCAGTAGAACACGCGGAAACACCGCCCGCAGCGAGACAGCTTGCTGGGGTTGCCGCACAGCGTGCAGGTCCGCCCGCACATGTCCAATGTACTGTAGAAAAAGCCGCTTCTGTCAAAATAAAGAGAGAAAGAAAGACTCACACAACGGTGACCAAGTAACAAGCATAGAGTAAATTACTCTAGTACTACTTACCAAGATAAGAAAAGCAGTAGAATTGCTAACATTATAGAAGATAGCAGAAATGCATAGAATTAAAAGACAGTAACATTAAAAACATCTTCCTTCCTTCCAGTAAGTGACCACAGTCAAACTTGACTATTCTGTCACTGTAGAAATTGGGGATCTGCGGAAGAGCGCCTTAATACAGGGAGAGGGGTAGAGGTGGAGGGAATGGGGGAGGGGGGGGGGGGGGGGGGGAGGGGGGGGGGGGGGAGGGGGAGTGTTGCTGGATAACTATTTGGTGACCATCGACACCTTGGCCTGCACAGCTTCCTGGGGCAGCTCGTTCCAGTGGGAGGAAGCTGGCTTGTCGGTACTGAGTACGACAGAAGATCTGAGAGAGCTGACGTGGGTGAGTGCGTCGCTGACGCACTGGCGGTGGTATCAGTCTTTGTTGCAGAATGTCCATGCACACCTCTTCTTCTTGCAGCTTGAAGAGCATCACAAGCCTTGCGGAAAGTCGACACTGCTGCAGTGAGGGTCATCCAAGCTGTTCAAGCATTGAAGTGACACTAGACGCGTTTCGAAAACGTCTGAGGACGAAGCGTGCTGCGCGCCGCTGGACTGCCTCCAGTCTGTCGATGTCCTGTTGTTGGTGAGGGTCCCAGACTGATGATGAATACTCTAGGACCGGACGGACGAATGATTTGTAGGCCAACTCCCTGATGGTCTGGGAGCTCACTTTCAAATTTCTTCTCAGGAAGCCTAGAGTCTTGTTGGCTTGCGTGCAGATGTTCTCGACATGTTTCTTCCAGCTCAGCTCCTTTGTCAGAGTCACTCCAAGGTACTTGAGTCGACTGCTTGCAGGTTGTGGCCATGCAGCTGGTAATGATGCTGCCGGGGCTTTCTGCTTCTTGATACACTCAAGGTGTTACACTTGCCAGGGTGGAAAACCATGTCCCAGCTCTTTTCCCACTCAACGAGTCGATGGAGGTCATCCTGTAGCTGGTCATGATCCTGGGGCGCCGCAACAACCTTGTAGACAGCAGTATCATCAGCGAAGAGCCGTGCCATTGATGTC
>CM065681.1:80198271-80205771 GCA_017654935.2 Phymorhynchus buccinoides
CACACTTGCGCGCTAAGAGGGCGAAGATTTGGTAATTTCCGGCTTTACTTTATTGACAATCAATTCAATTCAATTCAAAAACTTTATTGTACATTAAAAACAAGTTATAATGGAAAATGTTCTTTTGCAACACGTGCAGCAGATTAAAATAATATATTAAAGCAATCAAAAGTAATATTTAAAATACACAGACAGATAGGCCCCCCCCCCCCCCCCCACATACACCAAATACATAATTATCAATAGCAATATCACAGGAGTATTACCCCCTACCTCACAAAACACTCCCTGCTAAACATTCCATCACAGCATTTCATCATCAATATTAATGTACATTACATTATTTACAGGAATAACACACATCTGTTAAATCTTTATCACAGTATTTCATCATCAATATTAATTTACATTACATTATTTACAGGAATAACACACATCTGTTAAATCTTTTGTGTACAGAATTTGCAATAAAATTACGTCCTTTGAAACCCCCCACAAACAAACAAAAAGGGGAGAGGATTGGCAAAAATAACGTTTATTCTTTCTCAAAACTTGACAAATCCGTTTGTCAACACGACATAATCCGGGTAACGATAAGGATCAGCAAACAAAGAATGATTTTAATTAGACTCAATACAATAGTTTGAACAGATTAGTTCTATACTACTGAATCCAGTTGATCAAGCAACAGATTTAGTTTTACCAACAGTACAATGCCATGTACAGGAGTTAACAAAACAACAAAACACATATATACACCTACAACTATCAAATAATGTACGCCCTCTTTGGCCTCACCTACTTAGCCAAAAATACAAGGCGATTTCAGTCAAATAGCACACACATTCTGGAGTCACCAGCAAGCAGCAGTGAACAGTGAAAGCGATTACTATTACAGAAATGTACATAAGCTTAATAATCGAGGACATTTATGAAGTAAAGAATTGGTGTTTTTTCTTCTTCTTCTTTGATCGCTCATACAGTATCCTGTCAATTATGAGCGCAAATGCGTAATGCTGCCGTTATGCGCCTAAGTAAGAAATAATTAGGCCCAGCATGTCCGACTTCGGCTGGAGGAAATCTTTTTGAAAGTATTTCTTCTTGAAAAAAAATAGAGCAGAGAATGGACCGGAAAGGCAGAAAGATAGTAGATGACAGCAAGCAAAGGGAAAAGGCAGAGTCAAAGAGAGTAACAGATTAGAGGAAGCTACAATCACATAACTTCCAGAAGGTGGGGGAACTATTTATGCAAAAGACCCCCGGTATCCCCATGGGGGATTGGTGTTTTGACGTTTGGATAAACGGTCCATCACATTCATTGCAAACCCATGTCTGTCACCCACCACAGCAACCGCTGCTTCTTTTCCTCGACCTCACTTCAATGTCAAATATCAAGGTAAATAATTTTTTAAAAAGTTACACAACAGGACGCTTAACATTCAGGTAGACCTAATCTAAAACCGTCAAACAAGCAAACAAACAAAAAAGTTATTCTGTGCAGGGGTTCTCATGATTTTGCACGGGCAGACTTACATAGAAAGACAGAGACATGCACATACTGATAAAGATAAACACGAAAACAAGAAAACAGCTCAGCCCACCACCCAAGGGAGAAAACTGATATTTATTAGATTTATTTTTAAGGTGACATTAGTTCATTGGTTGTTTCCATTCAGTTCATGGGGGCGGGGAGGGGAGTGCAGGCCATTCGTGTCCAGCTATGGTCTCAACAAGTACAGAAGCCAGCCACTATTCTGGAAAGATGGGCAGCCTTGCCCAGGATAGATGCAAAGGAAAACACTGTATTCGGAGTTCGACCCAACTCTAGATTCATTAGCCCCTACTTGAGAGTTTAAAAATTGTGCTAGCCTACCATTATAATACAACTAGGACACCATCAGCGTCAACAAAATATTTTTAAAAAATCCTGGATAACAACATTATTACTGGAGTGCTTTTGTGGTGATTAAAAGCAAAATCACAGAAGGCTAGAAATCTCTTGACGGCTATACACCTTTTGTGTAACGTTGTAGACCTACAGGCAGAAGAGCCGTGAGGCTGATTGAAAGACGAGCAAAAACAAAAACGGATTTTTTTTGCTCGATTATTACCACCCACCCCCCCCCCCCCCCCCCCCCATTTTTTCTATTTTTAAAATCAAAACGTAAGAACAGAAAAATGCTCAGCATAAAGAAAAATCAGACACACGCTTAGCTAATTTCAGCTGTTCAATACAAACAGACTTCACTTCTTTCGTCAGCATTGAAAGCACAATATTACAGAATAACTAGAACGCTGGAAGGGTCAACAACTTTGAAGCCCACAGACCCGTCCTCGAAGACATCGAGATGGGCGCCCTCTATGCAGAGGAAGTGTCCGTCCCTCAGAAAGCGATAGAAGTCGATGTCGTGGTCCCAATAGAAAATGGCCTTCGCACCTTTTCCCTCAATGTCCTGGTTGGAAAGAGTCATTGAGACAAAATGCATTGAATACCGTGCACTCTTTCTTTATTTCTTTCACACAGACACAGAAACACAGACACACACACACACACACACACACACACATAAACGCACGCGCATGCACACACACACACGCGCGCGCGCGCGCGAACAGAGAGAGAGAAGAGAGAGAGAGAGAGAGAGAGAGAGAGAGAGAGAGAGAGAGAGAGAGAGGGGCAGGCGTTTGTGGAGAGTTATTACCAATGCAGCATTTTCTAATCTCTGTAGGAAGACAGTGCGACCAGTGGAAAAGGAGAACCGACAACTTTCCGACAACATTCGTTTATAAAGTTACAAGCTACCAGAGCCAACACTTGCCATTTTCATTGTGATAATGATCAGTTCAGAAATGTTTTGCTCCAGCAAGTGGAACACGGTTTTGTCAGACAACTAAGTTTTAATTCTGTTATCTTTTATTAGGCATGTGTACGTATAATTTTTATTCATTTTAGCTCATTGTATTATTGCGGAAGAGAAGGGTGGGTTTGGAGAGAGGGGGTAGATGGTGGGAGAGGGTGAGGGAGAGACGGGGGGAGGGGAGGGAGAGAGAAAGGTAGAGGGGAGAGAGGAGGGAGATGGCAGGAGAAGGGAGAGAGAGGGAGAGAGGGGGAGAGAGAGTCACAGAGAGAGAGAGAGAGAGAGGGAGAGAGAGATGTTCTGGTTTGATTTTTCAAATAGGGTCTATAATGTTTTATTGCCAAAGTCCTGTGATGAGATGGGATGTTGGTGGGAAGGGTGGAGGGTTGTATGAAAGTGAGCGCGCAAGCGGGCGTGCAGTTGTTAAAGTGAGCGGGACGTGTGAAGTGTGAAAGAATACTTTTAAAGCATGTAATTTCAATTTATTTTGTTCTTATATAAATTGTTTGGTTTCTTGTGTGTGTATTTGACGAGTCCGCAAGCAGATTATCCTTGTTTTTATGAGGACAACATAAAAGTTGAGTTGAGTTGAGAGACGCAAAGCTCTCTATTTTAACCCCTTGACTGCCACCAACATATTACGTACTGACCTGATGATATCATTGATGATGTCATCAAATGAAGAGGAAGAACCCCGATATGCTGGTTTTTGCTCTAACACAGTCAAGAGAGTTATATCCCCAGACCATTTTCTCAGATTGGCTCTATCAGTTGTCTCTTTCATGTCATGATTTGCCCAACGATTTTTTCTTTAATTTTCTCTGGCAGTCAAGGGGTTAAATGCAAAATAAGCTTTCTCCAGTTATACCACAAACGAGAGTAGAAAATGGACATTTCTAGTACAATGGCAAAATGGGTAAAAGGGCGAATGGTCACTGCACTACAACATTCATCACTCACACAACCCACCTCCACTTCGCATGCTGGCCAAAACGGATGGAAGATGACACGAGTTGGACGACACAGAGCCACCACGCCCTCCCTTCCCAAGAGCAGGCGGAGAGAGAAAGGCAAATCAGAGAAATCAGAGTCCAGGCGTTCGAAGTCATCCACGATTCTCTTCCCGGGAAACTCCTTAGAAGCCAAGGAGCGAGCCACTTGCCAGCTGAAGCGGTGCATTGTGGTCCCAGGCCGAGTCATTCCGGTAGAAAGACGGCGGAGATAGGAAAGAAGCGGGTTGGCCAAGTCGTTTGCTTCCGCTTCCTGTTTCCTCTTGGCGGCTTCTTCTGTGTGTGAAAGCAAACAAACAAACACACAGATAGACAGACACAGGCTTGGGAAAATGAGGGGGGGGGGGGGGGGGGGGGGGGGGGAAAGATATAAAAAGAAAAGATATAAAAAAAGGAAAAGTAATGATAGACAGACAGACCAATAGTACTAGAAAAGACATATAAATAGAAAGAAAGAAACAAATGAGCAGTGTTAGCTAAAAAAAAATCAAAAAAAAAAATCAAATCTCACGTTTGTGATCATCATCATCATCATCATCATCATCATCATCATCATCATTTTCTTTATCGAAATTCACAGTACCTATAAGAAGCAAAACGAACAAAATGAAATCATGGCAGTTTCTAAGCTATTAAAACATAATGTTTCATTGTGAAAACTGCAAAGAGATTACGTTTTAAAACACTCAAAATAACATTTTTTATTGGCTCCAAGCTGAAAATAAAATGGCCTATCGATCTTGATCTTCTCCTCGCCATCCCCGCTCACATTTGCCCTTAAACGCTTCTCCCTGACAGACAAAGAGACAAACAGAATAGCCTTTTCCACGCAGGTACAAAATGGCTCCAGTAAACCAACCTCTCCTTACAGTCTCCCTGTACCCGTCTGTGGTCACAACCTCAATGGGCTGGCACGTGACCTTGTGCCCGGGCCAATCAGCGCACTGGCAGTCACGTGAGCAGTACGTCACTTCATGGCAGCGTCCACATCGGTTCATGTTTGTCTTCTTTGTTTTACAGTTCTAAATAAAAAGAAGAACACATAACATAACGGTACCATAATTATGCTATTCTGTTGTATTGTGTTTAGACTTCATTCAAATGTTGATGGCAATCTTTTATTGCCTTTCAATCCCTATCCCGTCTTCCTCCCCCATCTCTCTTTCTATTTCTCTCTCTCTCTGTGGTTTAAACGAATCTTTATTCATTGGGAAACGATCAAACAGAAAGACAATTAGAGCAACAACAAGCTCGAAGCTTATACCGTGCTCCTTGAATTAACGTCATAAGTGCACAATTGATTGAACAGATGGAGACTGCATTTAAACCAAGTAATATAAACAACTGTGAATAGAAAATAAGAGTTTTAAGTGTGAACAAAATAGAAGTAATAATAATAATAATAATAATAATAATAATAATAATAATAATAATAAATATTAATCAATAAATTAACAAATTTGCAAATTTGGGAGAGACCAAGGGGAAACAAAACAATAATTCATCCATAGCACAACATGAAATGTGAATCAGCCAGTAAAGCATTGGAGAAGCACACACAATTCATACACGTTTCAATCATACAGACAATATTGCTTTCAAAACTTCAATACTACTACTACTAATAAATAAATAAATAAATAAATAAATGAATAGATAAATAAATAAATGCAAACATGACTTAAAATCTGTTGGTTTCGTAAATATATTCACGAACAGTTTCAAATATCAAAATGTTTGTATTGATGTGTAGTGCAGGGTTACCCTTCGGAAGTGTTTCAACAATACAATATTCTGATGGAAGTGTTGAAATTGTACGAGCACGGGCTCCATTAAAAAGAATACAATGTAACAAGTAATACTCCGCCGTCCCCGCCCCGTTACCACAAGCACAAAATGGGTCATCGACTAGATGTCGATTAAACATATCATTCTTTAAGTCGCTCATGCCAAGACGGAGACGGCAGTGCATCACCTGCTGTTCCCTCTTGCCAAGATAGAAATGAGGCGGTACAACAGGATCATCTGCCGACAAGTAACGCTCAATTGTGCTTAAAGAGTTGCATGCTTTAATATTGTTTGGCAAAGAGTTCCACAGGAGCGTTGTAGATGGGACAAATGACTTTTTATATAATTCTGTTTTGCATCTAGGCACATTTCTTCCTAAGAGTCTTCGTCTATGGTATGGGTTTCTGTCTGCAACAAGGCCAGGCAAAATGTTTAATAAATAATCAGGGCACATACCATTTAGAATTTTATAATAAAAAATAATTTTATGTCTTTATCTTCTTTTCTTTAATGAACAAAAGCCAGATTCTTCATATAGCTTTCGATGACTTGTTCCACGAACTGCTCCAACAATTGTTCTTATGGCTTCTAAGTGTAATTCTTCAAGTGAATTTGATTGTGTTTCAGTACAGTTATCCCAGACGACATCGGCATAATCAAAGTAAGGTACTACAGAAGACTTATACATTCTTTCTAAAGCTTTTCGGCTAATTCTATACTTATAACTTTTCATGCAAGATAGAAGCATGGTGACTTTCTTAACAATACTGCGGATATGCTCTTCCCATTTACAGTTATTTTGGAGCACAAGTCCTAAGTCCTAAGTCTCTCTCTCTCTCTCTCTCTCTCTCTCTCTCTCATTTTGCTTTTGTAACCGCCTCCCCTCTGACATGGGCAGAAGGCTTGGATCAGTAAACTTTGTGAGTTGAGTGAATTGTGAATTCTCTCTCTCTCTCTCTCTCTCTCTCTCTCTCTCTCTCTCTCTCTCTCTCTCTCTCTCCCTCTCTCTCTCTGTGATGCAGTCAGTTATACACAGTCCATGGTGAGACTCACCCGACAAGTTTTCACCTCCTCTCCATCACATTCTACTCTTTCTTCAGCTGCCGGCTTGGCGTGGGATGAAATCCCAGCAGCATCATTTTCTCCAGTCGGAAAAGATTCGGTTCCAGGCACCTCGAGTGGAGGAGTAGAGGGCTTAGCATCGGAGCTCGACTCCTGGGTTTTCTTCTCTTGGTCTGCTAATGGATGGTTTGGAAATTTGTTTATATTTTCATCATTGGCGTCATCGTTGTAGTGTTTGTCGTCTTCGTCCTTCGTCCTGTCATCGTCATCGCTGTCATCGTCGTTGTCATCGTTATTATCATCATCATCATCGTCTTCTTCTTTTGCGTTCCTAGGTCATATGGCCATAATGAGTGAAATATGTAAATGTCATCGTAATAATCATTATTGTCAACATCTTCTTCTTCATCGTTCGGAGCATTAGGGCAACATTAGTATTGAACTTAGCCTATTGACAGAGAGAGAGAGAGAGAGAGAGAGAGAGAGAGAGATGAGAGAGAGAGAGAGAGAGAGAGAGAGAGAGAGAGAGAGAGAGAGAGAGAGAGAGAGAGAGAGAGAGAGAGAGAGACAGACAGACAGACAGAGAGAGAAAGACACAGAGAGAGACAGAAAATCAAAGAGACAGACAGACATAGACCTATAGACGGACCGCCTGACAGACAGACATACATACATACATAATATTATGCATACACAGACACACACACATGCACAGAGAGAGAGAGAGAGAGAGAGAGAGAGAGAGAGAGAGAGAGACAGGAGAGAGAGAGAGAGAGAGAGAG
>CM065681.1:80208271-80243196 GCA_017654935.2 Phymorhynchus buccinoides
GTGTGTGTGTGTGTGTCTGTCTGTCTGTCTGAAACACAAAACGGGCCTTATAACTTCGCCGTTTTTCGACCGAATCGCTTCAAATTTGCTGTGAGCCCTCACGGGGCGATGGCAACGGCAACCGAGGCGGCCGTGTCATTTGCGCGGTTTCGCAAATACGCGAAACGCGCATCCGCCGGCCTCTTGGCGCCCGTAGCTCCGATTGCCTTCGAATTTGGCAGATAGATGACCGGGGACGGTGACTATCGTTGTGCCAAACCGAAAGCGAATCGGTTCAGAAACGCGCGCGCTATACGCCGCTTCACCTTTTCACGCATAACTCCGCCATTTCTTAATCGAATTGATTCAAATTTCCCGTCAGGCTTGCTATGGCCCGGGCAAAGCCTAGCAGCAAATTTGAAGAGAATCGGGAGAACGCGTCACTCTCAGAGCAGCGCCAACGGGAAACGGGGCCTTATAACTCCGCCGTTTCTTAACCGAATCGCTTCAAATTTGCTGTACTCAGCGTTACCAGTACTTGCCGTTACCGTTACTAGGTGTTACCAGTATGGTGCATTGCCAGTACTAGGCGTTGCGCTAGTACTAGTAATATGACCACCCCCCACCCCCCTATGTACTGCAGTACACCGCGCATTTGTCACAGTCGTGGTTCACTGCGTTTTCCCGTCTTATGGGGGGGGGGGGGGGTTTAGGGTTAGTATTCCAAAAAGATAATTAGCTGAAAAGGTTCACTAAAATACAGCTTTATGTTTGGTAAGAAAGGCAAAAACGGAAAAATGGAATTAACCGAAAAATGCAGGGGGGGTGGCACATCTTTACCGTTACCAATAATTTTTCAGAATAATAGCACTTTTAAGGTGGGGGGGGGGGGGGAGGGGGGAGAGAGAGAGGTCATTATTGCTGTTTAATTGTTCTTAGGCGCAAATTAAAGGGGTTTGCGCACGGTTTTATTTTTATAAAAGCCCCCAGACCCTCGCCCGACGACGAAAATAGTGTTTTACGTCCTCTTGGTCCGAATCAGACACATATGGGACATTTGTAAATACAAATAATTATATGGTGGGAACAATACTGGAGGCAATGCCCGGAGGCAGTATGAAACCCAGTAAAGTCCCGATTTTTTAAATTAATACAGATAGCTGTAGCGGTGACCACGCCTCAGTTAAACCTCATCGGCTATGGCACAGCGTGATGACAGACCCTCGCCCTTGTTTGTAACAACTCTAATGTATCCCAGGTCCGGCCCTGGTCTACTGATTCTTATGTCGTCAGAAATCTATTCAGTTTATCGAGCTGTGAAACTACATTTTAGAACTAGTAACAAAACAGTGAATATTGATAAAAACATTCCTTCTGTTAGATACTGAGTCTGTAAACGTTACGTACCTTTTAGCATTCCGTAATCATCACCACGATAGCTGTGTGTGTCAATGGTATTTCACAAGCAAGGTGCAAAGCTACTGTTTTCGGTTAGGCCTACACTTCAAACCAAAAATGTGTAGGGCTACTATACCAGGAAGGTATAGTAAAACCGAAACTACACCTAGTTGACTCGATCTATTCATTTACACAACAGTGACGTGCTCTAAGCGAACTTGAGAAGGGATAGTGAAAAGATAGGGATAGTTAGAACTAGAACGTGAAACGCTAGATCAACCAGCCGCGCGGCAGCACTTTTTGGGTCTAGTGACTTTGACCTTTGACCAGTGAGGTTTCGTATTCGAACTTGGCGTCATATCCTAACTGTCTGCTTACAAACTGTGAGGGTCCTAGGTCCCTCCGTCCAAACTCTATTATGTCGACATACATACGTAGCCACGGCCAATGCCAGCAGTCCTCAAATCTCTTTGGCCGAGAGGGTGGGGATGTACCCTGGGCAAGGCATCTCAATTATAAACACATTTTAGCCCTTCCTGCCGGAATAGCATCTGCCCCCTCTGCTATCTGGCAGTCATGGTCCGAAAGGACTGACTGGCATATACACGTTGTCAGGAACAAATTAAAGAAAGTAACAAGTGACCATTGGTGGCTGAATCAGAATCATGATTTGTTTCCCTTGGAATGCTACACGTCTCGCAACAGTAACAACAAGCAGCATGCGGCACATTTTCGTGGTCCGAAAGGACTGACTGGCATATACACGTAGTCAAGAACAAATTAAAGAAAGTAACAAGTGACAATTGGTGGCTGGATCAGAAGCATGATTTGTTTCCCTTGGAATGCTACACGTCTTGCAACAGTAACAGCAAGCAGCATGCGGCACATTTTCGGCTCCAGCGAATCAGTGATCTTGACCTTTGACCAATGACTTTCATCTTCGAACTTGGCCTAGATATTCTAACCACCTAACCGCATGCAAACGTTGAGCTTCCTAGGTCCCTCCGTTCAAACGTTACCGTGTTCAGAGATAGTCATGCAGGAACCGACAGAATTCTCAGAAAACATTAAGCAGCTTTCGTTTCACGGCTAGTTAACAATGGGAATGGGGTGGGGGTGGGTGGGGTGGATTGGTTAGAAAGGAAAACAAAAATGAAACGTAACCAAGATTCTGTAGAATCCGTTTAAGAGTTCTGTTTTGTTGTTTTGATATGTTGAAGATTGTGTAGAATAAGGAAGAAAGAGACCAGCATGGAAAAAGAGCAGTAGCTCGATATATCTGCTAATAAATGCTCCTTATACAGTTATTTTAACTTTTTGCGTTCTTTTCTAAATTGTTCTGAGAAGGAAGAAAGAAGCTATGGCCTAGGCCTATGAGTAGAGTGATATAGGCTTAAGAGTAAGACGAAGGGAAATTTGCTAGACTGCTTGGAAATGTACTCCATAGATATATAGGTCCTAAATATAGCGTTAACTATGGACGGAGACATGGAATGATCATCTCCCCTTTCTCCTCCCCCACCCCCACCCTATATCTCTTTCTTTTCTACTTCCAGTTCTCTAACAACCGGTATAGACCTCCCTTGCGAATGCATCGAGAGTGTGTGTGTGTGTGTGTGTGTGTGTGTGTGTGTGTGTGTGGTGTGTGTGTGTGTGTGTGTGTGTGTGTGGTGTGTGTGTGTGTGTGTGTGTGTGTGTGTGTGTGTGTGAGTGTATGTGTGTGAGTGTGTGTGTAAAATGTGTTCAATCTGTGTCACTCCAGCTTTGAAGTTACTGTATGGCTCCTCACAAAATTTGCAAAGACCGCCAAGGTAGAAATGTCCCTTATATTCACTGATTTACGCAAGCATTTTGAAAGATTTTGGAAAAAAGACGCAACAGAAAAATAGTACAAGGGCATCGCCGAGCGGCAAATATGTCCTTTGCCAGTTACGCCCTGTACATGCCCCGCCCTGTACGTCCCTTCCCCCTCACATCTTAGGTCCCCGTTCTCCTTGTGACCTTTGGGTGATGCAACTACACACCCTTGACTGGATGCAAATCATTTTCCGGGATGCACACCCTTAATTGGTGAGGTGCACACACTTGACACTGAGACATGTCTGCCGCTCAGCGATATTTAAGCCCCACGTGGCACATTTTGTGCTAGGATGTCTTTTACGTTTAGTATTAGACCCCCTCCTTTACCGGGATGAACACCCTTAATCAATGGGGTGTACACCCTTAAACTCGGAGACATGTCTGCCGCTCGGCGACATTAAAATCCCACGTGGCATAATTTGTACTGCAATGTCTTCTACTCTTCATTTTACACACCCACACAAAATCTGGAGTGATTCTATACAGTATTTCACGATATAGGAGGGTGAAGAAAAACGGAAACATGTCTGCCGCTCGGCGACATTGTATTTCCGAGGGATAATTTATATACGAATGTGCCACATCCTCACACAAAATTTGAAGTGATTATGTCTTCTAGTTCACGAGATACAGTTTGGACAAGAAATATATGTTTTGTTCGTGGTGCAAAGATAATTATCTGGATTTAAATGTTGTTGAAACAAAAGAACTGCTTGTAGATTTTCGTAGAAACCCAGTGCCAGTGCCACATTTGGAAATTGATGGTGAAACGGTTGAAAGAATTGATGAGTACAAATACCTAGGCACAGTTTTAGACAAGAAACTTACTTTTGATAAACACATTGAGCATCATCATATAGTAATAAGCCAACTGTCCGTGTGTGTGTGTGTGTGTGTGTGTGTGTGTGTGTGTGTGTGTGTGTGTGTGTGTGTGTGTGTGTGTGTGTGTGTCTCTGTGTGTGTGTGTCTGTGTGTGTGTGTGTGTCTGAAAACACGAAACGGCCCTTATAACTCCGCCGTTTTTTCGACCGAATCGCTTCAAATTTGCTGTGAGCCCTAACGGGCCGATGGCAACGGCAACCGAGGCGGCCGTGTCATTTGCGCGATTCGGCAAATGCTCGAAACGCGCATCCGCCGGCCTCTCGGCGCCCGTATCTCCAGTGTTTCTGGACCGATTGCCTTCGAATTTGGCAGGCAGATCACCGGGGACGGTGACTATCCGTGTACCAACCCGGAAGCGAATCGGTTCAGAAACGCGCGCGCTATACGACTCCGCCGTTTCTTAACCGAATCGCTTCAAATTTGCTGTACTCAGCGTTACCAGTACTTGGCGTTACCGTTACTAGGCGTTACTGGGACTCGCGTTGCGCTAGTATACATAAGAAGAGTCAGTCCAGGATCTTTTGTTTACAGAGGCTAAGGAATATTGGTGTCTGTTCAGATATTCTTCAAACCTACTACCGATGTTGCATTGAATCTGTTCTTACTGTGTCATTTATTTGTTGGTATGGAAGCTTGAGTGTAAAAAGTAAGCACGTGTTGAGTGATATGGTGAATGTGTGCAGTAAGGTTGTGGGCCAAAGGCAGAGTGATATGCAAGAGTTGTATGACAGACAAGTAGTCAAGAAAGCCAGGAAAATTCTTAATGATAACAGTCTAAGAACTCTAAGACTGAAAATAAGAGCACAGAAAACTTTCTTACCAAGATCAATTCATCTGTTGAACTCTTAATGCACTGCATCGATTGATTGTTTTGCTGAGCAGCATGTCCATCTCCTTGGGATTTAATTTGTGCAAGCCTATTTGTAGTCTTCTTGTTCTACAATAGATTACTGCTGTGTATGTCCTTGACTAAATTGTCTGTGTAGAGATGGTGTAGGTACTATTATTGCTGCATTTTTAAGCGTTCTTCTTGCCTCGTTTTTCAACTGATTATGTCTTGATTTAAAATGTATTTAAAATGTATTTTAAAAATGCGTTCTGCTTTTACTGGAGTAATTGTTCGTATTCGTCCAGTATGTTAATTACAATATTGCAGTGTTATTAGTTTTTGTTTTTTGTTTTTTAATTGTTGATTAATGTGTTTATTGTTGTTTTTCTTATGTGCAACTGGCTGCAATTTCTCTGTTATGAGATAATAAAGATGATTTGATTTGATTGATTTGATTTGATTTGATAATAGCGCAAAGAAAGAAATTTCGGTTTTCAAGGTCACACTTCAAGGTCAAGATCAGTATGGCGATAATTTATGCTGGGATGTTTTCTACTCTAGGTTATACAGTACCACACACAATCTGAAGCGCTTCTGTGAAGTACAAAATGTGGAAAATATGGCTTAAAACCCAATTTTTAGATCCCTACCACATTCAAGGCCTACCAATCTCCAGGACCTTGACCTTGACCTTGATAGGTATGCTATCGTCAGAACGGCCATAAGCGAAAGTACCTACATGCCAAATTTGAAGACTCTAAGACCAACGGTGTGGAAGTTATGGCCCCTTAAAGAGTGTCGGTTATAAAGGTCATACGCCAAGGTCAAGGTCATGACGGCGAAAAGTTTTGCGCGGATACCTTCCTCTCATGGTGACACACAACCGACCAACAACAAAATGTGAAGCGATTCGGTCAAGCGGTTCGGGAGATATCCTTGGGACAGACAGAAAAGAAAAAGAAGAACAAAAAAGTAAAGAAACATACACGAACGAAAACATACTCCTTTGCGATCGTAGATCGGCAAAGGACAATAACACTACCATTCGTTCACGCACTCACACACACTCTCACCTCAATAGCTATCTGCTGTAGGCTTAATCAATTTCACACACATACGTTTTTTTGTTGTTGTGTGTGTGTCTAATATCACCTTGTGATGAGAGGAACTGACGTAAAACTAAAGAACGAACACAGAGAGAGACACAAGGGAGAGAGAGAGAGAGAGAGAGAGAGAGGGGGGGGGGGGGGGGGGTCTTCAGTGACGCAAAAACTAAAGCCCCCTCCCGGAGAACCATTACAAGAAACCAATGTCTACCTTTTCCATGAAAGGGAGTGTGTTTGTGTTTTGTTGTTGTTCCCTTCTGTTTATATGGGAGTACGATGGGGATGGGGGTGGTGTATTAGTTATTTACATTTGGGTGCCAAAGGATCTGTCAAAATAGCTCAAGCTGACAACCTGTTTTGCATCGGCGTTTGTACAGCGGAGTGTGACGAATATAACAGTAATATTATTTTTTTTAAATTATTCAGCCTCTTTCTTTAAATATAAAAAGGAACAGTTTTTTGCAGTTGATTCGTAACAACGACCGAGTGACTTTTTGTCGTGTGGTTGTCAATGTGTGGGACGTTTTGTGTAAGAAAAGGTGAGTCTTCGAAAAACAGCCTTTAGGATCAATTCAGTTCAGTAGTTTAATTTAACGTCTTTTTGCGCAATGGTGATATTAGACAAAACAAAAAATCTAAAAGTTGTTGATCTTTAACAAATCTAATGCATAAAATACAACAATTTATAGTAACAAAGCACCAACAAATCATAACAATTTGGCGATCTCAGAATTTGCTATAACAGTAGCAATATCAAAGACGAAAGGGCTCTATAATATTTGACTGTCATTGTCATAGGCCTAATTCACTAAATCAGTAGACTTTTGTTTCTATAACGTGATGCTAAAATTGGGCATTCTTTTAACAAATGATGTAGGCCTACTTTGAGAAATTGTGTAAGTAGGCTACGTTAGAACCAAGGGCATGTTTCTTATTATTTAGTCTTTGTGATAAATTGAGTAAGTACGTTAGAACCAAGGACGTGTGAGAAATTGTGTAAGTAGGTTAGAACCAAGGACGTGTGAGAAATTGTGTAAGAGAGAGAAAAAATGGAGTTTTACGTCCTCTTGGTCTGAATCAGACACATATGGGACATTTGTAAATACAAATATGGTGGGAAACAATACTGGAGGCAATGCCCGGATGCAGTACGAAACCAGTAAAGTCCCAATTTTTAAAATAATTTAATACAGATAGCTGTAGCGGTAACCACGCCTCGGTTAATCCTCAGCGGCTATGGCACCGCCACAAGTATGTTATTAGATAAGAAATTGTGTAAGTACGTTAGAACCAAGGGCGTGTTTCTTCTTATTTAGTCTGTGATAAATTGTGTAAGTATATCAGAAGCAAGGGTGTGTTTCTTATTAATATGTCCTGCACAGATTACTGTGAAGTCGCCTGTATTTCATAGAAGCTTTTCGAACCAGTGAGCATGCACACACGCACGCGAGGATCGATTTTCTCAGACTACTGGGCTTATGTTAATGAAATTTGCGGGAGGGTTAGGCCTCTAAAGTCCAAGCATAATTTAGCCAAAATTATGTCAGTGATCAAAGGGAAGTAGCTTGTAGGTATTGGACAAAGAGTAAATCAAGAGTACAGCCCCTTTAATAAGAGTGTTTTTTGTCTGGTGTGGAAGTCAGGGGGTGTTATGAGGTGTTTGGATGCGAGTCCAGATGGTTTAGGCCTACTCATGCGTTGATCATTACGTGTACTTTTCCAGATGAGTTTTATGCATTTTTAGGAGTTGGTATTAGGTACTTTATAGTCACAAAGGCGTCTCTGTGAAATTCGGGTTTCCAGAGCCAGAGGCGCGCCACATTTTTAATTTTTGTAAATTTTATTTGCATGCGATTTGTGTGTGACTGATGAGGAAGGAAAGTCATCGGTGTGTGTGTGTGTGTAAAGTTTGACCAAATGATGGACAACTTTGTCGTTGGTTTTAACGTGTGCTAAGTGCATGGGCACACATGAGACCTCGGTTTATCGTCTCATCCGAAAGACTCCTAGAGCAGAGTGAAAGGAAAAATCCCCATGTGGACAGGTTCGAACTCGGGTTTATTGTATACGAGGCGAACGGGTTACCTCTGTGTCACTACGCTGGTCAGTAGGGTGTTTTGAGATGGTTGCAGTCAGTTCCGAGTGGTTTGCTCAGTGTGTTGGTCAGTGTGGTCATGACGCGTAATTGTATGCAAACATAATTATTTTTTATGTATTTTCAAGTATGGGCTGGAAATGGTTGGGAGGGTATTTTAAGGTATTAAAATGTGATTCTAGGTCATGTAAGCTTACACACACACACACACACACAAACACGCACACACACACACACACACAGACACACATACACACACACTAATACACATACAGGCACACATGTATGCACTTACACATAAACATAAACATAGACACGCACACGCACACACGCACGCGCACACACACACACCGTCAGACGCGTACACACAAATCACACTTGCGCACTCAGGGGCCAAAATTGGGTAATTTCCGGCTTTACTTTATTAACATCTGTTAAATATCTTTCGTGCACAGAATTTGCATTACAGTTACGTCCTTTGAAAAACAAACACAAACAAACAAAAAGGGGAGAGGATTGGCAAAAATAACGTTTATTCTTTCTCCTAACTTGACAAATCCGTTTGTGAACATGACACAATCGGCAACGATAAGGATCAGCAAACAAAGAATGATTTTAATTAGACTCAATACAATAGTTTGAACAGATTAGCTCTATACTACTGACTTTACTGAATCCAGTTGATCAAGCAACAAATTTTTATTTTTTATTTTTTATTGACTTCTTTTTTTACAATACATATTGTACACACATATATATCATCAATTTCTTACATGCATTAATGTATTGCTTTTTGTTGTTGTAATAATAAAAGGAGGGAACGAAAGAAAGAAAAGAGAGTGAAAAGGAAAAAAAAGAAAAAAAAAGAAAAAACAACAAAAAACCGTAGCTGACAAGACAAAATTAATAGACACACATAAACAAAATAAAGGACAAGCACACGACAAACAAAAAACAAAACTAAAACTACAGATAAGAACATCTTCTGGTGTATGTGACAGCGAGCGAAAATTCACAGATACACAAAATCAACATAAAAATATACAAGTCAAGCAAATTCACATTAATCAGGAAGATGAAGAAAATTACTTACACGTACACGCGCGCGCGTGCGCACATTGAACAAGAGATATATCATGAGCGCATGAAAACAGAAGTGAGATGCGAATCAAAAGACAAGCTGTCAACCAAATTAATAATTTAACCAAAAAACACATTTACACTGGGTCTGATTAAATTCATGATAAGCATACAAAATTGTAGCAAATAAGAGAGGGGGGATGGGGGGGGGGGAGACACACAGATACAAACAGTTGTTTTAGCCAAACTTAGTTTTACCAACAGTATACTCAATACAATAGTTTGAACAGATTAGCTCTATACTACTGAGTGTACTGAATCCAGTTGATCAAGCAACAAACTTAGTTTTACCAACAGTATGATACCATGCACAGGAGTTAAACAGAATACAAGTAGGCCTAAGCTTACGTAGCTAACACAAATATACAAGCAAAAAGTCAAATTTCACACACATTCTGGAGTCACTTGCAGCGATGAACAGTAAAAGCGATTACTATTACAGAAATGTACATAGGCCTAATAATGTAGGACAATTACAAAGAACAGAATTGACGTTTTGACATTTGTGTGGACAATCCACTCCATTCAATGCAAAATGCTTGTCACCGAACACAGCAACGTCCCCACTGCCTCTTTTCCTCGACCTCACTTCAAGGTCAAAGGTCAAGGTACAAACAATAGTTACACCACAGGACGCTTAACATTCAGGTAATCTAAACATGTAAAACAAAATTTCAAGTTATTCTGCGCTTGGCTTCTCAAGATTTTGCTCGGACATAGAAAGACAGAGACATGCACATACTGAACAGGTCTCTGCACAAAAACTACAGAAGCCAACTGCTATTCTGGGATAGATGCAAGCGAAAACACTGTTGGGGGTTTGACTCAACTCCAAATTCATTAGGTCTACTGGCGATAAAAACAACAACCCCACAACTACAATACCACTATTATAATAAAACTATGACACCATAAGCGTCCAGAAAATATCTTTAAAAATCCTGGATGACAAAAAATTATTAATGGACTGCTGTTGATTAAAAACAAAAGGTTAAAGATCTTTCAACACATTTTGTGTAACGTTGTACAGACAGAGGAATAGATAGACAGATTGAGAGACATGCAAAAACGAAAACGAAAGGTTTTTTTGTTCGATTATAATCAAAATGTAAGCTAAAGAATAAAAAAAATAAAAAAATAAAAATATCAAGGAAATCGGTAACGAAATCGGACACACCCAACTGCTCCTTTTCAATACAAGCTCTTCAGTATAGAGCCTAAAACAAAAATTCAACAAATTCTGCAGTATTGCTTTGAAAGCACAATATTACGGATCAATAACTCGAATGCTGGAAGGGTCAAAAACTTTGAATCCCACAGACCCGTCCTCGAAGAGATGGAGATAGGCGCCCTCTATGCAGAGGAAGGGTCCGTCCCTCAGAAAGAAATAGAAGTCGGTGTCGTAGTCCCAATAGAAAATGGCACGCGCACCTGTTCCCTCAATGTCCTGGTTGGAAAGAGTCATTGAGACAAAATGCATTGAATACCGTACACTCTTTCTTTATTTCTTTTACACAGACACAGAAACACAGACAGACAGACAGACAGACAGACAGACAGACAGACACACACACATATATATATACACACACACACACACATACACACACACCATACACGCGCGTACGTGGAGAGAGAGAGAGAGAGAGAGAGAGAGAGAGAGAGAGAGAGAGAGAGAGAGAGAGAGGAGAGAGAGAGAGAGAGAGAGAGAGAGAGAGACGTTGGGGGAGAGTTATGACCCATGCAAAATGTTCTATTATCTGTAGAGCAATTACTGACCAGTGGAAAATGAGAACCGACAACTTTCGTTTATAAAGTTACGAGATGACACGCCATTAGTCCATATAAACTTAGCTTCAGAAAATATGAACAATCTATGAAGCTATGAACGTGGACTGACATTTTGATAAAATGAAGAAGAAAAGGGCGTCATTGTTGCACTACCAGAGCCAACACTTGCCATTTTCATTATGATAATGATCAGTTCAGAAATGTTTTGCTCCAGCAAGAGGAACACGTTTTTGTCGGCTCTCTATTTTAATTGCAAAATAAGCTTTCTCGAGTTATAAGACAAGAGTAGAATACGGACATTAAATCTTCTAGTATAATGGCAAAATGGGGAAAAGGGCGAATCGTCACGCCACTACTACAACATCCATCACCCACAACCCACCTCCACTCCCCATGCTGGCCAAAACGGATGGGGGATGAAACCAGTCAGGTGACACAGAGCCACCACGTCCTTCCTTCCCAAGGCGGGGCGGAGAAAGAAAGGCAGTCCAGAGAAATCAGAGTCCAGGCGTTTGAAGTCGTCCACGATTCTCTTTCCGGGAAATTCCTTAGAAGCCAAGTAGCGAGCCTCTTGCCAGTTGAAGCGCTGCATTGTGGTCCCAGTCCGAATCATTCCGGTAGAAAGAAGGCTGAGATAGGAAAGCAGTGGGTTGGCCAAGTCGTTTGCTTCCGCTTCCTGTTTCCTCTTGGCGACTTCTTCTGTGTGTGAAAGCAAACAAATTGGCTAAAGCTGATCACAGTAATTAATCGATAGCAAACCTTTTCGATATCTGAATAAATCTGCAGACTGTAGAAAATATTTGCCTATTTTCTGTTTGATTTTTGTTTTGACTATCGAACAAGAGCACTGTAACATCAGTTTTAACATCTTCGGGTAAAAACTGTATCGTCTGTATTAGGGCTTGTTGATAAAGCGGACAGTTTAGTAAAACGTGATTAGCATTTTCTGTAGGAGAAACAAGCGCATGTAGAGTTGCTAGAAAGGTGCCTTTTGAGTAGGTCGTCCTGTATATAACTCATTTGTAGTCTCAGTTTACAAATGATTATTTCGGATACTCTTGTCAGCTAAATAATAATAGGTAGGAACAATATTGTCTTCGCTACTGAGGAAGTGCTTTAGGGCACTGAGGGAATCTAATCGTTTTATGTTATCTGGGAGATTATTCCAGAGATCTGTAGTTGAGAGGAAGAATGAGGATTTATACAACTCTAATCTGCATCGAGGTATTTGATTGATCTTGTAGCTGATTAACAAAGTTGCCCTTTCTCCTCGCCATCCCCGCTAACATTTCGATGGCTTGGAGTCAAAACAGACTATCTTTAGATAGCCTATTGACGTGTTATTGAACCTATTACAAAAACTAATAACTTGTATCAAACAATGACTGCAGAAAAATATATAAAGGGGGTGGCTTTCTTGCGTATACAGGTTATTAGTTTTTGTACTAAGTTCAATAATATGTGTCCGTTTTGACTCCAAGCCATTTTGCCTTTAAACTCTTCTCCCTGACAGACAAGGAGACAAACAGAATAGCCTTTTCCATGCAGGTAAAAAATAGCTCCAGTAAACCAACCTCTCCTTGCAGTCTCCCTGTACCCGTCTGTGGTCACAACCTCAATGGGCCGGCACGTGACCTTGTGCCCGGGCCAATGAGCGCTCTGGCAGTCACGTGAGCAGTACGTCACTTCCTGGCAGCGTGCACATCGCTTCATGTTTGTCTTCTTTGTTTTACAGTTCTAAATAAAAAGAAGCAGAACACATAACGGTACCATAATTATATTATTCTGTTGTATTGTGTTTAGACTTCATTCAAAATGTTGATCGCAACCTTTTCTTACTTTTCAATCCCCTCTCCCTCTCCCTCCCCCCCCTCTCTCTCTCTCTCTCTCTCCCTCCCTCTCCCTCCCTCCCTCTCTCTCTCTCTCTCTGATGCAGTCAGTTATACACAGTCCATGGTCAGACTCACCAGACAAGTTTTCACCTCCTCTCCATCACATTCTACTCTTTCTTCAGCTGCCGGCTTGGCGTGGGATGAAATCCCAGCAGCATCATTTTCTCCAGTAGGGATAGATTCGGTTCCAGGCACCTCGAGTGGAGGAGTAGAGGGCTTAGCATCGGAGCTCGACTCCTGGGTTTTCTTCTCTTGGTCTGCTAATGGATGGTTTGCACATTTGTTTATATACATTTTCATCATTGGCGTCATCGTTGTAGTGTTTGTCATCTTCATCCTTCGTTCTGTCGTCGTCATCGCTGTTGTTGTTTTCGTCGTTATCATCATCATCATCATCATCATCACCACCATCGTCAATCATCATCATCATCATCATCATCACCATCGTCTTCTTCTTCTTCTGCGTTCCTAGGCCATATAAGCATAATGGATTAGGAACGTATTTTATTTATTATGTCCTGTTTTCAGTTTTCACCGGTCTCCCCACTGCATACAGCCGACACATTATGATTTCGGAGGAGTCATCATTGTAATCATTATCGTTATCGTCATCTTTTTCTTCTTCTTCGTCTTCATCGTCGTTCGGAGCATCAGAGGCAGTAGTAACATTGAACTTTGTCTATTGACTTACCGAGAGAGAGAGAGAGAGAGAGAGAGAGAGAGAGAGAGAGAGAGAGAGAGAGAGAGAGAGAGAGAGAGAGAGAGAGAGAGAGGAGAGAGAGAGAGAGAGAGAGAGAGAGAGAGAGAGACAAACAAAAAGAGAGAGAGAGAGACAGACAAACAGAAAAACAGAGAGGCAGACAGACATAAATCAGACCGACTGACAGACTGTCACACACACACACACACACACACACACACACACACACACACACACACACACACACACACACACACAACACACACACACACACACATAAACACAGAGAGAGAGATTTCAAGATCGATATAGTAATTTATATAACGTTTGTTTGACCTTTCGTGGTTGGTGCAGGCACACACGTGACCATATGCTTCAGCCAATCAGCGCGTCGGCAGTCACGTGAGCAATACGTCACTTCCTGACATCGTGTACATTTCACTGCAGCGGTGCTGCGCGGATTCTTGCACGTCTGTGATACAAAAATAAAGTAGGGACACTTTGAGGGTGTAATCGAAAATGTAAAATAAAAAACGGATTTCAATTAGCGCCTAATGCGTCTGAGCATCATAAAACTAATAACCTAGAAGACTCATATCAACCACTTTATCTTGTCAGTAGAAATTGTTATGAAAAATGATAACGTGTTGTTGTTTTTTGTTAGAACAAAGCCAAATAAAATAAATGTTCGAAAATTGTAGCAAAATAGTTCTTACGCATACAAGCGCATGCATGGACGCGTGCACACATACATATGCACGCACGCACGTACACACACACAACACATTGGGGAAGACGGGGTAAAAAGCCCATGGGCGGGTAAGAAGCCCATGCCAATTATCTCATGAAATATAAGCAAATTTCAGTCACATTTTGCCCATGAGACGAGTGTTAATGTTTAGCATTCGTCTCATGGGCAAATTTGACTGAAATTTTTTTATTTCATGAGATAATTGGCATGGGCTTCTTACCCATCCATGGGCTTTTTACCCCGTCATACCCTACACACGCACACACACACAAGCTAGCGTGCTTCTCCTTACCTTACACACAATTTCAGACGCCGCAGACAAATCATTACCATCCTCCTTCACAGTCGATTTCACCGCACTCTTCTCTGTCGAAAGAACGTTTAACGGTTGGACACCACCAGTAGAAGGACTACTTCCTTTGCAGCACGTGCGCTTGTGCCGTGGCCAATCACGTAGCTGACAGTCACGTGAGCAGTAAGGCACGTGCCAGCAGCCCGTGCATCGTCGTAATGCTTCGCCAGGCTGACCGCAGAGCGAGCAGACTTTGTGCTCCATGACTGGAACTAAGATGATAAAACTGTTGTATATTACAAACTAAACGAGGAGACCCCAAAACTAGCCTAATCTGATCTAGTTATTAGAATAACGGTTAACAGATTATACAATAAAACAAAGGCTCTCCCTGTTTTGATGGAAAATGATTATGGTCGCGGCTTTCCGCACCTGCCACCACAATAATCAAATGTCAGCCCAGCCAGCCAGAATAGTAGTAGCCTTCTTTGTTATGTGGAAGTCATATTCAGATGATACAACTGACTGATTACACCTTGGTGTGTTTGTGTGTGTGTGTGTGTGTGTGTGTGTTGAAATTATCCTTTCTATCTCTGTCTTTCAATCTGCCTGCCTGCCTCTCTCTCTCTCTCTCTCTCTCTCTCTCTCTCTCTCTCTCTCTCTCTCCTCTCTCTCTCTCTCTCTCTCTCTCTCTCTCACCCCTCCATGTCGCCTTGCATGTGTAGTGTTGTTTACCTCTCTCGCTCTCTCTCTCTCTCTCTCTCTCTCTCTCTCTCTCTCTCTCTCTCTCTGTGTGTCACACACACACACACACACACACAAACACAAATGGACACGCACACGCACACACACACACACACATGCACACACACACATCATCAAGGGATAAAATCCCTGCAAAGAATCAAATCCATAGTAATACAGTTATTTCCCTTTGTTTCCCTTTCCCTCACTCGGGCAAAAACAATATAGGTGGTACCTCGGTGTTTTTTTCGTCTCTCACAGCCCAGCTCTTTAGAATAGCACTCCAAAATGGGTTGTTGTGCGTTCCGGGGTGCTGTTAATCAAAAGTATACATAGTTTGAGAGCATACGACCAACAGTTTTTGCACAAAACGCAGACAGAGCTTCAGACACAGACATGGCTTCTCCTGTATGGCTTGTACCCACGTGTCGTCATATCCGGCCACAAGGAGCGTGCCATATTATGGGAGACCGCCATCTTAGTCAGTAACTTTGTTTGAAAAATGCCAGATCGATGCTGCGTATTTTTTGGCTGTTCCAATTCGAAACTTATCTAAACTGTATTTATAACATCTGGATGTTTTCTTTACACATTTAGATAACATTTTCACTTTGTTTACACACAAATAAGGACTAAGATGGCGACGCTTCCGTTGGAAGGGTCGAGATGCGCACGCAGGTGGGGGGGGGGGAGCCATTTAGTAGACGACAAAAGCCCACACATGAATGAATGAATCTTTAATTTAGTGTGAAAAGACATTACATTAAAGATTCATCCATTCATTCAAAAGCTCACAGACCCCTGCCCTTGTTTGTAACCCCTCCCCTCCCCCCTTCCTTATGTATCACAGAAATCAGTTTATGGAAATTTTAGCTGTAAAATTATATTTTAGAACTAGTAACAAAACAGTGGATATTGAAAAAACACACCACATTCCTGCTGTTAGATACTGAGTCTGTAAACGTTACGTACCTTTTAGCATTCCGAAATCATCAACACGATAGATGTGTGTGTCAATGGTATTTCACAAGCTAGGTGCAAAACAACTGTTTTCGGGTAGGCCTACATTTCAAACCGAAAATGTGTAGGCCTACCAGGAACCGAAACTACACCTAGTTGGCTCCATTCATTTACGTGACGTGTTTAAAGGATATGACAACTTTGTGGCAAACATGTCGCAAACATGCTGAGATACACTGGAATTTGATGTGTTGTATGAATGAACACGACAAATTGCTATAAATGAAGTAAAAAGGAACAGAGATTTTCTAGAATTGTATTTATATTTTAATAAAGTCAATGTCGCAAAACTTAAACTTTTCGGCAGCTATGACGCAACGGGCGCCAAACGAAAGTAGGCTTCAATGTAAAAATAGACCTAATACTTTCATTGTGTTGAAACAGGAAATGACGAAAATGTTGACGTTTTATTGGAGGCGCTTCTGTGACTTACTTATTAATATTTGACGTCATTTTCTTCAAAGATTAGAACAGTGGACATCAGTCGTGTTCACTTTGGTGTTCTGAAGTCATGCTAGAAACAAAACTGATAACACGGTAAGCCTAAGATCTGTGAAGAAGCTACGTAGTCCATGAATTCTGCCATTGTTTTACTTTTACTTTCGATGCGAAGTCTGTAATGACTCAATTTTGTCTCGGGTTTTTTTCACGCTTTCATCTCGTATGCATGCGAGATACTGCCTCAAACCTCCCGCTTGAACTTAAAAAATCAAGTCGTTTTCGACTCAGGGGACTTGGATAATAAAAAAAACTATAGCCAAGGCGGTTCAGAAAGGCAATTTCTTTCAAAGAAATACTTAATATAAAGCTGTTTAATACAGTTTAAAGGACAAATAAACTCAATTGTGGCTGAAAAATCGTTTTAAATCGCTTATCTAATATCTAGCTTATTTTGAAAGAAATTGCCTTGGTACCTCGGTTTATCGTCTCATCCGAAAGACTCCATGTTCAGACCGTAAGGCCTAGTGCAGAGTGAAAGGAAAAATCCCATGTAGACAGCTTCGAACTCGGGTTTATTGTGTATGAGGCGAACGCATGACCTCTGTGTCACTCTACGCTGGTCAGTAGGGTGTTTTGAGATGGTTGCAGTCAGTTCCGAGTGGTGTGCTCAGTGTGTTGGTCAGTGTGGTCATAACGCATAATTGTAAGCATACATATTTTTATGCATTTTCAAGTATGGGCTGGAAATGGTTGGGAGGGTATTTTAAGGTATTAAAATGTGATTCTAGGTGCAAGCTTACACACACACTCACACACATACACATACACACACACACATACACACATACAAACTCAGGTACACATGCATGCACTTACACATAAACATACACACACACACACACACACGCACATGGAGTTTTTATTTTTTTTTATTATTATTATTATGTTTTTTGTGTGTTCTTAATTTTTTAAAATTTAAAAACAAAACAAACTGTTTTAACTAAGCATACATCCCCTAATGTTACTTATAAATATGCACTTTAAGCACTCACAGACACACATGCACATTCCCACGTGCACACCCTCACACACACACTTTCATGTCTAATATCACTTCTAAGTGAAAAGACGTTAAATTAAAGAACAACAACAACACACGCACACATATAAGCACACTCGCACGCTCAGAGGCCAAAATTGGGTAATTTCCGGCTTTACTTTATTAACATCTGTTAAATATCTTTCGTGCACAGAATTTGCATTACAGTTACGTCCTTTGAAAAACAAACACAAACAAACAAAAAGGGGAGAGGATTGGCAAAAATAACGTTTATTCTTTCTCCTAACTTGACAAATCCGTTTGTGAACATGACACAATCGGCAACGATAAGGACCAGCAAACCAAGAATGATTTTAATTAGACTCAATACAATAGTTAGAACAGATTAGTTCTATTCTACTGACTTTACTGAATCCAGTTGATCAAGCAACAAACTTAGTTTTACCAGCAGTATGATACCATGCACAGGAGTTAAAAAGAATACAAGTAGGACTAAGCTTACGTAGCTAACAAAAATATACAAGCAAAAAGTCAAATTTCACACACATTTCTGGACTTACTTGCAGCGATGAACAGCAAAAGCGATTACTATTACAGAAATGTACAAAGGCCTAATAATCTAGGACAATTACAAAGAACATATTTGGCGTTTTGACATTTGGGTGGACAATCCACTCCATTCAATGCAAAATGCTTGTCGTTAAACATGGCAACGTCCCCACTGCCTCTTTTCCTCGACCTCACTTCAAGGTCAAAGGTAAAGGTAAAAAAAAGAAAAAGTAACACGACAGGACGCTTGACAGTCAGGTACTTTAAAGACCCACCACATCACGTGTGAAAATAACCGTTTTCACGTGTTCTCCCTCTTATTGCTAGTAAGAAATCTTATTTTGGCCAGGTGTGACTCCCATACAAATGCCCCCAAATTCAAAACGAAACATGGCATTGAAGAGCAGCCTCAATTTGAATTTGGGAGCATAAAAAAATTGTATGTGGGTCACACCTGGCCAGAAAAAATCAAGGGACTGAATTTTGCTGAGCCTGTGTGTCTTTAAATGCGTAAAAAATAAATCAAGCTATTCTGTGCAGTGGTTCTCTTAATTACTTTTGTACGGGCATACAGATATAGGAAAGGCAGAGACATTCACATACTGAACAGATCTCTGCACAATACATTAGTTTTTTTTTACTATGATGTGATAAAGATAAACACGAAAACAAGAAAACAGCTCAGCCCACACAACAATTTAAGGGAGGAAACTGATATATAATAATAATAATAATAATTAATAATGCTTATATAGCGCATAATCTTGCAAAGCAACTCAATGCGTTTTTCACTCACCATTCGTACAAACATTTCTAACAAACTGGTTCACGCATCCTCACCATACATCTCTATGAAAATGAATACATATTAGAGAATGCATTGCATATAATCATAACACAACACACCAACACCCACCTCCCTTCAACACCACCACCCCCCAAAACATCCCCCCCCCCCCCCCCCCCCCCCTTTGTTTTTCCCCCCCCCCCCCCCCCCCCCCCCCCCCCCCCCCCCCCCCCCCCCCCCCATATAGATTTATTTTTTAAGGCGACATTATTTCATTGCCTCAGCTGGTTGTTTCCGTTCAGTTTACGGGTGCGTGGAGGAGCGTGCAAGTCACACGGGCTCCGTCATACTGTCCAGCTATGATCTCAAAAAGTATAGAAGGCAACTACTATTCTGGAAAGCTGGGCTGACTTGCCCAAATACAGATATAGGCCTAAACGAAAACACAATATTCAGAATTTGACTCAACTCCAAACTCATTAACGGCGATTAAAAAAGACAACCCAACTACAATACCACTACAGTACACCCCGCTTATAGTAAAGTGCAGGGGAGCAAGGCTTTTCCTTTACTATAACAGGTTTTTTCTTATAAACGATGTTCGGATATAGTAAAGTTTTGATGGTATTTTTTATCTTATCCGATGACGTTTTTCAAAGTCAAAGCTAACGTAAAATACTAAATATAAACCCATCATCAAATCAAAATACAGCAAAACTCGGTTATAAGAAAATCGAAGGGAGATGATGTTTTGTTTATCCAAGTTTTCTTATATCCGAAACTCAGATATAAGAAAACATTTTGAAGTTTTTTCCCTTGTCTCTCTATCACCAACACAAAAGTACTCATATTTTTTTCTTCTGCTCAACATTTATTTTGCACAGAATACTGAAGGAAAGTATGGAATAAAGGAACAAAAACAACTCAATTAGTCTTGTAATCAAGTGCCTGTACTGTTTAGAATGTCTGTGACACAATTGGTTTGATGTAAACTTTCCCTTTTTGGAACAACTTCAATTTTCTCGGAACATCCTTTCAGTTCAGGTCCAACTCACTTTTAAAGACACACTGACCCAACACGATTAAATCCCTTGTTTTTTCTGGGTAGCTGTGACCCACATACAAATTCCCCCAACTTCAAATTGAGGCTGCTCTTTAAAAAATGTTTCGTTTTCAATTTGGGGGCATTTGTATGGGAGTCAAACCTGGTCAAAACAAGATTTTGTACCAGCTATAAGAGGGAAAACAGGTGGAACCCGTGATTTTGACTCGTGGTCTTTAAGAAAATGTTGTCAATGGTAATTCGCTTATAAATAAATAGAACTCGCTTATAAGAAAATGAACTGCAAACCAACTCTCTTGTATGACATAATTTTCTTATATCCAAGTTTCCATTGCGGATGGGAGAAAAAGATTGCTTGCTTATAACCGAGTTTTCTTATAAGCGAGTTTCTTATATCCCAGTTTTGATCATAGATAAGAAAGAAAGTTCGGCAGGGACATTTTTTTTGCTTCATTGTAAGCGAGTTTTCTTATAAGCGGATTCGGCTGTATATATTTTTTTTTTCGGATTCATTTTTTTCCACTAAGTAATGAGGGGAAAGAAACATGTTTTTGAGTGCCTTTCAATTTCGTTGAAGGTGGGTAGAGGGAGTAGTGAGACTGTGACGTATACATTGATGACGTATTTACAAAGGTCAGGAAGAGGACAATTGTTTTTATTGTAAGGAAAAGGAACCACAAATGACTTTACTATAGGATTTTTTTAAATTTTAATTATAACCCAGTTGTTATTATGGGTGGGTGGGGGGAGTGGTGAGACTGTGACGCATACATTGGTGACGTATTTACAAAGGTCACGAAGAGGACTTTTTTTTTTATTGTAACGAGGAGCCAGTCCTGTGGGGAACCAAAAGTAACTTTACTATAGCAGTTTTTTAAAAATTATAACCGAGTTGCTACTATCCGAGGTCTATTTAGTAATAAAACAGTAGACCTTTGGCCGGGAACCAGTGCTTTCCTTTACTGTAACCGAAATTTCTTATAACCGAGTTTACTATAAACGGGGAGTACTGTATACAAATTAAAAATATGGCACCATAAGGGTCCACAAAATATCTTTAAAAACAAAAATCATGTTTGACAAAATTATTACTGGACTGTTTTAAGTTGTGGTGATTAAAAACATAATCAACAAAAGGTGAAAGATCTTTCAACATTTTTTTTGGGCAACGTTGTACAGGCAGAAGAATAGACAGACAGATTGAGAGACTAACGAAAACGAACGTCTTTAGTTCGATTATCAACTGCAGAAATCAGAATGTAAGCTAAAGAATTAAAAAAAAGAATATCAACGAAATGGGCTACGAACTGAACTTCAGTATAGAGCCAGCCTAATATAAAAAGTCAACACATTCTGCGGTGTAGCCTTGGAAGCCACAACATTACGGATTAAAAACGCGAATGCTGGAAAGGTCAAAAACTCTAATGCACACAAATCCGTCATCGGAATGATGGAGGTAGGCATCATCTATGCAGAGGAAGATTCCCTTCCTCAGATACCAATAGAAGTAGGTGTCGTCCTCCCAAAGGAACATGGTGTGTGTTCTTCTTCCCTCAATGTCCTGCATGGAAAGAGTCATGGTCACCATGATGGTGAGAGTATAAAAAAAACCCATCGAATAGCAGAATAGCTCTCTCTCTCTCTCTCTCTCTCTCTCTCTCTCTCTCTCTCTCTCTCTCTCTCTCTCTCTCTCTCTCTCTCTCTCTCTCGTTTTTAGAAATGGAGGTCATTTTGCAGCTATTGAAACTTGGGGAAAAGGAAAAGTGTGTAAAAGTAGTAAACGCTTACAAGTAAGCTTATTCCGCGATATTTGTGTCTACACGCTTATCATTTTAGTCATGTAATGAATGATCTTTCTAACCGTGCAAAAAGGGGGGTTATTGGTATTCTTAAACTGTTATGGACACTTGGTGAGAGATGTAGATATATATCTCCATGTATATTTTTCAAACTTTTTGACGCACAGATTCAACCTATGTTAACATATGGTACCGAATGGTCAACCTATGGCGATATTTTTTCACGCCAGAGGGCAGTCAATGCACTAGGGGCTTATCACGCGATTTTCTTACTTGGGCGTAGTGAGAGAGAGAGTGATGGTAGGACCACTCACTGTCTCTCTCTCTTTCTTTATCCCCAACTAATAATATAGAGAGGATTAGCCCCACACGAGCGTCATGCCCTCTGGCGTGAGAAAAATCGCACTAAGTCTCTCATTATGGGGCCTCTCTTCAGATTTTAATCCGATAGAAAAGATTCATCTATTTGCTTTGAAGAGATTTCTTAATGTCAGTGTAAGAACACCAAACACTTTGATTTACGGTGAGCTGGTAAGGTATCCGCTGTTTATTAATTGCTTCATAAAAGGCAAAAACAAATTCATTTACGTTTAATTGAGATGTTGCCCCATACATTGCCATAATTATTATAAAGCTTATAGAATGTTGTTGTATTTTACGTGAGCAAAATAGAAACTTTTTTGTTTTACTTTACTGACTGCCATATCATGTACTGTACTTAATGACGTCACTGATGACGTCATCAAATGAAGAGGAATAACTCTGATGTTGCTGGTTTTTGCTCTAACACAGTCAAGAGAGTTATATCCCCAGACCATTTTGCCAGATTGGCTCTATCAGTTGTCTTTTTCATGGCATGATTTGTGCAATGATTGTTTCTCCAATTTTCTCTGGCAGTCAAGGGGTCAAAGAAAGGTAAATTACATCATATGTTTGTGAATTGGACAACTGAAATTTCCAGAAAAGAACGGTTCACTTTCGTTTCCGCTTTCAAATAATCATTTTCGTTGTCATCCGATCTGTCTGATTGAAACATAACAAAGCAAGATATATTTTGATCAGATTGCGACTTGGCGTGTCTCCTTTGAAGATACACAGGCTTTTCGTCTCGTAATCCAGACTACTCTTGCCCTTTTTGTAGAAATGAAACAGAAACTGAGGTACAGTTTGTTTTCAAATGCCCTGAATGCTCAGGAATTGGTGAACAGTATATAACAAGAAAATATTATAACCGACCATCCAGTCTTAAGCTTTCCCTACTTCTAACCTCAACGCATAAACCAACGCTGATGTGCTACGCATCCTATTTGTATAAAGCATGTCAAATTCGTAATCCATAACAAGTTTTTGTTGGTGTTGATGAATGCTTCAAAACTGTTTGTTTTTGTGTGTGGAGGAGGGGTAAGGGGATAATGTGTCGGTTCATACTTATCTATGCATTCACTTCATTTCTTTTGATATTTGATATTTGTTTTATGTCTTTCTCACTTGTGATCGATATATTATAGTTGTCCTTACGGTCGATTTAATAGAATACTAGCTATAAAAGTATATTATGTCAACAACGACTTCTTTGGTTAATATTGATGTTTGCTATGCTTGCTTAATTTCATAACATTATTTTGTATGCTTGTACTTGCCCATAGAACTGGGCCTGTGGCCTAATCGATTAAAAAATTCAGACTCAGACTCTCTCTCTCTGTCTGTCTGTCTGTCTGTCTGTCTCTCTCTCTCTCTCTCTCTCTCTCTCTCGTCCTGGTCTCTCTCTCTCTCTCTCTCTCTCACCCTCTCTCTCTCCAGAGCTGAGTGTAAAAAAGCACTGATCAATGCTTATCTCATTACCCTGTATAAATACAAAAATCGTTTCTTTTCGTTTCTCTCTCTGTTTCTTTCTTTATTTGACTCACACAGACACAGTGAAGGAGGGAGATAGAAATAGAGAGGGAAGGAGAGAGAGAGAGAGAGAGAGAGAGAGAGAGAGAGAGAGAGAGAGAGAGCGAATGCGAATATTTTATTCAAGTTTTTGACACGTGTACTGGCGATTGAGCACACACAACACACACACACACACACACACACACACACACACACACACATTTTGATAATATAAGAGCTCAGCTTCGTGAGCTAAAAGGGCGTCATCGTTGCACTACCAGAGCCAACACTTGCAATTTTCATTATGATAATGATCAGTTCAGGAACGTTTTGCTCCAGCAAGCGGAACACGCTTTTGTCAGATAAGAGAAACGCAAAGCTTTCAATTTTAAATGCAAAACAAAAACAATACTTCCCGAAGCTTAGCCCAGGAACTAATAAGCTTTCTTCAGTTATAACACAAACGAGAGTAGAAAATGGACATTTCTAGTACAATGGCAAAATGGGGCAAAGGGCGAATCGTCACGCCACTAAAACATTCATCACCCACACAACTCACCTCCACCTCCCTTGCTGGCCAATGCGGGTAGAAGGGACTATCAGTCAGACGACACAGAGCCACCACGTTTTTCCTTCCCAAGGACGGGCGGACAAGGAGGGGCAGTCCGGAGAAATTAGCGTCCAGGTGTTCGAAGTCGTCCACGATTCTCTTCCCGGGAAACTCCTTAGAAGCCAAGGAACGAGCCTTTTGCCAGCTGAAGCGCGGCGTCGTGGTCTCAGTCCATGTCATTCCGATAGAAAGACGGTGCAATAGCCTGGCCAAGTCGATTGGTTCCGCTTCCTGTTTCCTCTTGGTGGCTTCTTCTGTTTGTGGAAGCAAACAAACAAACACGCAGATAGACAGACATAGGCTTTTCCTAACCAAACTGGGAAAATCAGGGGGGCAGGGGGAGAGAAAGAAATGAAAGAAGTAAAGATAGACAGACTGACCAATAGTGCAAGAAAAGACATATAAATAAAAAGAAAAAATGAGAAATGTTAGCTATGATTAGCTAAAAAAACCCGAATCAAATCCCACGTTTGTGATCATCATCATCATCATCATCATCATCATCGTCATCGTCATCTTCTTCTTTATTGAAATTCACAGTATAAGATGGAACTATCTCGCAAAGTAAAACAAACAAAATAAAATCAGTCATGGCAGTTTCTAAGTTATTTAAATATAATGTGTCATTGTGAAAACTGCAAAGAGATTGCATTTTAAATCACTCAAAATAGTATTCTTTATTGGCTCCAAGCTGAAAATAAAATGGCCTATTGATCTTGTAGCTGATTAACAAAGTAGCCCTTTCTCCACGCCATCCCCACTCACATTTGACATAAAACTCTTCTCCCTGACAGACAAGGAGACAAACAGAATAGTCTTTTCCATGCAGGTAAAAAATGGCTGCAGTAAACCAACCTCTCCTTGCAGTCTCCCTGTGCCCGTCTGTGGTCACAACCTCAATGGGCTGGCACGTGACCTTGTGCGCGAGCCAATCAGCGCTCTGGCAGTCACGTGAGCAGTACGTCACTTCCTGGCAGCGTCCACATCGCTTCATGCTTGTCTTCTTTGTTTTACAGTTCTACATAGAAAGAAGTAGAACACATAACGGTACCATAATTATGTTATTCTGTTGTATTGTGTTTAGACTTCTTTCAAATGTTGATCGCAACCTTTTATTGCCTTTGAATCCCTATCCCATCTCCCTCCCTCCCTCTCTCTTTCTATTTCTCTCTCTCTCTCTCTCTCTCTCTCTCTCTCTCTCTCTCTCATTTTTCCTTTGTAACCCCTTCCCATCTGACATGGGCAGCAGGCTTGGATCAGTAAACTTTGTGAGTTTTGTGAATTATCTCTCTCTCTCTCTCTCTCTCTCTCTCTCTCTCTCTCTCTCTCTGATGCAGTCAGTTATACACAGGTCATGGTGAGACTCACCCGACAAGTTTTCACCTCCTCTCCATCACATTCTACTCTTTCTTCAGCTGCCGGCTTGGCGTGGGATGAAATCCCAGCAGCATCATTTTCTCCAGTCGGGATAGATTCGGTTCCAGGCACCTCGAGTGGAGGAGTAGAGGGCTTAGCATTGGAGCTCGACTCCTGGGCTTTCTTCTCTTGGTCTGCTAATGGATGGTTTGGAAATTTGTTTATATTTTCATCATTGGCGTCATCGTTGTAGTGTTTGTCGTCCTTATCTTTCGTCCTGTCGTCGTCATCGCTGTCATCGTCGTCGTCATCGTTATTATCATCATCATCGTCTTCTTCTTTTGCGTTCATTAGGACATAATTATGGCCATAATGAGTGAAATATGTAAATGTCATCGCAATAATCATTATTGTCAACATCTTCTTCTTCATCGTTCGGAGCATTAGGGCAACATTAGTATTGAACTTAGCCTATTGATAGAGAGAGAGAGAGAGAGAGAGAGAGAGAGAGAGAGAGAGAGAGAGAGAGAGAGAGAGAGAGAGACAGAGACAGAGACAGAGACAGAGAGAGACAGGCGGACAGAGAGAGAGACAAAAAATCAAAGAGACAGACATAGACCTATAGACCTATGTGTGCCTGACATACACACATACATCTCAGAGAGAGAGAGAGAGAGAGAGAGAGAGAGAGAGAGAGAGAGAGAGAGATTTTAAGATCGTATAATAAAACGTTTCTGTTTCACCTTCTTTTGTAATTGGAACAGGCACACACATGACCATATGCTTCAGCCAATCAGCGCGTCGGCAGTCACGTGAGCAGTACGTCACTTCCTGACACTGTGTACATTTCACTGCAGCGGTGCTGCATGGATTCTTGCAGGTCTGTGATACAAAAAAACGTAGGAAGAAAACATGTGTTGTTGATGCCGACCCAAAAGGTAGAAACTAACCTGGGAATTGGTGATAGGGTCGTGATGGGTCGAAGGAGGGAGATGGAGGCAAACTTGTGTTTGAGTCCCGTGTCTTTATCAAATCTGAAGATGTCTTTCTTGCTTAGCAGTTCACAAAAGTTCAGATGAAGGGAGAGAGGGTGAGTGGGTATAAACGTTCAAAACAATTCAGTTTTGAAAAAGAGCTAGGTTCGAAAGCTTAACTCCATCTGCCTCCTTCAACCAATTCCCAGGTTAGTTTCAAAGTAGGACTTCGATGGTTTGATCGATAATGTAGAATTAAACCAAAAGGATTTCAAATAGCGCCCAATGCGCCTGAACATCATAAAACTAATAACCTAGAAGACCCCCGTCGACCATTTTTATCTTGTCAATAGAAACATGTAAATAAAATGATAACGTCGTGCTTTTTGGGTGGAACAAAGCCAAATTAAAATTGTTCGGAGATTTTTGTTAGAAAAGTGGGTCTTATGGGCTATGCATGTGCACGCATACACGCATGCGAGTGCGAGCACACACACACACACACACACACACACACACACACACACACCGTGTTTCTACTTACCTTACACACAATTTCAGACGCCGCAGACAAATCATTACCACCCTCCTTCACAATCGATTTCACCGCACTCTTCTCTGTCGAAATTGTTTTGGATGGTTGGACACCGCCAGTAGAAGGACTACTTCTTTTGCAGCACGTGCGCTTGTGGCGTGGCCAATCACGTTGCTGACAGTCACGTGAGCAGTAAGGCACGTGCAAGCAGCCCGTGCATCGTCGTAGTGCTTCGCCAGGCCGACCGCAGAACGAACAGACTTTGTGCTCCATGACTGGAACTAAAATGACAAAACTGTTGTATATTAAAAACTAAACGAAGATACCCCAAAACTGCCCTAATCTGATCTAGTTATTAGAATTAATAGGTCATAGAAAAAAATAAAGGTTTTTCCTGTTTTGATGGAAAATGATAATGGTCTACAGAGCCGGATCCAAGGTTGGGGGTTACCCGGGTTCCGTACGCCCCCCCTCCTGCCAAAAAAAAGGGGGAAACAGAAAGAGAGAGAGAGAGAGAGAGAGAGAGAGAGAGAGAGAGAAGTGTGTTGTGTGTGTGTGTGTGTGTGTGTGAGAGAGAGAGAGAGAGAGAGAGAAGAGCGAGAGAGAGAGAGAGAGAGAGAGAGTGTGTGTGTGTGTGTGTGTGTGTGTTGTGTGTGTGTGTGTGTGTGTGTGTGAGAGAGAGAGAGAGAGAGAGAGAGAGAGAGAGAGAGAGGTGTCATTATTACTGTTTAATTGTTGTTGGTGCAAATTAAAGGGTTTTTTTTGCACTTTATTTCCTTTATAAAAGCCCACAGACCCTCGCCCTTGTTTGTAACACACACACACACACACACACACACACACACACACCCTAATGTATCCCAGGTCTGGCCCTGGTCTACTAATTCTTATGTCATTGTCATCAGAAATCTATTCAGTTTATTGAAAGTTTTAGCTGTTAAACTACATTTTAGAATAACTAGTAACAAAACAGTGAATATTGATAAAAACAAAACAAAACATTCCTGCTGTTAGATACTGAGTCTGTAAACGTTACGTACCTTTTAGCATTCCGAAATCATCAACACGATAGATGTGTGTGTCAATGGTATTTCACAAGCAAGGTGCAAAGCTACTGTTTTCGGTTAGGCCTACACTTCAAACCAAAAATGTGTATGCCTACTATACTAGGAAGGTATGGTAAAACCGAAACTACACCTAGTTGACTATTCATTTACACAACAGTGACGTGCTCTAAGCGAACTTGAGAAGGGAGAGTGAAAAGATAGGGATAGTTAGAACTAGAACGTGAAACGCTAGATCAACCAGCCGCGCGGCAGCACTTTTTGGGTCTAGTGACTTTGACCTTTGACCAGTGAGGTTTCGTATTCGAACTTGGCCTCATATCCTAACTGTCTGCTTACAAACTGTCAGGGTCCTAGGTCCCTCCGTCCAAACTCTATCGTGTCGACATACATACGTAGCCACGGCCAACACCAGCAGTCCTCAAACCTCTTTGGCCGAGAGAGTGGGGATGTACCCTGGGCAAGGCATCTCCACTATGAACAAATTCTAGCCCAGCCCGCCGGAATAGCATCTGCCCCCTCTGCTATCTGGCAGTCATTGTCGGAAACGACAGAGTAGCATACAAGCATGTATGAAAATGGTATGTATGCATAAAGTTTTATCTGTTTATATCATTCATCTTTTAATAGCACCAGTGCACCGCACATAGCGAAACGATCGCCGTCTGTATCTTCTTAACTCCGTTTAATAAAGCCTTACCCAAAGCTTCTAAGCCCTTGGAGGATGGATTGGTTAGAAAGGAGAACAAAAATAAAAACGTAACCCAGATTCTGTAGAATCTGTTTCAGAATTCTGTTTGTTGTTTTAATATGCTGAAGATTCTGTAGAAGGGAAAAAGAAGCTAGGGCCTAGGCCTATGAGTATATGATATAGGTCTAAGAGTAAGACGAATAGAAAGAAATTTGCTGGACTACTTGGACATGTATTCCATAGATGTAGGCCTATACAGGCCTTAAATATAGCATTGACTATGAAGGGAGACTGGAATTATTATCTCCCCCTTTCTCCTCCCCCACCTCTCTCTCTCTCTCTCTCTCTCTCTCTCTCTCTCTCTCTCTCTCTCTCTCTCTCTCTCTCTCTCTCTCTCTCTCTCTCTCAATAGTTGGTTTAACGTCTAATTAACGTCTAATTAGGCGCAACCTCTTATAGACTGTCCTCCCCCACCTCTCTCTTTCTCTGTGTGGTTGGTTTAACGTCTAATTAGGCGCAACCTCTTATAGACTGTCCTCCCCCACCTCTCTCTCTCTGTGGTTGGTTTAACGTCTGATTAGGCTTCCCCCACCCTATACCTCCTTCTTTTATACTTCCTGTTCTCTAACAATGTGAGTCACTCCAGCTTTGAAGTTACCGTATGGATCCTCACAACATTTGCACAGACCGCCAAGCCAGGTAGCCTAATATGTCCGTTGATTGATTTACCCAAGCATTTTGAAAGATCTTGGGAAAAAAGAAGCGACCTTAAAATAGTATAATAAAACAATGTATTGTACAATGTAATATTCGACAATACACACACACACACACACACAACACACACACACACACACACACACACACACAGAGAGAGAGAGAGAGAGAGAGAGAGAGAGAGAGAGAGAGAGAGGGGGGGTGGGGGGTGGGCTTCAGTGACGCAAAGCGAAAAGAGAACATTATACTACAAGAAACCAATGTCTACCTTTTCCACGGACAGTGTGTTTGTAGACCAATACAAAGCATACAAACAGAAGGAAATAACAAAAACACAAACACGCTGCCTTTCGTGGAAAAGGTAGACATTGGTTTCTTGTAATGTTCTCTTTTCGCTTTGCGTCACTGAAGCCCCCCCCCCCCCCTTCTCTTCTCCCCCCCCCCCCCCCTCTCCCCCCAACACAACCCCCCCCCCACCCCCCACCCCCACCCCCCCCCCCCCCACCCACCACCCCCCCCCCCCACTCTCTCTCTCTCTCTCTCTCTCTCTCTCTCTCTCTCTCTCTCCTCTCTGTGCGTGTGTGTGTTGTGTGTGTGTTGTGTGTGTGTGTGTGTGTCTGTGTCTGTGTGTGTCTGTGTGTGTGTGGTGTGTGTGTGTGTGTGTGTGTGTGTGTGTCTGTGTGTGTGTAATGTTACACTGTACAATACATTGTTTGATTATACTATTTTTTAGTCCGTCACCAAGATGGGCTGGTTTGTATTTTTTTTATTATTATTTTTTTTCCCTTCTGTCTGTCCCAAGGATATCTCCCGAACCGCGCTTGACCGAATCGCGTCAAATTGTGTGTGAAGGTGTGCCTTCTTAATAGGAAGAGATCGGCGCAAACCATTTTGCCGTCGTGACCTTGACCTTGCCGTACGACCTTGAAAACCGAAAATCTATTTTTAGCCATATCTCGGGCACCGATCAACATAGGATGTTGAAACTTGGTATGAAGGTGGTTTGGCTTATGCCCGTTCTGATGATGGCATACCGATCAAGGTCAAGGTCAAGGTCAAAAAGATCGCTGGAGCCTGAAAATCGGAGGGTCATTTTTTTCTCATTCTGTCTGTCCCAAGGATATCTTTCGAACGGGTTGACAGAATCACGTCAGATTGTGTGTGCTGGTGTGTCACCATGAGAGGAAGGCATCCGCGCAAACCATATTGCCGTCGTGACCTTGACCTTGGCGTACGACCTTGAAAACCGAAAATGTTTCAGGGGCCATAACTCCCACACCGTTAGTGTTAGAGTCTTCAAATTTGGCATGAAGGTACTTTGGCTTATGCCCGTTCTGATGGTGGCATACCGATCAAGGTCAAGGTCACGGTCCGGGCGATCCGTAGGCCTTGAAAGTGGTAGGGGTCTACACATTGGGTTTTAAGCCATATTTTCCACATTGTACTTGACAGAAGCGCTTCAGATTGTGTGTGGTACTGTATACCCTAGAGAAGAAAACATCCGAGCATAAATTATCGCCATGCTGACCTTGACCTTGAAGTGTGACCTTGAAAACCGAAATTTCCTTCTTTGCGCTATATGTTTCTTCTTCAAGCTGTATCTCGTGAACTAGAAGACAGAATCCCTTCCAATTTTGTGTCAGGATGTGACACTCTACGGGGTGTCGCAAGTGCGTGGCATTGCTGGTGACGGACATGTCTGCCGCTCGGCGACGCCCTTGTTTAGTCGCTTCTTTCACCTCCAAGATCTTTCAAAATGCTTGGCTACCTGGCTTGGCGGTCTTTGCAAATCTTGTGACGATGAAGCGCTTCTGTCAAGTACAAATGTGGAAAATATGGCTTAAAAACCCAATTTGTAGACCCCTACCACTTTCAAGGCCTACCGATCTCCCGGACCGTGACCTTGACCTTGATCGGTATGCAACCATCAGAACGGGCATAAGCCAAAGTACCTACATGCCAAGTTTGAAGACTCTAAGACCAACGGTGTGGAGGTTATGGCCCTTTAAAGATTTCGGTTTTCAAGGTCATACGCCAAGGTCAAGGTCAGGACGGCAAAACATTTTGTGCGCGGATGCCTTCCTCTCATGGTGACACACCAGCACACAAAATTTGACGCGAGTCGGTTTCAAGGTCGTACGCCAAGGTCATGACCTTGACCTTGATAATTCATGTTCGGATCTCTTCCTATGAAGGTGGCACACCTAAACACACAAATTTGACGCGATTCTGCCAACCCATTCGGAAGATAATTATCCTTGGGACAGACAGAATAAAACCCAATTTGTAGACCCTACCACTTTCAAGGCTAACCTATCTCCCGGACCGTGACCTTGACCTTGATCGGTATGCCACTATCAGAACGGGCATACGCCAAAGTACCTACATGCCAAATTTGAAGACTCTAACACCAACGGTGTGGAAGTTATGGCCCCTGAAAGATTTTGTCGGTTTTCAAGGTCATATGCCAAGGTCAAGGTCACGACGGCGGGGGCCCCAACACAAAAAAACTATAACAAAAAAACAAAAATCATTTTGTGCGCGGATGCCTTCCACTTATTGTGACACACCAGCACACAAAATTTTGACGCGAGTCGGTTTCAAGGTCGTACGCCAAGGTCATGACCTTGACCTTGATAATTCATGTTCGGGTCTCTTCCTATGAAGGTGACACACCTACACACAAAATTTGACGCGATTCTGCCAACCCATTCGGAAGATATCCCTGGGACAGAGAATAAAACCCAATTTGTAGACCCTACCACTTTCAAGGCCTAATCTATCTCCCGGGGGAACCGTGACCTTGACATTAATTGGTATGCCACTATCAGAACGGGCATAAGCCAAAGTACCTACATGCCAAATTTGAAGACTCTAACACTAACGGTGTGGGAGTTATGGCCCCTTAAAGATTTTTCGGTTTTCAAGGTCGTACGCCAAGGTCAAGGTCACGACGGCAAAACATTTTGCGCGGATGCCTTCCTCTCATGGTGATACACCAGCACACAAAGTTTGACGTGATTCTGTCAACCCGTTCGAAAGATATCCTTGGGACAGACAGAAGGAGAAAAAAATGACCCTCCGATTTTCAGGCTCCAGCGATCTTTTTTACCTTGACCTTGACCTTGATCGGTATGCCATCATCAGAACGGGCATAAGCCAAACCACCTTCATGCCAAGTTTCAACATCCTATGTCAATTGGTGCCCGAGATATGGCTAAAAATAGATTTTCGGTTTTCAAGGTCGTACGTCAAGGTCAAGGTCACGACGGCAAAATGGTTTGCGCGGATCTCTTCCTATTAAGGAGGCACACACCTTCACACAAAATTTGACGCGATTCGGTCAAGCGGTTCGGGAGATATCCTTGGGACAGACAGAAGAAGAAAAAGAAAAGAAAAAAAAATACAAACCAGCCCATCGCAAAGTCCGATCACCTTCGGTTGACGGACAACAACCCCCCCCCCCCCCAAAAAAAATACAAACCAGCCCATAGCAATAGTCCGATCACCTTTGACTAATTAAACTTTACCCCCATTTCATGCTACCTCATATACTGATACATGATGGGAAAATTGTTTTTTATTAGTGTGCAAATGTGCCAAATTAATGTATTATCTTTTGTTATCTGCAATATGTGCTCTCGTCCAGTATGTCACTCGCCGGTCACTGCACAGTGGCACCGACACCTGTCCTCTCTCTCTCTCTCTCTCTCTCTGTCTCACTCTCTCTCTCTCTCTCGAATTTCCTTCATTATTTGTATGATTTGATGCTTCATTGCACTGGCCCTCTTTGGCCTCTCTTTGCAGGTGACACTTTAATTAAGCGTTGCTTTTGTGTTTCCTGTACTGTGTTGTATGTTCTTGTCAGTGTATGTCAATGATCAATACAAACTTGTTTAAACCAAAGTGAAAGTACTAGACCTGGCGTTCAGCGGGCGCTATCGGGCGTTACGGGAACCAGGGAAGGAAAACAATTTGGACGGATTTAGCCTCTGCAGCGGCGAGAGGGTTTCCACGTCACTGTTGTGTAAATGAATGGAGCCAACTAGGTGTAGTTTCGGTTCTACCATGCTTCCTGGTATAGTAGGCCTGCACATGGTTTGAAATGTAGGCTTAACCGAAAACAGTTGTTTTGCACCTTGCTTGTGAACTACCATTGACACACACAGCTATCGTGTTGATGATTTCGGAATGCTAAAAGGTACGTAACGTTTACAGACTTAGTATCTAACAGCGGGAATGTGGTGTGTTTTTTTAATCAATATTCACTGTTTTGTTACTAGTTCTAAAATTTAGTTTCGCAGCTAAAATGTTCGATAAACTCAATAGATTTCTGATGACATAAGGACCTGGGATACATTAGAGTGTGTGTGTGTGTGGGGGGGTAGGTCGGGGGGGGGTACAAACAAGCGGCATGGGGTCTGTGGGCTTTTGAATGAATGAATGAATATTTAATTTAATGTCTTTTCCAACAAAATTAAAGATTCATTCGTTCATTAATGTGTGGCTTTTTTCTTCTACTAAATACAGGAGAAGCCATGTCTGTGTCTGAAGCTCTGTCTGTCTTGTGCAAAAATTGTTGGTCGTATGCTCTCAAACTATGTATACTTTTGATTAACAGCACCCCCGAACGCACAACAACCCATTTTGACTGCTATTCTAAAGAGCTGGGCTGTGATAGACGAATCAAACGAGGTACCACCTATATTTTGTTTTGCTTGAGTGAGATACAACAAAATCAAAGGGAAATAACTATATTACTATGGGTTTGTTTTTTTGGCAGGGGTTTTGTGCCTTGATGAGTGTGTGTGTGTGTGTGTCGTGTGGTGTGTGTGTGTGTGTGTGTGGTGTGTGATGTGTGTGTGTGTGTGCGTGAGTGAGACCAGAGAGAGAGAGAGAGTATGTACCCCCGAGAGGAATGAAGA
>CM065681.1:80248696-80289554 GCA_017654935.2 Phymorhynchus buccinoides
GTCAAGGTCACGGTTCGGGAGATAGATTAGCCTTGAAAATGGTAGGGTCTACAAATTGGGTTTTATTCTCTGTCCCAGGGATATCTTCCGAATGGGTTGGCAGAATCGCGTCAAATTTTGTGTGTAGGTGTGTCACCTTCATAGGAAGAGACCCGAACATGAATGATCAAGGTCAAGGTCATGACCTTGGCGTACGACCTTGAAACCGACTCGCGTCAAATTTTGTGTGCTGGTGTGTCACCATAAGTGGAAGGCATCCGCGCACAAAATGTTGCCGTCGTGACCTTGACCTTGGCATATGACCTTGAAAACCGAAAATCTTTCAGGGGCCATAACTCCCACACCGTTAGTGTTAGAGTCTTCAAATTTGGCATGTAGGTACTTTGGCGTATGCCCGTTCTGATGGTGGCATACCGATCAAGGTCAAGGTCACGGTCCGGGAGATAGGTAGGCCTTGAAAGTGGTAGGGTCTACAAATTGGGTTTTATTCTGTCTGTCCCAAGGATAATTATCTTCCGAATGGGTTGGCAGAATCGCGTCAAATTTTGTGTGTAGGTGTGTCACCTTCATAGGAAGAGATCCGAACATGAATTATCAAGGTCAAGGTCATAACCTTGGCGTACGACCTTGAAACCGACTCGCGTCAAATTTTGTGTGCTGGTGTGTCACCATAAGAGGAAGGCATCCGCGCACAAAATGTTGCCGTCGTGACCTTGACCTTGGCGTATGACCTTGAAAACCGAAAATCTTTAAGGGGCCATAACTCCCACACCGTTGGTGTGAGAGTCTTCAAATTTGGCATGTAGGTACTTTGGCTTATGCCCGTTCTGATGGTGGCATATCGATCAAGGTCAAGGTCACGGTCCGGGAGATCGGTAGGCCTTGAAAGTGGTAGGGGTCTACAAATTGGGTTTTAAGCCATATTTTCCACATTTGTACTTGACAGAAGCGCTTCATCGTCACAAGATTTGCAAAGACCGCCAAGCCAGGTAGCCAAGCATTTTGAAAGATCTTGGAGGTGAAAGAAGCGACTAAACAAGGGCGTCGCCGAGCGGCAGACATGTCCGTCACCAGCAATGCCACGCACTTGCGACACCCCGTAGAGTGTCACATCCTGACACAAAATTGGATGGGATTCTGTCTTCTAGTTCACGAGATACAGCTTGAAGAAGAAACATATAGCGCAAAGAAGGAAATTTCGGTTTTCAAGGTCACACTTCAAGGTCAAGGTCAGCATGGTGATAATTTATGCTCGGATGTTTTCTTCTCTAGGGTATACAGTACCACACACAATCTGAAGCGCTTCTGTCAAGTACCAATGTGGAAAATATGGCTTAAAACCCAATGTGTAGACCCCTACCACTTTCAAGGCCTACGGATCGCCCGGACCGTGACCTTGACCTTGATCGGTATGCCACCATCAGAACGGGCATAAGCCAAAGTACCTTCATGCCAAATTGGAAGACTGTAACACTAACGGTGTGGGAGTTATGGCCCCTGAAACATTTTCGGTTTTCAAGGTCGTACGCCAAGGTCAAGGTCACGACGGCAATATGGTTTGCGCGGATGCCTTCCTCTCATGGAGACACACCAGCACACACAATTTGACGTGATTCTGTCAACCCGTTCGAAAGATATCCTTGGGACAGACAGAAGGAGAAAAAAATGACCCTCCGATTTTCAGGCTCCAGCGATCTTTTTGACCTTGACCTTGACCTTGATCGGTATGCCATCATCAGAACGGGCATAAGCCAAACCACCTTCATACCAAGTTTCAACATCCTATGTTGATCGGTGCCCGAGATATGGCTAAAAATAGATTTTCGGTTTTCAAGGTCGTACGGCAAGGTCAAGGTCACGACGGCAAAATGGTTTGCGCCGATCTCTTCCTATTAAGAAGGCACACCTTCACACACAATTTGACGCGATTCGGTCAAGCGGTTCGGGAGATATCCTTGGGACAGACAGAAGGGAAAAAAAATAATAATAAAAAAAATACAAACCAGCCCATCTTGGTGACGGACTAAAAAATAGTATAATCAAACAATGTATTGTACAGTGTAACATTACACACACACAGACACACACACACACACACACACACACACACACACACACACACAAGACACACACACAACACACAGACACACACACACACACACACACACACACACACACACACACGCACAGAGAGAGAGAGAGAGAGAGAGAGAGAGAGAGAGAGAGAGAGAGAGAGGGGGGGGGGGGGGGGGGGGGGGGGGGGCTTCAGTGACGCAAAGCGAAAAGAGAACATTACAAGAAACCAATGTCTACCTTTTCCACGAAAGGCAGCGTGTTTGTGTTTTTGTTATTTCCTTCTGTTTGTATGCTTTGTATTGGTCTACAAACACACTGTCCGTGGAAAAGGTAGACATTGGTTTCTTGTAGTATAATGTTCTCTTTTCGCTTTGCGTCACTGAAGCCCCCCCCCCCCCCCCCTCTCTCTCTCTCTCTCTCTCTCTCTCTCTCTCTCTCTCTCTCTGTGTGTGTGTGTGTGTGTGTGTGTGTGTGTGTGTGTGTGTGTGTGTGTGTATGTCGAATATTACATTGTACAATACATTGTTTTATTATACTATTTTAAGGTCGCTTCTTTTTTCCCAAGATCTTTCAAAATGCTTGGGTAAATCAATCAACGGACATATTAGGCTACCTGGCTTGGCGGTCTGTGCAAATGTTGTGAGGATCCATACGGTAACTTCAAAGCTGGAGTGACTCACATTGTTAGAGAACAGGAAGTATAAAAGAAGGAGGTATAGGGTGGGGGAAGCCTAATCAGACGTTAAACCAACCACAGAGAGAGAGAGGTGGGGGAGGACAGTCTATAAGAGGTTGCGCCTAATTAGACGTTAAACCAACCACACAGAGAAAGAGAGAGGTGGGGGAGGACAGTCTATAAGAGGCTGCGCCTAATTAGACGTTTAATTAGGATAGACGTTAAACCAACTATTGAGAGAGAGAGAGAGAGAGAGAGAGAGAGAGAGAGAGAGAGAGAGAGAGAGAGAGAGAGAGAGAGAGAGAGAGAGGTGGGGGAGGAGAAAGGGGGAGATAATAATTCCAGTCTCCCTTCATAGTCAATGCTATATTTAAGGCCTGTATAGGCCTACATCTATGGAATACATGTCCAAGTAGTCCAGCAAATTTCTTTCTATTCGTCTTACTCTTAGACCTATATCATATACTCATAGGCCTAGGCCCTAGCTTCTTTTTCCCTTCTACAGAATCTTCAGCATATTAAAACAACAAACAGAATTCTGAAACAGATTCTACAGAATCTGGGTTACGTTTTTATTTTTGTTCTCCTTTCTAACCAATCCATCCTCCAAGGGCTTAGAAGCTTTGGGTAAGGCTTTATTAAACGGAGTTAAGAAGATACAGACGGCGATCGTTTCGCTATGTGCGGTGCACTGGTGCTATTAAAAGATGAATGATATAAACAGATAAAACTTTATGCATACATACCATTTTCATACATGCTTGTATGCTACTCTGTCGTTTCCGACAATGACTGCCAGATAGCAGAGGGGGCAGATGCTATTCCGGCAGGCTGGGCTAGAATTTGTTCATTATGGAGATACCTTGCCCAGGGTACATCCCCACCCTCTCGGCCAAAGAGGTTTGAGGACTGCTGGTGTTGGCCGTGGCTACGTATGTATGTCGACACGATAGAGTTTGGACGGAGGGACCTAGGACCCTGACAGTTTGTAAGCAGACAGTTAGGATATGAGGCCAAGTTCGAATACGAAACCTCACTGGTCAAAGGTCAAAGTCACTAGACCCAAAAAGTGCTGCCGCGCGGCTGGTTGATCTAGCGTTTCACGTTCTAGTTCTAACTATCCCTATCTTTTCACTCTCCCTTCTCAAGTTCGCTTAGAGCACGTCACTGTTGTGTAAATGAATAGTCAACTAGGTGTAGTTTCGGTTTTACCATACCTTCCTAGTATAGTAGGCATACACATTTTTGGTTTGAAGTGTAGGCCTAACCGAAAACAGTAGCTTTGCACCTTGCTTGTGAAATACCATTGACACACACATCTATCGTGTTGATGATTTCGGAATGCTAAAAGGTACGTAACGTTTACAGACTCAGTATCTAACAGCAGGAATGTTTTGTTTTGTTTTTATCAATATTCACTGTTTTGTTACTAGTTATTCTAAAATGTAGTTTAACAGCTAAAACTTTCAATAAACTGAATAGATTTCTGATGACAATGACATAAGAATTAGTAGACCAGGGCCAGACCTGGGATACATTAGGGTGTGTGTGTGTGTGTGTGTGTGTGTGTGTGTGTGTGTTACAAACAAGGGCGAGGGTCTGTGGGCTTTTATAAAGGAAATAAAGTGCAAAAAAAACCCTTTAATTTGCACCAACAACAATTAAACAGTAATAATGACACCTCTCTCTCTCTCTCTCTCTCTTCTCTCTCTCTCTCTCACACACACACACACACACACACACACACACACACACACACACACACACACTCTCTCTCTCTCTCTTTCTCTCTCGCTCTTTCTCTCTCTCTCTCTCTCACACACACACACACACACACACACACACACACTCTCTCTCTCTCTCTCTCTCTCTCTCTCTCTCTCTCTTTCTGTTTCCCCCTTTTTTTTGGCAGGAGGGGGGGCGTACGGAACCCGGGTAACCCCCAACCTTGGATCCGGCTCTGTAGACCATTATCATTTTCCATCAAAACAGGAAAAACCTTTATTTTTTTCTATGACCTATTAATTCTAATAACTAGATCAGATTAGGGCAGTTTTGGGGTATCTTCGTTTAGTTTTTAATATACAACAGTTTTGTCATTTTAGTTCCAGTCATGGAGCACAAAGTCTGTTCGTTCTGCGGTCGGCCTGGCGAAGCACTACGACGATGCACGGGCTGCTTGCACGTGCCTTACTGCTCACGTGACTGTCAGCAACGTGATTGGCCACGCCACAAGCGCACGTGCTGCAAAAGAAGTAGTCCTTCTACTGGCGGTGTCCAACCATCCAAAACAATTTCGACAGAGAAGAGTGCGGTGAAATCGATTGTGAAGGAGGGTGGTAATGATTTGTCTGCGGCGTCTGAAATTGTGTGTAAGGTAAGTAGAAACACGGTGTGTGTGTGTGTGTGTGTGTGTGTGTGTGTGTGTGTGTGTGCTCGCACTCGCATGCGTGTATGCGTGCACATGCATAGCCCATAAGACCCACTTTTCTAACAAAAATCTCCGAACAATTTTAATTTGGCTTTGTTCCACCCAAAAAGCACGACGTTATCATTTTATTTACATGTTTCTATTGACAAGATAAAAATGGTCGACGGGGGTCTTCTAGGTTATTAGTTTTATGATGTTCAGGCGCATTGGGCGCTATTTGAAATCCTTTTGGTTTAATTCTACATTTTCGATCAAACCCTCGAAGTCCTTCTACTTTGAAACTAACCTGGGAATTGGTTGAAGGAGGCAGATGGAGTTAAGCTTTCGAACCTAGCTCTTTTTCAAAACTGAATTGTTTTGAACGTTTATACCCACTCACCCTCTCTCCCTTCATCTGAACTTTTGTGAACTGCTAAGCAAGAAAGACATCTTCAGATTTGATAAAGACACGGGACTCAAACACAAGTTTGCCTCCATCTCCCTCCTTCGACCCATCACGACCCTATCACCAATTCCCAGGTTAGTTTCTACCTTTTGGGTCGGCATCAACAACACATGTTTTCTTCCTACGTTTTTTTGTATCACAGACCTGCAAGAATCCATGCAGCACCGCTGCAGTGAAATGTACACAGTGTCAGGAAGTGACGTACTGCTCACGTGACTGCCGACGCGCTGATTGGCTGAAGCATATGGTCATGTGTGTGCCTGTTCCAATTACAAAAGAAGGTGAAACAGAAACGTTTTATTATACCGATCTTAAAATCTCTCTCTCTCTCTCTCTCTCTCTCTCTCTCTCTCTCTCTCTCTCTGAGATGTATGTGTGTATGTCAGGCACACATAGGTCTATAGGTCTATGTCTGTCTCTTTGATTTTTTGTCTCTCTCTCTGTCCGCCTGTCTCTCTCTCTGTCTCTGTCTCTGTCTCTGTCTCTCTCTCTCTCTCTCTCTCTCTCTCTCTCTCTCTCTCTCTCTCTCTCTCTCTCTCTCTCTATCAATAGGCTAAGTTCAATACTAATGTTGCCCTAATGCTCCGAACGATGAAGAAGAAGATGTTGACAATAATGATTATTACGATGACATTTACATATTTCACTCATTATGGCCATAATTATGTCCTAATGAACGCAAAAGAAGAAGACGATGATGATGATAATAACGATGACGACGACGATGACAGCGATGACGACGACAGGACGAAAGATAAGGACGACAAACACTACAACGATGACGCCAATGATGAAAATATAAACAAATTTCCAAACCATCCATTAGCAGACCAAGAGAAGAAAGCCCAGGAGTCGAGCTCCAATGCTAAGCCCTCTACTCCTCCACTCGAGGTGCCTGGAACCGAATCTATCCCGACTGGAGAAAATGATGCTGCTGGGATTTCATCCCACGCCAAGCCGGCAGCTGAAGAAAGAGTAGAATGTGATGGAGAGGAGGTGAAAACTTGTCGGGTGAGTCTCACCATGACCTGTGTATAACTGACTGCATCAGAGAGAGAGAGAGAGAGAGAGAGAGAGAGAGAGAGAGAGAGAGAGAGATAATTCACAAAACTCACAAAGTTTACTGATCCAAGCCTGCTGCCCATGTCAGATGGGAAGGGGTTTCAAAAGGAAAATGAGAGAGAGAGAGAGAGAGAGAGAGAGAGAGAGAGAGAGAAATAGAAAGAGAGAGGGAGGGAGGGAGATGGGATAGGGATTCAAAGGCAATAAAAGGTTGCGATCAACATTTGAAAGAAGTCTAAACACAATACAACAGAATAACATAATTATGGTACCGTTATGTGTTCTACTTCTTTCTATGTAGAACTGTAAAACAAAGAAGACAAGCATGAAGCGATGTGGACGCTGCCAGGAAGTGACGTACTGCTCACGTGACTGCCAGAGCGCTGATTGGCTCGCGCACAAGGTCACGTGCCAGCCCATTGAGGTTGTGACCACAGACGGGCACAGGGAGACTGCAAGGAGAGGTTGGTTTACTGCAGCCATTTTTTACCTGCATGGAAAAGACTATTCTGTTTGTCTCCTTGTCTGTCAGGGAGAAGAGTTTTATGTCAAATGTGAGTGGGGATGGCGTGGAGAAAGGGCTACTTTGTTAATCAGCTACAAGATCAATAGGCCATTTTATTTTCAGCTTGGAGCCAATAAAGAATACTATTTTGAGTGATTTAAAATGCAATCTCTTTGCAGTTTTCACAATGACACATTATATTTAAATAACTTAGAAACTGCCATGACTGATTTTATTTTGTTTGTTTTACTTTGCGAGATAGTTCCATCTTATACTGTGAATTTCAATAAAGAAGAAGATGACGATGACGATGATGATGATGATGATGATGATGATGATCACAAACGTGGGATTTGATTCGGGTTTTTTTAGCTAATCATAGCTAACATTTCTCATTTTTTCTTTTTATTTATATGTCTTTTCTTGCACTATTGGTCAGTCTGTCTATCTTTACTTCTTTCATTTCTTTCTCTCCCCCTGCCCCCCTGATTTTCCCAGTTTGGTTAGGAAAAGCCTATGTCTGTCTATCTGCGTGTTTGTTTGTTTGCTTCCACAAACAGAAGAAGCCACCAAGAGGAAACAGGAAGCGGAACCAATCGACTTGGCCAGGCTATTGCACCGTCTTTCTATCGGAATGACATGGACTGAGACCACGACGCCGCGCTTCAGCTGGCAAAAGGCTCGTTCCTTGGCTTCTAAGGAGTTTCCCGGGAAGAGAATCGTGGACGACTTCGAACACCTGGACGCTAATTTCTCCGGACTGCCCCTCCTTGTCCGCCCGTCCTTGGGAAGGAAAAACGTGGTGGCTCTGTGTCGTCTGACTGATAGTCCCTTCTACCCGCATTGGCCAGCAAGGGAGGTGGAGGTGAGTTGTGTGGGTGATGAATGTTTTAGTGGCGTGACGATTCGCCCTTTGCCCCATTTTGCCATTGTACTAGAAATGTCCATTTTCTACTCTCGTTTGTGTTATAACTGAAGAAAGCTTATTAGTTCCTGGGCTAAGCTTCGGGAAGTATTGTTTTTGTTTTGCATTTAAAATTGAAAGCTTTGCGTTTCTCTTATCTGACAAAAGCGTGTTCCGCTTGCTGGAGCAAAACGTTCCTGAACTGATCATTATCATAATGAAAATTGCAAGTGTTGGCTCTGGTAGTGCAACGATGACGCCCTTTTAGCTCACGAAGCTGAGCTCTTATATTATCAAAATGTGTGTGTGTGTGTGTGTGTGTGTGTGTGTGTGTGTGTGTGTGTGTGCTCAATCGCCAGTACACGTGTCAAAAACTTGAATAAAATATTCGCATTCGCTCTCTCTCTCTCTCTCTCTCTCTCTCTCTCTCTCTCTCTCTCTCTCTCTCCTTCCCTCTCTATTTCTATCTCCCTCCTTCACTGTGTCTGTGTGAGTCAAATAAAGAAAGAAACAGAGAGAGAAACGAAAAGAAACGATTTTTGTATTTATACAGGGTAATGAGATAAGCATTGATCAGTGCTTTTTTACACTCAGCTCTGGAGAGAGAGAGGGTGAGAGAGAGAGAGAGAGAGATGAGAGAGAGAGAGAGAGAGAGAGAGAGAGAGAGAGACAGACAGACAGACAGACAGACAGAGAGAGAGAGTCTGAGTCTGAATTTTTTTAATCGATTAGGCCACAGGCCCAGTTCTATGGGCAAGTACAAGCATACAAAATAATGTTATGAAATTAAGCAAGCATAGCAAACATCAATATTAACCAAAGAAGTCGTTGTTGACATAATATACTTTTATAGCTAGTATTCTATTAAATCGACCGTAAGGACAACTATAATATATCGATCACAAGTGAGAAAGACATAAAACAAATATCAAATATCAAAAGAAATGAAGTGAATGCATAGATAAGTATGAACCGACACATTATCCCCTTACCCCTCCTCCACACACAAAAACAAACAGTTTTGAAGCATTCATCAACACCAACAAAAACTTGTTATGGATTACGAATTTGACATGCTTTATACAAATAGGATGCGTAGCACATCAGCGTTGGTTTATGCGTTGAGGTTAGAAGTAGGGAAAGCTTAAGACTGGATGGTCGGTTATAATATTTTCTTGTTATATACTGTTCACCAATTCCTGAGCATTCAGGGCATTTGAAAACAAACTGTACCTCAGTTTCTGTTTCATTTCTACAAAAAGGGCAAGAGTAGTCTGGATTACGAGACGAAAAGCCTGTGTATCTTCAAAGGAGACACGCCAAGTCGCAATCTGATCAAAATATATCTTGCTTTGTTATGTTTCAATCAGACAGATCGGATGACAACGAAAATGATTATTTGAAAGCGGAAACGAAAGTGAACCGTTCTTTTCTGGAAATTTCAGTTGTCCAATTCACAAACATATGATGTAATTTACCTTTCTTTGACCCCTTGACTGCCAGAGAAAATTGGAGAAACAATCATTGCACAAATCATGCCATGAAAAAGACAACTGATAAAGCCAATCTGGCAAAATGGTCTGGGGATATAACTTTCTTGACTGTGTTAGAGCGCAAACCAGAACATCAGAGTTATTCCTCTTCATTTCATGACGTCATCAGTGACGTCATTAAGTCAGTACATGATATGGCAGTCAGTAAAGTAAAACAAAAAAGTTTCTATTTTGCTCACGTAAAATACAACAACATTCTATAAGCTTTATAATAATTATGGCAATGTATGGGGCAACATCTCAATTAAACGTAAATGAATTTGTTTTTGCCTTTTATGAAGCAATTAATAAACAGCGGATACCTTACCAGCTCACCGTAAATCAAAGTGTTTGGTGTTCTTACACTGACATTAAGAAATCTCTTCAAAGCAAATAGATGAATCTTTTCTATCGGATTAAAATCTGAAGAGAGGCCCCATAATGAGAGACTTAGTGCGATTTTTCTCACGCCAGAGGGCATGACGCTCGTGTGGGGCTAATCCTCTCTATATTATTAGTTGGGGATAAAGAAAGAGAGAGAGACAGTGAGTGGTCCTACCATCACTCTCTCTCTCACTACGCCCAAGTAAGAAAATCGCGTGATAAGCCCCTAGTGCATTGACTGCCCTCTGGCGTGAAAAATATCGCCATAGGTTGACCATTCGGTACCATATGTTAACATAGGTTGAATCTGTGCGTCAAAAAGTTTGAAAAATATACATGGAGATATATATCTACATCTCTCACCAAGTGTCCATAACAGTTTAAGAATACCAATAACCCCCCTTTTTGCACGGTTAGAAAGATCATTCATTACATGACTAAAATGATAAGCGTGTAGACACAAATATCGCGGAATAAGCTTACTTGTAAGCGTTTACTACTTTTACACACTTTTCCCTTTCCCCCAAGTTTCAATAGCTGCAAAATGACCTCCATTTCTAAAACGAGAGAGAGAGAGAGAGAGAGAGAGAGAAGAGAGAGAGAGAGAGAGAGAGAGAGAGAGAGAGAGAGAGAGAGAGAGAGAGCTATTCTGCTATTCGATGGGTTTTTTTTATACTCTCACCATCATGGTGACCATGACTCTTTCCATGCAGGACATTGAGGGAAGAAGAACACACACCATGTTCCTTTGGGAGGACGACACCTACTTCTATTGGTATCTGAGGAAGGGAATCTTCCTCTGCATAGATGATGCCTACCTCCATCATTCCGATGACGGATTTGTGTGCATTAGAGTTTTTGACCTTTCCAGCATTCGCGTTTTTAATCCGTAATGTTGTGGCTTCCAAGGCTACACCGCAGAATGTGTTGACTTTTTATATTAGGCTGGCTCTATACTGAAGTTCAGTTCGTAGCCCATTTCGTTGATATTCTTTTTTTTAATTCTTTAGCTTACATTCTGATTTCTGCAGTTGATAATCGAACTAAAGACGTTCGTTTTCGTTAGTCTCTCAATCTGTCTGTCTATTCTTCTGCCTGTACAACGTTGCCCAAAAAAAATGTTGAAAGATCTTTCACCTTTTGTTGATTATGTTTTTAATCACCACAACTTAAAACAGTCCAGTAATAATTTTGTCAAACATGATTTTTGTTTTTAAAGATATTTTGTGGACCCTTATGGTGCCATATTTTTAATTTGTATACAGTACTCCCCGTTTATAGTAAACTCGGTTATAAGAAATTTCGGTTACAGTAAAGGAAAGCACTGGTTCCCGGCCAAAGGTCTACTGTTTTATTACTAAATAGACCTCGGATAGTAGCAACTCGGTTATAATTTTAAAAAACTGCTATAGTAAAGTTACTTTTGGTTCCCCACAGGACTGGCTCATCGTGACCTTTGTAAATACGTCACCAATGTATGCGTCACAGTCTCACCACTCCCCCCACCCACCCATAATAACAACTGGGTTATAATTAAAATTTAAAAAACTCCTATAGTAAAGTCATTTGTGGTTCCTCTTCGTTACAATAAAAAAAAATTGTCCTCTTCCTGACCTTTGTAAATACGTCATCAATGTATACGTCACAGTCTCACTACTCCCTCTACCCACCTTCAACGAAATTGAAAGGCACTCAAAAACATGTTTCTTTCCCCTCATTACTTAGTGGAAAAAAATGAATCCGAAAAAAATATATATACAGCCGAATCCGCTTATAAGAAAACTCGCTTACAATGAAGCAAAATAAATTTCCCTGCCGAACTTCTTCTTTCTTATCTATGATCAAAACTGGGATATAAGAAACTCGCTTATAAGAAAACTCGCTTATAAGCAAGCAATCTTTTTCTCCCATCCGCAATGGAAACTTGGATATAAGAAAATTATGTCATACAAGAGAGTTGGTTTGCAGTTCATTTTCTTATAAGCGAGTTCTATTTACTTATAAGCGAATTACCATTGACAACATTTTCTTAAAGACCCCCTAGATCACGAGTCAAAATCATGGGTTCCACCTGTTTTCCTTCTTATAGCTGGTAAAAGAAATTTTGTTTTGACCAGGTTTGACTCCCATACAAATGCCCCCAAATTGAAAACGAAACATTTTTTAAAGAGCAGCCTCAATTTGAAGTTGGGGGAATTTGTATGTGGGTCACAGCTACCAAAAAAAAACAAGGGACTTAATCGTGTTTGGTTCAGTGTGTCCTTTAAAAAGTGAGTTGGACCTGAACTGAAAGGATGTTCCGAGAAAATTAAAGTTGTTCCAAAAAGGGAAAGTTTACATCAAACCAATTGTGTCACAGACATTCTAAACAGTACAGGCACTAGATTACAAGACTAATTGAGTTGTTTTTGTTCCTTTATTCCATACTTTCCTTCAGTATTCTGTGCAAAATAAATGTTGAGCAGAAGAAAAAAATATGAGTACTTTTGTGTTGGTGATAGAGAGACAAGGGAAAAAAACTTCAAAATGTTTTCTTATATCTGAGTTTCGGATATAAGAAAACTTGGATAAACAAAACATCCTCTCCCAACGATTTTCTTATAACCGAGTTTTGCTGTATTTTGATTTGATGAGGGTTTTATATTTAGTATTTTACGTTAGCTTTGACTTTGAAAAACGTCATCGGATAAGATAAAAAATAATACATCAAAACTTTACTATATCCGAACATCGTTTATAAGAAAAACCTGTTATAGTAAAGGGAAAGCCTTGCTCCTCTGCACTTTACTATAAGCGGGGTGTACTGTAGTGGTATTGTAGTTGGGTTGTCTTTTTTAATCGCCGTTAATGAGTTTGGAGTTGAGTCAAATTCTGAATATTGTGTTTTCGTTTAGGCCTATATCTGTATTTGGGCAAGTCAGCCCAGCTTTCCAGAATAGTAGTTGCCTTCTATACTTTTTGAGATCATAGCTGGACAGTATGACGGAGCCCGTGTGACTTGCACGCTCCTCCACGCACCCGTAAACTGAACGGAAACAACCAGCTGAGGCAATGAAATAATGTCGCCTTAAAAATAAATCTATATGGGGGGGGGTTTGGGGGGGGGGGGGGGGGTGGGGCGGGGGGTGTGTTGGGGTGGTGGTGTTGAAGGGAGGTGGGTGTTGGTGTGTTGTGTTATGATTATATGCAATGCATTCTCTAATATGTATTCATTTTCATAGAGATGTATGGTGAGGATGCGTGGGCCAGTTTGTTAGAAATGTTTGTACGAATGGTGAGTGAAAAACGCATTGAGTTGCTTTGCAAGATTATGCGCTATATAAGCATTATTAATTATTATTATTATTATTATATATCAGTTTCCTCCCTTAAATTGTTGTGTGGGCTGAGCTGTTTTCTTGTTTTCGTGTTTATCTTTATCACATCATAGTAAAAAAAAACTAATGTATTGTGCAGAGATCTGTTCAGTATGTGAATGTCTCTGCCTTTCCTATATCTGTATGCCCGTACAAAAGTAATTAAGAGAACCACTGCACAGAATAGCTTGATTTATTTTTTACGCATTTAAAGACACACAGGCTCAGCAAAATTCAGTCCCTTGATTTTTTCTGGCCAGGTGTGACCCACATACAATTTTTTTATGCTCCCAAATTCAAATTGAGGCTGCTCTTCAATGCCATGTTTCGTTTTGAATTTGGGGGCATTTGTATGGGAGTCACACCTGGCCAAAATAAGATTTCTTACTAGCAATAAGAGGGAGAACACGTGAAAACTCATTTATTTTGACACGTGGTGTGGTGGGTCTTTAAAGTACCTGACTGTCAAGCGTCCTGTCGTGTTACTTTTTCTTTTTTTTACCTTTACCTTTGACCTTGAAGTGAGGTCGAGGAAAAGAGGCAGTGGGGACGTTGCCATGTTTAACGACAAGCATTTTGCATTGAATGGAGTGGATTGTCCACCCAAATGTCAAAACGCCAAATATGTTCTTTGTAATTGTCCTAGATTATTAGGCCTTTGTACATTTCTGTAATAGTAATCGCTTTTGCTGTTCATCGCTGCAAGTAAGTCCAGAAATGTGTGTGAAATTTGACTTTTTGCTTGTATATTTTTGTTAGCTACGTAAGCTTAGTCCTACTTGTATTCTTTTTAACTCCTGTGCATGGTATCATACTGCTGGTAAAACTAAGTTTGTTGCTTGATCAACTGGATTCAGTAAAGTCAGTAGAATAGAACTAATCTGTTCTAACTATTGTATTGAGTCTAATTAAAATCATTCTTGGTTTGCTGGTCCTTATCGTTGCCGATTGTGTCATGTTCACAAACGGATTTGTCAAGTTAGGAGAAAGAATAAACGTTATTTTTGCCAATCCTCTCCCCTTTTTGTTTGTTTGTGTTTGTTTTTCAAAGGACGTAACTGTAATGCAAATTCTGTGCACGAAAGATATTTAACAGATGTTAATAAAGTAAAGCCGGAAATTACCCAATTTTGGCCTCTGAGCGTGCGAGTGTGCTTATATGTGTGTGCGTGTGTTGTTGTTGTTCTTTAATTTAACGTCTTTTCACTTAGAAGTGATATTAGACATGAAAGTGTGTGTGTGAGTGTGTGCACGTGGGAATGTGCATGTGTATCTGTGAGTGCTTAAAGTGCATATTTATAAGTAACATTAGGGGATGTATGCTTAGTTAAAACAGTTTGTTTTGTTTTTAAATTTTAAAAAATTAAGAACACACAAAAAACATAATAATAATAATAAAATAAAATAAAAACTCCATGTGCGTGTGTGTGTGTGTGTGTGTATGTTTATGTGTAAGTGCATGCATGTGTACCTGAGTTTGTATGTGTGTATGTGTGTGTGTGTGTGTGTGTGTGTATTGTGTGTGAGTGTGTGTGTAAGCTTGCACCTAGAATCACATTTTAATACCTTAAAATACCCTCCCAACCATTTCCAGCCCATACTTGAAAATGCATAAAAATATGTATGCTTACAATTATGCGTTATGACCACACTGACCAACACACTGAGCACACCACTCGGAACTGACTGCAACCATCTCAAAACACCCTACTGACCAGCGTAGAGTGACACAGAGGTCATGCGTTCGCCTCATACACAATAAACCCGAGTTCGAACCTGGGTACATGGGATTTTTCCTCTCACTTTGCTCTAGGCCTTACTGTCTGAACATGGAGTCTTTCGGATGAGACGATAAACCGAGGTACCAAGGCAATTTCTTTCAAAATAAGCTAGATATTAGATAAGCGATTTAAAACGATTTTTCAGCCACAATTGAGTTTATTTGTCCTTTAAACTGTATTAAACAGCTTTATATTAAGTATTTCTTTGAAAGAAATTGCCTTTCTGAACCGCCTTGGCTATAGTTTTTTTTATTATCCCCAAGTCCCCTGAGTCGAAAACGACTTGATTTTTTAAGTTCAAGCGGGAGGTTTGAGGCAGTATCTCGCATGCATACGAGATGAAAGCGTGAAAAAAAACCCGAGACAAAATTGAGTCATTACAGACTTCGCATCGAAAGTAAAAGTAAAACAATGGCAGAATTCATGGACTACGTAGCTTCTTCACAGATCTTAGGCTTACCGTGTTATCAGTTTTGTTTCTAACATGACTTCAGAACACCAAAGTGAACACGACTGATGTCCACTGTTCTAATCTTTGAAGAAAATGACGTCAATTATTAATATGACATATAAGTCACAGAAGCGCCTTCAATAAAACGTCAACATTTTCGTCATTTCCTGTTTCAACACAATGGAAAGTATTAGGTCTATTTTTACATTGAAGCCTACTTTCGTTTGGCGCCCGTTGCGTCATAGCTGCCGAAAAGTTTAAGTTTTGCGACATTGACTTTATTAAAATATAAATACAATTCTAGAAAATCTTCATCCTTTTTACTTCATTTATAGCAATTTGTTGTGTTCATCAATACAACACAATCAAATTCCAGTGTATCTCAGCATGTTTGCGACATGTTTGCCACAAAGTTGTCATATCCTTTAAACACGTCACGTAAATGAATGGAGCCAACTAGGTGTAGTTTCGGTTCCTGGTAGGCCTACACATTTTCGGTTTGAAATGTAGGCCTACCCGAAAACAGTTGTTTTGCACCTAGCTTGTGAAATACCATTGACACACACATCTATCGTGTTGATGATTTCGGAATGCTAAAAGGTACGTAACGTTTACAGACTCAGTATCTAACAGCAGGAATGTGGTGTGTTTTTTCAATATCCACTGTTTTGTTACTAGTTCTAAAATATAATTTTACAGCTAAAATTTCCATAAACTGATTTCTGTGATACATAAGGAAGGGGGGAGGGGAGGGGTTACAAACAAGGGCAGGGGTCTGTGAGCTTTTGAATGAATGGATGAATCTTTAATGTAATGTCTTTTCACACAAAATTAAAGATTCATTCATTCATGTGTGGGCTTTTGTCGTCTACTAAATGGCTCCCCCCCCCCCCCCACCTGCGTGCGCATCTCGACCATTCCAACGGAAGTGTCGCCATCTTAGTCCTTATTTGTGTGTAAACAAAGTGAAAATGTTATCTAAATGTGTAAAGAAAACATCCAGATGTTATAAATACAGTTTAGATAAGTTTCGAATTGGAACAGCCAAAAAATACGCAGCATCGATCTGGCATTTTTCAAACAAAGTTACTGACTAAGATGGCGGTCTCCCACAATATGGCGCTCCTTGTGGCCGGATATGACGACACGTGGGTACAAGCCATACAGGAGAAGCCATGTCTGTGTCTGAAGCTCTGTCTGCGTTTTGTGCAAAAACTGTTGGTCGTATGCTCTCAAACTATGTATACTTTTGATTAACAGCACCCCGGAACGCACAACAACCCATTTTGGAGTGCTATTCTAAAGAGCTGGGCTGTGAGAGACGAAAAAAACACCGAGGTACCACCTATATTGTTTTTGCCCGAGTGAGGGAAAGGGAAACAAAGGGAAATAACTGTATTACTATGGATTTGATTCTTTGCAGGGATTTTATCCCTTGATGATGTGTGTGTGTGCATGTGTGTGTGTGTGTGTGTGCGTGTGTCGTGTCCATTTGTGTTTGTGTGTGGTGTGTGTGTGTGTGTGACACACAGAGAGAGAGAGAGAGAGAGAGAGAGAGAGGGAGAGAGAGAGAGAGAGAGAGAGCGAGAGAGGTAAACACTACACATGCAAGGCGACATGGAGGGGTGAGAGAGAGAGAGAGAGAGAGAGAGAGAGAGAGAGAGAGAGAGAGAGAGAGAGAGAGACGGAGAGGAGAGAGAGAGAGAGAGAGAGAGGAGGCAGGCAGAATTGAAAGACAGAGATAGAAAGGGATAATTTCAACACACACACACACACACACACACAACCAAACACACCAAGGTGTAATCAGTCAGTTGTATCATCTGAATATGACTTCCACATAACAAAGAAGGCTACTACTATTCTGGCTGGCTGGGCTGACATTTGATTATTGTGGTGGCAGGTGCGGAAAGCCGCGACCATAATCATTTTCCATCAAAACAGGGAGAGCCTTTGTTTTATTGTATAATCTGTTAACCGTTATTCTAATAACTAGATCAGATTAGGCTAGTTTTGGGGTCTCCTCGTTTAGTTTGTAATATACAACAGTTTTATCATCTTAGTTCCAGTCATGGAGCACAAAGTCTGCTCGCTCTGCGGTCAGCCTGGCGAAGCATTACGACGATGCACGGGCTGCTGGCACGTGCCTTACTGCTCACGTGACTGTCAGCTACGTGATTGGCCACGGCACAAGCGCACGTGCTGCAAAGGAAGTAGTCCTTCTACTGGTGGTGTCCAACCGTTAAACGTTCTTTCGACAGAGAAGAGTGCGGTGAAATCGACTGTGAAGGAGGATGGTAATGATTTGTCTGCGGCGTCTGAAATTGTGTGTAAGGTAAGGAGAAGCACGCTAGCTTGTGTGTGTGTGCGTGTGTAGGGTATGACGGGGTAAAAAGCCCATGGATTGGGTAAGAAGGCCCATGCCAATGATCTCATGAAATAAACAAAATTTCAGTCGAATTTGCCCATGAGACGAATGCTAAATAATAACACTCGTCTCATGGGCAAAATGTGACTGAAATTTGCTTATTTTCATGAGATAATTGGCATGGGCTTCTTACCCGCCCATGGGCTTTTTACCCCGTCTTCCCCAATGTGTGTGTGTGTGTACGTGCGTGCGTGCATATGTATGTGTGCACGCGTCCATGCATGCGCATGTATGCGTAAGAACTATTTTGCTACAATTTTCGAACATTTATTTTATTTGGCTTTGTTCTAACAAAAAACAACAACACGTTATCATTTTTCATAACAATTTCTACTGACAAGATAAAGTGGTTGATATGAGTCTTCTAGGTTATTAGTTTTATGATGCTCAGACGCATTAGGCGCTAATTGAAATCCGTTTTTTATTTTACATTTTCGATTACACCCTCAAAGTGTCCCTACTTTATTTTTGTATCACAGACGTGCAAGAATCCGCGCAGCACCGCTGCAGTGAAATGTACACGATGTCAGGAAGTGACGTATTGCTCACGTGACTGCCGACGCGCTGATTGGCTGAAGCATATGGTCACGTGTGTGCCTGCACCAACCACGAAAGGTCAAACAAACGTTATATAAATTACTATATCGATCTTGAAATCTCTCTCTCTGTGTTGTTTATGTGTGTGTGGTGTGTGGTGTGTGTGTGTGTGTGTGTGTGTGTGTGGGTGTGTGTGGGTGTGGTGTGTGTGTGTGTGTGTGTGTGTGTGTGTGACAGTCTGTCAGTCGGTCTGATTTATGTCTGTCTGCCTCTCTGTTTTTCTGTTTGTCTGTCTCTCTGTCTTTCTGTTTGTTTCTCTCTCTCTCTCTCTCTCTCCTCTCTCTCTCTCTCTCTCTCTCTCTCCTCTCTCTCTCTCTCTCTCTCTCTCTCTCTCTCTCTCTCTCTCTCTCTCTCTCTCTCGGTAAGTCAATAGACAAAGTTCAATGTTACTACTGCCTCTGATGCTCCGAACGACGATGAAGGACGAAGAAGAAGAAAAAGATGACGATAACGATAATGATTACAATGATGACTCCTCCGAAATCATAATGTGTCGGCTGTATGCAGTGGGGAGACCGGTGAAAACTGAAAACAGGACATAATAAATAAAATACGTTCCTAATCCATTATGCTTATATGGCCTAGGAACGCAGAAGAAGAAGAAGACGATGGTGATGATGATGATGATGATGATGATTGACGATGGTGGTGATGATGATGATGATGATGATGATAACGACGAAAACAACAACAGCGATGACGACGACAGAACGAGAGGGATGAAGATGACAAACACTACAACGATGACGCCAATGATGAAAATGTATATAAACAAATGTGCAAACCATCCATTAGCAGACCAAGAGAAGAAAACCCAGGAGTCGAGCTCCGATGCTAAGCCCTCTACTCCTCCACTCGAGGTGCCTGGAACCGAATCTATCCCTACTGGAGAAAATGATGCTGCTGGGATTTCATCCCACGCCAAGCCGGCAGCTGAAGAAAGAGTAGAATGTGATGGAGAGGAGGTGAAAACTTGTCTGGTGAGTCTGACCATGGACTGTGTATAACTGACTGCATCAGAGAGAGAGAGAGAGAGAGAGGAGGGGAGAGGAGGGAGAGGGAGGGAGAGAGAGAGAGAGAGGGGGGGGGGAGGGAGAGAAGAGGGGGGGAGGGATTGAAAAGTAAGAAAAGGTTGCGATCAACATTTGAATGAAGTCTAAACACAATACAACAGAATAATATAATTATGGTACCGTTATGTGTTCTGCTTCTTTTTATTTAGAACTGTAAAACAAAGAAGACAAACATGAAGCGATGTGCACGCTGCCAGGAAGTGACGTACTGCTCACGTGACTGCCAGAGCGCTCATTGGCCCGGGCACAAGGTCACGTGCCGGCCCATTGAGGTTGTGACCACAGACGGGTACAGGGAGACTGCAAGGAGAGGTTGGTTTACTGGAGCTATTTTTTACCTGCATGGAAAAGGCTATTCTGTTTGTCTCCTTGTCTGTCAGGGAGAAGAGTTTAAAGGCAAAATGGCTTGGAGTCAAAACGGACACATATTATTGAACTTAGTACAAAAACTAATAACTTGTATACAAGAAAGCCAACCCCCTTTATATATTTCTGCAGTCATTGTTTGATAGAAGTTATTAGCTTTTGTAATAAGTTCAATAACACGTCAATGGACTATCTAAAGATAGTCTGTTTTGACTCCAAGCCATCGAAATTGTTAGCGGGGAATGGCGAGGAGAAAGGGCAACTTTGTTAATCAGCTACAAGATCAATCAAATACCTCGATGCAGATTAGAGTTGTATAAATCCTCATTCTTCCTCTCAACTACAGATCTCTGGAATAATCTCCCAGATAACATAAAACGATTAGATTCTCTCAATGCCCTAAAGCACTTCCTCAGTAGCGAAGACAATATTGTTCCTACCTATTATTATTTAGCTGACAAGAGTATCCGAAATAATCATTTGTAAACTGAGACTACAAATGAGTTATATACAGGACGACCTACTCAAAAGGCACCTTTCTAGCAACTCTACATGCGCTTGTTTCTCCTACAGAAAATGCTAATCACGTTTTACTAAACTGTCCGCTTTATCAACAAGCCCTAATACAGACGATACAGTTTTTACCCGAAGATGTTAAAACTGATGTTACAGTGCTCTTGTTCGATAGTCAAAACAAAAATCAAACAGAAAATAGGCAAATATTTTCAACAGTCTGCAGATTTATTCAGATATCGAAAAGGTTTGCTATCGATTAATTACTGTGATCAGCTTTAGCCAATTCGTTTGCTTTCACACACAGAAGAAGTCGCCAAGAGGAAACAGGAAGCGGAAGCAAACGACTTGGCCAACCCACTGCTTTCCTATCTCAGCCTTCTTTCTACCGGAATGATTCGGACTGGGACCACAATGCAGCGCTTCAACTGGCAAGAGGCTCGCTACTTGGCTTCTAAGGAATTTCCCGGAAAGAGAATCGTGGACGACTTCAAACGCCTGGACTCTGATTTCTCTGGACTGCCTTTCTTTCTCCGCCCCGCCTTGGGAAGGAAGGACGTGGTGGCTCTGTGTCACCTGACTGGTTTCATCCCCCATCCGTTTTGGCCAGCATGGGGAGTGGAGGTGGGTTGTGGGTGATGGATGTTGTAGTAGTGGCGTGACGATTCGCCCTTTTCCCCATTTTGCCATTATACTAGAAGATTTAATGTCCGTATTCTACTCTTGTCTTATAACTCGAGAAAGCTTATTTTGCAATTAAAATAGAGAGCCGACAAAAACGTGTTCCTCTTGCTGGAGCAAAACATTTCTGAACTGATCATTATCATAATGAAAATGGCAAGTGTTGGCTCTGGTAGTGCAACAATGACGCCCTTTTCTTCTTCATTTTATCAAAATGTCAGTCCACGTTCATAGCTTCATAGATTGTTCATATTTTCTGAAGCTAAGTTTATATGGACTAATGGCGTGTCATCTCGTAACTTTATAAACGAAAGTTGTCGGTTCTCATTTTCCACTGGTCAGTAATTGCTCTACAGATAATAGAACATTTTGCATGGGTCATAACTCTCCCCCAACGTCTCTCTCTCTCTCTCTCTCTCTCTCTCTCTCTCTCTCTCTCTCTCTCTCTCTCTCTCTCTCTCTCTCTCTCTCTCTCCACGTACTCGCGCGTGTATGGTGTGTGTGTATGTGTGTGTGTGTGTGTATATATATGTGTGTGTGTCTGGTCTGTCTGTCTGTCTCTGTCTGTCTGTATGTCTGTCTGTGTTTCTGTGTCTGTGTAAAAGAAATAAAGAAAGAGTGTACGGTATTCAATGCATTTTGTCTCAATGACTCTTTCCAACCAGGACATTGAGGGAACAGGTGCGCGTGCCATTTTCTATTGGGACTACGACACCGACTTCTATTTCTTTCTGAGGGACGGACCCTTCCTCTGCATAGAGGGCGCCTATCTCCATCTCTTCGAGGACGGGTCTGTGGGCTTCAAAGTTTTTGACCCTTCCAGCATTCGAGTTATTGATCCGTAATATTGTGCTTTCAAAGCAATACTGCAGAATTTGTTGAATTTTTGTTTTAGGCTCTATACTGAAGAGCTTGTATTGAAAAGGAGCAGTTGGGTGTGTCCGATTTCGTTACCGATTTCCTTGATATTTTTATTTTTTTTATTTTTTTATTCTTTAGCTTACATTTTGATTATAATCGAACAAAAAAACCTTTCGTTTTCGTTTTTGCATGTCTCTCAATCTGTCTATCTATTCCTCTGTCTGTACAACGTTACACAAAATGTGTTGAAAGATCTTTAACCTTTTGTTTTTAATCAACAGCAGTCCATTAATAATTTTTTGTCATCCAGGATTTTTAAAGATATTTTCTGGACGCTTATGGTGTCATAGTTTTATTATAATAGTGGTATTGTAGTTGTGGGGTTGTTGTTTTTATCGCCAGTAGACCTAATGAATTTGGAGTTGAGTCAAACCCCCAACAGTGTTTTCGCTTGCATCTATCCCAGAATAGCAGTTGGCTTCTGTAGTTTTTGTGCAGAGACCTGTTCAGTATGTGCATGTCTCTGTCTTTCTATGTCCGAGCAAAATCTTGAGAAGCCAAGCGCAGAATAACTTGAAATTTTGTTTTACATGTTTAGATTACCTGAATGTTAAGCGTCCTGTGGTGTAACTATTGTTTGTACCTTGACCTTTGACCTTGAAGTGAGGTCGAGGAAAAGAGGCAGTGGGGACGTTGCTGTGTTCGGCGACAAGCATTTTGCATTGAATGGAGTGGATTGTCCACACAAATGTCAAAACGTCAATTCTGTTCTTTGTAATTGTCCTAGATTATTAGGCCTATGTACATTTCTGTAATAGTAATCGCTTTTACTGTTCATCGCTGCAAGTGACTCCAGAAATGTGTGTGAAATTTGACTTTTTGCTTGTATATTTGTGTTAGCTACGTAAGCTTAGGCCTACTTGTATTCTGTTTAACTCCTGTGCATGGTATCATACTGTTGGTAAAACTAAGTTTGTTGCTTGATCAACTGGATTCAGTACACTCAGTAGTATAGAGCTAATCTGTTCAAACTATTGTATTGAGTATACTGTTGGTAAAACTAAGTTTGGCTAAAACAACTGTTGTATCTGTGTGTCCCCACACCCCCATCCCCCCTCTCTTATTTGCTACAATTTTGTATGCTTATCATGAATTTAATCAGACCCAGTGTAAATGTGTTTTTTGGTTAAATTATTAATTTGGTTGACAGCTTGTCTTTTGATTCGCATCTCACTTCTGTTTTCATGCGCTCATGATATATCTCTTGTTCAATGTGCGCGCGCGCGCGCGTGTACGTGTAAGTAATTTTCTTCATCTTCCTGATTAATGTGAATTTGCTTGACTTGTATATTTTTATGTTGATTTTGTGTATCTGTGAATTTTCGCTCGCTGTCACATACACCAGAAGATGTTCTTATCTGTAGTTTTAGTTTTGTTTTTTGTTTGTCGTGTGCTGGTCCTTTATTTTGTTTATGTGTGTCTATTAATTTTGTCTTGTCAGCTACGGTTTTTGGTTGTTTTTTTGTTCTTTCTTTCCTTTTCACTCTCTTTTCTTTCTTTCGTTCCCTCCTTTTATTATTACAACAACAAAAAGCAATACATTAATGCATGTAAGAAATTGATGATATATATGTGTGTACAATATGTATTGTAAAAAAAAGAAGTCAATAAAAAATAAAAAATAAAAATTTGTTGCTTGATCAACTGGATTCAGTAAAGTCAGTAGTATAGAGCTAATCTGTTCAAACTATTGTATTGAGTCTAATTAAAATCATTCTTTGTTTGCTGATCCTTATCGTTGCCGATTGTGTCATGTTCACAAACGGATTTGTCAAGTTAGGAGAAAGAATAAACGTTATTTTTGCCAATCCTCTCCCCTTTTTGTTTGTTTGTGTTTGTTTTTCAAAGGACGTAACTGTAATGCAAATTCTGTGCACGAAAGATATTTAACAGATGTTAATAAAGTAAAGCCGGAAATTACCCAATTTTGGCCCCTGAGTGCGCAAGTGTGATTTGTGTGTACGCGTCTGACGGTGTGTGTGTGTGCGCGTGCGTGTGTGCGTGTGCGTGTCTATGTGAGTGTATGTTTATGTGTAAGTGCATACATGTGTGCCTGTATGTGTATTAGTGTGTGTGTATGTGTGTCTGTTGTGTGTGTGTGTGTTGCGTGTTTGTGTGTGTGTGTGTGTGTGTGTAAGCTTACATGACCTAGAATCACATTTTAATACCTTAAAATACCCTCCCAACCATTTCCAGCCCATACTTGAAAATACATAAAAAATAATTATGTTTGCATACAATTACGCGTCATGACCACACTGACCAACACACTGAGCAAACCACTCGGAACTGACTGCAACCATCTCAAAACACCCTACTGACCAGCGTAGTGACACAGGGGTAACCCGTTCGCCTCGTATACAATAAACCCGAGTTCGAACCTGTCCACATAATGGGATTTTTCCTCTCACTCTGCGGTCTACATGGAGTCTTTCGGATGAGACGATAAACCGAGGTCTCGTGTGTGCCCATGCACTTAGCACACGTTAAAACCAACGACAAAGTTGTCCATCATTTGGTCAAACTTTACACACACACACACACACGATGACTTTCCTTCCTCATCAGTCACACACAAATCGCATGCAAATAAAATTTACAAAAATTAAAAATGTGGCGCGCCTCTGCTCTGGAAACCAGAATTTCACGGAGACGCCTCTGTGACTATAAAGTACCTAATACCAACTCCTAAAAATGCATAAAACTCATCTGGAAAAGTACACGTAATGATCAACGCATGAGTAGGCCTAAACCATCTGGACTCGCATCCAAACACCTCATAACACCCCCTGACTTCCACACCAGACAAAAAACACTCTTATTAAAGGGGCTGTACTCTTGATTTACTCTTTGTCCAATACCTACAAGCTACTTCCCTTTGATCACTGACATAATTTTGGCTAAATTATGCTTGGACTTTAGAGGCCTAACCCTCCCGCAAATTTCATTAACATAAGCCCAGTAGTCTGAGAAAATCGATCCTCGCGTGCGTGTGTGCATGCTCACTGGTTCGAAAAGCTTCTATGAAATACAGGCGACTTCACAGTAATCTGTGCAGGACATATTAATAAGAAACACACCCTTGCTTCTGATATACTTACACAATTTATCACAGACTAAATAAGAAGAAACACGCCCTTGGTTCTAACGTACTTACACAATTTCTTATCTAATAACTGCCAACTTGTGGCGGTGCCATAGCCGCTGAGGTTTAACCGAGGCGTGGTCACCGCTACAACTATCTGTATTAATATTTCTAAAAAATGTGCTGGGACTTTACTGGTTTCGTACTGCCTCCGGGCATTGCCTCCAGTATTGTTCCCACCATATTTGAATTTTACAAATGTCCCATGGTGTCCTGATTCACTAGACCAAGAGGACGTAAAAAAATAAGAAGAAACTCCATTTTTTCTCTCTCTTACACAATTTCTCACACGTCCTTGGTTCTAACCTACTTACACAATTTCTCACACGTCCTTGGTTCTAACGTACTTACTCAATTTATCACAAAGACTAAATAATAAGAAACATGCCCTTGGTTCTAACGTAGCCTACTTACACAATTTCTCAAAGTAGGCCTACATCATTTGTTAAAAGAATGCCCAATTTTAGCATCACGTTATAGAAACAAAGTCTACTGATTTAGTGAATTAGGCCTATGACAATGACAGTCAAATATTATAGAGCCCTTTCGTCTGATATTGCTACTGTTATAGCAAATTCTGAGATCGCCAAATTGTTATGATTTGTTGGTGCTTTGTTACTATAAATTGTTGTATTTTATGCATTAGATTTGTTAAAGATCAACAACTTTTAGATTTTTTGTTTTGTCTAATATCACCATTGGTGAAAAGACGCTAAATTAAACTATTGAACTGAATTGATCCTAAAGGCTGTTTTTCGAAGACTCACCTTTTCTTACACAAAACGTCCCACACATTGACAACCACACGACAAAAAGTCACTCGGTCGTTGTTACGAATCAACTGCAAAAAACTGTTCCTTTTTATATTTAAAGAAAGAGGCTGAATAATTTAAAAAAAATAATATTACTGTTATATTCGTCACACTCCGCTGTACAAACGCCGATGCAAAACAGGTTGTCAGCTTGAGCTATTTTGACAGATCCTTTGGCACCCAAATGTAAATAACTAATACACCACCCCCATCCCCATCGTACTCCCATATAAACAGAAGGGAACAACAACAAAACACAAACACACTCCCTTTCATGGAAAAAAAAAGGAGACATTGGTTTCTTGTAATGTTCTCCTTTAGTTTTGCGTCACTGAAGACCCCCCCCCCCCCCCCCCCCTCTAAGACCCCCCCCCCCACACCCCCCCCCACCCCCCCCCCCCAACACCCCACCCCCCCCCCCCCCCCCCCCCCCCTCTCCCACTCTCTCTCTCTCTCTCTCTCTCTTTGTGTCTCTCTCTGTGTTCGTTCTTTAGTTTTACGTCAGTTCACCCACAAGTGATATTAGACACACACACAACAAATAATAATGTATGTGTGTGTGTAATTAATTAAGCCTACAGCAGACAGCTATTGAGGTGAGAGTGTGTGTGAGTGCGTGAACGAAAGGTAGTGTTATTGTCCTTTGCCGATCTACGATCGCAAAGGAGTATGTTTTCGTTCGAGTATGTTTCACTTTTTTTTTCTTTCTTTTTTTCTTTTCTGTCTGTCCCAAGGATATATCCTGAACCGCTTGACCGAATCGCTTCACATTTTGTGTTGTTGTGTGTCACCATGAGAGGAAGGTATCCGCGCAAAACTTTTCGCCGTCATGACCTTGACCTTGGCGTATGACCTTGATAACCGACACTCTTTAAGGGGCCATAACTTCCACACCATTAGGTCTTAGATGTCTTCAAATTTGGCATGTAGGTACTTTCGCTTATGGCCGTTCTGACGATAGCATACCTATCAAGGTCAAGGTCAAGGTCAGGGAGATTGGTAGGCCTTGAATGTGGTAGGGGTCTACACATTGGGTTTTAAGCCATATTTTTTCCACATTTGTACTTCACAGAAGCGCTTCAGATTGTGTGTAGCACTGTATAACCTAGAGTAGAAAACATCCCAGCATAGATTATCGCCATACTGATCTTGACCTTGAAGTGTGACCTTGAAAACCGAAATTTCCTTCTTTGCGCTATTATCAAATCAAATCAAATCAATCAAATCAAATCATCTTTATTATCTCATAACAGAGAAATTGCAGCCAGTTGCACATAAGAAAAACAACAATAAACACATTAATCAACAATTAAAAAACAAAACAACAAAAACTAATAACACTGCAATATTGTAATTAACATACTGGACGAATACGAACAATTACTCCAGTGAATCCAGAACGCATTTTTAAAATACATTTTAAATACATTTTAAATCAAGACATAATCAGTTGAAAAAACGAGGCAAGAATAACGCTTAAAAACGAGGCAAGAAGAACGCTGCAGCAATAATAGTACCTACACCATCTCTACACAGACAATTTAGTCAAGGACATACACAGCAGTAATCTATTGTAGAACAAGAAGACTACAAATAGGCTTGCACAAATTCAATCCCAAGGAGATGGACAGGCTGCTCAGCAAAACAATCAATCGATGCAGTGCATTAAGAGTTCAACGGATGAATTGATATTGCAAGCTTGGTATGAAAGTTTTCGGTGCTCTTATTTTCAGTCTTAGAGTTCTTAGACTGTTATCATTAAGAATTTTCCTGGCTTTCTTGACTACTTGTCTGTCATACAACTCTTGCATATCACTCTGCCTTTGGCCCACAACCTTACTGCACACATTCACCATATCACTCAACACGTGCTTACTTTTTACACTCAAGCTTCCATACCAATAGATAAATGACACAGTAAGAACAGATTCAATGCAACAACGGTAGTAGGTTTGAAGAATATCTGAACAGACACCAATATTCCTTAGCCTCTGTAAACAAAAGATCCTGGGCCTGACTCTTCTTAGTTATTACTAGCGCAACGCGAGTCCCAGTAACGCCTAGTAACGGTAACGCCAAGTACTGGTAACGCTGAGTACAGCAAATTTGAAGCGATTCGGTTAAGAAACGGCGGAGTCGTATAGCGCGCGCGTTTCTGAACCGATTCGCTCCGGGTTGGTACACGGATAGTCACCGTCCCCGGTGATCTTCCTGCCAAATTCGAAGGCAATCAGTCCAGAAACACCTGGAGATACGGGCGCCGAGAGGCCGGCGGATGCGCGTTTCGCGCATTTGCCGAACCGCGCAAATGACACGGCCGCCTCGGTTGCCGTTGCCATCGGCCCGTTAGGGCTCACAGCAAATTTGAAGCGATTCGGTCGAAAAAAACGGCGGAGTTATAAAGGCCCGTTTCGTGTTTCAGACACACACACACACACAGACACACACACACAGAGACACACACACACACACACACACACACACACACACACACACACACACACACACACACCACACACACACACACCACACACGGACAGTTGGATTATTACTATATGATGATGTTCAATGTGTTTATCAAAAGTAAGTTTCTTGTCTAAAACTGTGCCTAGGTATTTGTACTCATCAATTCTTTCAACCGTTTCACCATCAATTTCCAAATGTGGCACTGGCACTGGGTTTCTACGAAAATCTACAAGCAGTTCTTTTGTTTTAACAACATTTAAATCCAGATAATTATCTTTGCACCATGAACAAAACATATATTTCTTGTCCAAACTGTATCTCGTGAACTAGAAGACATAATCTCTTCAAATGTTGTGTCAGGATGTTGCACTACAGAATAAAACATTCGTATATAAATTATCCCTCGGAAATACAATGTCGCCGAGCGGCAGGACATGTTTCCGTTTTTCTTCACCCTCCTATATCTCGTGAAATACTGTTTATTTTTAATCACTCCAAATTTTGTGTGTGGGTGTGTAAAAAGAAGAGTAGAAGACATTGCAGTACAGATTATATGCCACGTGGGATTTTAATGTCGCCGAGCGGCAGACATGTCTCCGAGTTAAGGGTGTACATCCCATTAATTAAGGGTGTTCATCCCGGTAAAGGAGGGGGTCTAATACTAAAAGTAAAAGACATCCTAGCACAAAATGTGCCACGTGGGGCTTAAATATCGCCGAGCGGCAGACATGTCTCAGTGTCAAGTGTGTGCACCCCACCAATTAAGGGTGTGCATCCCGGAAAACGATTTGCACCCAGTCAAGGGTGTGTAGGTGCATCACCCAAAGGTCACAAGGAGGACGGGGACCTAAGATGTGAAGGGGGAAGGGAGGTACAGGGCGGGGCATGTACAGGGCGTAACCGGCAAAGGACATATTTGCCGCCCGGCGATGCCCTTGTACTATTTTTCTGTTGCGTCTTTTTTCCAAAATCTTTCAAAATGCTTGCGTAAATCAGTGAATATAAGGGACATTTCTACCTTGGCGGTCTTTGCAAATTTTGTGAGGAGCCATACAGTAACTTCAAAGCTGGAGTGACACAGATTGAACACATTTTACACACACACTCACACACACGCCGTAACACTCACACACACACACCACACACACACACACACACACACACACACAACACACACACACACACACACACACACCCCACCACACACACACACACACACACACACACACACACTCGATGCATTCGCAAGGGAGGTCTATACCGGTTGTTAGAGAACTGGAAGTAGAAAAGAAAGAGATATAGGGTGGGGGTGGGGGAGGAGAAAGGGGAGATGATCATTCCATGTCTCCGTCCATAGTTAACGCTATATTTAGGACCTATATATCTATGGAGTACATTTCCAAGCAGTCTAGCAAATTTCCCTTCGTCTTACTCTTAAGCCTATATCACTCTACTCATAGGCCTAGGCCATAGCTTCTTTCTTCCTTCTCAGAACAATTTAGAAAAGAACGCAAAAAGTTAAAATAACTGTATAAGGAGCATTTATTAGCAGATATATCGAGCTACTGCTCTTTTTCCATGCTGGTCTCTTTCTTCCTTATTCTACACAATCTTCAACATATCAAAACAACAAAACAGAACTCTTAAACGGATTCTACAGAATCTTGGTTACGTTTCATTTTTGTTTTCCTTTCTAACCAATCCACCCCACCCACCCCCACCCCATTCCCATTGTTAACTAGCCGTGAAACGAAAGCTGCTTAATGTTTTCTGAGAATTCTGTCGGTTCCTGCATGACTATCTCTGAACACGGTAACGTTTGAACGGAGGGACCTAGGAAGCTCAACGTTTGCATGCGGTTAGGTGGTTAGAATATCTAGGCCAAGTTCGAAAACGAAAGTCATTGGTCAAAGGTCAAGATCACTGATTCGCTGGAGCCGAAAATGTGCCGCATGCTGCTTGCTGTTACTGTTGCAAGACGTGTAGCATTCCAAGGGAAACAAATCATGCTTCTGATCCAGCCACCAATTGTCACTTGTTACTTTCTTTAATTTGTTCTTGACTACGTGTATATGCCAGTCAGTCCTTTCGGACCACGAAAATGTGCCGCATGCTGCTTGTTGTTACTGTTGCGAGACGTGTAGCATTCCAAGGGAAACAAATCATGATTCTGATCCAGCCACCAATGGTCACTTGTTACTTTCTTTAATTTGTTCCTGACAACGTGTATATGCCTGTCAGTCGTTTCCGACCATGACTGCCAGATAGCAGAGGGGGCAGATGCTATTCCGGCGGGCTGGGCTAAAATGTGTTTATAATACAGTGGAGATGCCTTGCCCAGGGTACATCCCACACTCTCGGCCAAAGAGATTTGAGGACTGCTGGCATTGGCCGTGGCTACGTATGTATGTCGACATAATAGAGTTTGGACGGAGGGACCTAGGACCCTCACAGTTTGTAAGCAGACAGTTAGGATATGACGCCAAGTTCGAATACGAAACCTCACTGGTCAAAGGTCAAAGTCACTGGACCCAAAAAATGCTGCCGTGCGGCTGGTTGATCTAGCGTTTCACGTTCTAGTTCTAACTATCCCTATCTTTTCACTATCCCTTCTCAAGTTCGCTTAGAGCACGTCACTGTTGTGTAAATGAATAGATCGAGTCAACTAGGTGTAGTTTCGGTTTTACTATACCTTCCTGGTATAGTAGCCCTACACATTTTTGGTTTGAAGTGTAGGCCTAACCGAAAACAGTAGCTTTGCACCTTGCTTGTGAAATACCATTGACACACACAGCTATCGTGGTGATGATTACGGAATGCTAAAAGGTACGTAACGTTTACAGACTCAGTATCTAACAGAAGGAATGTTTTTATCAATATTCACTGTTTTGTTACTAGTTCTAAAATGTAGTTTCACAGCTCGATAAACTGAATAGATTTCTGACGACATAAGAATCAGTAGACCAGGGCCGGACCTGGGATACATTAGAGTTGTTACAAACAAGGGCGAGGGTCTGTCATCACGCTGTGCCATTAGCCGATGAGGTTTAACTGAGGCGTGGTCACCGCTACAGCTATCTGTATTAATAACATAAAATCGGGACTTTACTGGTTTTTCATACTGCCTCCGGGCATTGCCTCCAGTATTGTTCCCACCATATAATTATTTGTATTTACAAATGTCCCATAAAAATGTGTCTGTTCCAGACCAAGAGGACGTAAAACACTATTTTCGTCGTCGGGCGAGGGTCTGGGGGCTTTTATAAAAATAAAACCGTGCGCAAACCCCTTTAATTTGCGCCTAAGAACAATTAAACAGCAATAATGACCTCCTCTCTCTCCTCCCCCCCCCCCCCTTAAAAGTGCTATTATTCTGAAAAATTATTGGTAACGGTAAAGATGTGCCCCCCCCCCCCCATGCATTTCTCGGTTAATTGCAATTTTCCGTTTTTGCCTTTCTTACCAAACATAAAGCTGTATTTTAGTAACCTTTTCAGCTAATTATCTTTTGGGAATACGAATAACCCTACCCTACCCCCCCCCCCCCCCCCCCCCCATAAGACGGGAAAACGCAGTGAACCACGACTGTGACAAATGGCGCCGTGTACTGCAGTACATAGGGGGGGGGGGGTGGTCATATTACTAGTACTAGCGCAACGCCTAGTACTGGCAATGCACCATACTGGTAACACCTAGTAACGGTAACGGCAAGTACTGGTAACGCTGAGTACAGCAAATTTGAAGCGATTCGGTTAAGAAACGGCGGAGTTATAAGGCCCCGTTTCCCGTTGGCGCTGCTCTGAGAGTGACGCGCTCTCCCGATTCTCTTCAAATTTGCTGCTAGGCGTTGCCCGGGCCATAGCAAGCCTGACAGGAAATTTGAAGCAATTCGATTAAGAAATGGCGGAGTCATGCGTGAAAAGGTGAAGCGGCGTATAGCGCGTGCGTTTCTGAACCGATTCGCTTCCGGTTTGGCACACGGATAGTCACCGTCCCCGGTCATCTACCTGCCAAAATCGGTCCAGAAATACCGGAGATACGGGCGCCGAGAGGCCGGCGGATGCGCGTTTCGCGTATTTGCCAAACCGCGCAAATGACACGGCCGCCTCGGTTGCCGTTGCCATCGCCCCGTTAGGGCTCACAGCAAATTTGAAGCGATTCGGTCGAAAAACGGCGGAAAGTTATAAGGCCCGTTTTGTGTTTCAGACAGACAGACAGACACACACACACAACAGACACACACACAAACACACACCACACACACAAGCGACCAGCTGACTTTTTACTATAGGATTAGATAATGGCCTTTATCATGACTGCAATTAATTATTGAACAAAGATAATTAGCTGAAAATGTTCATAAAATAAAAATACAGCTTCATGTTTGGTAAGAAAGGCAAAAACGGAAAAATGGAAATGTAGGGGGGGTATGTCGTATGAAAAAAGGTGAGCACGTTAAAAAAAAAAGTAAGGCTCGCTACCTATGAGAGTTTGTATGTCATGCGACTCATTTTACGCATTCAACTTTTCACTTCTCTCTTTACTTGCGACAACCACAACTTTACACTAACCCTAACCCTACCCCTATCCGAGCTACCTAGAAAAAGTGAAATTTGTGGTTCATGTAAAGAATGTCGCAAAATTGTGGTTGTCGCAAATACAGAGTCTCATAGGTAGCGAGCTACTTTTTTTTTAACGAGCTACCTTTTTTCATGCGACAGGGTATACCTTTGCTTTTTCCAAATTTGATTCTCTGACAATTATTTAATGTGCCAATTTTTGTCATTTTTATTTCAATTTCAAAACTTGATAGTTTTTATGTCAAGTTGTCTTTGCCTGATGCATGGTGTGAGCGTATGAGTGAGAGGGCAAGGTGTAAAGAAGCTATTGTAGCTTATCCTTTTTACCCTCAATAAAACGTATTCGTATTCGTATTCGTATTCTCTCTCACACACACACACACTCCTCTCTCTGTTTCTCTTATCTCTCTCTCTCTCTCTCTCTCTTCTCTCTCTCTCTCTCTCTCTCTTCTCTCTCACACAACACACACACACACAAACACTCTCTCTCTCTCTCTCTCTCTCTCTCTCTCTCTCTCTTCTCTCCTATTCTTTGTCCTTTGTACGTTTTGACGGGGGTGGGAGGGGGGGCGTACGGAACCCGGGTAACCCCCAACCTTGGATCCGGCCCTGTAGACCATAATCATTTTCCATAAAAACAGGAAGAACTATGTATATCTTTTATAAATTTTTTTTCTATGACCTATTATTCTAATAACTAATCAGATGAGGCCAGTTTGGTGTCTCTTTCTTCGTTTAGTTTTTAATATACAACAGTTTTATCATTTTAGTTCCAGTCATGGAGCAAAAGTCTGTTCGTTCTGCGTCAGCCTGGCGAAGCATTACGACATGCACGGCTGCTGCACGTGCTTTACTGCTTCACGTGACTGTCATTATGGTGATGAGTAGATGGCGCCGGCACAAGCGCACGTGCTGCAAAGAATTAGTCCTTCTACTGGCGGTGTCACAACCATCCAAAAAACATCATTCGACGAGAAGAGTGCGGTGAAATCGACTGTGAAGGAGGGTGGTAATGATTGTCTGCGGCGTCTGAAATTGTGTGTAAGGTCATGGAGAAACACTGTGTGTGTGGTGTGTGTGTGTGTGTGTGTGTGTGTGTGTGTTTGTGTGTGTGTGTGTGTTGCCCGCACTCGCATGCTGTTGCGTGCACATGCATGCCCATATATAAGACCTTTTCTAAAAATAATCTCAGAAAAATTTTAATTTGGCTTTGTTCCACCAAAAAAGCACGACGTTATCATTTTATTTACAGTCATGTTTCTATTGACAAGATAAAAATGGTCGACGGGGGTCTTCTAGGTTATTAGTTTTATGATGTTCAGGCGCATTGGGCGCTATTTGAAATCCTTTTGATTTACATTCTACATTATCGATCAAACCATCGAAGTCCTTCTACTTTGAAACTAACCTGGGAATTGCTCGAAGGAGGCAGATGGAGTTAAGCTTTCGAACCTAGCTAGCTCTTTTTCAAAACTGAATTGTTTTGAACGTTTATCCCCACTCACCCTCTCTCCCTTCATCTGAACTTTTGTGAACTGCTAATCAAGAAAGACATCTTCAGATTTGAAAAAGACGTGGGACTCAAAAAAACCTTTTACCTCCATCTCCCTCCTTCGACCCATCACGACCCTAATCACCAATTCCCAGGACGGTATTCTGTCCGAGCATAGCATGAGATTTAGCATGATGCTAATTTAGAAGCTCGTCCAAAGTCCTATTAATCCTATAGGACATTGGAAGAGCTTCTAATTCAGTCTCATGCTATCTCATGCTATCTCAACGTGAATACACGCCCAGAATGTTATCTTTTACACCATTTGGTCGTGCAGTCAACAACACATGTTTTCTTCCTACTTTTTCTTGTATCACAGACCTGCAAGAATCCATGCAGCACCGCTGCAGTGAAATGTACACGGTGTCAGGAAGTGACGTACTGCTCACGTGACTGCCGACGCGCTGATTGGCTGAAGCATATGGTCATGTGTGTGCCTGTTCCAATTACAAAAGAAGGTGAAACAGACGTTTTATTATACCGCATTTAAATATCTCTCTCTCTCTCTCTCTCTCTCGCTCTCTCTCTCTCTCTTCATCTCTCTATCTCTCTCTCTCTCTCCTCTCTCTCTCTCTCTCTGTCTGTCTGTCTGTCTCTCTCTCTCTCTCTCGTCTCTCTCTCTCTCTCTCTCTCTTCGCTCATCTCTAGCTCTCATCTCTCTCTCTCTCTCTCTACTCTCTCTCTGTGGCTGTGATGTGGTCTGTGTTGCATAATATTATGTATGTATGTATGTCTGTCTGTCAGGGCGGTCCGTCTATAGGTTCTATGTCTGTCGTCTCTTTGATTTTCTGTCTCTCTCTGTGTCCCTTATCTCTCTCTGTCTGTCTTTCTGTCTCTCTCTCTCTCTCTCCCTCCTCTCTCTCTCATCCTCTCTTCTCTCTCTCTCGCTCTCTCGGTCTCTCCTCTTCTCTCTCGCTCCTCTCTCTCTCTTCTCTCTCCTCTTCTCTCTCTCTCTGTCAATATGCTAATTTCAATAACTAATGTTGCCCTAAAATTCTCCGACGATGAATGAAGAGAAAATTTTGTTTTTGACAATAATTGAAAAAAAAAAAAAAAAAAATTATTACGATGACATTTACCTATTTCACTCATTATGGCCATATACCTAGTAACGCAAAAGAAAGACGATGATGATGATGATAATAACGATGACAACGACGATACAGCGAGGACGATGAACGACAGGAACGAAGGACGAAGACGACAACACTACAAAGATGACGCCCAATATGAAACTATAACAAATTTCCAACAATCCCGTAGCAGACCAAGAGAAGAAAACCCAGAGTTCGACTCCGATGCTAAGCCTTACTCCTCCACTCGAGGTGCCTGGAACCGAATCTTTTCCCGACTGGAGAAAATGATGCCTGCTGGGATTTCATCCCACGCCAAGCCGGCAGCTGAAGAAAGAGTAAATGTGATGGAGAGGAGGTTGAACACTTGTCGTGTGATCTCACCATTGACTGTGTAATTAACTGACTGCATCACGAAGAATAGGAAAGAGAGAGAGAGTAGAGAGAGAGAGAAGAGAGAGAGAGAGAGAGAGAGAGAGAGAGATTCACATTCACTCAACCTCACAAAGTTTACTGATCCAAGCCTTATGCCCATTCAGAGGGGAGGCGGTTACAAAAGCCAGAAATGGATAGAGAGAGAGAGAGAGAGAGGAGAGAGCGAGACTAGGACTTAGGCCTTGTGCTCCAAAATAACTGTAAAAGTGTTAAGAGCATATCCGCAGTATTGTTAAGAAAGTTCACCATGCTTCTATCTTGCATGAAAAGTTATAAGTATAGATTATCCGAAAGCTTTAGAAGATGTATAGAGGTCCTTCTGTAGTACCTTACTTTGATTATGCCGCTGTCGTCTGGGATAACTGTACTGAAAACCAACAAATTCACTTGAAAGAATTACACTTTAGAAGCCATAGAACATTGTTTGAGCATTTATCGTGGAACAAGTCATCGAAATAGCTATATAAAGAATCTGCTTTTGTTCATTAAGAAAAGAAATAAATACATAAAATTATTTTTTATTATAAAAATTCTAAATGGTATGTGCCTGCTGATTATGTTATTAAACATTTTGCCTGGCCTGTTGCAGAAGAAACCATACCATAGACGAAGACTCTTAGGAAGATGTGCCTAGATGCAAAACAGATTATATAACGAAGGCATGTTGTCCACTCGACAACGCTCCTGTTGGAACTCTTTGCCAAACAATATTAAAGGCATTCAACTCTTTAACACAATTGAGGCGTTACTTGTCGCAGATTGATCCTTTGTTACCGCCTCATTTCTATCTTGCAGCAGAGGGAACAGCAGTTGATGCCCTGCCGTCTCCGTCTTGGCATGAGCGACTAAAGAATGATATGGTTAATCGACATCTAGTCGATGACCCATTTTGTGCTTGTGGTAACGGGCGGGGACGGGCGGAGTATTAACTTGTTACATGTATTCTTTTTAATGAGCCCGTGCTCGTACAATTTCAAACTTCCATCAGAATATTGTATTGTTGAAACACTTCCGAAGGTAACCCTGCACACACATCAATACAAACATTTGATACAATTGAAACTGTTTCGTGAATATATTTACGAAACCAACAGATTTTTAAGAGTCTGTTTGCATTTATTTATATTTGATCTATTCATTTATTTATTTATTTATATTTATTTATTAGTAGTAGTAGTATTGAAGTTTTTGAAAGCAATATTGTCTGTATGATTGAACGTGTTGAATGTGTGTGTGCTTCTCCAAGCTTTACTGCTGATTCACATTGAATTGTGCTATGGATTAATTATTGTTGTTGTTCCCCTTGGTCTCTCCCCAAATTTGCAAATTTGTTAATTTATATTGATTAATATGTTATTCTTATTATTATTATTTATTATTTTATTATTATTATTATTACTTCTTTTTGTTCACACTTAAAACTCTTATTTTCTATTCACGAGTTGTTTATATTACTGGTTTAAATGCAGTCTCCATCTGTTCAATCACTTGGGTGTACTTATGACGTTAATTCAAGAGCACGATAAGCTTCGACTGTTGTTGCTCTAATTGTCTTTCTGTTTTGATCGTTTCCAATGATAAGATTCGTTTAAAAAAACCACAGAGAGAAGAAGAAATAGAAAGAGAGTGGGTGAGGAAGACGGGATAGGGATTGAAAAGGACAATAAAAGATTGCCAATCAACATTTGAACGGAAGTCTAAACCCAATACAACAAATAGCATAATTAATGGTACCGTTATGTTTATGTGTTCTTCTTTTTATTAGACTGTAAAACAAAGAAGACAAACATGAACCGATGATGGACGCTGCCATGCAAGTGGACGTAACTGCTCACGTGGACGCCAGTGCGCTGATTGGCCGCGGCACAATGTCACGTGCCAGCCCCATTGAGTTTGTGACCACAGACGGGTTACAGGGAGACTGTAAGGAGAAGTTGGTTTACTGGAGCCATTTGTACTGCGTGAAAATGCTATTCTGTTTGTCTCTTTGTCTGTCATGGAGAAGCGTTTAAGGGCAAAATGTGAAGCGTGAATGGCGAGGAGAAGCATCAAGATCAAACGATAGGCCATTTTATTTCAGCTTGGGGCCAATAAAGAAAATTGTTTATTTGAGTGTTTTAAAACGTAATCTCTTTGCAGTTTTTCACAATGAAACATTATGGTTTATGAGCTTAGAAACTGCCCATGATTTTCATTTTGTTCGTTTGCTTCTTATAGTTACTGTGAATTTTCGATAAGAAATGAAGGATATGATGAGATTATGATGATGTGATGCTCACAAACGTGAGATTTGATTTTTTTTTTTTGATGTTTTTTAGCTAACACTGCTCATTTGTTTCTGATCTTTTATTTATATGTTCTTTTCTAGTACTCTTGGTCTGTCTGTCTATCATTACTTCTTTCATTTCTTTTTATATCTTTTCCTCCCCCCCCCCCACCCCCCCCCTCTTTTCCCAAGCGTGTCTGTCTATCTGTGTGTTTGTTTTTGTTTGCTTTCACACACAGAAGAGCCGCAGAGAACAGGAAGCGGAAGCAACGACTTGGCCACCCGCTTCTTTCCTATCTCCGCGTATTTTCTACCGAATGAACGTCGCCTGGGACCTACATGACCGCTTCAGCCTGGCAATTGCTCGCTCCTTGGCTTCTAAGGAGTTTCCACGGGAAGAGAATCGTGATGACTTCGAACGCCCTGGACTCCTGATTTCTCTGATTTGCCTTTCTCTCTCCGCCTCCTGCTCTTGGGAAGGTACGGCGTGTGGCTCTGTGTCGTCCAACTCGTGTCATCTTCCATCCGTTTGTGGCCAGCCTGCGAAGTGGAGGTGGGTTTGTGTGAGTGATGAATGTGTAGTTGCAGTGAACCATTCGCCCTTTTAACCCATTTTTGCCATTGTACTAGAAATGTACCATTTTCTACTCTCGTTGTGGTATAACTGGAGAAAGCTTATTTTGCTTTAACCCCTTGACTGCCAGAGAAATTAAAGAAAAAATCGTTGGGGCAACCTGAACATGAAAGAGACAACTGATAGAGCCAATCTGAGAAAATGGTCTGGGGATATAACTCTCTTACTGTGGTTAGAGCAAAAACCAGCATATCGGGGTTCTTCCTCTTCATTTGATGACATCATCAATGATATCATCAAGGTCAGTACGTAATTGGTTGGTGGCAGTCAAGGTTAAAATAGATTGCCTTTGCGTCCTCTCAACTCAACTCCAACTTTTATGTTGTCCTCCATAAAAACAAGGATAATCTGCTTGCGACTCGTTTCGTCAATCACACCAAAACCAAACAATTTATATACGCACAAAATAAATTTGAAATTAGCATGCTTTAAAAGTATTCTTTCACAATTCACCGTCCCGCTCACTTTGAACAACTGCACTCGCCCGCTTGCGCGCATCACTTTCATAGAACCCTCCACCCTTCCCACCATCAAATTCTCATCACAGGACTTTGGCATGAAAACATTAAGACCCCTAGTTGAACAATCAAACAAACATCTCTCTCTCCCTCTCTCCTCTCTCGTCTGTGACTCTCTTCCCCCTCTCTCCTTTCTACCTGCCACGCCCATCCTCTCTCCCCTCTACCTTTCTCTCTCCCTCCCTCCCCCGTCTCTCCCTCACCCTCGCCCACCATCTACCCCTCTCCCAAACCCACCTTCCTTCCGCAATAAGACAATTACTAAAATGAATAAAGTATACGTACACATCCTATAAAAGAAACATAATTAAATGTTTGTCTGACAAAACCGTGTTCCACTTGCTGGAGCCAAACACATTTCTTGAAACTGATCATTATCACAATGAAAATGGCAAGTGTTGGCTCGGTTAGCTTTAACTTTATAACTAATGTTGTGCGGCTCTCCTTTTCCACGGTCGCACTGTCTTCCTACAGAGATTAGAAACATTTGCATTGGTAATAACTCTCCACAAACCGCCTGCCCCTCTCTCCTCTCTCTCTCTCTCTCTCTCTCTCTCTCATCTCTCTCTTTCTCTCTCTCTGTTCGCGCGCGCGCGCGTGGTGTGTGTGTGCATGCGCGTGCGTTTATGTTTGTGTGTGTGTGTGTGTGGTGTGTGGTCTGTGTTTTCTTTGTCTGTGTGATAAGAAATAAGAAAGAGTGCACGGTATTCAATGCATTTTGTCTCATGACCTCTTTCCAACCATACTTGAGGAAAAGGTGCGAAGGTCCATTTTCTACTTGGGACCGACGACTCGGGGGACTTCTATCGCTTTCTAGGACGGACACTTCTCTGCATAGAGTGCGCCCATCTCGATGTCCTTCGAGGACGGTGTCGTGGGCTTCAAAGTTGTTGACCCTTCCAGCGTCCTAGTTATTCTGTAATATTGTGCTTTCAATGCTGACGAAAGAAGTGAATCTGTTTGTATGGACAGTGAAATTTATCTAAGCTTGTGTCTGAATTTTTCTTTATGCTGAGTCATTTTTCTGTTCTCTTTACGTTTTTGATTTTAAAAATAGAAAAAATGGGGGGGGGGGGGGGGGGGGGGGGGGGGGGGGAGGGGGGTGGGTGGGGGGGGGGGGGGGGAGGGGGGAGGAGGGGGGGGGGGGTGTGGGGGGGGGGGGGGGGGGTACCCGGGGACAGGGAGGGAGGGGGGG
>CM065681.1:80290054-80320054 GCA_017654935.2 Phymorhynchus buccinoides
TAAGCTCTGAGACAGATACTGCTTAATGGACAGTGGTGATTTGTAGAAAACCAATGATGGATGACCATTAAGCTGAGACAGATACTGCTTAATGGACAGTGGTGATTTGTAGAAAACCAATGATGGATGACCGTTAAGCTCTGAGACAGATACTGCTTAATGGACAGTGGTGATTTGTAGAAAACCAATGATGGATGACCGTTAAGCTCTGAGACAGATACTGCTTAATGGACAGTGGTGATTTGTAGAAAACCAATGATGGATGACCATTAAGCTGAGACAGATACTGCTTAATGGACAGTGGTGATTTGTAGAAAACCAATGATGGATGGCCGTTAAGCTCTGAGACAGATACTGCTGAGTGGACAGTGGTGATTTGTAGAAAACCAATGATGGATGGCCGTTAAGCTCTGAGACAGATACTGCTTAATGGACAGTGGTGATTTGTAGAAAACCAATGATGGATGGCCGTTAAGCTCTGAGACAGACACTGTTGAGTGGACAGTGGTGATTTGTAGAAAACCAATGATGGATGGCCGTTAAGCTCTGAGACAGATACTGCTTAATGGACAGTGGTGATTTGTAGAAAACCAATGATGGATGGCCGTTAAGCTCTGAGACAGATACTGCTTAATGGACAGTGGTGATTTGTAGAAAACCAATGATGGATGACCGTTAAGCTCTGAGACAGATACTGCTTAATGGACAGTGGTGATTTGTAGAAAACCAATGATGGATGACCGTTAAGCTCTGAGACAGATACTGCTTAATGGACAGTGGTGATTTGTAGAAAACCAATGATGGATGACCATTAAGCTGAGACAGATACTGCTTAATGGACAGTGGTGATTTGTAGAAAACCAATGATGGATGACCGTTAAGCTCTGAGACAGATACTGCTTAATGGACAGTGGTGATTTGTAGAAAACCAATGATGGATGACCGTTAAGCTCTGAGACAGATACTGCTTAATGGACAGTGGTGATTTGTAGAAAACCAATGATGGATGACCATTAAGCTGAGACAGATACTGCTTAATGGACAGTGGTGATTTGTAGAAAACCAATGATGGATGGCCGTTAAGCTCTGAGACAGATACTGCTGAGTGGACAGTGGTGATTTGTAGAAAACCAATGATGGATGGCCGTTAAGCTCTGAGACAGATACTGCTTAATGGACAGTGGTGATTTGTAGAAAACCAATGATGGATGGCCGTTAAGCTCTGAGACAGACACTGTTGAGTGGACAGTGGTGATTTGTAGAAAACCAATGATGGATGGCCGTTAAGCTCTGAGACAGATACTGCTTAATGGACAGTGGTGATTTGTAGAAAACCAATGATGGATGGCCGTTAAGCTCTGAGACAGATACTGCTGAGTGGACAGTGGTGATTTGTAGAAAACCAATGATGGATGGCCGTTAAGCTCTGAGACAGATACTGTTGAGTGGACAGTGGTGATTTGTAGAAAACCAATGATGGATGGCCGTTAAGCTCTGAGACAGACATGCACTTAACGCATCTCCCCCCCCCCCATGAATGTAGGAGGAGACAATAAGTGTGTTTACATATTGATTTGTTTTTGGTGTGTGTGTAATGTGTGTGTGTGTGTGTGTGTGTGTTTCTTGCGGTGTTCAAGGACCTTGTCCATTTCTTTTTTCCTTTCTACATAATTTTGAGTTGCTTTGCTTATGTTGTTTATCTGATGATTTCTGTTTGCATTTTCTCTTATCTGTTAGCAAGATGAAAAATAAAGCTTTGTGCTTATTCTTTTCCATCAATAAAAAAAGATTCGTTTGTTCGTTCGTTTCTCTTTCTTTCTCTCTCTCTCTCTCTCTACCCCCCCCTCTCTCTCTCAACCCACATTTTGGCTAACATATCAGTTAACAACTTCATCACAAAACAAAAGAAATATATGCTTACTTTGACCCCTTGTGCTTTCTCTTCTGCAGTTTGGTGGTTTGTTCAGACACTGAAATCACACCAGAAAGCACAAATAAGCGAATGAAAACACACACACACAAACACACACACACACACACACACACACACACACACACACACACACACAACCTAGATGCATAAACACAAACAAACAAGACAAAAATCTCCAATAACAAAAAGCCTTAATAACGCTCTCTGCGTGACAACACACTACAGCGTACATACCTTGCTCTTGTCAGTTGAGATGTAACGGACAGCCAAGAAAGTAAAAACAAAACAAAACATGGCGCTAGAATAGTTAAAAAATGTCCCTCATATACCGTAACTTTCGCAGTATAAGGCGATATTTATTCCTTCAATTTCGACCTATGCGCCTAATAAACGAGGGCGCCCTATTAGTGAACAAAATCGTGAGAAGAGAGGCAACGATTGACATACTCAGTACAGTCTACTGTGAGTCACAACATCGAAAGTGGTCACAAGTCGCCGATACGATGAATACTCACGTTAAAATGCTTCAAAATCCCTATTATCATTCGAGATACCGTCCAACAGATGCCATAACCCTTTATTGGATGTAAAAAGCATTGTTGTAGAGCTTAAAATGACATAATTCTACCAGTTTTCGCGAAGAAAAGTCCAAACACAACAACCGGAAGTCGCAAAAACGGAAGTTCGATTATTTGAGAAGGGAGCCAACTCTCGTTTATGACAGCAATAATGGCAGTCGGTAAGCGTTTACAGGACATGTACGGGCTTCAAACTTCGACTTTCTTTTGTGAGATGTGTATCGCCTTATAAACGAGGGCGCCTTTTACTTTATTTTTTTCAGATTTTTCTTGAAAATTACCCTATTCGCCTTATACACAGCAGCGCCTAATGATCCGAAAAATACAGTATGTGCCTGTTCCAGTTTGGAGGACATTAAATGGATTTTCATCAATGAGTTAACGACATGGAACAGCTAATCTGTTCAAATGTCAAGAATGAACATCACACAGTCCTTACACACACATGCACCCCAGTAGCTAGGTGATGTCCTCTTTCACAAAGATTTGGATAGATAAATGTATTTGAAAAATAAAACGTGACAATGACAACAACATAGGTAAATTTGAGGAGTGTATACATTAAAAAAAATCATTTAGCTTCTTCAAATATTGACAGCTATGATATGAAAGGATGTGAGATGGTTAATATTTATCATACAGTGTTATTTTCAAAATTTAAAACAAATCACAAAAATATGTATGAACAAAATACATTCCAAAAAAAGAAAAGAAAAAGAAGAAATAAAAGGCGAAAAAATCCAACTAAAAGCAATTGAGTTATGTAAAAAAAAGACAGAGAACCAGTACATTCGGCGCTACATCTTAATCATGAAACTCTTTGCTTCGTTAATTCATCATGCCATACAAAGAGGCACTCAAAACATTTACACCAACAAGTAACGATAAAAACAGTCTAAAATAATCGATTCTTGAGCTTCTTTTAGTCAAAGAATCCAGTTTCATAATTATAGGCATTAATTTGAAGGAAAAAAAAGCTTCTAAAAGAAAAAAAATCTTCAAGATGCAAGAGATTTCTAATAGAGGCATTTATTTTTAATTCACAGAAAATCTCTACCAAGCAACAACAAAAAGTAATAATTTAATCCATTTTCTAAAGCATAATATAATGACTGTGTCTTATCTTTGTTAATATTTTTTATGTGCCCAACCTCATAAAAAAAAGGGAGGCATTGGGTCAGGAAACAAAAACGCGTGTGAGCAATTTTTTTTTATAGTTTCCTTGAAAAAAAAAGAAAAAAGAAAAAAAAACGCGCCCACCATATTTGACAGCTATAATTCTAGCCACCATCACATCACGCACGCACACTTGATATAAAATATTTTTAGCATGCATACATTTAACACGCCACAACTGGTTTATGCCAATAAGTATACTAACACAGACACACACACAGACATGCACACACACACACACGCGCACACACACACTTATACACACAGTGACACACAGATAGACTCCCTCTCTCTCTCTCTTTCTTTGTGTCTCACTGTCTTTGTCTCTCTCTCCTCTCTCTCTCTCACTGTCTCTCTCTGTCTCTGTCTCTCTCTCCTCTCTCTGTCTCACTGTTTCTGCATTTGTATCTCTTCTCTCTGTCTCTCTTTCTCTGCCTCTCTCTGCCTCTCTCTGCCTCTGTCTCTGTCTCTCTCTCTCCTCTCTCTCTCTCTGTCTCTGTCTCTGTCTCTCTTACTGTCTGCCATGCATTCATATATAAAAAGCAACATGCAAGCACAAACACATTATCAGTCATATTTATCACACACACACACACACACACACACACACACACACACACACACACACACACACACACACACACACAAGCCACATTCCAACACCGATGAGGCTTTATACTGAAAATTCTCTGCCCCTATCTCATGCACTGAAACGCGTGCGCCTCCTACATAAGATTATCGCCCTTGCCTGTCACAAAGTAGTGGTTTATAGCCACAAAAAATCATCTGCCCCTGACTCGTCACTAGGTGGCATGGTCAACTCAGTCCTAAAATTATCTCCCTTCCATGCCGCCAAAAAGTAGTATAAAGCCCCATTCAAATCACACTCAGCTGCGTTATTTAATCTAGTCAAGCGCTCCATAAAGCAGATTATTAGTATGGTTTATTTTTTTTTAAAAGTATACAAAAATCTAATCAAACAGCAGCGGCAAACCTAACCTGATGCGCACCCTGGTACAGAAAATAGGAAGCACAAACAACATGATTATATACCGTCATTTTCGGACTATAAGGCGATATTTTTTTCTCCAATTTTGATCTATGCACTTAATAAACGAGGGCACCCTATTAGTGAACAAAAATCGTGAGAAGAGAGGCAACGATTGCCGTGCTCAGTACAGTCTACTGTGAGTCACAACATCGAAAGTGGCAACGAGTCGCCGATACGACGAATACTCACGTTAAAATGCTTAAAAATCCCTATTATCATCCGAGATACCGTCCAACAGATGTCATAACCCTTCATTGGATGTAAAAAGCATCATTGTAGAGCTTAAAATGCCATAATTTTATAAGTTTTCGCGAAGAAAAGTCCAAACACAACAACCGGAAGTCGCAAAAACGGAAGTTTCGATTATTTGAGAAGGGAGCCAACTCTCGTTTATGACAACAGTAATGGCGGTCGGTAAGTGTTTACAGAACGTGTACGGGCTTCAAACTTCGACTTTCTTTTGTGAGGTGTGTATCGCCTTATAAACGAGGGCACCTTTTACTTAAAATTGTTCAGATAATTGCCCTATTCGCCTTATACACAGCAGCGCCTAATGATCCGAAAAATACGGTACACAAAACAGTAAAACAGCACTAAGCGTTGCTGTAAGCGAAACAATGTCTGTACCATCCTTCTCAAGGGGTTTGACTGAAGGGGCAAGGCCTAAGGATGCCAGAACTGCACAGATGACAAATTACAACCAGGTAAAATGAAGAGAACTCAAACGCACATGAATAGGGCATTTGCCACGAGTGTTCGTTCTCTATACTAGACTACTAATTTGCCCGCACTCGTTCTGCCCGAAACCTTTCTAATTCAACTCTCTAAATTCAACTCAGTGAAATTCAAGGTCGCCGGCACGCGGCAAATGCCCTATTGTAGAATGTTCCTTCTTCTTCTTCGTTCGCTCAGACAGTTTCCTGTCACATGAGCGTAGATGTGTCATGCTGCCGTTATGCGCCTAAGAACACAGAATGTTCCCATCCTTACATTATCCTGAAAAACAAACCAACCAAAAAACAAACAAACAAACAAACATCTTGCTCCAAATTATTGTGTTTAAATTATAAAAAAAAGGAGCAGGACTAGGTTTAGCATAATGTTCCTAATTGCCCATGTATGCAATCAAAATGCACATACAACTTCCACTTGAACAATGTTGTTAAAGAAATAGAACAACAAAATAAGAAACATGTAAAACATGTGACAAGACCTGGCTGGGTCAAAACAGATTACCATATTTGTTGGACTTTAAGGCACACCTTAGTATAACTTAAAGACCCCCCACATCACGTGTCACTTTCCCTCTTATGCTAGGAAGATTTCTTCAGATTTCTTACCAGCTATAAGAGGGAAAACACGTGAAAAACATGATTTTGACACGTGACGTGGGGGGTCTTTAAAGGTCCACCCCCCAAATTGTACACAAAACTCAGATTTTGTTATGGTAATAATTATATTCTTACCATATGTTAGTGATTTTATAAGGTGCAGGGGTCTCAGTCTAGGAAACAAGTATTGCCTTACAGTTTGTAAAATATGATAGATTTGTTTGGTGTTTTTCCCCCTGACTTCGGACATCGACTGCATTATAACGACAAAAAATCAAACTGTTGATTATGGATACTCAACGGGAGAAAAAAAGAATAGCGACATAAGCACACTTTTTAGAGTCTAAAAACCACAACAAAAACAAAACAAAACAAAGCAAAAAATCCACCAACAATCAAACAAAATAGACAGACAAAAATCATGATTCTTTTTACATCCGCTCAAAGTAAAAGACAAAGACAGATATGGAAAAGAAAAGTGGTGAGGTGTATCACATTCCATGTGATGAATGCTGTGAGGACTATATAAGGGACACAGGAAGGCAGTTAAGGGTGAGATTAACTCACTCGGGACTGGCCAAATTATTTCCCCTTGTTCTGTGGGGACTGGGCATTTGACTAGGTTCGTAAAATAATCACCAAAACCAAGTTATGAAGAGTTAGGCATCAATATTTTCAGAAAAGATTAGCAACACCATGCACTAAACGATCGTAAAATATCAGATTCCTTACCTTCGTCGTTTGTCTCCTATTGAGGAAAACAGCTAACACATAGAAAGAAGGAAAATGTCACATTCCGATCTTTGACCCCCCTCTACAACCAAAGCTGAATGTAAAGTCTGCAATGATTGGTTGATTTCAAGAGAGGCAAGGTCAAAGCAAACTGAAAATAGGTTATGACTTCGCACCGGAAAGCTGGTTACATGCCAGAAATCAAAACCTCTTGAAAACACTTATGGTTTGTGCGAGCCATGAGCCGGATCCGGCTCATTCGCCCCGAGTGAGTTAAACGAGCATACTTCCAGAGCATCCTCAGCATATTGTGAACATCTCACCACCACAGAACACAATACAAACAACTTCCGAACCAACATTCTGGCCACTGAACCACAACTCACTAAAAAAAAGTGAAAGAGGCCATTGAGATAAATAAAGAGACCCAGCTTGAATAGACACTTTGGATATGATTTACCCCCCATTTATAACATCATAACGGAAATCAAGCCAGCTTTGACAACGAACAAATCAGGAGGCAAAAACTACAGCCCCAACTCCAAGATACCCAGCTTAGTATGGGTTGACAAACGGCAGCAGTAAACTTGGCTGAAAATTTCCCAAGTATGGATTTTTAATTTTTAATTTTCATTGACTCCGAGTCAGGAAAAAATTAAGCGTCCCACTCACGTTGGGCCAGGTGTCGCTGTCTCTCCGACTGCTGTTCAAACAGCTCGGCTGTCTCCGGCAGCAGCCACTCGCTGGGTGTGAAGCGGCCGCTAGAGGTCCTCGTTCGCATCAGGCTGGTGCGCGTGTGACCTGCGAAAGGTTAAAGTTCAAAAAGGTTAAAGGTCACAAGGGAGAAGTTCATTGATTGATATTTTCTGAATGATCGAGGGAGAAGAAGAATCAATATTTCATTACACAGACTTTGTGTCAGTCAACTAAAACTGAAACTGAAAATGATGCGAAGAGAAATAACATTGCCATCTCATTTAATTGAGTACATTATACATAATAATAATAATAATAACAATAATAATAATACTGGTTATTTATAGAGCGCTTAAATCCCTTTGCAGTGAGCTCAAAGTGCTGAACAAAGGCCTACACACTAACATACAGATAAACATACACATTAACCCTTTCACCACCAATGCTGCATTTATACATATTAACCATTTCGCCGCCAGCCATTTTTTTTCAGCCAAAAAATACCATTAAACTTAAATGGGTAGAGAAAAAAAAATCTGCAATATTACGAATTCCTCTGTGACATGCATAACATTAGGCCCTATCCTTACCTCCCAATATTATGAAAATAGGGTCTTCACATAACAGGCCCTGATTGGATGCTTTTTAGTGACATGGGTGTTAAACCATTGGCGGTGAAAGGGTTAAACAACGTTAACTAAAAGCTATTATAAGTGTGTGAATGCTTCTATGAGATAGATAGAGAGAGAAAGAGGGAAAGGGAGAGAGAGAGAGACAGAGACTGAGAGACAGAGAGAGACAATAAGAGAGTAAGAGAGAGAGAGAGAGACAGGGGGAGAGAGAGAGAGAGAGTGAGAGAGAGTAAGAAAGAGAGAGAAAGATTTGTGTATACATGTATGTGTGTGTGTGTGTGAGAGAGAGAGTGTGTGTGTGTGTGTGTGTGTGTGTGTGTGTGTGTGTGTGAGAGAGAGAGAGAGAGAGAGAGAGAGAGAGAGAGAGAGTGGTGTGTGTGTGTGTGTATGTGTGTGTGTGTGTGTGTGTGAGCATGAGCATGTGTATGTGTGTGTGTGTTGGAGGGGGGGGGGGAAGGTACTTTTTCAAAGAGTACAAAAATTGTAATAAAATCATCTCAAAGTAATCCTATTCTTTCGCCTACAGATCAGCACACATTGCATACAACTTATGCTCAGACACGCACAAATTCTTTCCTTTTTTTGGAGGCTTGTGGGTTTTTTTTAAGATTCAGTTAGGTTCCCCTTAAAACAAAAATCTTTTTTTTCTGTAAATCTTGATATGCCTTGGCTAAATAGTAATTCTAGGAAGTAATGCTATGCATTGCCAGCAGCTATCCCATCCCTCACATGGAGCATTTTCACAAACAACAGAAAGAAAAACATGGCTGAGCGTAAAACATTCTCTCAATCCTGAAATGACACGCTTCAATGTCCTCTCAATCTTCCCAATCCTGAAGTGGTGACCGCATTAAAAATAACTTCTACTGTGTGTGTCTGTACATACATGATGGGTGGGGATAGTGTTAGAATTGCATATACAGTGGAATCCGCTTTATCGGCCTTCGGATAATTGGCCAAAGCCGCTTAATCGGCCAATTTCCTGATTTACGGAAATTTTTCTTCTTAAGCATGTGTTATTTTGTTCGTTTTTACGGCCAAAGCTGAAATCTTCAATTTCGCTTTATTGGCCACTTTTTCTCTCTAATTTTTCCTCTTTACCCCCCTCCCCCCTTTTTGGAGAGGGAGAACAACAGACAAACTGACAACATGCTTTTGACGTTTACATGGTTGAGTGTGAAGTTGGAAGGTGAGTTGTCAATTGAAAGACCCTGCATGGCGTTAAAATCACTCAAGAAAACAAAATCATTGTCTTTTACTCGTGCTTCTGTCAAGTTGTAGGATTAATAAAGTGTTCACATACAGTACACATACACTGTACTGTATGAACTCTTGTGCTTTGACAGATTGTATTCATTTCAATTTGACGTCATTGCTTTTGACTTGCATAATTGCGTCATACAGTATCTCGATGTTCGTTTTATCGGCCGATTCGCTTTATCGGCCACATTTTGCCTTGTCCCAAAAGTGGCCGATAAAGCGGATTCCACTGTATCTCTCATCTTGTTTTAACCCTTTCACCGCCAATGTCACATTTTAATTTATGCACCACAGTGATTTAACACCCAGGAATAAAATCAGGGACTGTAATCCAAAGACCCTAGTTTCTTAATTTTGGGAGGCAAGGATATGCCTAATGTTACACATGTCACAGAGGAACTCCCGGGCCTGAAGAAAAGTGTGAACATTCGCTGCAAACTAGAATATGGGCGTTTGTGTTCTTTATTGTCTTGTATATAATTTTTCTTCTCTACCCAGTTACGTTTAATGGCATTTGTTGGTTCAAAAATGGCTGGCGGCGAAAGGGTTAAATCTACGATCAATGTTGGCAGAAATGCTTCATTCTATAAGACCGTGGTTCTGGATGACAAGATGGCCAATCCTCAAGACTTTCTCACAGATGTTACAAGCCTGGTTTCAGGAGCGTGCCTGAACCACTTTCACCCATGGAAGAATATGTACACAAACAAAAGTCATGTTACAAAATAAAGCAAGAAGCAAAGATAGTACGCAAAACATAACAAAGTTGAAATAGCTGACACAAGAGAAAGTTACATAGCATCTAGCCAACAGTATGATATACAGTGGAACCTCTCTTATAAGACTTCCCATTATAAGACTCCATCCCACATAAGACCTACTTCTCTGAGACATTGCCCTTCTTTGTAAGTACTAAAATTATCTCCCTTATAAGACCCCTCCCTTGCAAGACCCCTCCCTTATAAGACTTCATTTTGGATGATTTTTGAAGGTCTTATAAGGGAGGTTCCACTGTATTATGGAGTGGAAAGTTACTTATACCACACACAGCAGCACGCCTAGGAGAAACTTGCATACCATCAACAATAGTAAGAGAGATACACCGTAAAATGGAAGCACTACAAACACAACAGGAAGCAAAAAACACACCAAAAAACCCCACACAACAGGACTGGACCTATGTTTTTAAGGGGTGGAGGCTAATTCCTTTGAAGGTGCGAAGCACCAAGACCCCTAGGGGCGGGGGGGGGGGGGGGGGTCCGGGGGCATGCTCCCCCGGAAAATTGTTAAATCTGAGAAGCAAAATAGTGCAATCTGGGCATGAAATAAAGGACTAATGCCATTACTGTTCATACCCCTATTGAAACATGTTTTGAACCATTAAGTACCTATCAACTGGTGGTGCTGATGAGTGCTAGGTATAGCCTGGAGAAAATTCAGCTGCCGCTCAGCAAAAACCTTTCTTTTTAATATTTTTTTTTCGGTAAAAAGGTGGGTGCTGGATTAAAATGTGTGGTAAAGGTAAAGATGTGCCACCACCCCCACCCTGCATTTCTCGGTTAATTATATATTTACGTTTTTGCCTTTCTTACCATAAATAAAGCTGTATTTTATGAACATTTTCACCAAATTATCTTTTTGGAATACTAACCCTAACCCTAGCCCTAACCCCTAACCTACCCCCACCCATAAGACAGAAAAACGCAATTGAAAAACACAACTGTGACAAATCGCGGTGTACTGCAGTAATAGTGGGGGGTAGGGTTAGGTTTAGGGCTTTATGCATGGGTTAGTATTCAAAAAAGGTATATTAGCTAAAAATGTCTTCTAAAATACAGCTTTATCGTTATCGGTAAAGAAGGACCAAAATAACGGAAAAATAGAATTAACCGAGGGAAAGCAGAGGGGGCCGGTGGCACCATCTTTACCTTTACCAATTGGTTTTGAAAGTGTCTCATGAAAAAAGGCAGGAGAATGGACCGGTAAAAGCAGAAAAATAGTAGATGACACAAAGCAAGGAAAAGGCAGAGTCAAAATAGTGACAGATTAGAGGAAGCTACAAGCACAAAACTTCCAGAAGGTGGGGGTAACTGTATTTTTACAAAAGACCCCCCGGTATCCCCTCAGGGGGATATAAAGTCATAGGAAGTTAAAGTCTAGGTACTGACTGACCAAAAGGGGGTTATGTACACACCAAAGACTCTTCAGTATACACAGATTATAAACCCACACCAAAGACTCTTCAGTATACACAGATTATAAACCCACACCAAAGACTCTTCAGTATACACAGATTATAAACCCACACCAAAGACTCTTCAGTATACACAGATTATAAACCCACACCAAAGACTCTTCAGTATACACAGATTATAAACCCACACCAAAGACTCTTCAGTATACACAGATTATAAACCCACACCAAAGACTCTTCAGTATACACAGATTATAAACCCACACCAAGACTCTTCAGTATACACAGATTATAAACCCACACCAAGACTCTTCAGTATACACAGATTATAAACCCACACCAAAGACTCTTCAGTATACACAGATTATAAACCTATCAAAGACTCTTCAGTATACACAGATTATAAACCCACACCAAAGACTCTTCAGTATACACAGATTATAAACCTATCAAAGACTCTTCAGTATACACAGATTATAAACCTATCAAAGAAAGCAAACACACAGCATACAATATAAAGGCACATTGCCCAGGTTCGCTACAGCCAATACAAGCGGCTACAAGCAGCGTACAAAGTAACAGCATGTAGGGTAAGTCTACCGTAAGCAATGCGGAGAAGACAACGCTTTGTTACTCAATACATGTACCTTTGCTATGTCGGCTTCTCTGCCCAGTAGCTGATTTGCCTTTGAGATCATATAAAACATCAATCAATCAAACAAACAATCAATCAAACAAACAATCAATGGAATCAATCAATCAATCAATCAATCAATCAAACAATCATCGGTCAGTCAGTTGATTGATCCCTCCATCCATCATGCACTCAGCACACGTTCAACCCAGTGGCAACGAAAAAGTTGTCATTTAGTCAAAATTTACACACACCCCGTTCCTTCCTCATCAGTCACACAAAATGGCATGAAAAAAAAAATTGGGTGGGAATTTCACAGAGACGCATCTGTGACATAAAAGTACCTAATATCTAATCATCATATTTCCCTTCCTGGCCCGTTTGCGTTCTCTTCTTCGTTGCTCACGAATTTGTTCCATCAGCCAAAAAATCAATCAGGCCTTGGGCGAATTAGATCCGCAACCCCCAAGTCCCGTACTGAAACCCCATGCACTTATATAAGAAATAAGTGGATGGGACTTACGGATGGGTTTCCAGCATGTCATGGGCACACTCTTTCATATTTCTTAATTCCAGATTTTTGTTTTGTTGCGGATTGCGCAATGGGTTTCCGCGCGGAACTTGCGCGTATATGTGCACAAACCTACCCCCCAAATCAATGAATTGGTTGATCAGTCGATCAATCTATCCATCAGTCTGTCATGTCCATCCATCCACTCATCCTCTCTGTCTATCTGATCTCTCTCTCTCTCTCTCTCTCTCTCTCTCTCTCTCTCTCTCTCTCAGGGATGAGTGTAAAAAAAGCTTTTTAATGCTGCTCTCATTACCCTTTCGTAAAAATAGTTCCCCCACCTTCTTGAAAGTTCTGTGCTTGTAACTTTCCTCTAATCCGCCATTCTCTTTGACTCTACCTTTTCCCGTTGCTTTCTGTCATCTACTATCTTTCTGACTTTTTGGTCCATTCTCCTGCCTTTTTTTCCAAAAGAACTTCCAAATAATTTTTCTCCTTTGAGCTCCTCCGAAATCGGAATGTTTCGGCTGTACGCAGCGGGGAGACCAGTGAGAAAACTGAAAAAACCGGACACACACGTACCTGCTAATTACCCATTATTTAGGTATTAGGTATGGCCATATGGCCTGGGAACGCAGAAGAAAAAAGAAAAAGAAGAAGTTTCATCCATCTCTCTCTCTCTCTCTCTCTCCATCATCTCACCTGCCACCAGTTTTCGCCCGCGGTGCCCCCTAGCGGACTGAGGCCTCCTGGGAGCTCCCTGGGGTCGCGAAGGTCGCAGCGCCACTGCTGACGACGGCCTCATGGGGGAGTGGGAGGGGGGGCGGAGTTGGGGCGGGAGGATAAGGGGGGTGGGAGAAGGGCTCTGTGGAGAGAGAGAGAGAGAGCAAAGTACGCACATTAAACATGTTGTACATTCCGTGTTTCTTTGTTTTCGCTCTCTCTCTCTCTCTCTTTCTCATTCCTCTCTCTCATCTACACTAACACCCCTTACCCTCATCTCCACTTCTTGATACGGGCAGATGGCCTAATCATTCAAAATGTTCTGAGTTCTGAGAGAGTTCTGTCCCTTCTCTCTCTCTTTGTCCTATTGCTTCTCCTTCCCAATGTTCTTTCCCTCTCTTTCTTTCTCTTTCTTCTTTAACTCCATTCTTTCTTCTTGTATCTTTTTCCTCCTCCACCCCACCCCTTCCCCCCTTTCTCTCGTGTGACTTTCATGCAACAGCAGCACACATATCACACAGTTCTCTCTCTCACACACAGACATACATACAGAGACAGACAGATACACACAACACACACATATATATGTACGCACACACACACATGCATACACTTTCCCCCTTCTCTCTTTTTGTTTATCTGTCAATGTCTCTCTCTGTCCTTGTCTCTCTTCTGTCTCTCTCTCTCTCTCTCTTACACACACACTTGGAATCAGTTTTCAATGTGTCTATTTGGTCTTCCATGCCACGGCAGCACACTGATCTTTGGCTCAGTTTTCAGTGCATCTATCTTTGATCAATCTTCCACACAACCCTCTCCCCACCCCCACACCCCCACAGACAGACAGGCAGAAAAACAGACACACATTACATACTTGGGTTCGTTTTTCAGGGCGTCTATCTCAGTCTTCCAGGCCATGGCAGCACACTGGTCTCTCAGCTCGGCCATACGGTCCAGATATTCCAGACCTCGCCCCAACTCATCCTCCAACAGCTTAATGTCTTCACTCTGAAAAAACAACACATCTCCAATTAGTTTTCTTGAGAGGGAAGTTTTGGGATGCTGTCACATGCCTATTAATCACATCCCTTTGCCTAAGAACAATAACAAAAGTGTAAAAAAACCCACAATAACTCTAAAGACACCAACTCAAAGAAATGGCAAAGAAAGATAATTCTGGAGATTGCAATAGATCTAATTTTAGCAGGCCTCTGTTGGCTGAAGTCAACCGTAAATTGTGTGACCTAGGTTGAAACAAAAGGCTTGAATAAAAGTAATACTATGGCCGTAAGCTTGTGGTGCAGTTTGAAAAGGTAGGTTTTGACAACTGCTTTTAAATAATGGTAAAGACAGGATATGACGAATTTCACGTGGCAAGGAATTCCAAACTGAGGGGGCCGAAAAGGAAAAGCAGCGCTCTCCAAACATGTTTGTTCCGAGTACTTGGACCGCAGAGAATTTTTGGAATCTGCAGAAGACTGCAGTTGCCATGTAGACAGAAAGCGTGTCAGAAATGCAGGTCGGGGCATTTGAAGGAAAATAAGAACGACTTATTCTAACCTGCCAGGTGTCAGCGACGTGGTGCGATTTGCCATGCGGCGTGTAGCAGTGGTAGCGCCCCCCGGTGGCGCGGGCCAGGTCGTGGAGGAACTGGTTGGCGTCGTTGTCGTGGCAGTTGAAGGAGATGGTGTGCACCGGCACACACTTCGCCATCTGCACCTGGGTCAGAATGGTCTTGGACATCTGTGACAGACAAGACGCTTCAGTTCAAGGACACTCGGGGCAGTGGGTGGATGCCTCGTGCCTCCATACGGGGAGCTGGACCACCCGACCCCTCCACCAGTCTCTCCCCGTGGGGATACCGGGGGGAGGGGGGTGGGGGGGCTGATACTCATTTCACGTCCTGCCTTGCCTTTAAAGACAACATCCGCGGGGTCACGTCGACCATTTCTAATCCCGGAAGCGAAACCACCGGAAGTACACAAAGATTCAAGGGACATCACTAGCTTTGATAGCTGACGACAGTGCCGACAAACGCTACGCCTTCGATCAGTTTATTTTCTTGTTTTCTTCACACTTGTTTATAGGTGTTGGTGGAGCCCCAATAGGTAAGAGCACACACACACGATTCACCATGTAACCACACACGCATACGTACACACACACACACTAGATTCATCATGTAACCACACACGCACGCATGCGCACATGCACACACACACTCACAGACGCACACACACAATAGATTCATCATGCAAACCACACACACACACACACACGCACACTCACACTCACAAACACACACCTGATCCGGCCTCCCATCGGTCAGCAGATACACGGCCTGGGTGCGGCTATCAGCCAGCGCGGTCTGCAGAGCGGCATAGGTGTTGGTGGAGCCCCAGCAGGTCAGCCCCTGCACCCACTTCCACGCAGACTGCAGCGCCCCCTCACTGACGCTCGTCAGTCGGTCGCGCCAGCAGTTGACCTTGGAGTTGAAGGCCGCGAGGTTGAACTGGGACTTGTGCCGCAATTGTTCCTGTAGTAAAAGAAATGACAAAGAACAAAATCAACACAAAACACGGCAAAGGCCCCAAACTAGAAAGCACTAAGACCTTATTTACTTCCATCGGTCTGTCAACTCAGACTTCAGTTGAACTTCAACTTCAACTTCAGTTGAAGGTCAACTCTGAAGTTGAACTTGGGACTTGTGCCGCAGTTTTTCCTGTAGGAATTATGCCGAAAACCACGTCAGCAATTGTGTCAACAAGATATACAACTGTTATCCACCTATAATGTGAATTTATCCCCCCGTGGGGATACCGGGGGTCTTTTGTATAAATAGTTCCACCATCCTTCTGGAAGTTCTGTGCTTGTAACTTCCTCTAATCTGTCACTCTCTTTGACTCTGCCTTTTCCCTTTGCTTACTGTCATCTACTATCTTTCTGCCTTACCGGTCCATTCTCCCTACTGCCTTTTTTCACGAAACACTTTCAAAAACATTTCCTCCAGCCGAAGTCGGACATGCTGGGCCTAATTATTTCTTAGTTTAGGCGCATAAGCAGCAGCATGACGCATCTGCGCTCATAATTGACAGAAAACTGTCTGAGCAATCGAAGAAGAAGAAGATTTGAATTTATATAGTGCTCTTTCTCACAATCATGAGCTCAGTGCGCTTTACATCGAGAACGCTACCACCTTAATTGTCAAACGATTCGATACATTACTGCACAATATAACACAATATAATACCAAACATCGATACTACCGTTCGTTCATCGTGAGATGTTCTATCTTGATATTTCTTCTTCTTCTTCTGCGTTCCCAGGCCATATGGCCATAATGGGTAAGGTACATATGTGTCCGGTTTTCAGTTTTCACTGGTCTCACCCCCCACTGCGTACAGCCGACACATTCCGATTTCGGAGGAGCTCAAAGGAGAAAAAATTATTTGGAAGATTTTTTTTGCAAAAAAAGGCAGGAGAATGGGTTCAATAAGTCAGAAAGATAGTAGATGATAGAAAGCAAAGGGAAAAGGCAGAGTTCAAAGAGAGTGGCAGATTAGAGGAAGTTACAAGCACAGAACTTCCAGAAGGTGGGGGAGCTTGATATTTCAAAAACTTCAGGACTTCAGGACGTACCTCCAGGATCGTCCCACTACCTTTAGAGTTATTAATGTCCCACATGAGCCTGCTCCTAACGAGCCAGAGGATGTTAATCGGACTTTCATATCAAAGAATACCACACGATATCATATTCTTCTTCTTAGATCGCTCAGACAGTTTCCTGTCAATTATGAGTGCAGATGCGCCTAACTAAGTAAGAAATAGTTAGGCCCAGCAAGTCCGACTTCGGCTGGAGGAAATCTTTTTGAAAGTGTTTTTTGAAAAAAGGCAGGAGAATGGGCCGGCAAGGCAGAAAGATAGTAGATGACAGTAAGCGAATGGAAAAAAGGGAAAAGGCAGAGCCAAAGAGAGAGACAGATTAGAGTGAAGTTACAAGCACAGAACTTCCAAAAGGTGGGGGAACTATTTATACAAAAGACCCCCCCGGTATCCCCACAGAGGGCAGACTGTAACCCTTGTTCCATATATTATTATAATATGACTAAAAATACAGTAAGAAACTGCTACAACAAAATCAAAATCTTACGTAAAAATTGCCAGGATCTTAATTACAATATGATATAACTCATAATACAACAGAATCCAAAGCATAATGTACCTGCATGAGAACCAGCAGTTGTTCTTTCACAAACTGCATGCTGTGCTGCATGGAGGCCGATGTGTCGATCAGAACGTAGATGTCATCCTCCACCACTGTGCCGAACAACGCTCGACTGCCCTGCTGCAGCCAGTCCACTCTGTCCGCAAAGAAACAACGCAGGTAAACAGAGGGGCTCCTACGCCTTGGCTTAAGCTAACCCTTTCACCGCCAAAGTCGCATTTTAGCACCACAGTGATTTAAACACCTATGTCACTAAAAAGGCATCAAACTGGGGTCTATTATCCAAAGACCCTATTGTCTTAGTTTTGGGAAGTAAAGATAGACCTTATTTTATATACAGAGCTTAATCTAGGATTTCTGAAAAAGGGGGGCAGTCCCCCCCTCATATAAAAAAGGAGGGCACTCCCCCCTATCCAACCCCACATCACATACATAAGAACCAGTACCTCCCCCACCCTCGTACACAGACTTTTCTTCTTTGGAAGTTCAGTTTAACGTCGCGTATCAGCTTTCGCCATGTACGACGGGCTGAACAAACCAACCAGGATATAAACAAAAATTTATGTTCCTGAATCACTGTCTTAGCCAAAAGGCCGAGAAGCGATCAGAATTTGAACATAAGAGTAAAAAAAAATTTCTTCGTCAGCCACGGCCACTTTTTCAACCAGAAATTTTGGAACTGATGTTCCTTTGCACTGCCACTGTTGTCATTCTTTTCCGACGTTTTAGATGTAGAAGCCTTTTCTTCGAGGTCTTCACACTCGCTTGGAACAGGATTTTTTTTTCATTTTGAAGAACATTCAAGATGGTGGCCGAAACTCTCGCAACTTCCTGTCGGTAGAACGAGATGAACGCGATTGGTTGATTTACACAAACATTGTAAAAGAACTAATGAAATGTTGAGAAATCCTTCACTCCTGCTCGATACATTCAGTTTGTCCAGACGGCGGGTTTAGCAGACGACGAAGGTCTTACTGCATCGATCGGTAAAAACTGCGGGCCTTTCTGCAAATGTGCGGGACTCGGCCCGCTCCCCGCGCCGATTATCGCGGGAAGGAACAAAATTTCGGGGGATTTTACCAATCCCGCGCTCTAGATTAAGCTCTGTATATATGTCACAGATGAACCGCAATACTACAGAAGGAATTTGTTCTCTACCCAGGTAAATTTAATGGCAATTTTTTGACTGAAATATGGCTAGCGGTGAAAAGGGTTAAGGCTGTGTCAGACCAATTGACATAGGCTGGAACACCAAGGCTACATCAAAATGTTTTTATGCTCTGCATAGTTGTGCGGGGATTGTATTTAGCCATGAAAAGCTCCTAGCATAACATCATCAGTATCCCAAATCCTCCGAAGTCAGAGTGTGGCTACCCCACGTGGCGGGGTAATCAAAACGGTCACACACGTAATGTTCTCACCCCTAGCTGGTGCATGTGTACCACAGTGTTCAAGTACTTCGGCTGTTTGTTATGATCCCTGGAGTCTTTAAGCCAGGGTACGACAACAACAACAGATGGGCTCCTAGTTTGGACACAGGGTTTGTACAGATGTTTCATCCCAAAGTTCACAACTTTCAAAGACCCTTTATCCTATTTTCAAAGACCTCTGTTCAGTGTTGTTTGTCAGTAGCGGGCTTTCACAGCCACTTCCAGCTTTCTTCTAATTTATGTGTAATTCTCCAGTTAGTTACAGTCATTTATTGTGTGGTGTGTGGTGTGTGTGTGTGTGTGTGTTCGTTGTGCGTGTGCGTGCGTGCGTGCATGCACGTGTGTGTGCGTGCGTGTGTGCGTGTGTGTGTACTTGCATGCATGCATGCGCTCTTAACCCTTTCACCTCCAGCCATATTTAAACAACAAAACATCCATTAAATTTTACCTGGGTATAGAAAACAAAATCCAACTGCAGTGTTTGGGATTCCTCTGTGACATACATAAGAACAAGGTCTATCCTTACTTCCAAAAAAACTAAGATAATAGTGTATTTGGATAAATAGACCCCAATTTTTTTGATGAGCCCCTTTTTAATGACAGCACTAAGTCGTCAACGCCTTAGGTACTGTGGTTAACGCCGAGTACCGGTAACGCCTAGTAACAGTAACGCCAATTTCCGGTAATGCCGAGTACCGGTTTCGCTGGGTCCGCGAAATATTTATTATTACTTTTGTCTCTCTCCCTCCTTCTATCTTCTTCTCTCATCCCGTTCCACCCACCACCGCACACACCCCCACCCCCCGCGTAACCATCCCCCCACCCCACCCATGCCCTCTACTCCCAACCCCCACCCCATACACACACGCGCACACGTTAACCTCCTTCTCTCATCCTGTTCTACCCCCCCACCCGGCACCCCCACCCCCCCACCCCTAACCGCTGGAATACAATACGAGAATAGCGCGATATTACTTAGTAACGTCGCTACAATAATCCTCGCTAAACTCTCTCCGATGTGCACATTTTTCTGCTGGTCTGGGCAGTCGTTTCTGTGCATAGTGGTTGAACTAACGTCCCGTGTTGGCATCGGCGCAATTGGGCTCATATCGCGATGCCTTTACACGGATGCTCTGTCGACAATTTTGCACACAAGATAGTCCCTATCCCTGTCATGCAGGTTCCAAATTTCAAGTCCTTTCTGGTCTTGGTTATGCCGGGGCGGTTTTTTTAAAAGGTGAAGCGGCGTATATTGCGCGCTTTTCAAATTCGATTCGCTTCGGTTGGCACACAGATAGTCCCGTCCCCGGTCATCGACCTTCCAAATCGAAAGGCAATCCGTCCAGGAATACGGAGATACGGGCGCCGAGAGGCCAGTGGATACGATTTCGCGCATTTGCAAAACCGCCGCAAATGGACACCGGCCGCCTCGGTTGCCGTTAGCCATCGCCCGTTAGGGGCTCATAGCAAATTTGAAGCGATTCGGTCAAAAAACGCGGAGTATAAGGCCCGTTTTGTGTTTAGACACACCACGGACACTTGCTTTTTATTATATGTCTTAATCACTGTGGTGCTAAAAGTGAATGGCGTGAAAGTGGAGTTAATAATGATTAATGTACTCCTTAATCAGCAGCAAATGTTTGGAAACGAATTTGTTTTTTAAATCTTGTTATTTAACGGACAATAAAGTTTTTGGAATTGAATAAAATGGTTGAAGTGAACGAATGTTCAGCATCGATGCTGAACTCTGCCGGTATGGCCTTGAGCAGGAGGCCATGCCGTTGTCGTACTGTCGTGGACATCAGGGGTGACGTGGGACGTGCACCACCCGGTCGTCCTTCCACCGCAGCACGGGGAAGTTTGGCAGTACTTGGCATTGATCAGCTTGTCCTGGGAGACCTGAAAGGACAATATGAGATAGTTAAGACAGTACATACATACAGTACAGTACAATACAACACAATACAGTAAACAACAATACCAGTACAGTACCAACAACACAATACAGTACAACAAGGGGAGTGGTGGCAGACTGGCATTGATCAGCTGTCTGGAGACCTGAAGGACAAAATAGTACAAATGCAATACAATACAATACAATATGATGCAATAACAGTACAATTCCCCCCCCCCCAAAACCGTACAATACAATGCGAGACAATACGTACAATATAATACCGTACAATACAATACAATACATACAGTACATAACAATACGACTACAGCGTCTGTCTGCTGATTGGGTCGGTTTCTCCAGCAGCCCCACCACCCCATCCTGGTGGCGGAAGGCCACGGAAGACAGGACTTCCGCCAGGCCCATCTTGCGCGCATCGATGCCGTACACCTCCAGCCATTGCTTGGAACTCATGTACTGCTCTTCCTTGGCTTCCACCGCAGCCTGTTCCGCCTTCACTTGCTCTGCCACTGGATAAAAGAAAAGGACAAAAATCTGTCTAGAGATACCGTCCAACATATGCCATAACCTTTCATTGGATGTAAAAAAGCATCGTTGTAGAGCTTAAAATGCCATAATTCTACCAGTTTACGTGAAGAAAAGTCCTAACAGTAACACAACAACCGGAAGTCGCAAAAAATGGAAGTTCGATTATTTGAGAGGGGAGCCAAACTCTCGTTTATGACAGCAGTAATAAAGCTTTCAGTTACAAAGCAGAGCGTTGATACAATGAAAGCAGAAACATTTTAACAGACGATGGTGATCTAAATCTTTTCCAGTATTGAACTGGAGATCCACAAATTGACATCCTATTATGATAATGCCTTAAAGGGTATGCAACCCCCTTCAGTACTCTATACATTACACTGTTTATTGATATGAATGCACATGTAGGTAACACAGGTACTCATCTAGCCACTATCTAGAACTCATGCCCAGTTCTTCTTTGTTTTCCACTGCAGCCTGTTCTACGGCGTACTGCTCTGTGCGATCGATAAAGATTGGGAAAAAACCCAAGCTGGATTGTATGAACATTTTCAGCTAATATCTTTGTTCAATAATTAATTGCAGTCATGATAAAGGCATTATCTAATCATATAGTAAAAGCCAACTGTCCGGTGTGTGTGGTGTGTGTGGGTTGTCTGGGTGTGTGTGTGTGGTCTGTCTGTCTGTTGAAACACGAAACGGGCATTAAACTCCGCCGTTTTTCGACCGAATCGCTTTTCAAATTTGCTGTGAGCCCTCACGGGGCGATGGGCAACGGCAACGAGGCTGCCGTGTTTTTTTTTCATTGCGCGGTTTCGCAAATACGCGAAAACGCGCAATATCCGCCGGCCTCTCGGCGCCCGTTATCTCCGAGTGTTTCTGGGCGCGATTGCTTCGAATTTGCAGGTAGATGACCGGAGACCCTGTGAATATCGTTGTGCCAAACCCCCCCCCGTCAAAGCGAATCGTTCAGAAACGCGCGCGCTATACGACGCTTCACCTTTCACGCATAACTCCGCCATTTCTTAATCGAATTGATTCAAAGTCCTGTCAGGCTTTCTATGGGCCGGGCACGCCTAGCAGCAAATTTGAAGGAGAATCGGGAGAAACGCGTCACTATCAGAGCAGCGCCAACGGGAAACGGGGCCTTATAACTCCACCGTTTTAACCGAATCGATTCAAATGTGCTGTACTAGCGTTACAGTACTTGCCGTTACCGTTACTAGGTGTTACCAGTATGGTGCATTGCCAGTACTATGCGTTGCGCTAGTACTAGTAATATGACCACCCCCCACCCCCCTATGTACTGCAGTACACAGCGGCATTTGTCACAGTCGTGGTTCACTGCGTTTTCCCGTCTTATGGGGGGGGTGGGGGGGGGGGTGGGGGTAGGGTAGGGTTAGGGTTAGTATTCCCAAAAGATAATTATCTGAAAAGGTTAGTAAAATACAGCTTTATGTTTGGTAAAAAAAAGGCAAAAACGGGAAAATGGAATTTACCGAGAAATGCAGGGGGGGCACACTTTAGCGTTACCGAGAATTTTCTTCTTTTCTCCCGGAAAATAGCACTTTTTTAAGTGGGGGGGGGGGGGGGGGGGCGAGAGAGAGAGAGTAATGATGCTGTAATTGTTATTAGGGCCAAATTAAAGGGGTTTGCGCACGGTTTTATTTTTATAAAAGCCACCAGACCTTCGCCGACGACGAAAATAGTGTCTTACGTCCTCTTGGTCCGAATCAGACAAATAAATGCGGACATTTGTAAATACAAATAATAATTTTTTAAATTATTTGTCGGGAACAAACAATACTGGCGGCAATGCCCGGAGGCAGTACAAAACCAGTTAAGTCCCGATTTTTTAAAATTAATACAGATAGAAGACACGCTGTTGTGTATAGCGGTAACCACGTCTCAGTTAAACCTCATCGGCTGTGGCACAGCGTAATGACAGACCCTCGCCCTTGTTTGTAACAACTCTAATGTATCCCAGGTCCGGCCCTGAAGTCTAATGATTCTTAGGTGTCCAGAAATAGAAATCTATTCAGTTTATCGAGCTGTGAAACTACATTTTAGAACTAGTAACAAAACAGTGAATATTGATAAAAACATTCCTTCTGTTAGATACTGAGTCTGTAAACGTTACGTACCTTTTAGCATTCCGTAATCATCACCACGATAGCTGTGTGTGTCAATGGTATTTCACAAGCAAGGTGCAAAGCTACTGTTTTCGGTTAGGCCTACACTTCAAACCAAAAATGTGTAGGGCTACTATACCAGGAAGGTATAGTAAAACCGAAACTACACCTAGTTGACTCGATCTATTCATTTACACAACAGTGACGTGACACACTAAGCGAACTTGAGAAGGGATAGTGAAAAGATAGGGATAGTTAGAACCAAGAGCGTGACAACGCTAGATCTACGAGCCGCGCGGCAGCACTTTTTGGGTCTAGTGACTTTGACCTTTGACCAGTGAGGTTTCGTATTCGAACTTGGCGTCATATCCTAACTGTCTGCTTACAAACTGTCAGGGTCCTAGGTCCCTCCGTCCAAACTCTATTATGTCGACATACATACGTAGCCACGGCCAACACCAGCAGTCCTCAAACCTCTTTGGCCGAGAGAGCTATTGGGCAGCGTCCGACGAGGGTGGGGAGACACCTGGGCAAAAAGGCATCTCAATTTATAAAAAAATTTTAGCCCAGCCCGCCGGAATAGCACCTGCCCATTTCTGCTATCTGGCAGTCCTGGTCCGAAAGGACTGACTGGCATATACACGTTGTCAGGAACAAATTAAAGAAAGTAACAAGTGACCATTGGTGGCTGAATCAGAATCATGATTTGTTTCCTTGGATTTTAGAATGCTACACGTCTCGCAACAGTAACAACAAGCAGCATGCGGCACATTTTCGTGGTCCGAAAGGACTGACTGGCATATACACGTTGTCAGGAACAAATTAAAGAAAGTAACAAGTGACCATTGGTGGCTGGATCAGAATCATGATTTGTTTCCCTTGGAATGCTACACGTCTTGCAACAGTAACAGCAAGCAGCATGCGGCACATTTTCGGCTCCAGCGTCCAGCGAATCAGTGATCTTGACCTTTGACCAATGACTTTCATCTCCAACCTGGGCCTAGATGATTCTACCCACCTAACAGCATTCCCCCCAAACATTTGAGCCTTCCTAGGCCCCTCCGTTTTTCAAACCGTTACCGGTGGGGTTCAGAGATAGTCATGCAGGAACCGACAGAATTCTCAGAAAACATTAAGCAGCTTTCGTTTCACGGCTAGTTAACAATGGGAATGGGGTGGGGGTGGGTGGGGTGGATTGGTTAGAAAGGAAAACAAAAATGAAACGTAACCAAGATTCTGTAGAATCCGTTTAAGAGTTCTGTTTTGTTGTTTTAATATGTTGAAGATTGTGTAGAATAAGGAAGAAAAAGTAAGAAGAAGAAAAGAGACCAAGGCAGGGAAAACGAGCAGTAGCTCGACATTATCTGCTAATAAATGCTCCTTATACAGTTATTTTAACTTTTTGCGTTCTTTTCTAAATTGTTCTGAGAAGGAAGAAAGAAACTATGGCCTAGGCCTATGAGTAGAGTGATATAGGCTTAAGAGTAAGACGAAGGGAAATTTGCTAGACTGCTTGGAAATGTACTCCATAGATATATAGGTCCTAAATATAGCGTTAACTATGGACGGAGACATGGAATGATCATCTCCCCTTTCTCCTCCCCCACCCCCACCCTATATCTCTTTCTTTTCTACTTCCAGTTCTCTAACAACCGGTATAGACCTCCCCTTGCGAATGCATTCGAGTGTGTGTGGGTGTGTCGTGTGTTGTGTGTGTTGCATGTTCTGTTTTGTGTGTCTCTGTGTAGTGTGTGTGTGTGTGTGTGTGTGTGAGGTATGTGTACAAGTGTTATGTGCTTGTATGCTGGTGTGGGCGTGCTGTGCGTTGCGTGCGTGCGTGGGGGTGCCGTGCACGCGCCAGTGTGGTGTGTTCCTTGGTGAGGTGCCTGTGTGTGTAAAATGTGTTTCAATCTGTATGTGAACTCCAGCTTTGAAGTTACTGTATGGCTCCTCACAAAATTTGCAAAGACCGCCAAGGTAGAAAAGAAATGTCCCTTATATTCAATGATTTTAACGCAAGCATTTTGAAAGATTTTGGAAAAAAGACGAAACAACAGAAAAATAGTATCAAAGGGCATCGCCGAGCGGCAGATTATGTCCTTTGCCGGTTACGCCCTGTACATGCCCCGCCCTGTACCTCCCTTCCCCCTTCACATCTTAGGTCCCCGTCCTCCTTGTTACCTTTGGGTGATGCACCTACACACCCTTGACTGGGTGCAAATCGTTTTCCGGGATGCACACCCTTAATTGGTGGGGTGCACACCCTTAACACTGAGACATGTCTGCCGCTCTGCGACATTTAAGCCCCACGTGGCACATTTTGTGCTAGGATGTCTTTTACGTTTAGTATTAGACCCCCTCCTTTACCGGGATGAACACCCTTAATTAATGGGGTGTACACCCTTAACTCGGAGACATGTCTGCCGCTCGGCGACATTAAAATCCCACGTGGCATAATTTGTACTGCAATGTTATCTACTTTTCTTCTACCCCCCCCCCCCCCCCCCCCCCCCCCCCCCCCCCCCCCCCCCCCCACCCCCCCCCCCCCACCCCCCCCCCCCCCACCCCCCCCCCCCCCCCCCCCCCCCCCCCCCCCCCAACCCCCCCCCCCCCCCCCCCCCAATTTTTGTGTGTGTGGAGTGATTCTATACAGTATTTCACGAGATATAGGAGGGTGAAGAAAAACGGAAACATGTCTGCCGCTCGGCGACATTGTATTTCCGAGGGATAATTTATGTACGAATGTGTTATACTCTTAGTGCCACATCCTCACACAAAATTTGAAGGGATTCTGTCTTCTAGTTCACGAGATACAGCTTGGACAAGAAATATATGTTTTGTTCATGGTGCAAAGATAATTATCTGGATTTAAATGTTGTTAAAACAAAAGAACTGCTTGTAGATTTTCGTAGAAACCCAGTGCCAGTGCCACATTTGGAAATTGATGGTGAAATGGTTGAAAGAATTGATGAGTACAAATACCTAGGCACAGTTTTAGACAAGAAACTTACTTTTGATAAACACATTGAGCATATACATAAGAAGAGTCAGTCCAGGATATTTTGTTTACAGAGGCCAAAGAATATTGGTGTCTGTTCAGATATTCTTCAAACCTACTACCGGTGTTGCATTGAATCTGTTCTTGCTGTGTCATTTATCTGTTGGTATGGAAGCTTGAGTGTAAAAAGTAAGCGCGTGTTGAGTGATATGGTGAATGTGTGCAGTAAGGTTGTGGGTGCAAGGCAGAGTGGTATGCAAGAGTTGTATGACAGACAAGTAGTCAAGAAAGCCAGGAAAATTCTTAATGATAAAGTCATGTTCTGGCAAAATACTATGAAGTGTTACCATCGGGCCGTAGATACAGAACTCTAAAACTGAAAATAAGAGCACAGAAAACATTCATACCAAGATCAATTCATCTGTTGAACTCTTAATGCACTGCATCGATTGATTGTTTTGCTGAGCAGCCTGTCCATCTCCTTGGGATTGAATGTGTGCTAGCCTATTTGTAGTCCCCTTGTTCTACAATAGATTACTGCTGTGTATGTCCTTGACTACATTGTCTGTGTAGAGATGGTGTAGGTACTATTATTGCTGTATTTTTAAGCGTTATTCTTGCCTCGTTTTTCAACTGATTATGTCTTGATTTAAAATGTATTTAAAATGAATTTTAAAAATGCGTTCTGGTTTCACTGGAGTAATTGTTCGTATTCGTCCAGTATGTTAATTACAATATTGCAGTGTTATTAGTTTTTTATATTTTATTTTTATTTTTTTATTTTTTTTATTGTTGTTTGATAAATGTGTTTATTGTTGTTTTTCTTATGTGCACCTGGCTGCAATTTCTCTGTTATGAGATAATAAAGATGATTTGATTTGATTGATTTGATTTGATTTGATATAGCGCAAAGAAGGAAATTTCGGTTTTCAAGGTCACACTTCAAGGTCAAGATCAGTATGGCGATAATTTATGCTGGGATGTTTTCTACTCTAGGTTATAATAATAATAATAATAATTTAATTCATTTTAAAAAGTGACGCCTGTCCCTCGCGAGGCTCCAGGCGCCATTACAAAGATAAAAACCAACAGGTTTAAGAAAGAAGAGAAAGGAGACATACAAGATTAAAACATAAAAAAGAACTTTGACATCGTAAGAACAAGATATCATTAGAAAACATTAAAATTAAATACATGCGGGGAACATATACCCCCAGCCCCTCCACTCTCTCACCACCCCCTTCCCCTCCCCCCTCCCTCACCCCGCGCTGTCTCCCCCCCTAAAAAACAACAACAGCAAAACACACCCTCCACTCTCTCTCGCGCCTTCTCACTCACACACACACACACACACACGCACGCACGCACGCACTCACCTACACACACGCAATCACACACACACCGTTTGGAATAAGACATATCAGCAGGTTGACGGTTGATACACGTCAGATTAATCATGGTTAAAATAGGTATGGAATAAGAAGGTCTTCATGCCTGATTTAAAAGCGTTAAACGTTTGTGCATTACGAAGGGCTAAAGGTAACGAATTAAAAACAGTAGGGCCAGCAAAAGAAAAAGAACGCTTGCCATATGTCTCCAGGCGAACTCGCGGGATGGCCAAATGACCAGCGTCTGAGGAACGGAGAGATCTCGATGGTGTGTATGGCACAACTAAGTCTGAAAGATAGGAGGGAGCAAGATCGTGGAGGCATCGAAAACAGAGGGTGCCACACACAATCTGAAGCGCTTCTGTGAAGTACAAATGTGGAAAATATGGCTTAAAACCCAATTTGTAGACCCCTACCACATTCAAGGCCTACCGATCTCCCGGACCGTGACCTTGACCTTGATCGGTATGCCACCATCAGAACGGGCATAAACCAAAGTACCTACATGCCAAATTTGAAGACTCTAAGACCAACGGTGTGGAAGTTATGGCCCCTTAAAGAATTTCGGTTTTCAAGGTCATACGCCAAGGTCAAGGTCACGACGGCGAAACATTTATGCGCGGATGCCTTCCTCTCATGGTGACACACAACCACACAAAATGTGAAGCGATTCGGTCAAGCGGTTCAGGAGATATCCTTGGGACAGACAGAAAAGAAAAAAAGTAAGAAAAAAAAGTTACATACTCGAACGAAAACATACTCCTTTGCGATCGTAGATCGGCAAAGGACAATAACACTACCATTCGTTCACGCACTCACACACACTCTCACCTCAATAGCTGTCTGCTGTAGGCTTAATTAATTACACACACACAACATACATTATTATTTGTTGTGTGTGTGTGTCTAATATCACTTGTGGGTGAACTGACGTAAAACTAAAGAACGAACACAGAGAGAGACACAAAGGAGAGAGAGACGTATGATGAGAGAGGAGAGAGGAGAGAGAGAGAGAGAGAGAGCCGGTGATGAGAGAGAGAGAGAGAGAGAGAGAGAGAGAGGAGGGGGGGGGGGGTCTTCAGTGACGCAAAACTAAAAGAGAACATTACAAGAAACCAATGTCTACCTTTTTCATGAAAGGCAGTGTGTTTGTGTTTTGTTGTTGTTTCCTTCTGTGTGTATGCTCTGCATTGGCCTACCTAAAAAGGAGCTCAAACTTGCGCAACACGGAGGAATGAGAGATAGGAGGGGGTGGGGGGTAAATATGGGAGTACGGTGGGGATGGGGGTGATGTGTTAGCTATTTAGCCTACATTCAGTGGGTGCCAAAGGATCTGTCACAATAGCTCAAGCTGACAACCTGTTTTGCATCGGCGTTTGTACAGCGGAGTGTGACGAATATAACAGTAATATTATTTTTATTTTTTTATTCAGCCTCTTTCTTTAAATATAGAAAGGAACAGTTTTTTGCAGTTGATTCGTAACAACGACCGAGTGACTTTTTGTCGTGTGGTTGTCAATGTGTGGGACGTTTTGTGTAAGAAAAGGTGAGTCTTCGAAAAACAGTCTTTAGGATCAATTCAGTTCAATAGTTTAATTTAGCGTCTTTTCACCAATGGTGATATTAGACAAAACAAACAATCTAAAAGGTGTTGATCTTTAACAAATCTAATGCATAAAATACAACAATTTTTAGCAACAAAGCACCAACAAATCATAACAATTTGGCGATCTCAGAATTTGCTATAACGGTAGCAATATCAGACGAAAGGGCTGTATAATATTTGACTGTCATTGTCATAGGCCTAATTCGCTAAATCAGTAGACTTTGTTTCTATAACGTGATGCTAAAATTGGGCATTCTTGTAACAAATGATGTAGGCCTACTTTGAGAAATGTGTGAGAAATTGTGTAAGTAGGCTACGTTAGAACCAAGG
>CM065681.1:80325054-80335054 GCA_017654935.2 Phymorhynchus buccinoides
ACACAGAGCCACCACGTCCTTCCTTCCCAAGGCGGGGCGGAGAAAGAAAGGCAGTCCAGAGAAATCAGAGTCCAGGCGTTTGAAGTCGTCCACGATTCTCTTTCCGGGAAATTCCTTAGAAGCCAAGTAGCGAGCCTCTTGCCAGTTGAAGCGCTGCATTGTGGTCCCAGTCCGAATCATTCCGGTAGAAAGAAGGCTGAGATAGGAAAGCAGTGGGTTGGCCAAGTCGTTTGCTTCCGCTTCCTGTTTCCTCTTGGCGACTTCTTCTGTGTGTGAAAGCAAACAAATTGGCTAAAGCTGATCACAGTAATTAATCGATAGCAAACCTTTTCGATATCTGAATAAATCTGCAGACTGTAGAAAATATTTGCCTATTTTCTGTTTGATTTTTGTTTTGACTACCAAACAACAGCACTGTAACATCAGTTTTAACATCTTCGGGTAAAAACTGTATCGTCTGTATTAGGGCTTGTTGATAAAGCGGACAGTTTAGTAAAACGTGATTAGCATTTTCTGTAGGAGAAACAAGCGCATGTAGAGTTGCTAGAAAGGTGCCTTTTGAGTAGGTCGTCCTGTATATAACTCATTTGTAGTCTCAGTTTACAAATGATTATTTCGGATACTCTTGTCAGCTAAATAATAATAGGTAGGAACAATATTGTCTTCGCTACTGAGGAAGTGCTTTAGGGCATTGAGAGAATCTAATCGTTTTATGTTATCTGGGAGATTATTCCAGAGATCTGTAGTTGAGAGGAAGAATGAGGATTTATACAACTCTAATCTGCATCGAGGTATTTGATTGATCTTGTAGCTGATTAACAAAGTTGCCCTTTCTCCTCGCCATCCCCGCTAACATTTCGATGGCTTGGAGTCAAAACAGACTATCTTTAGATAGCCTATTGACGTGTTATTGAACCTATTACAAAAGCTAATAACTTCTATCAAACAATGACTGCAGAAATATATAAAGGGGGTGGCTTTCTTGTATACAAGTTATTAGTTTTTGTACTAAGTTCAATAATATGTGTCCGTTTTGACTCCAAGCCATTTTGCCTTTAAACTCTTCTCCCTGACAGACAAGGAGACAAACAGAATAGCCTTTTCCATGCAGGTAAAAAATAGCTCCAGTAAACCAACCTCTCCTTGCAGTCTCCCTGTACCCGTCTGTGGTCACAACCTCAATGGGCCGGCACGTGACCTTGTGCCCGGGCCAATGAGCGCTCTGGCAGTCACGTGAGCAGTACGTCACTTCCTGGCAGCGTGCACATCGCTTCATGTTTGTCTTCTTTGTTTTACAGTTCTAAATAAAAAGAAGCAGAACACATAACGGTACCATAATTATATTATTCTGTTGTATTGTGTTTAGACTTCATTCAAAATGTTGATCGCAACCTTTTCTTACTTTTCAATCCCCCTCCCCTCTCCCTCCCCCCCCTCTCTCTCTCTCTCTCCCTCCCTCTCCCTACCTCCCTCTCTCTCTCTCTCTCTGATGCAGTCAGTTATACACAGTCCATGGTCAGACTCACCAGACAAGTTTTCACCTCCTCTCCATCACATTCTACTCTTTCTTCAGCTGCCGGCTTGGCGTGGGATGAAATCCCAGCAGCATCATTTTCTCCAGTAGGGATAGATTCGGTTCCAGGCACCTCGAGTGGAGGAGTAGAGGGCTTAGCATCGGAGCTCGACTCCTGGGTTTTCTTCTCTTGGTCTGCTAATGGATGGTTTGCACATTTGTTTATATACATTTTCATCATTGGCGTCATCGTTGTAGTGTTTGTCATCTTCATCCTTCGTTCTGTCGTCGTCATCGCTGTTGTTGTTTTCGTCGTTATCATCATCATCATCATCATCATCACCACCATCGTCAATCATCATCATCATCATCATCATCACCATCGTCTTCTTCTTCTTCTGCGTTCCTAGGCCATATAAGCATAATGGATTAGGAACGTATTTTATTTATTATGTCCTGTTTTCAGTTTTCACCGGTCTCCCCACTGCATACAGCCGACACATTATGATTTCGGAGGAGTCATCATTGTAATCATTATCGTTATCTTTTTCTTCTTCTTCGTCTTCATCGTCGTTCGGAGCATCAGAGGCAGTAGTAACATTGAACTTTGTCTATTGACTTACCGAGAGAGAGAGAGAGAGAGAGAGGAGAGAGAGGAGAGAGAGAGAGAGAGAGAGAGAGAGAGAGAGAGAGAGAGAGAGAGAGAGAGAGAGAGAGAGTGAGAGAGAGAGAGAGAGAGAGAGAGAGAAACAAACAGAAAGACAGAGAGACAGACAAACAGAAAAACAGAGAGGCAGACAGACATAAATCAGACCGACTGACAGACTGTCACACACACACACACACACACACACACACACACACACACACACACACACACACACACATAAACACAGAGAGAGAGATTTCAAGATCGATATAGTAATTTATATAACGTTTGTTTGACCTTTCGTGGTTGGTGCAGGCACACACGTGACCATATGCTTCAGCCAATCAGCGCGTCGGCAGTCACGTGAGCAATACGTCACTTCCTGACATCGTGTACATTTCACTGCAGCGGTGCTGCGCGGATTCTTGCACGTCTGTGATACAAAAATAAAGTAGGGACACTTTGAGGGTGTAATCGAAAATGTAAAATAAAAAACGGATTTCAATTAGCGCCTAATGCGTCTGAGCATCATAAAACTAATAACCTAGAAGACTCATATCAACCACTTTATCTTGTCAGTAGAAATTGTTATGAAAAATGATAACGTGTTGTTGTTTTTTGTTAGAACAAAGCCAAATAAAATAAATGTTCGAAAATTGTAGCAAAATAGTTCTTACGCATACATGCGCATGCATGGACGCGTGCACACATACATATGCACGCACGCACGTACACACACACACACATTGGGGAAGACGGGGTAAAAAGCCCATGGGCGGGTAAGAAGCCCATGCCAATTATCTCATGAAATAAGCAAATTTCAGTCACATTTTGCCCATGAGACGAGTTTTAATGTTAGCATTCGTCTCATGGGCAAATTTGACTGAAATTTTCTTTATTTCATGAGATAATTGGCATGGGCTTCTTACCCATCCATGGGCTTTTTACCCCGTCATACCCTACACACGCACACACACACAAGCTAGCGTGCTTCTCCTTACCTTACACACAATTTCAGACGCCGCAGACAAATCATTACCATCCTCCTTCACAGTCGATTTCACCGCACTCTTCTCTGTCGAAAGAACGTTTAACGGTTGGACACCACCAGTAGAAGGACTACTTCCTTTGCAGCACGTGCGCTTGTGCCGTGGCCAATCACGTAGCTGACAGTCACGTGAGCAGTAAGGCACGTGCCAGCAGCCCGTGCATCGTCGTAATGCTTCGCCAGGCTGACCGCAGAGCGAGCAGACTTTGTGCTCCATGACTGGAACTAAGATGATAAAACTGTTGTATATTACAAACTAAACGAGGAGACCCCAAAACTAGCCTAATCTGATCTAGTTATTAGAATAACGGTTAACAGATTATACAATAAAACAAAGGCTCTCCCTGTTTTGATGGAAAATGATTATGGTCGCGGCTTTCCGCACCTGCCACCACAATAATCAAATGTCAGCCCAGCCAGCCAGAATAGTAGTAGCCTTCTTTGTTATGTGGAAGTCATATTCAGATGATACAACTGACTGATTACACCTTGGTTTGTGTTTGTGTGTGTGTGTGTGTGTGTGTGTGTGTGTGTTGAAATTATCCTTTCTATCTCTGTCTTTCAATCTGCCTGCCTGCTCTCTCTCTCTCTCTCTCTCTCTCTCTCTCTCTCTCTCTCTCTCTCTCTCTCTCTCTCTCTCTCTCTCTCTCTCTCACCCCTCCATGTCGCCTTGCATGTGTAGTGTTTACCTCTCTCTCTCTCTCTCTCTCTCTCTCTCTCTCTCTCTCTCTCTCTCTCTCTCTCTCTCTCTCTCTCTCTCTCTCTGTGTCACACACACACACACACACACACACACAAACACAAATGGACACGCACACGCACACACACACACACACATGCACACACACACACATCATCAAGGGATAAAATCCCTGCAAAGAATCAAATCCATAGTAATACAGTTATTTCCCTTTGTTTCCCTTTCCCTCACTCGGGCAAAAACAATATAGGTGGTACCTCGGTGTTTTTTTCGTCTCTCACAGCCCAGCTCTTTAGAATAGCACTCCAAAATGGGTTGTTGTGCGTTCCGGGGTGCTGTTAATCAAAAGTATACATAGTTTGAGAGCATACGACCAACAGTTTTTGCACAAAACGCAGACAGAGCTTCAGACACAGACATGGCTTCTCCTGTATGGCTTGTACCCACGTGTCGTCATATCCGGCCACAAGGAGCGCCATATTGTGGGAGACCGCCATCTTAGTCAGTAACTTTGTTTGAAAAATGCCAGATCGATGCTGCGTATTTTTTGGCTGTTCCAATTCGAAACTTATCTAAACTGTATTTATAACATCTGGATGTTTTCTTTACACATTTAGATAACATTTTCACTTTGTTTACACACAAATAAGGACTAAGATGGCGACGCTTCCGTTGGAAGGGTCGAGATGCGCACGCAGGTGGGGGGGGGGGGAGCCATTTAGTAGACGACAAAAGCCCACACATGAATGAATGAATCTTTAATTTTGTGTGAAAAGACATTACATTAAAGATTCATCCATTCATTCAAAAGCTCACAGACCCCTGCCCTTGTTTGTAACCCCTCCCCCCCCCTCCTTATGTATCACAGAAATCAGTTTATGGAAATTTTAGCTGTAAAATTATATTTTAGAACTAGTAACAAAACAGTGGATATTGAAAAAAACCACCACATTCCTGCTGTTAGATACTGAGTCTGTAAACGTTACGTAGCCTACCTTTTAGCATTCCGAAATCATCAACACGATAGCTGTGTGTGTCAATGGTATTTCACAAGCTAGGTGCAAAACAACTGTTTTCGGTTAGGCCTACATTTCAAACCGAAAATGTGTAGACCTACCAGGAACCGAAACTACACCTAGTTGGCTCCATTCATTTACGTGACGTGTTTAAAGGATATGACAACTTTGTGGCAAACATGTCGCAAACATGCTGAGATACACTGGACTTTGATTGTGTTGTATAAATGAACACGAAAAATTGCTATAAATGAAGTAAAAAGGAACAGAGATTTTCTAGAATTGTATTTATATTTTAATAAAGTCAATGTCGCAAAACTTAAACTTTTCGGCAGCTATGATGCAACGGGCGCCAAACGAAAGTAGGCTTCAATGTAAAAATATACCTAATATTTCATTGTGTTGAAACAGGAAATGACGAAAATGTTGACGTTTTATTGAAGGCGCTTCTGTGACTTACTTATTAATATTTGACGTCATTTTCTTCAAAGATTAGAACAGTGGACATCAGTCGTGTTCACTTTGGTGTTCGAAGTCATGCTAGAAACAAAACTGATAACACGGTAAGCCTAAGATCTGTGAAGAAGCTACGTAGTCCATGAATTCTGCCATTGTTTTACTTTTACTTTCGATGCGAAGTCTGTAATGACTCAATTTTGTCTCGGGTTTTTTTCACGCTTTCATCTCGTATGCATGCGAGATACTGCCTCAAAGTCAAACCTCCGGCTTGAACTTAAAAAATCAAGTCGTTTTTGACTCAGGGGACTTGGGGATAATAAAAAAACTATAGCCAAGGCGGTTCAGAAAGGCAATTTCTTTCAAAGAAATACTTAATATAAAGCTGTTTAATACAGTTTAAAGGACAAATAAACTCAATTGTGGCTGAAAAATCGTTTTAAATCGCTATAATATCTAATATCTAGCTTATTTTGAAAGAAATTGCCTTGGGACCTCGGTTTATCGTCTCATCCGAAAGACTCCATGTTCAGACAGTAAGGCCTAGAGCAGAGTGAAAGGAAAAATCCCCTGTAGACAGCTTCGAACTCGGGTTTATTGTGTATGAGGCGAACGCATGACCTCTGTGTAGCGACGTGAATAAAAAAAAAAGTAAGCAATTCTCAGAGTAATTGCTATGACATGAGATAAAAATAGTTAACTTGCTGTAAAAATGCGTTTTCTGTCAATAACTGGCATGATTTATCGAATGTCTATTTCTTCATACAATGCCGATACAAGGCTGAAGAGACATGTGTGATCAGTAGGGTGTTTTGAGATGGTTGCAGTCAATTCCAAGTGGTTTGCTCAGTGTGTTGGTCAGTGTGGTCATAACGCATAATTGTAAGCATACATATTTTTATGCATTTTTAAGTATGGGCTGGAAATGGTTGGGAGGGTATTTTAAGGTATTAAAATGTGATTCTAGGTGCAAGCTTACACACACACTCACACACTCACACACATACACATACACACACACACACATACAAACTCAGGTACACATGCATGCACTTACACATACACACACACACACACACACACACACACACACACACACACACACACACACACAAACAAACACACGCACACATATAAGCACACTCGCACGCTCAGAGGCCAAAATTGGGTAATTTCCGGCTTTACTTTATTAACATCTGTTAAATATCTTTTGTGCACAGAATTTGCATTACACTTACGTCCTTTGAAAAACAAACACAAACAAACAAAAAGGGGAGAGGATTGGCAAAAATAACGTTTATTCTTTCTCCTAACTTGACAAATCCGTTTGTGAACACAACACAATCGGCAACGATAAGGACCAGCAAACCAAGAATGATTTTAATTAGACTCAATACAATAGTTAGAACAGATTAGTTCTATTCTACTGACTTTACTGAATCCAGTTGATCAAGCAACAAACTTAGTTTTACCAGCAGTATGATACCATGCACAGGAGTTAAAAAGAATACAAGTAGGACTAAGCTTACGTAGCTAACAAAAATATACAAGCAAAAAGTCAAATTTCACACACATTTCTGGAGTCACTTGCAGCGATGAACAGCAAAAGCGATTACTATTACAGAAATGTACATAGGCCTAATAATCAAGGACAATTACAAAGAACAGAATTGGCGTTTTGACATTTGGGTGGACAATCCACTCCATTCAATGCAAAATGCTTGTCGCCGAACACAGCAACGTCCCCACTGCCTCTTTTCCTCGACCTCACTTCAAGGTCAAAGGTAAAGGTAAAAAAAAAAAAAGTAACACGACAGGATGCTTGACAGTCAGGTACTTTAAAGACCCACCACACCACGTGTGAAAATAACCGTTTTCACGTGTTCTCCCTCTTATCGCTAGTAAGAAATCTTATTTTGGCCAGGTGTGACTCCCATACAAATGCCCCCAAATTCAAAACGAAACATGGCATTGAAGAGCAGCCTCAATTTGAATTTGGGAGCATAAAAAAATTGTATGTGGGTCACACCTGGCCAGAAAAAATCAAGGGACTGAATTTTGCTGAGCCTGTGTGTCTTTAAATGCGTAAAAAATAAATCAAGCTATTCTGTGCAGTGGTTCTCTTAATTACTTTTGTACGGGCATACAGATATAGGAAAGGCAGAGACATTCACATACTGAACAGATCTCTGCACAATACATTAGTTTTTTTACTATGATGTGATAAAGATAAACACGAAACAAGGGCGTCGCCGAGCGGCAGACATGTCCGTCACCAGCAATGCCACGCACTTGCGACACCCCGTAGAGTGTCACATCCTGACACAAAATTGGAAGGGATTCTGTCTTCTAGTTCACGAGATACAGCTTGAAGAAGAAACATATAGCGCAAAGAAGGAAATTTCGGTTTTCAAGGTCACACTTCAAGGTCAAGGTCAGCATGGTGATAATTTATGCTCGGATGTTTTCTTCTCTAGGGTATACAGTACCACACACAATCTGAAGCACTTCTGTCAAGTACCAATGTGGAAAATATGGCTTAAAACCCCTACCACTTTCAAGGCCTACGGATCGCCCGGACCGTGACCTTGACCTTGATCGGTATGCCACCATCAGAACGGGCATAAGCCAAAGTACCTTCATGCCAAATTTGAAGACTCTAACACTAACGGTGTGGGAGTTATGGCCCCTGAAAGATTTTCGGTTTTCAAGGTCGTACGCCAAGGTCAAGGTCACGACGGCAATATGGTTTGCGCGGATGCCTTCCTCTCATGGTGACACACCAGCACACACAATTTGACGTGATTCTGTCAACCCGTTCGAAAGATATCCTTGGGACAGACAGAAGGAGAAAAAAATGACCCTCCGATTTTCAGGCTCCAGCGATCTTTTTGACCTTGACCTTGATCGGTATGCCATCATCAGAACGGGCATAAGCCAAACCACCTTCATACCAAGTTTCAACATCCTATGTTGATCGGTGCTCGAGATATGGCTAAACATAGATTTTCGGTTTTCAAGGTCGTACGTCAAGGTCAAGGTCACGACGGCAAAATGGTTTGCGCCGATCTCTTCCTATTAAGGAGGCACACCTTCACGCAAAATTTGACGCGATTCGGTCAAGCGGTTCGGGAGATATCCTTGGGACAGACAGAAAAAACACACCAAAAAACCCACCAAACAAACAAAAATACAAACCAGCCCATCGCAATAGTCCGTCTTGGTGACGGACTAAACAAGAAAACAGCTCAGCCCACACAACAATTTAAGGGAGGAAACTGATATATAAATTTATTTTTAAGGCGACATTATTTCATTGCCTCAGCTGGTTGTTTCCGTTCAGTTTACGGGTGCGTGGAGGAGCGTGCAAGTCACACGGGCTCCGTCATACTGTCCAGCTATGATCTCAAAAAGTATAGAAGGCAACTACTATTCTGGAAAGCTGGGCTGACTTGCCCAAATACAGATATAGGCCTAAACGAAAACACAATATTCAGAGTTTGACTCAACTCCAAACTCATTAATGGCGATTAAAAAAGACAACCCAACTACAATACCACTATAAATAAAATGGCACCATAAGGGTCCACAAAATATCTTTAAAAACAAAAATCATGTTTGACAAAATTATTACTGGACTGTTTTAAGTTGTGGTGATTAAAAACAATCAACAAAAGGTGAAAGATCTTTCAACCGTCGGGTTTTTTTTGCAACGTTGTACAGGCAGAAGAATAGACAGACAGATTGAGAGACTAACGAAAACGAACGTCTTTACTTCGATTATTAACTGCAGAAATCAGAATGTAAGCTAAAGAATGAAAAAAGAACATCAACGAAATCAGACACACCCAATTGCTCCTTTTCAATACAAACTGAACTTCAGTATAGAGCCAGCCTAATATAAAAAGTCAACACATTCTGCAGTGTAGCCTTGGAAGCCACAATATTACGGATTAATAACCCGAATGCTGGAAGGGTCAAAAACTCTGAAGCCCACAAATCCGTCCTGAAATTGATGGAGGAAGCCGTCATCTATGCAGAGGAAGGTTCCCTCCCTCAGAAACCAATAGAGGTCGGTGTCGCAATCCCAAAGGCAAATGGCTTGTGTTCTTCTTCCCTCAATGTCCTGCATGGAAATAGTCATGGTCACCATGATGTTGAGATAAAATAAAATACATCGAATAGCAGAATAGCGTGCTCTCTCTCTCTCTCTTCAAAACTTACAGCAACTGACTACTTAAGCCTGGATATATTACCTTTTCACTTAAAACTTAAACACAACAAAGCAGTCTTTATGTTCAAAATTTTATCGGGACATGCCCCACAGTCGCTTATGAATAAGTTTGTTGTCAATGATCGGCGCCATGTATACAAAATTATTCTCCCACTACCAAGAATCGATTTATTTAAGACAAGTTTGGTTTATTCTGGCGGAGCTCTGTGGAACACCATCTTGGCCAGTTTGTGTGTGTGTGTGTGTGTGTGTGTGTGTGTGTGTGTGTGCGCGTGTGCGTGCGTTGCACGTACCCCTTCGAAGTCCATGTCTTTACGAGTCGAGAATTTATGTTTTGATGCTTGTAAATAATGTGCGTGTGCGTGCGCGCGCCCCCGCGTGTGT
>CM065681.1:80337554-80340054 GCA_017654935.2 Phymorhynchus buccinoides
AAACCGAAAATCGTTAAGGGGCCATAACTCCCACACCGTTCGTGTTAGAGTCTTCAAATTTGGCATGTAGGTACTTTGGCTTATGCCCGTTCTGATGGTTGCATACCGATCAAGGTCAACGTCACGGTCCGGGAGATTGGTAGGCCTTAAATGTGGTAGGGGTCTACAAACTGGGTTTTAAGCTTTATTTTCCACATTTGTGCTTGACAGAAGCGCTTCAGATTGTGTGTGGTACTGTATACCCTAGAGTAGAAAACATCCCAGCATAAATTATCGCCATGCTGACCTTGGCCTTGAAGTTTGACCTTGAAAACCGACATTTCCTTCTTTGCGCTATGTATTTCTTCTTCAAGCTGTATCTTGTGAACTAGAAGACAGAATCCCTTGCAATTTTGTGTCAGGATGTGATACTCGACGGGGTGTCGCAAGTGCGTGGCATTGCTGGTGATGGACATGTCTGCCGCTCGGTGACGCCCTTGTTCCGGGATATTTTTGTCTAGACGTTTATCATTTTAGACATGCAATGAATGATCTTTCTAACCGTGCAAAAAGGGGGGTTATTGGTATTCTTAAACTGTTATGGACACTTGGTGAGAGATCTAGATATATATCTCAATGTATATTTTTCAAACTTTTTGACGCACAGATTCAACCTATGTTAACATATGGTACCGAATTATGGGGCCTCTCTTCAGATTTAAATCCGATAGAAAAGATTCATCTATTTGCTTTGAAGAGATTTCTTAATGTCAGTGTAAGAACACCAAACACTTTCATTTACGATGAGCTGGTAAGGTATCCGCTGTTTATTAATTGTTTCATAAAAGGCAAAAACAAATTCAGTTACGTTTAATTCAGATGTTGCCCCATCGATTGCCATAATTATTATAAAGCTTATAGAATGTTGTATTTTACGTGAGCAAAATAGAAACTTTTTTTTTAACTTTACTGACTGCCATATAACGTATCATGTACTGACTTGATGACAACACTGATGACGTCATGAAATGAAGAGGAATAACTCTGATGTTCCGGTTTTCGCTCTAACACAGTCAAGAGAGTTATATCCCCAGAACATTTTGCCAGATTGGCTTTATCAGTTGTCTTTTTCATGGCATGATTTGTACAATGATGTTTTCTCCAATTTTCTCTGGCAGTCAAGGGGTCAAAGAAAGGTAAATTGCATCATATGTTTGTGAATTGGACAACTGGAATTTCCAGAAAAGAACGGTTCACTTTCTTTTCCCTTTCAAATAATCCTTTTCTTGTCACCCTATCTGTCTGAATTGAAACATAACAAAGCAAGATATATTTTGATCAGATTGCAACTTGGCGTGTCTCCTTTGAAGATACACAGGCTTTTCGTCTCGTAATCCAGACTACTCTTGCCCTTTTTGTAGAAATGAAACAGAAACTGAGGTACAGTTTGTTTTAAAATGCCCTGAATGTTCAGGAATTGGTGAACAGTATATACCAAGAAAATATTATAACCGACCATCCAGTCTTAAGCTTTCCCTACTTCTAACCTCAACGCATAAACCAACACTGATGTGCTACGCATCCTATTTGTATAAAGCATGTCAAATTCGTAATCCATAAAATATTGTTGTTGGTGCTGATGAATGCTTCAAAACTGTTTGTTTTTGTGTGTGGAGGAACGCTTTGCTCCAGCAAGCGGAACACGCTTTTGTCAGATAAGAGAAACGCAAAGCTTTCAATTTTAATTGCAAAACAAAAACAATACTTTTTTTGTATTAAACGTTTGTATTCGTTATTTCATTTAAATATACATAACCAAAGAAAAACAAACAAATATATAACACATATATACATACCCACATACATATATAAACAATACACACATACATAAACAAACATATATATCAGACTAAGAAAAAAAAAGAAATCAACACCCAAATCGAAAAGGAAATACTTTAAGAACAAAAACAATACTTCCCAAAGCTTAGCACGGGAACTAATAAGCTTTCTTCAGTTGTAACGCGAACGAGAGTAGAAAATGGACATTTCTAGTACAATGGCAAAATGGGGCAAAGGACGAATCGTCACGCCACTAAAACATTCATCACCCACACAACTCACCTCCACTCCCCATGCTGGCCAAAGCGGGTGGAAGGGAATTTCTGTCAGACGACACAGAGCCACCACGTTTTCCCTTCCCAAGGACGGGCGGACAAGGAGGGGCAGTCCGGAGAAATCAGCGTCCAGGTGGTCGAAGTCGTCCACGATTCTCTTCCCGGGAAACTCCTTAGAAGCCAAGGAATGAGCCTCTTGCCAGCTGAAGCGCTGCGTCGTGGTCTCAGTCCAAGTCATTCCGGCAGAAAGACGACTGAGAGAGGAAAGCAACGAGTTGGGCAAGTCGTTTGCTTCCGCTTCCTGTTTCCTCTTGGCGGCTTCTTCTGCTTGTGAAAGCAAACAAACAAACACACAGATAGACAGGCACATGCTTTTCTTAACCAAACTGGGAAACTGAGGGGGGCAG
>CM065681.1:80345054-80357554 GCA_017654935.2 Phymorhynchus buccinoides
ACACACACACACACACACACAACACACATACACACACACACACACACACACACACACACACACACACACACACAGAGAGAGAGAGAGAGAGAGAGAGGGAGAGAGAGAGAGAGAGAGAGAGAGAGAGGAGAGAGAGAGAGGGGAGAGAGAGAGGGAGTGGGAGAGGAGAGAGGGGGGGGGGGGGGGGGGGGGGGGGCTTCAGTGACGCAAAGCGAAAAGAGAACATTGACGCAAAGCGAAAAGAGAATACTACAAGAAACCAATGTCTACCTTTTCCACGGACAGTGTGTTTGTAGACCAATACAAAGCATACAAACAGAAGGAAATAACAAAAACACAAACACGCTGCCTTTCGTGGAAAAGGTAGACATTGGTTTCTTGTAATGTTCTCTTTTCGCTTTGCGTCACTGAAGCCCCACCCACCCCCTTCTCTCTCTCTCTCTCTCTCTCTCTCTCTCTCTCTCCTCTCTCTCTCTCTCTCTCTCTCTCTCTCACTCTCTCTCTCACTCTCTCTCTCTCTCCCTCTCTCTCTGGTGACACTTGAATTAAGCGTTTGCTTTTGTGTTTCCTGTACTGTGTTGTATGTTCTTGTCAGTGTATGTCAATGATCAATACAAACTTGTTTAAACCAAAGTGAAAGTACTAGACCTGGCGTTCAGCGGGCGCTATCGGGCGTTACGGGCACCAGGGAAGGAAACAATTTGGACGGATTTAGCCTCTGCAGCGGCGAGAGGGTTTCCACGTCACTGTTGTGTAAATGAATGGAGCCAACTAGGTGTAGTTTCGGTTCTACCATGCTTCCTGGTATAGTAGGCCTACACATGGTTTGAAATGTAGGCTTAACCGAAAACAGTTGTTTTGCACCTTGCTTGTGAACTACCATTGACACACACAGCTATCGTGTTGATGATTTCGGAATGCTAAAAGGTACGTAACGTTTACAGACTTAGTATCTAACAGCGGGAATGTGGTGTGTTTTTTTAATCAATATTCACTGTTTTGTTACTAGTTCTAAAATTTAGTTTCGCAGCTAAAATGTTCGATAAAACTCAATAGATTTCTGATGACATAAGGACCTGGGTGGGTGTGTGGGGGGGGGGGGGGGGGGGGTGGTGTGGGGGGGGGGGGGGGGGGGGGGGGGGGGGGGGGGGGGGTACAAACAAGGGCATGGGGGTCTGTGGGCTTTTGAATGAATGAATGAATATTTAATTTAATGTCTTTTCCAACAAAATTAAAGATTCATTCGTTCATTAATGTGTGGGCTTTTTTCTTCTACTAAATACAGGAGAAGCCATGTCTGTGTCTGAAGCTCTGTCTGTCTTGTGCAAAAATTGTTGGTCGTATGCTCTCAAACTATGTATACTTTTGATTAACAGCACCCCCGAACGCACAACAACCCATTTTGACTGCTATTCTAAAGAGCTGGGCTGTGATAGACGAATAAAACGAGGTACCACCTATATTTTGTTTTGCTTGAGTGAGATACAACAAAATCAAAGGGAAATAACTATATTACTATGGGTTTGTTTTTTTGGCAGGGGTTTTCTCCCTTGATGAGTGTGTGCGTGTGCTGCGTGTGTTGTGTGTTGTGTGTGTGTGTGTGTGTGTGTGTGTGTGTGTGTGTGTGTTGTGTGTGTGAGAGTGTGAGGAGAGAGACAGAGAGAGAGAGAGAGAGAGATGAGAGACGAGAGAGAGAGAGAGGAGAGAAAGAAGAGGAGAGAGATGAAGAGAGAGAGAGAGAGTGGAGAGAGAGAGACGAGCGGGAGAGAGAGGAGCCCGAGGAGCAGAGATAGAGAGAGAGAGAGAGAGGTCAACAGATCGAGAGAGACACAGAGCATGGCTAACACATGATACTTTAGCCTAAGACTGTGAAATGGTGGGGATGATAGAGGTGAGAGAGAGAGATCCTGAGAGAGAGGAGAGAGAGACGAAGAGAGAGAGAGAGAGAGAGAGAACGAAACGAACGAACGAACGAAATTTTTTTAAGATATTCCAGAGAGAGAGAGAGAGAGAGAGACTCAGACTGTTAGACTTCAGATACTTTATTTTACAAGGATAAGAATTTAGGCTGGTAGCCTATTCTTCCATTCTGTCCTGATGAGAGAGAGAGAGACGTTGGAAGAGTGAGGTGAGAGAGAGAGAGATACGAGAGAGATGAGAGTGAGAGAGATTTGACCAGAGAGGATCATGAGAGGAGAGAGAGGAGAGAGAGAGAGGGAGAGAGAGTTAAAAGAGAGGAGGAAGTGAGAGGTCGTGTGTTTGTGATGAGACGCGACAGAGAAACAAGGGTGGTGTTGTAAAAGGGGTTGTGGGAAAAAGGGGGGATGTGACTGTGTTGTAATTCACCAAGCCTCCCCCTCCCCACCCCAAATTCTAAACTGTCCCCAACCTCTCACCACAACTGACCGACTCCCCCGTCTTGTTTCCAACTTCTACCTCCCCCCCCCCATACCCCCCCTATTCCCCCTGACCCCCCCCCCCCCCCCCCCCCCCCCCCCCCCCCCCCCCCCCCCCCCCCCCCCCCCCCCCCCCCCCCCCCCCCCCCCCCTCCCCCCCCCCCCCCCCCCCCCCCCCCCCCCACCCCCCCCCCCCCCCCCCCCCCCCCCCCCCCCCCCCCCCCCCCCCCCCCCCCCCCCCCCCCCCCCCCCCCCCCCCCCCCGTTTCCACCCCCCCCCCCCCCCCCCCCCCCCCCCCCCCCCCCCCCCCCCTGTCCCCATCCCCCCCCCCCCTCCTCTCTCCCCCCCTTCCCCCCTCCCCCCCCCCCCCCCCCTTCCCCCCCCCCCCACCCCCCCCCCCCCCCCCGCCCCCCCCCCCCCCCCCCCCCCCCCCCCCCCCCCCCCCCCCCCCCCCCCCCCACCCCCCCCCCCCCCCCCCAACCCCCCCCCCCCCCCCCCCCCCCCCCCCCCCCCCCCCCCCCTTGATTTGTGTTCACAGCCTTGCTCTTTGGTTTCAACTTTGTTGTATCATTTACGCGTTGGACTGTAGAGGGGAAGTATTGTTTTTATTTTGATCTTGATGGTTTTTTTGCTCCTTCTGTTGCCTGCTTTTTGCTCCTTTTGCTATATTTGATGTTTGCTGTTTAATTGTTTGTCTGTGTTGATAAAGGCGCATTCGCCGAAATATCCAGTAGTTTTGTTTTGTCTCTTGTGAATAAAATAATGTCACTTTGCACTTGTGTGTGGTTGTTTGTTTGTTGTATGTGTTGTAATGGTCAATCTTTTGGGTAACAGGAAAGGTCGACAACGTTGGTAGTGGGGAGGTGGGAGTTTAATCATGTGAGATTTTGTCAGGGAGATACAGGGATGGGGGGGGGGGGGGGGGGGGCAGAAGGCACAGAGAGAGAGAGAGAGAGAGATGTGAGAGAGAGAGAGAGAGAGAGAGAGGGAGAGAGAACTCGAACTCGAACTGGATTTTTTTTATTGAGCGTAAACAGATAAGCATAATGGACTTTTGTTACACACATTACACATGCAGGAGAGAGAGAGAGAGAGAGAGAGAGAGAGAGAGAGAGAGAGAGAGAGGAGAGAGAGAGAGAGAGAGAGAGAGAGAGAGAGAGAGACAGACAGACAGAGAGACAGACAGACAGACAGACCGACAGACAGACAGACAGGCAGATTGACAGACAAAAATTGAGAGAAAGGATAATTTACACACACACACACACACACACACACACACACACACACATATTTTATTCACACACACACACACACACACACACACACACACACACACACACACACACACACACACACACACACACACACCAAGGTGTAATCAGTCGGTTGTATCATCTGAATATGACTTCCACATAACAAAGAAGGCTACTGCTATTCTGGCGGGCTGGGCTGACACTTGATTATTGTGGTGGCAGGTGCGGAAAGCCGCGAAGCGGCGACAGGTGACTACTAGTAAAGAAAATAAAGTGCGAAAAACTCATTTCGAATACCATTGATACATCTGTATTAATATAAACAAATCGGGACTTTACTGGTTTCGTACTGCCTCCGGGCATTGCCTCCAGTATTGTTCCCACCATATTTGTATTTACAAATGTCCCATATGTGTCTGATTCAGACCAAGAGGACGTAAAACACCATTTTCGCTCGAAAAACTCATTAAATTGCACCCCAAAACACTTAAACAGTAATAAAGACTTATTTCAAAATCTCTCTCTCTCTCTCTCTCTCTCTCTCTCTCTCTCTCTCTCTCTCTCTCTCTCTCTCTCTCTCTCTCTCTCTCTCTCTTTTAGGTTTGATTTTGTTATTGATGTTTTACAATATTAGGATGTTTTTTTGCATGCTTTATATTACTTTGTTCTCATTTCGTTTTCCATTTTTTTAACTTTTATATATGTATTTTGTCCAGAGGACTGGATGTAAATAAGCATGTTATTGCTTACTCTATTACCCTTTTTAAATAAAAATCATTAATTCATTCATGCACTCTCTCTCTCTCTCTCTCTCTCTCTCTCTCTCTCTCTCTCTCTCTTTTTTCTTTTATCTTTTTTGGCGGGAGGGGGTACGGAACACAGGTAACCCCCAACCTTGGATCCGGCCCTATGTAAGACCATATTCATTTTCCATCAAAACAGGGAGAGCCTTTGTTTTATTGTATGATCTGTTAACCGTTATTCTAATACCTAGATCAGATTATGCCAGTTTGGGGGTATCTTCGTTTAGTTTTTAATATACAACAGTTTTGTCATTTTAGTTCCAGTCATGGAGCACAAAGTCTGTTCGCTCTGCGGTCAGCCTGGCGAAGCATTACGACGATGCACGGGATGCTGGCACGTGCCTTACTGCTCACGTGACTGTCAGCTACGTGATTGGCCACGCCACAAGCGCACGTGCTGCAAAGGAAGTAGTCCTTCTACTGGCGGTGTCCAACCATCCAAAACAAATTCGACAGAGAAGAGTGCGGTGAAATCGATTGTGAAGGAGAGTGGTAATGATTTGTCTGCAGCGTCTGAAATTGTGTGTAAGGTAAGGAGAAGCACACTAGCATGTGTATGTACGTGTGTCGTGTGTGTGTGTGTGTGTGTGTGTGTGTGTGTGTGTGTGTGTGTGTGTGTGTGTGCCTGCGTGCGTGCGTGCGTGTGTGTGTATGTGTGCACGCGTCCATGCATGCGTGTGTATGCGTAAGAGCTATGTTTGCTGCAATTTTCGAACATTTCTTTTATTTGGCTTTGCTCTCTACAAACAAAATACACGTTATTATTTTTCATGACAATTTCTACTGACAAAATAAAATCGTCGACGGGGGTCTTCAATGTTAGTAGTTTTATGATCTTCAGACGCATTAGGCGCTATTTTACTTTTTTGATTAAACCCTCAAAGTCTCCCTACTTTCTTTTCGTATCACAGACGTGCAAGAATCCGCGCAGCACCGCTGCAGTGAAATGTACACGATGTCAGGAAGTGACGTATTGCTCACGTGACTGCCGACGCGCTGATTGTCTGAAGCATATGGTCACGTGTGTGCCTGTACCAACCACGAAAGGTCAAACAAACGTTATATCAATGACTATACCAATCTTAGAATATCTCTCTCTCTCTCTCTCTCTCTCTCTCTCTCTCTCTCTCTCTCTCTCTCTCTCTCTCTCTCTCTCTCTCTCTCTCTCTCTGTCTGTGTCTGCCAGTCGGTCTGTTTTATGTCTGTCTATCTTTCTGTTTGCCAGTCTGTCTCTCTGTCTCTGTCTGTCTGTTTGTCTGTCTGTCTCTCTCTCTCTGTTTGTGTGTGTGTGTGTGTGTGTCTGTCTGTCTGTCTGTCAGTCAGTCTGTTTTATGTCTGTCTGTCTTTCTGTTTGTCAGTCTCTCTCTCTCTCTCTCTGTCTGTCTGTCTCTCTCTCTCTCTCTCTCTCTCTGTTTCTCTCTCTCTCTCTCTGTCTCTCTCTCTCTCTCTCTCTCTCTCTCTCTCTCTCTCTCTCTCTCTCTCTCTCTCTCTCTCTCTCTCTCTCTCTCTCTCTCTCTCTCTCTCTCTCTCTCTCTCTCTCTCTCTCTCTCTGTAAGTCAATAGACTAAGTTCAATGTTACTACTGCCTCTAATGCTCCGAACGACGATGAAGACGAAGACGAAGAAGAAGAAGAAGATGAAGATAACAATAAGGATTACGATGATGACTCCTCCGAAATAATAATATGTCGGCTGTATGCAGTGCGGAGACCGGTGAAAACTGAAAACAGGACATATATACCCGGTACGTTCCTAATCCATTATGGCCATATGGCCTAGGAACGCAGAAGAAGAAGATGCTGCTGCTGCTGCTGCTGATGATGATGATGATTGATGATGATGATGATGATAACGACGAGAACAACAACAGCGATGACGATGACAGGACGAAGGACGAAGACGACAAACACTACAACGATGACGCCAATGATGAAAATGTATATAAGCAAATGTGCAAACCATCCATTAGCAGACCAAGAGAAGAAAACCCAGGAGTCGAGCTCCGATGCTAAGCCCTCTACTCCTCCACTCGAGGTGCCTGGAACCGAATCTATCCCTACTGGAGAAAATGATGCTGCTGGGATTTCATCCCACGCCAAGCCGACAGCTGAAGAAAGAGTAGAATGTGATGGAGAGGAGGTGAAAACTTGTCGGGTGAGTCTCACCATGTCTCACCATGGCCTGTGTATAACCACGGATTCTATATTTGGGCTCAATGTGTAGTGTCCATGGTATAGCTGACTGCATCAGAGAGAGAGAGAGAGAGAGAGAGAGAGAGAGAGAGAGAGAGAGAGAGAGAGAGAGAGAGAGATAGAAGGTGTTGGGGGGGGGGGGGAGGAAGAGGAAGAGAGACAGGATGAGGATTGAAAAGTAAGAAAAGGGTGATGATATGAAAACCTCTTAAAAATGGAACACACGACTATCTTTGTACAATTTATTAATTCTTTTGTTGTTACGAGGAAACACATTTACTGTTAAAGTCATGAACAGATGTTTGGTGAAGCGCTCTGGACAGCTACGCTTATATTATTTAAGACAATATTTTCTGCGTGTTTTCTTCTTCTTTTTCTGCGTTCCCAGGTCGTATGGCCATAATGGGTAAGGTATATATGTGTTTACGTTTTCAGTTTGCACTGGTCTACCCGCTGCGTACTGCCGACACATTCCAATTTCGGAGGAGCTCAAAGAAAAACATTATTGGGAGGATTGTTTGGGGAAAAGGGCAGGAGAATGGGCCAATAAGTCAGAAAGATAGTACCAGTAGATGATAGAAAGCAAAGGGAAAAGGCAGAGTCAAAGAGTGGCAGATGAGGGGAAGTTACAGGCACAGAACTTCCAGAAGGTGGGAGAAATATTTTTACGAAAGACCCCCCGGTATCCCCACGGGGAGAGACTCGTGGATGGGGCGGGATGTTCCAGCTCCCCGTATGGAGACATGAGGCATCCACCCACTGCCCCATTTTGTATGTCTAAAAGGCTAAATGAAACATGCTTTCGTGTGAAAGTTAAGGCCCAGAAAGACAATCATCTCCGAAAACTCACGAACTCAATAAAACGCACCAAGCTCATAACAAAACTGAATTTATTCTTTTAACGTTAAGTTAATTCCAAAACATCGTTAATCAGAACGAGTTCAGTCAACAAAATGCCCCTTTCAACAACTTCCCCCTCCTCTTGAAACACCCTTCGTTCGCGTGACGTTTTGTTCTTGCCAAACACCGAGCAAGCAGCGAACTATCCGGAACTAGTAGGGGGTGAATACATTTCTTGTTGTTGATTGGTCCATTCAAGTTTGGTTAAAATGATACTTGTTTTTGACCAATCAGACAAAAGCTTGTAATATTCTCCCGCAAACGTTTTCTAAAGTGTTTCTAAGACCCCTTTTGGCGTAACAGTTATGCGCGCGGCGACCGTCGTCTAAAGAAACTAGACCCCGGACTATGATGTCTGGGATTATACATGTAATATAAATACTGTTCAACTTCTGTGACTACATTTTAGGATAACAAGAAGCAAAACAAAAACACAAAAACACAGAAGCGATCATACTGAATGAAAATTGGCAGATTTGTTCCTTATGTCGTGACCATTTTAGGATAACAAAAAACAAAAAACAAAAAAACAAAACACGGAAGCGATCATACTGAATGAGAATTGGCAGATTTGTTCCTTATGTCTTGACCATAAGTCCATTATCTCGGGTTTTCCATCGCATGCCATAGGCCTAGACACGTAAAAAATGTTCTCCCGTAGGCTACATAATCTCAGGGAGTAGGCCTAGGCCTACATTTGCGTGAAAAACATGATAGAACAGTTTAGCTGTAGGTGCTTGTTGTGCGATCAACATTTGAATGAAGTCCAAACATTACAACTACATAGTAGGCTTAATGTTCTGCTTCTTCATTTAGAACTGTAACACAAAGAAGACAAGCATGATCCGATGTGAACGCTGCCAGGAAGTGACGTACTGCTCACGTGACTGCCAGAGCGCTGATTTGCCCACGCACAAGGTCACGTGCCAGCCCATTCAGGTTGTGACCACAGACGGGTACAGGGAGACTGCAAGGAGAGGTTGGTGGTACTGAAGCGACTTATTTAAAACCTACTCTGAGAAGGCTATTATGTTTGTCTCTCTGTCCGTCTCTCTGTCTCTCTTCCAATAGGAGAATATATTTTGTGGACCTGATGTTCTAGTTCTGCATGTTTGTTTCACTGTTTTTAAAAATGTGATTATTAAGTGTTTGTTCCTCCCTGAAAGGGGCTGTTGCCTTATTCAGTTAACTTCCGACTTCCGACTACCAATAGGAGAAGGAAATGAATGAAGGGGAGGGGGGGGGGGGGGGCGAGCAGAGAAGGGGGGGGGGGGGGGGACTTTAATCAGCGACAAGGCTACATTATTTTCAGCTCGGAGACAGTAAAAGTGCTATGGGTGATTTAAAACGTAATCAGTCTCTTTATGGTTTTCATAATGACACATTATATTTAGACAACTTAGACACTTCCATGATTCTATTATGTTCGTTTTATTTTACGAGGTCAGTAGTTGCATCTTTAACTGTGAATTGCAATAAGAAAAAGTGATGATAATGATGATCACAATGATGATAAGCACAAAGCATGTGATGCAGCTTGTTAATTGGTGTGCGAGCAACAGCCTTGATCTTAATGTAGACAAAACCAAAGAAATGGTCTTTGATTTTGGGAAGAAAAAGACAGACACAGCACCAGTAGTGGTGAGAGGGAGGTGGAAAGGGTGGATCGATACAAGTATTTGGGCACAACTATAAGTTCAAGCCTTGCATGAACTAATCATGTAGACAGGGTGATAAACAAAGCGCACACAAGACTCTTCTTTTTAGAGAAGCTTAAACAATTTAGAGTAAATAGAAAAATCCTTACCATGTTTTATAGGTCTAGCATTGAAAGCATTTTAACCTTTAACTTTCTTGTTTGGTTTTCTAGTTGCAATGCTGAGGATATTAACGGACTGGACAGGGTGGTCAGGCAGGCAGAGATCATTGGCATAGAGCTGCCTGGGTTAGATGAACTGTACGGGCAGAGGGCAAGGGGAAGGTGAAAACCATCCTGGCACATGAGTCTCATCCCCTCCTTCTTCAATTTGAGTTCCTGCCCTTCTGGCAAGAGGCTAAGATCAGCCAGGTGTAGGGCCACAAGAATGCAAAACTCTTTCGTACCATCTGCCAGAAGCTATCTTAAACACTTGATGAATCAACATCAGGAACACTGTGTGAGAAAGCACACAAACATCAGAAAATGTGTGTGTGTTAATGTGTTTGCGTGTTTATGTGTTTGTGTTTGTGTATTTATGTGTGTGTGTGTGTGGTGTGTGTGTGTGTGTGTGTGTGTGTGTGTGTGTGTGTGTGTGAGTGTGTGTGTGTGTGTGTGTGTGTGTGTGTGTGTGTGTGTGTGTGTGTGTGTGTGTGTGTGTGTGTGTGTGTGTGTGTGGACATGTTTATATCGGTCTATTTTGCTGCTTTTGTTTGTATTAAGTATGTGATCTGTTTACACCACTCACTATCTGTCTGTTTGCTTGTCTGTTTGTCTAGTGTCTGACTCGCTCCTCTCTCTCTCTCTCTCTCTCTCTCTCTCTCTCTCTCTCTCTCTCTCTCTCTCTCTCACACACACACACACACACACACACACACACACACACACACACACACACACACACACACACTCACTGGCTCTACCAGTCGCCTTTATTCTTCCCCTCCTTCACTGTCTCTCTTCCCTCATCTGCCTTCATGACTTCTACTGTCATATGTGCCCTTGTGTTCATAGCATTATGATTGAAACTGAGTGAAACTGTTATAAAATTCATTTTATCACATTATGATTATGTTATGCGATTGTTTGGATGATTTGTTTTCTCCTTAATGTTTCTATTAATGTTTGTTTGTTTTTTATGGAACTTCTGTGGTTTTCAACTTTCATATATTTGGTTATCAGTTATTGTTATTTATTTTATGTCAGTTAACATTAACACTCTGTGTGTGCGTGCGTGCGTGCGTGCGTGCGTGCGTGCGTGCGTGCGTGCGTGCGTGCGTGCGTGTGTGTGTGTGTGTGTGTGTGTGTGTGTGTGTGTGTGTGTGTGTGTGTGTGTCTCTCTCTCTCTCTCTCTCTCTCTCTCTCTCTCTCTCTCTCTCTCTCTCTCTCTCTCTCTCTCTCTCTCTCTGTGTGTGTGTGTGTGTGTGTGTGTGTGTGTGTGTGTGTGTGTGTGTGTGTGTGTGTGTGTGTGTGTGTGTGTGTGTGTGTGTGTGTGTGTGTGCACAAGCGCGTGCGTGTATGCGTGTGTTGTAGATGTAGATGTTTTAAAGAGGGTGTGGCTTGTCTAAGAGTATAATTATGTTCATTTTATATGCTGTTAATGTCTGTGTTAATTTATATATATGTTTTTATCCCCACGCACAAGATGAAAACTTCTTGTTATGAAGCCAATAAACAGATTGATTGATTGATTGATTGAAACGTTGGTGTGTTAAGTTAATTTTAGTTTGTGTGAGCTAATCATATGTAACACTGCTCATTTCTTTCTTTCTATTCTATGTTTATGTCTTTCTTTACTTTCATTTATGTTCATATCTTTATCTCCCCCACCTCCACCCCCACCCCCACCCCCATCACCCTACCCGTCATGTTCCCAATTTGGTTAGGAAAGTGTGTGCGCTCCTGCCTGTGTCTGTCTACCTATGTGTTGGTTTGCTTTTACCAAAGCTTCTTTGAGTGTCTTTGCTTTTACAAACAGAAGAAACTGCCAAGAGGAAACAGGAAGCGGAAGCGAACGACTTGGCCAACCCGCTGCTTTCCTCTCTCAGCCATCTTTCTACCGGAATGAGTCGGACTGGGACCACAAGGCAGCGCTTCAACTGGCTAGGGGCTCACTCCTTGGCTTCTAGGATGTTTCCCGCGAAGAGAATCGTGGATGACTTCGAACGCCTGGACGCTGATTTTTTGGGACTGCCTTTCTTTCTTCGCCTGCTCTTGGGAAGGAAGGACGTGGTGGCTCTGTGTCGTCTGACTGGTTTCATCCCCCATCCGTTTTGGCCAGCATGGGGAGTGGAGGTGGGTTGTGGGTGATGGATGTTGTAGTAGTGGCGTGACGATTCGCCCTTTTCCCCATTGTACTAGAAAACGTAATGTCCGTATTCTACTCTCCTTTGTGTTATAACTGGAGAAAGCTTATTTTGCAATTAAAACGGAGAGCCGCTTTGCGCGTTTACGCGTTGGACTGTAGAGGGGAAGCATTGTTTTTTATTTTGATCTTGTTGGTTTTTTGCGCATTCTGTTGCCTGCTTTTTGCTACTTTTGCTATATTTGCTGTTTGCTGTTTAATTGTTTGTCTATGTTGATAAAGGCGCGTTCGCCGAAATATCCAGTAGTTTTGTTTTGTCTCTTGTGAATAAAATAACGTCACTTTGCAGTTGTCGTGTAGTTGGTTGTTTGTTGTACGTCTCTCTGTCTGACAAAAAAACGTGTTTCTCTTGCTGGAGCAAAACATGTCTGAACTGACCATTATCATAATGAAAATGGCAAGTGTTGGCTCCGTTACTGCAACAATTACGCCCTTTTTTTCTTCATTTTATCAAAATGTCAGTCCACGTTCATAGCTTCATAGATTGTTCATATTTTCTGAAGCTAAGTTTATATGTCAGTCCACGTTCATAGCTTCATAGATTGTTCATATTTTCTGAAGCTAAGTTTATATGGATTAGAGGTTCACGATTTGCTTTCGTCCGAGTAAGACGTGTGTGCTCCGCGCTCCGCGCTCCGCGTTGCACCTGTGAGCTCTAAACATGTAGCCTGCTTGGCAAGCTGTGAGTGGCGTGCGTGCACTGAAAGTAGTGAGAAAATGTGGGTTTTTTGTTATTCTTGAATTTCGGACTTACATTCTTTCTTAGTTAAACGTGCAATGAAAAGTATATTTTCCTGTTTGGGCTCCGTTTAAGAAAATACGAGAAGAAACTTGTGTGCTAGTTGGTGTAGGCCTAGGTTGTGATAGGAAGTGGCCGTTTTCATAGTACGGT
>CM065681.1:80362554-80367554 GCA_017654935.2 Phymorhynchus buccinoides
AATGGGGTTACAAGGGATATTTTTCGAGTCATACATCTAATTCAAGGGGGGTTGCTATTCTTTTTAATAACAACTTTGAATTCAAAGTAAAAAAAACATATAAAGGAAACGATGGAAATCGTCTCATGGTACACGTAGAATTAAAACAAAAAGATTTCCTCTTGGTAAATGTCTATGGTCCAAACCGAGATGATCCAGATTTTTACAATGCTTTGACTCAGAAAATAAAAGAGATTGGTATTGATAACGTTATAATAGCTGGGGACTTTAATTTAGTATTAGACCCAGCACGAGACTATTGTAACTATAAGAATGTAAATAACCCTAAAGCTAGAGAGATGGTTGATAACATGATTAATGAATTAGAACTAAATGATATCTGGAGAGACCTGAATCAGGATTGCCACAGGTTTACGTGGAGACGAACTACTCCTTTTCAACAAGCCAGACTAGATTTTTTCCTAATATCAGACCACGTTGCATCTTTTGTTGAAGATGCCGAAATTGAATGTGGATACAGGACAGACCATTCCATGATTTTGCTAAAATTAAAATTCGGTGAAAACGTTAGAAGGAATACTTTTTGGAAATTTAATTCTTCACTCTTAAGGGATAAAGCTTTTCTAGACGAAATTAACGAGGAAATTAAAAATGTTAAACTTGAATATGCTCTAAGCCCCTATGCCAGAGAATCTATAGAAAATATTCCATTAACTGAATTACAACTGTCTGTACCTGATGATATATTTTTAGACTTTTTACTCATGAAAATTAGATCAAAGGCTATCTCGTATTCTGCAATGAAGAAAAGGAAAACTAATGAAGAAGAGTGCAAATTGGAAGAGGATATTAAGCTGTTACAGAGAAAGGGAAACAAAACTGAAGTGGAAGTTAAAGAAATAGAGTCCAAAAAAGATCAACTTAAACTGATTAGGGAAAAAAGAATAGAGGGTGTTTTATTAAGGTCACGTGCCAGGTGGATAGAGAAAGGGGAAAAGGTAACACATTATTTCTGCAGTTTAGAAAAAAGACACTATGTGAGCAAAAGTATGAACAGATTAACAGACAAACAAGGTAATACATTGACTGATCAAAAAGACATTTTGCAGGAAGTGCAAACATTCTATAAATCTTTGTATGAAAAGCATTATGTTGAGGACTGTGAAATAGATGTCCTTGTACAAAATATTCCACGTTTAGAAGGAGAGGAATCACATAGTTTAGAAGGAGAGATTGATCTGGAAGAAGCAACCTTTGTGTTAAAAAATATGAAAAATAATAAAAGTCCGGGTTCAGATGGGTTTACCGTTGAATTTTTCAAATGTTTTTGGAATAGGATAGGGGGGGTTGTTGTAAGGGCTATGAATGCAGCATTTAAAAAAGGGGAACTTTCGTCTGTTCAAAAGCAAGGAATCATAACATGCATTCCCAAGGGAGATAAACCTCGTAATTACATTAAGAACTGGCGTCCGATATCCTTGTTGAACGTTGTCTACAAAATAGGCTCCTCTTGCATTGCCAATCGGCTGAAAATGGTTCTTCCAAAGCTCATTCACGAGGACCAAACTGGTTTTATACGAAACAGATACATAGGGGACAATATAAGGCTTATATACGATACAATAGCTTATTTAGAAGAACATAACTTACCAGGGTTATTATTAAATATAGACTTTGAAAAAGCCTTTGATTCTGTCAGTTGGGATTTTATGTTTAAGGTACTGAAAGCTTTTGGGTTTGGGCCGGACATTTGTAATTGGGTTGGATCATTTTATAAAAATATTAGGTCGTGCATTGTTGTTAACGGTCAAGTTTCTAACTGGTTTGACATTAAACGAGGATGTAGACAGGGTGATCCACTTTCCCCATATTTGTTCGTTTTAGTTGTTGAAATTCTTGCTATTATGATACGTGAAAATAAAAATATAAAAGGTATTACAATTAATAATGTTGAACATAAACTCTCCCAATATGCAGATGACGCTGAATTTATCTTGGAAGGTGATGAAAGATCTTTTGAAAATTGTATGAACATAATAGATATATTTGGTAGTAAATCTGGTTTACAGATGAACCCAGAGAAAACAGGTGCGGTTTGGTTGGGTAGTCGTAAAAACTCACTAGTTCGCTACATGCCACATTTAGGTCTTGAATGGAACCCACCAAAATTCAAAGTTTTAGGGATATGGTTTACTAATGATTTAAAAGATTGCTTGCACATCAATTATTTAGAAAAACTTGCTGATGCCAAACATTTATTTAGAATTTGGGTAAAAAGACAAATCACACCTATAGGAAGAGTAGCTATTCTGAAATCTTTAATTTTATCAAAATTAATATATCTATGGATCCTACTACCTAATCCGCCTGACAATTTTTTCAAGACATTACAGACATACTGTTATAAGTTTATATGGAATAACAAAAATGATAAAATAAATAGGAAAACGTCTCACAGAAGTTTAAAAAATGGAGGCCTTGGCATACCAGACTTAAAATCTTTTGTTGCTGCGCTTAAATTGACGTGGGTGCGAAAACTGCAAACAACAGAACACAGTTGGAAGTCAATCATAATGTCTGTGTCACCAATACTCAGTGACATGCAGAACTATGGGCCAGAAATAATTTCAACTTTTCCTAAAATGAATGTCTTCTGGAAAGAGGTTTTTGATGCATATAAGGAGTTTTTCTATAGGGTTGAATGTAAAAATTCTGGAGAACTGTTAGCAGATCCATTATTCTACAATAATAGAATTCAGATAGGCAAGAAATACATATCTGGTAGAAGATGGATTGCGAACGGGGTTAGCAATATATCACATTTTGTTCTTCAGAATGGGTCATTCATTTCATATGAGGAATTCAAAGAAAGGTATAGTGTGAATATGAATTTCCTTACTTTCTCAGGGTTGAAAATGTCAATAACAGAATACATACGAAAAACAAATGTAACGATTCACAATAATAAATGCCTTGATATGCCTAATTGTTTAAAGAAGATAATGTCTATTTTTAAAGGGTCAAAATTATATTATGATATATTTTTGGGAAATAGTGCATTGCCAAAATGTTGTTTAAAGTGGGACGAAAAAATGAATGTTCAAAATGATTGGAAAAAATTTTTTTTCTACGTTCACAAGACAACAGATACAAAACTTAAGTGGCTGCAGCTCAGAATAATACACAGATGTCTAGGCACAAATGTAATTCTTAAACAAATGGGTATTAAAAACAATGATCTGTGTGGCTTCTGTAACAAAGAGAAAGACAGCATCACCCACATGTTTTGGCAATGCAGTGTTGTCCAACGTTTTTGGAGTCAATTAGCAGATGTAATTAATGAAAAATGTCATAATGTTGTTAATTTGCATATTACAGAGCCTCTTGTTATTCTGGGTAACGATAAAAACATAACTATTGATTGCATTTTTTATTTCATTATGTTACTTGCAAAAGAGTACATATACAATTGTAAATTGAACAGTACTGTACCTGTACTGCAAGGTTTTATAAATAAGATAAAATACAGATATATTGTTGAAGAGTATATTGCCCGTAAAGATTTGATGCATAATGAGTTTGTTGCCAAATGGGCCTCTTATGTGCCTGCCTTTGAAATCTCAGGCTAAATCAACTGTTTGTATCTGTGTGTGTCTCCCCCCCCCCCCCCCCCCCCCCCCCCTCTCTTATTTGCTACAATTTTGTGTGCTTATCATGAATTTAAATAGACCCAGTGTAAATGTGTATTTGGGCTAAATTATTAATTTGGTTGACAGCTTGTCTTTTGATTCGCATCTCACCTCATGATATATCTCTTGTTCAATGTGCGCACGCGCGCGCGTGTACGTGTAAGTAATTTTCTTCATCTTCCTGATTATTGTGAATTTGCTTGACTTGTATATTTTTATGTTGATTTTGTGTATCTGTGAATTTTCGCTCGCTGTCACATACACCAGAAGATGTTCTTATCTGTAGTTTTAGTTTTGTTTGTTTGTCGTGTGCTTGTCCTTTATTTTGTTTATGCGTGTCTATTTTGTCTTGTCAGCTACGGTTTTTTATTTTGTTTGTTTGTTTGTTTTTTGTTTGTTTGTTTGTTTGTTCTTTCTTTCATTTTCACTCTTTTTTTTTCCCCTCCTTTTATTATTACAACAACAAAAAGCAATACATTAATGCCTGTAAGAAATTGATGATATATATGTGTGTACAATATGTATTGTAAAAAAAGAAGTCAATAAAAAAAATAATAAAAAGTTTATATGGATTAATGGCGTGTCCTCAACTTTACAAACGAAAGTTGTCGGTTCTCATTTTCCTCTGGTCTTACTGTCAATTGTTCCAGAGAATAGAAAATGTTGCATGCGTAATAACTCTCCCCCAACGTCTCTCTCTCTCTCTCTCTCTCTCTCTCTCTCTCTCTCTCTCTCTCTCTCTCTCTCTCTCTCTCTCTCTCTCTCTCTCTCTCTCTCTCTCTCTCTCTCTCTCTCTCTCTCTCTTCACTCTCTCGTGTGTCTCTCTCTCTCTCTTCACGCACGCGTGTGTGTGTGTGTGTGTGTGTGTGTGTGTGTGTGTGTGTGTGTGTGTGTGTATCTGTGTATCTGTGTCTGTGTGAAATAAATAAAGAAAGTGCACGGTATTCAATGCATTTTGTCTCAATGACTCTTTCCAACCAGGACATTGAGGGAAAAGGTGCACGTGCCTTTCTCTATTGGGACTACGACACCGACTTCAATCTCCTTCTGAGGGACGGACCCTTCCTCTGCATAGAGGGCGCCTATTTCCATCTCTTCGAGGACGGGTCTGTTTGCTTCAGAGTTTCTGATCCTTCTGGCATTCGAATTATTTATCCGTAATACTGCGCTTTCAAAGCAATACTGCAGGATTTGTTGACTTTTTGTATTAGGCTCTATACTGAAGAGCTTGTTTTGAAAAGGAGCAGTTGGATGTGTCCGATTCCGTTGCCGATTTCCTTGATATTTTTTTAATTTTAAATTCTTTAGCTT
>CM065681.1:80375054-80377554 GCA_017654935.2 Phymorhynchus buccinoides
TGGATTCAGTAAACTCAGTAGTATAGAGCTAATCTGTTCAAACTATTGTATTGAGTATACTGTTGGTAAAACTAAGTTTGTTGCTTGATCAACTGGATTCAGTACACTCAGTAGTATAGAGCTAATCTGTTCAAACTATTGTATTGAGTATACTGTTGGTAAAACTAAGTTTGTTGCTTGATCAACTGGATTCAGTACACTCAGTAGTATAGAGCTAATCTGTTCTAACTATTGTATTGAGTATACTGTTGGTAAAACTAAGTTTGTTGCTTGATCAACTGGATTCAGTACACTCAGTAGTATAGAGCTAATCTGTTCAAACTATTGTATTGAGTATACTGTTGGTAAAACTAAGTTTGTTGCTTGATCAACTGGATTCAGTACACTCAGTAGTATAGAGCTAATCTGTTCTAACTATTGTATTGAGTATACTGTTGGTAAAACTAAGTTTGTTGCTTGATCAACTGGATTCAGTACACTCAGTAGTATAGAGCTAATCTGTTCAAACTATTGTATTGAGTATACTGTTGGTAAAACTAAGTTTGTTGCTTGATCAACTGGATTCAGTACACTCAGTAGTATAGAGCTAATCTGTTCTAACTATTGTATTGAGTATACTGTTGGTAAAACTAAGTTTGTTGCTTGATCAACTGGATTCAGTACACTCAGTAGTATAGAGCTAATCTGTTCTAACTATTGTATTGAGTATACTGTTGGTAAAACTAAGTTTGTTGCTTGATCAACTGGATTCAGTACACTCAGTAGTATAGAGCTAATCTGTTCTAACTATTGTATTGAGTATACTGTTGGTAAAACTAAGTTTGTTGCTTGATCAACTGGATTCAGTACACTCAGTAGTATAGAGCTAATCTGTTCTACTGTTCTAACTATTGTATTGAGTATACTGTTGGTAAAACTAAGTTTGTTGCTTGATCAACTGGATTCAGTACACTCAGTAGTATAGAGCTAATCTGTTCTAACTATTGTATTGAGTATACTGTTGGTAAAACTAAGTTTGTTGCTTGATCAACTGGATTCAGTACACTCAGTAGTATAGAGCTAATCTGTTCTAACTATTGTATTGAGTATACTGTTGGTAAAACTAAGTTTGTTGCTTGATCAACTGGATTCAGTACACTCAGTAGTATAGAGCTAATCTGTTCTAACTATTGTATTGAGTATACTGTTGGTAAAACTAAGTTTGTTGCTTGATCAACTGGATTCAGTACACTCAGTAGTATAGAGCTAATCTGTTCTAACTATTGTATTGAGTATACTGTTGGTAAAACTAAGTTTGTTGCTTGATCAACTGGATTCAGTACACTCAGTAGTATAGAGCTAATCTGTTCTAACTATTGTATTGAGTATACTGTTGGTAAAACTAAGTTTGTTGCTTGATCAACTGGATTCAGTACACTCAGTAGTATAGAGCTAATCTGTTCTCAATCTATTGTATTGAGTATACTGTTGGTAAAACTAAGTTTGTTGCTTGATCAACTGGATTCAGTACACTCAGTAGTATAGAGCTAATCTGTTCAAACTATTGTATTGAGTATACTGTTGGTAAAACTAAGTTTGTTGCTTGATCAACTGGATTCAGTACACTCAGTAGTATAGAGCTAATCTGTTCTAACTATTGTATTGAGTATACTGTTGGTAAAACTAAGTTTGTTGCTTGATCAACTGGATTCAGTACACTCAGTAGTATAGAGCTAATCTGTTCTAACTATTGTATTGAGTATACTGTTGGTAAAACTAAGTTTGTTGCTTGATCAACTGGATTCAGTACACTCAGTAGTATAGAGCTAATCTGTTCTAACTATTGTATTGAGTATACTGTTGGTAAAACTAAGTTTGTTGCTTGATCAACTGGATTCAGTACACTCAGTAGTATAGAGCTAATCTGTTCTAACTATTGTATTGAGTATACTGTTGGTAAAACTAAGTTTGTTGCTTGATCAACTGGATTCAGTACACTCAGTAGTATAGAGCTAATCTGTTCTAACTATTGTATTGAGTATACTGTTGGTAAAACTAAGTTTGTTGCTTGATCAACTGGATTCAGTACACTCAGTAGTATAGAGCTAATCTGTTCTAACTATTGTATTGAGTATACTGTTGGTAAAACTAAGTTTGTTGCTTGATCAACTGGATTCAGTACACTCAGTAGTATAGAGCTAATCTGTTCTAACTATTGTATTGAGTATACTGTTGGTAAAACTAAGTTTGTTGCTTGATCAACTGGATTCAGTACACTCAGTAGTATAGAGCTAATCTGTTCAAACTATTGTATTGAGTATACTGTTGGTAAAACTAAGTTTGTTGCTTGATCAACTGGATTCAGTACACTCAGTAGTATAGAGCTAATCTGTTCAAACTATTGTATTGAGTATACTGTTGGTAAAACTAAATTTGTTGCTTGATCAACTGGATTCAGTAAACTCAGTAGTATAGAGCTAATCTGTTCAAACTATTGTATTGAGTATACTGTTGGTAAAAC
>CM065681.1:80385054-80455054 GCA_017654935.2 Phymorhynchus buccinoides
GATGATTTTGATTAGTCAAGATTTGATAATAATCCTAAATCACATGCATCCTAAATCCTATAAGACTCGATACGCGGTAGGGACTTTAGTCCTTTCACCGCCAACCATATTGCAACCAAACAGTTCCATTAAATGTACCTGGAGAGAGAACAAAATCCATCTGCAGTATTATGGGATTTGATTGATTGATTTAATTTAAAGTCTGTTCACACAATGGTGATATTAGACTGGGGGTAGGGGGAAAAAAAAAAAAAAAAAAAAGTGTGTGTGCGCGCGCGCGTGTGTGTATGTGAATATGAGTGCGTATGCAACAAATCCCTAACAAATTAATAACAACAAATAAATAAATAAAGTGAAAAAGAAAACAAAATGAAAGTTAATTAACTCATGAACTAAAGTAATCTTGCAATTCCAGAGCTGGATATGACTGTAGCAATTTTGATCATTTCATGACTGTAAACTACATCTTTTAAAGTTCCAATTTGTGCAACTTGTATCTCAGATAGTTTGTATAACAATGATAATAATGGACATTCACAGTATTGGGGGATTCTTCTGTGACATATAAAATAAGGTCTATCCTTACTTCCCAAGACTAAGACAAAAGTGGCTTTGGATAACAGACCCCAATTTGAAGCCTTTTAGTGACATAGGTGTTAACCCTTTCACCGCCAGCCATATTTCAACATTTAATGGGCAAAAATGTCCATTAAATTTACCTGGATAGAGAACAAAATCCTTACTTCCCAAATTTAAGACAATCGGGTCTTTGGATAATAGACCCCAATTTGATGCCTTTTAGTGACAGGTGTTAAATCACTGTGGTGCTAAAGTGCGACTTTGGCGGTGAAAGGGTTAAATCACTGTGGTGTTATAATGCGACTTTGGCGGTGAAAGGGTTAAACACTGACTGAGGAAGGGTAGGTCCTTTTCGATGCTTCTTGCTCATGCATTAAAGTAGTTCTGCTTTTCCTGTTGCTCTTTAAAGACCCCCCACGTCACGTGTCACATTCCCTCTTATGCTAGGAAGATTTCTTAAGATTTCTTACCAGCTATAAGAGGGAGAACACGTGAAAACCGTTATTTTGACACGTGACCTGGTGGGTCTTTGACTACCATCGTTCGTTTCTTTTTGGCAATTCTGTTTTTACGAATACTTACAGTGTACTGAGCAGTTTGTCCCTTTCATTGTGACTGTCAGTACGTGTGTCTCAGGAACACGTGTGTTTCAAAAGTCTTTGTTTGAGTTTTACTCTGTTGTCAGCAGTCTTGTTTGAAAGCCATAATTGAGAATAGGCCCTACTTCATGCTTTGAGCAAGTTGAGCTTTGATACAAAATCTGATGTTGTTGACAGTTTTATAGTATTGCACAAAATCATGTTGTGTGACATAGTAGGGTTTCTCATGAACAGCCGAATCAATTCTTCTTTTTCATTGATCTGAGGGTAAAATTATAACCATTCTCAACAGTGACGTTTTGAAATGTTATATTTAAACAGCTTAAAAAAAGCAACTGATGCCATTCCTAAAACTTTACTCACAAAATGTAATTCTTAAAGAAACAAAATTAAGTGTAGTGGTTCTTCTCAAGATCCACAAATGTGCATAGCTTTTGTAATCTTAAAGTTTTAATAATTATTCGGTAAAAAAGATACTGTTTTACATATCGTATTAATGTGCATCTCTTCTTCCTTTTCTTTTTCAGGCATCTCTGCTGTGATTCGCACACCTTTCTGCCTTCAAACGCCATTGCATCTTCGACAGCCATTTTCACTTTCGAAAGGTTCGCTTGCTGTTTCCGGTTCTATGTTCCTGCTTGGCAAAGTGTCCTTTCATTCTCCCGTTTTGACTTTTTCAACGGACATCAAAGGATGGATGCTGATCTTCGAGGCACTCCCACTGTTCCTGAGACACAGGATTCTCCTAAAGTTTTGAAGCTAGTTCATGCCTTAGAAGAAGGCAGCTACGGCACAGTTTTTCTCGTCTACGATCCTGCCAAGGACTGTAATTATGCCCTGAAACGAGTCTGCGTGAAAAAAGAACCATGCACCAAGTCGGAGGACTTAGTTTGTGAAAAAGACATTCTGTGTAGATTATGGGGAATTCCGTGTTTCAGTCAGTTGATATACTCACAGATTACCGAGCAGTGTGGCATGTTCTGCCTGAAATATTACCCCGGTGGATCCCTATGGCGCCTCATAGACACATTGGGCACCACGGATCTGAAGCTGAGCTACAAGGACGCTCAATGTTTCCTGGCTGACATCACCACCTCGGTCAGAAAGCTCCACGAGAAAGGCGTTCTGCACCGAGACCTCAACCCAGGAAATATTTTGTTTGACGAACACGGACGGACGGTGCTCTGTGATTTTGGAGTGAGTGCTCAGATGGACAAAACGAAACCGATAGAAGAACAGATCACCAGGGACCAATTTGCTAATCTGGCGCCTTTCTGTGCCCCAGAAATGGTGGGTCGTCACAACTATCTGTGCGATTTCTACTCCCTGGGCCGCATCATGGATCGTCTGTGTGCTGACAAAAACCTGGCCGCGGAGGACTGGACTCCGCAGAACAAGGACGACCTGAGGCATCTCGGAGACTGGCTGACCCAGACCAGGCCCAGCGACAGACCGACCATGGACCAGATTCTCGGCCACAGATTTTTCTGCGATGTTCCGTGGGAGGATTTTGATTGCGGGACAGTGGAAATGCCGGATTATGTGAAAAAGGACGTGGTGGTGAAAAGGCCGGGAGAAAAAGGTGATACGGACGTGGTGGTGAAAAGGCCGGGAGAAAAAGGTGATACGGACGTGGTGGTGAAAAGGCCGGGAGAAAAAGGTGATACAGACGTGGTGGTGAAAAGGCCGGGAGAAAAAGGTGATACAGACGTGGTGGTGAAAAGGCCGGGAGAAAAAGGTGATACGCGTGCCTCCAAAACACGTCCCGATTTCAAACAAAGCACCACGGCTGCCCGAAGAATGGCTTCCCGATTGCGAAGAATGGCTATTCGGAGGGCTGTTCGAAGAACGGTTGTCCGACGAACGACTGTTGGAAGGAAGACCGTTGGATGAACGGCGCTGTCACAATGTGGTGATGCTTTCGTTAAGCTTTTTATATAGTCCCATCGTATACTTAAAGTATTACAACGAAAATGTGGTCAAAGTGTATTACGGTCAATTTTCCTAATAAAAAAAAAATCAATTGTCAAAGCTTCTAAACATATTTAAATATTTTGGAGAATCATCCAAGCGTTATTTGAATGTGTTAGTGTTTTCATTCGACCATCACAAGAATAATGTGTATTAACTACGTTTCTATTGTAGTCATTCTAAAAGAACGGGAGTACGTAAGTATTGGGAGTACATTGGAATGGGAACTTGGCCTGTGCGTTTCTGTCTGTCCGTCCGTTTGTGCGTGTGAGTGTGTCCGTGTGTGTGTGTGTGTGCTGAAAACGTTACGTGTTAAATAATCACAGTGCCTTAAGCACTGAACCGCTCTTATTGCAATGTGATTGTTGTCCCTGACAGTGATGGTGAAAATGGTGTTTTACGTCCTCTCGGTCATAGACACATATGGGACATTTGTAAATACAAAGATGGTGGGAACAATACTGGGTGCAATGCCCGGAGGCAGTGCAACACCAGTAAAGTCCCGAGTTTTTAACAATATAGATAGGTGTAGCGGTAACCACGCCTCAGTTAAACCTCATCGGCTATGGTACCGCCATAGTTAAATATAAACTAAGACTACTTTTTCTGGAATTTTAGTAAAGACCGAGGTTTTAGTGTTACCAAATGGCAAGCAATGGAAAGCTAAGGGAGATAATTAGACCAAATGGAAAGCTAAGGGAGATAATTAGACCAAATGGCAAGCAATGGAAAGCTAAGGGAGATAATTAGACCAAATGGCAAGCAATGGAAAGCTAAGGGAGATAATTAGACCAAATGGCAAGCGATGGAAAGCTAAGGGAGATAATTAGACATTTACAACTAGGATCGTAACAATTATTTCCCATTGTTGTTCCCATTATAAATTATGAAGTGTTGTTTTGTTCCTTGATTCTGTTTTGATCTTCCATGTTGAATGGGCGTACAGTTTACATGGCTAGGCTCTACCATCTTGTCATGATTATGATGAATTAACACTAATGGTCAACCTATGGCGATATTTTTCACGCCAGAGGGCAGTCAATGCACTAGGGGCTTATCACGCGATTTTCTTACTTGGGCGTAGTGAGAGAGAGAGAGTGATGTTAGGACCACTCACTGTCTCTCTCTCTTTCTTTATCCCCAACTAATAATATAGAGAGGATTAGCCCCACACGAGCGTCATGCCCTCTGGTGTGAGAAAAATCGCACTAAGTCTCTCATTGTAGTGAAGTTTTATAGAGACAGACTCTACCATGCGCACTCATACTTGCACACACACAAACACATACATGATACCGATGTTTTTAGTCTCTTAGTTTTGACAGTTTTATTGTTTTGCATAAAATCAAAATATGTGACTTGGTAGGGTTTCTCATGAACAGCCAATTAAAGTCTCATTTTCTTTGATTCAATAATACATATTCTGGTCGGCAAAGGCTTTGATTTTTTGTGTAATTGATTTCCACTGAGCTCGCTGAATAATATCTTTTTACTCTACATTTCATTGCTTATCGTTTATCGTCGAACGTAATACGTTTAGATGTTTAGATTAACATGTTATACATTTCTTGTCAGTCCCCATTGTTTTAAGCTCATTTAAACGCATTGTTTTCTTACTAGTTTGCGCACAGTTTATTTGAAGTACAAGGTAACCATTTCTAACCTACTTGTTGGTAGGGTTGATGTAACAGACCTGTTTACTCTACTCTTTTCGAGTAGTATTCTACTCATTTTGGACCTCTACTACTCTTCCAAATTCAAACTAATGCTCTAAATACTCATTTTCGGGGAACATTGTTTGATGGTTTAATGAATAAAACTACACATATTGAGCCAAAGCTACTCATTCCAGCTATCCAGACTACTCAAGACTTGTGTAGGGGGTAAACAGGTCTGATGTAATTATATAAATGGAAATTTTCTCGATTTTTAACCCTTTCACCGCCAGCCATTTTTCAGCCAAAAGGTAAACTTAACTGGGTAGGAAACAAATCAGCAATATTGCAAATTCCTCTGTGACATGTATAACATTAGGCATATCCTTACCTCCCAAGATTAAGAAAAATAAATAGGGTCTTTGGATAACAGGCCCTGATTTGATGCCTTTTAGTGACAAGAGTGTTAAGCCATTGTGGTGCTAAAATGCGACATTGGTGGGTGAAAGGAAGCAATAATGACTTGCTAACTTTGGCAATAACTGATATGATGAACATTGCGATGGCTTGGAGTCAAAACGGACTATCTCTAGATAGCCCATTGACGTATTATTGAAATTATTGCGATAACTAATAACTTGTATAAAAAAAGACTGCAGAAATATAAAAAGCATAATCCCCATTTTATATTATTTGCAGTCTTTTTTCATACAAGTTCTTAGTTTTTGCAATAACATCAATAATACGTCAATGGACTATCTAAAGATAGTCCGTTTTGACTCCAAGCCATCTGATTTATTTGGTGAAAGGCATAAAAGAAAAGGTGAGTATTATTGGTTTTATGTTTATGTTTTTACGCACTTGAAAAGGCGACTGAAATCATGTAATAAAGCATACAGCTCTGAAATATGTGTCAGTGTGTGTGTGTGTGTGTGTGTGTGTGTGTGTGTTGTGTGTGTGTGTGTGTGTGTGTGTGTGTGTGTGTGTGGTGTGTGTGTGTGTGTGTGTGTGTGTGTGTCCTTGTGTGTGTTATTTCCAAATGAACATTGAATGAGCATTACAATATGGTGTGCTTTTGTTTTACATCAAGCGATCCATGCAAATGCATAAAGAAAATAATAAACAAAGAAACCACTCAGAAATCTAACAGACCGCACACATGCACACACACACACACACACACACACACACACACACACACACACACATACATACACACACACACACACACACACACACACACACACACACACACACACACACACACACACACACACACACACACACACACATACAGAATATTGCACACAATGGGATAGTTTTCTGACTTTATTATATACATAAAAGCTCATATTAGTCATAATGCTCGCTCAAACGAATAACACGCACACACGCGCGCGCGCGCGCACATACACACACGCACGCACACACGCACACACACACACACGCGCACGCACACACGCACACGCACACACACACGCTCACGCACACACACACACACACACTTTAGTGTGAGCATAATAAAACTTAGCACACCAGAAATGGACAGTGGCGTCCCCATTAGAGGAAAACCTCGAGGTAGGCCAACGGACAGGAGGGGGGGGGGGGGGGGGGGGGGGGGCTGGGGGCTGGTGGGACTCCGTGTCCGAAGGAATCGTGAAGGGCAGCGAACGGATTCTTGCACAGTCGGCTTTTCCTCCATAGCACCAGCAGTACCGCCGCTACCACTACGATCATGAAAGCCACGGTTACCTGAATAGCAATGAGGAGAGCAGTGCGGCCACTGAACTGGTTTCTTGCTGGATGAGTCGGCGTGTGGGATTGTGGTCACCCACTGAACTGTTTTGTTGTTGGGTGTCCAGGAGTGTGGAGTGGTCACCCACTGAACTGTTTTGTTGTTGTCTGTCCAGGGGTGTGGAGTTGTCATCACCCACTGAACTGTTTTGTTGTTGGGTGTCCAGGAGTGTGGAGTTGTCATCACCCACTGAACTGTTTTGTTGTTGGGTGTCCAGGAGTGTGGAGTGGTCATCGCCCACTGAACTGTTTTGTTGCTGGGTGTCCAGGGGTGTGGAGTTGTCATCACCCACTGAACTGTTTTGTTGTTGGGTGTCCAGGAGTGTGGAGTTGTCATCGCCCACTGAACTGTTTTGTTGTTGGGTGTCCAGGAGTGTGGAGTTGTCATCACCCACTGAACTGTTTTGTTGTTGGGTGTCCAGGAGTGTGGAGTTGTCATCACCCACTGAACTGCTTTGTTGATGGGTATCCAGGAGTGTGGAGTTGTCATCACCCACTGAACTGTTTTGTTGCTGGGTGTCCAGGAGTGTGGAGTTGTCATCACCCACTGAACTGTTTTGTTGTTGGGTGTCCAGGAGTGTGGAGTTGTCATCACCCACTGAACTGTTTTGTTGTTGGGTGTCCAGGAGTGTGGAGTTGTCATCACCCACTGAACTGTTTTGTTGTTGGGTGTCCAGGAGTGTGGAGTTGTCATCACCCACTGAACTGTTTTGTTGTTGGGTGTCCAGGAGTGTGGAGTTGTCATCACCCACTGAACTGTTTTGTTGTTGGGTGTCCAGGAGTGTGGAGTTGTCATCACCCACTGAACTGCTTTGTTGATGGGTATCCAGGAGTGTGGTGTTGTCATCACCCACTGAACTGTTTTGTTGTTGGGTGTCCAGGAGTGTGGAGTTGTCATCACCCACTGAACTGCTTTGTTCCTTCGGTGGTTATTTTGCCATGATTGGAGTCGGTCTGGATCAGTTCTGGTTTGAAGAGAGAATAAAAACCTAAAGTTGTCTCCCTGAAACAAAAACTACATTTTGTTCTTTTCTTGAAGTTTTGGGGCATTATATGGTCATATCAAGAAAAACAATAAAGAACATCGCTGTTTACAGCCCTTCATATATGAATAGTTTAACAAATAAAGAAATAGGACACAATTATATAAAATATCTAAATTAATATAACTAAGTAGATAAAACACTCCTCTATTTCATTTGCCGAGAAGCCATACTTTGTTGATTATGTTTCTAAAAACACACAACACGCACACACCATATATTGGGGGGAAAACATTGCACATTGAGATAATTTTCCGACCTTATTATATGCATAAAAGTTCACAATGTTCGCTCAAACTAAAAACACACATATACACGCGCACGCACACTTTAGTGTGAGCATAATAAAACTTAGCATATCAGAAATGGACAGTGGCGTCCCCATTAGATGAAAACCTCACGGTAGGCCCACAGTAGGGGTTGGGGGATGTGGCAGGGACTCAGTGTCCAGGAATCGTGAGGCAGCGAAGGGATCATTGCACAGTCGGCCTTTCCACCACCAGTACCGCCGCTACCACTATGTTACCGGAATAGCAATGAGGAGAGCAGTGCGGTCCGCTGAGCTCCTTTCTGGCTGGATGAGTCAACGTGTTGAGTTGAGGTCACCCACTGAACTGTTTTGTTGCTGGGTGTCCAGGAGTGTGGAGTTGTATGTCACTGAACTGGTTTGTTGCTGGGTGTCCAGGAGTGTGTGGTCATCACCCACTGAACTGTTTTGTTTGGGTGTCCAGGGGTGTGGAGTTGTCATCACCCACTGAACTGTTTTGTTGTGGGTGTCCAGGGGTGTGGAGTTGTCATCACCCACTGAACTGTTTTGTTGTGGGTGTCCAGGAGTGTGGAGTGTTCACCCACTGAACTGTTTTGTTGTTGGGTGTCCGGTTGGAGGATGTGGAGTTGTCATCGGACTGAACTGTTTTGTTGTTGGGTGTCCAGGGGTGTAAATTAAAACTGTTTTGTTGTTGGGTGTCCAGGAGTGTGGAGTTCATCACCCACTGAACTGTTTTGTTGTTGGGTGTCCAGGAGTGTGGAGTTGTCATCACCCACTGAACTGTTTTGTTGCTGGGTGTCCAGGAGTGTGGAGTTGTCATCACCCACTGAACTGGTTTGTTCCTACGGTACATTTTGTTCGGTTTTTCTTCACGTTTTGGAAATAGAATTAAAACCTAGTCATCTCCCTTAAACAAAAACTACATTTTGTTCCTTTCTTCACGTTTTGGGGCATACATGATCGATCATATCAAGGAAAACAATAAAGAACATTGTTGTGTACAGCCCTGTGAGAAATTTAACAAATAAAGATAAAAATAGGTCAAAATTATATAGAATCTCTAAATTAATATAACTAAGCAGATAAAACACCCCTCTATTTCATTTGTTGAGCAGCCATGCTTTGTTTATATTTTGTTAATTAAAAACACACGACACAGATAAGATACATACACCATATATTGGGTGGAAAGAACATTGCACATAATGGGATAATTTCTGACTTATGTAGGCCTACATAACAGCTCACAACGCTCGCTCAAACTAATAACACACACATACACGCACACTATAGTGTGAGCAGAATAAAACGAAATGGACAGTGGCGTCCCCCATTAGAGGACAACCTCACGGTAAGCCCACGGGCAGGGGTGCGGGTGGGAGTCTGCGGCTGGTGGGACTCAATGTGCGGTCCACTGAGCTCCTTTCTTGCTGGATGAGTCAACGTGTTGAGTTGAGGTCACCCACTGAACTGTTTTGTTGCTGGGTGTCCAGGAGTGTGGAGTTGAGGTCACCCACTGAACTGTTTTGTTGTTGGGTGTCCAGGAGTGTGGAGTTGTCTTCACCCACTGAACTGTTTTGTTGTTGGGTGTCCAGGAGTGTGGAGTTGTCTTCACCCACTGAACTGTTTTGTTGTTGGGTGTCCAGGAGTGTGGAGTTGTCTTCACCCACTGAACTGTTTTGTTGTTGGGTGTCCAGGAGTGTGGAGTTGTCTTCACCCACTGAACTGTTTTGTTGTTGGGTGTCCAGGAGTGTGGAGTTGTCTTCACCCACTGAACTGTTTTGTTGTTGGGTGTCCAGGAGTGTGGAGTTGTTCACCCACTGAACTGTTTTGTTGTTGGGTGTCCAGGAGTGTGGAGTTGTTTTGAACGTATAGTTTTTATTTTGCGTCAACAGCAATGGTTTTGGCAGGACTGTAACCACAGTAAACATCAAACACGTCGATAACATCCTACATGTTTTTACTTTACAAACACACAACCTAAAATGAATGACAAAAATATTAAACAATTTATTACATGACACCTTCATCATTACACCCTATAGCCCATAAGCCTAGACAGTGCTGGAAGCGTTGACCCACTCTACTCTAATATTATCGGATCAAGGTTTTTAAAAAAAGTAAAAAAGGATAACAAATACTTACTACTAACAAAAGATGCATAAAAAGACCATATAGGCAAATATGCACTGCAGAATGGACAACAGGTGCCCACTCAAGTGCGTACGTTCGCACGCCTAGATGCCAGTGTACAATAATAAAACAAGCGCGGATTCGCAATCGTTTGTGGCGTGCGACAATTGAAAACGAAACATCATTTTAAAGAGCAGCCTCGATTTGAAGTGCGGTCTATTTTTACCACTGCAATCATTATATACACTGAGTCGCTTCCCCTGGCTTTTCAATCATTTTAATCTGTAAACCAGAATGTTTTATCTGCACCATTTCGTAACTTTTTATATCTTTTGGAAAACATTTAAAACTATTTATCCTACTTATGCTCATCGAAAGAAGCACTGCATACTCGTCGTGTCTGTTGCAGTGTCTGTATTACGTATGTTTATTATTTTCTACGCTTTAAAATGACGATTCATGTGCTCTGTTCAGTATATAATTCTTTCCATACGTAGATATGTAGATATGACAACTGAAATGTTACTTTATGTCCAAATATTGTTTTCTCCTTTAAAATATGTGCGACAATTTTGCGAAATGTGCGACAATTTTGGACAGACCAGACCGACCGACAAAGTGAGTTCTAGGTTTGTGGCTTTGTGCCACAAACAAAAAGTCAGGAGAAAAGGCAGAAAAAAGTAGAGACCAGAAGGTAAAAGAAAGAAAAAAAGGCAGAGTCAAAGAGAGTGATAGAGTAGGGGAAGTTACTAGCATAGAACTTCCAGAAGATGGGGGAACCATTTCTACTGACAAAACCCCCGGTATCTCCACGGGAGGGCCATACTCGCGGAAGCCAGCTTAAGGCGAGGTTCTACTAGACGAAAACGCCCAAAATCTCTCATTTTCATTAGCTGGGTTTACCCACTAAATATTAACCAATTTAAAACATATTTGGCACACTAATAGTCCCATCATAGCTGATTGCATTTCTGGTATCACTTGGAAGAATAGAGCAAGTCTTCATATTAATGATGGGTTTTGAAATATGTACCCGGTAACGAATTTGGGAAAACGGTAGTCTCAGGGTATGCAGGATTATCAAAAACGTTGCCATGCAATTAGTACAATAATTCACACACACATTGATTAGTTAACATATAAGAGTGTGTTGGGAGGAGAAAAGAAATATTGATATTTTGGTGGCATAAAATATGTGCAAAACTTGGAAAAATAGAAAATTATTTTTAGCCTACTAAATCACAAAAGCTCTGGACAAAATGTACCTTTATGTGCAGTAAAACTACCTGCCAAATTTTACTGCAATCTGATCAGTAGTTGTTTTAGATATGTTGCAGACGGTGGGGTTATTCGTCCGAAATCGCGTTTTGAGAAAATAGGCTTTAAACTTTACACTGACTTAATAGGACATAAACCATTTAAAAGGACTTTCCCCTCACATGGTTAATATGAAGACTTGCTCTATTCTTCCAAGGCAAGAGAATGGACCAACAAGGCAGAAAAAAGTAGATGCCAAAAAGTAAAAGAAAGAAAAAAAAGGCAGTCAAAGAGAGTGATAGAGTAGGGGAAGTTACTAGCATAGAACTTTCAGAAGATGGGGGAACTATTTCTACTGACAGAACCCCCGGTATCCCAACGGGATAGCACATCACACATGGATAGTGGCGTCCCCATTAGAGGAAAACCTCACGGTAGGCCCACGGGCAGGGTGGGAGTCTGGGGCTGGTGGGACTCATTGTCCACGAATCGTGAGGCAGCGAAGGGATCCTTGCAGCCCAGTCTTCCCTTCCTCCACAGCACCACCATTACCGCCGCTACCACTAGGATCACCACAGCCACGGTTACCGGGATAGCAATGAGCAGAGCAGTGCGGTCCACTGAGCCCATTTCTTGCTGGATGAGGCGGCGTGTGGAGTTGTGGTCGTTCACTGAAGACATGGTGTTGGACATCTTCGACTGAACTGGCTTAATGCTATTTAAGTGAATACAACAGAATACAATGCAATGGATTAATATATATTACAATTCAGTGCAATACCATTCAATACAATTCAGTACAACAAAACACAACACACTACAGTACAACAGAGTACAACACATTGTGGACAGCAGCGTAGTGGTAGTTGGGGTCCAGCTCCATACACAGCCCACTACAGTACAACACAGCACACTACAGTACAACACAGCACACTACAGTACAACACAGCACACTACAGTACAACACAGCACACTACAGTACAACACAGCACACTACAGTACAACACATCACACTACAGTACAACACAGCACACTACAGTACAACACAGCACACTACATTACAACACAGCACACTACAGTACAACACAGCACACTACAGTACAACACAGCACACTACAGTACAACACAGCACACTACAGTACAACACAGCACACTACAGTACAACACAGCACACTACAGTACAACACAGCACACTACAGTACAACACACTACACTACAGTACAACACAGCACACTACAGTACAACACAGCACACTACAGTACAACACAGCACACTACAGTACAACACAGCACACTACAGTACAACACAGCACACTACAGTACAACACAGCACACTACAGTACAACACAGCACACTACAGTACAACATAGCACACTACAGTACAACACAGCACACTACAGTACAACACAGCACACTACAGTACAACACAGCACACTACAGTACAACATAGCACACTACCGTACCACACAGCACACTACACTACAACATAGCACACTACACTACAACAGTACAACACCTTGTGGACAGCAGCGTAGTGGTATTTGGGTTCCAGCTCCATACATGTATACAGCACACTACAGTACAACACAGCACACTACAGTACAACACACTACACTACAGTACAACACAGCACACTACAGTACAACACACTACACTACAGTACAACACAGCACACTACAGTACAACACAGCACACTACAGTACAACACACTACACTACAGTACAACACAGCACACTACAATACAACACAGCACACTACAGTACAACACAGCACACTACAGTACAACACAGCACACTACAGTACAACATAGCACACTACCGTACAACACAGCACACTACAGTACAACACAGCACACTACAGTACAACATAGCACACTACAGTACAACAGTACAACACCTTGTGGACAGCAGCGTAGTGGTAGTTGGGTTCCAGCTCCATACATGTATACAGCACACTACAGTACAACACAGCACACTACAGTACAACACAGCACACTACAGTACAACACAGCACACTACAGTACAACACACTACACTACAGTACAACACAGCACACTACAGTACAACACAGCACACTACAGTACAACACAGCACACTACAGTACAACACAGCACACTACAGTACAACACAGCACACTACAGTACAACACAGCACACTACAATACAACACAGCACACTACAGTACAACACAGCACACTACAGTACAACACAGCACACTACAGTACAACACAGCACACTACAGTACAACACAGCACACTACAGTACAACACAGCACACTACAGTACAACACAGCACACTACAGTACAACACAGCACACTACAGTACAACACAGCACACTACAGTACAACACAGCACACTACAGTACAACACAGCACACTACAGTACAACACAGCACACTACAGTACAACACAGCACACTACAGTACAACACAGCACACTACAGTACAACACAGCACACTACAGTACAACACAGCACACTACAGTACAACACAGCACACTACAGTACAACACAGCACACTACAGTACAACACAGCACACTACAGTACAACACAGCACACTACAGTACAACACAGCACACTACAGTACAACACAGCACACTACAGTACAACACAGCACACTACAGTACAACACAACACAACACACTACAGTACAACACAGCACACTACAGTACAACACAGCACACTACAGTACAACACAGCACACTACAGTACAACACAGCACACTACAGTACAACACAGCACACTACAGTACAACACAGCACACTACAGTACAACACAGCACACTACAGTACAACACAGCACACTACAGTACAACACAGCACACTACAGTACCACACAGTACAGCACCTTGTGGACAGCAGCGTAGTGGTAGTTGGGGTCCAGCTCCATACACAGCACACTACAGTACAACACAGCACACTACAGTACCACACAGCACCACACCTTGTGGACAGCAGCGTAGTGGTAGTTGGGGTCCATCTCCATACACAGCACACTACAGTACAACACAGCACACTACAGTACAACACAGCACACTACAGTACCACACAGCACACTACAGTACAACACAGCACACTACAGTACAACACAGCACACTACAGTACAACACAGCACCACACCTTGTGGATAGCAGCGTAGTGGTAGTTGGGGTCCAGCTCCATACACAGCACACTACAGTACAACACAGCACACTACAGTACCACACAGTACAACACCTTGTGGACAGCAGCGTAGTGGTAGTTGGGGTCCATCTCCATACACAGCACACTACAGTACAACACAGCACACTACAGTACCACACAGCACCACACCTTGTGGACAGCAGCGTAGTGGTAGTTGGGGTCCATCTCCATACACAGCACACTACAGTACCACACAGCACACTACAGTACAACACAGCACACTACAGTACAACACAGCACACTACAGTACAACACAGCACCACACCTTGTGGATAGCAGCGTAGTGGTAGTTGGGGTCCATCTCCATACACAGCACACTACAGTACAGCACAGCACACTACAGTACCACACAGTACACTACAGTACAACACAGCACCACACCTTGTGGACAGCAGCGTAGTGGTAGTTGGGGTCCATCTCCATACACAGCACACTACAGTACCACACAGCACACTACAGTACAACACAGCACACTACAGTACAACACAGCACACTACAGTACAACACAGCACCACACCTTGTGGACAGCAGCGTAGTGGTAGTTGGGGTCCAGCTCGCGAACCTCGGTGTGAGAGAAGCCGCTGTCACAGACCGTCATCCATTGGTTGGCCTGCAGCACGTGCACCGCACCCGTCATGACGTCATCCGTGACCTCCCCGCCCACCAGGTCCACTGTACACAACAAAGTCACTGTCAACATGGCTGGGTTATTTCTAAATGAGAAATTTACATTTTAGATTATATACACATATGATTTAACAAAAACGCATTACTTTCATTGACGTTGAAGCCAAATAAAAACGAGACAACGGAAGATCCACCAGATCACGCATCAAAATCACGGATTTTCCCTCTTATAGCTGGTAAGAAATCTTGTTTTTGACCATACAAATGCCCCAAATTCAAACCGAAACATCATTTTACAGAGCAGCCTCTAAAATTGGAAGTTGGGGGTATTTGTATGTGGGTCACAGTTACCCAGGAAAAACCCCAAGGGATTTAATCGTGGTGCGTCAGTGTGTCTATCTATAACACAAAAGGGAGGTTGTCGTGTCTATTCTGTACGCCTAAAATTAATACAGTAAAGAACATGAAGGCAAACGCCTTATAAACGAACTGAAATGGTGATATACAACGCTACGTGAACATGTTGCAAGCGCGTGTGTGCGCGCACGTGCGTATTCACACCCACACATATGTACACATACACACACACACACACACACACATATGCACGCACGCGCACACACACGCACACACACACACACACACGCACGCACGCACGCACGCACGCGCGCGCGCGCTTGCTTTCGTCAGTGCATTTTGGTATTTGGTATGTGGTACTTTATATAGTCACAGAGGCATCTCTGTAAAATTCGGGTTGCTCCCACCTGGAGAGCGCGTCGCAGCCAGAAGCGCGCCACACATATGCGTGCATGTTTGTTTATATAGACCTTGATCTTCAGGTCGTCACTCATTCACTCTTTTTCAATTTACTCTTTCATGCACCGTACACATATGCGCGCGCACACACAGACACATGCAGAAAACACACACACACACTAACACACACACAGGCACGCGCGCGCGCACGCACACGCACACGCACACACACACACACACACACACACACACACACACACACACACACACATGTGCATCAGTGACATCACTCACCATGATTTTCACAGAGCACGTAAACAAAGAGAAGAAGAAGCGTCATCATTGTTTTCGCCATCATCATAGTCATCATGGCCATATTCATTGTCAAAACCTGAAAATAACAAGCATAAATCATCATCACGGTCATCATCGTCGCCATTTTTTTCCTTCTATTTTTCTTCATTCCCTCTAATACGCATTTCCCTCCTCGGATCTTTTATCTGTCACTCTTGGCAGAGGTTTGCCCCGTGTCAGTGTTTTCTGTCTGTAAGCCGTACAGTTTGATGAGTCCATCTCTGACCTGCCTTATTAGTGCTTGGAGAGTTCTGGTACTGGCATTACGAGTGCATGCTTCAACACTTAATGAGGGATGGTTAAATCCAACGAGAGCATCGGAAATGACCTGCGCGTTTTTCACCTAGCTTTCGTATAATTTATCATCTGGTAAGGGAAAGGGTTAGAATCAGCTTAGGGCTATTTCCGTCAGAATCAAAGACTTATAATCATAATTTAAGAAAATAAACAGCTGTTCGAAGCGTTATAGTAGGCCTATATGCGAACTTGGTCGCCATTTTAACCCTTTCATCGCCAAAGTCGCATTTTAGCACCACAGTGATTTGCCACCTATGTCACTAAAAGGCATCAAATTGGGGTCTATTATCCAAAAACCCTATTGTGTTAGTTTGGAGAAGTAAGGATAGACCTTATTTTATATATGTCACAGAAGAATCCCCAATACTGCAGATGGCTTTTGTTCTCTACCCAGGTAAATTTAATGGACATTTTTGGCTGACATATGGCTGGCGGTGAAAGGGTTAAAAGGAATTTCCCATGTTGTTCGGCAACACTTAATGGCGACGATGAATTTAGAGGGTGTACAATTTTCTTGCTGATTATTTTCATGTTTCAAACTTTCTGTGGCATGAAAATAACACTAAACTGATTCTAACCCTATCCCCTTACCCGATGAAGAACAAAAGTTGGGTGGAAAAAAACCGCTCACTTAATTTCCGATACTCTCGTTGGATTTAAAACCCCATCACTTTGTGGCAGTTTCTTCAGATTTACAATTTACATCCTGGATTAACTGTTTAAAACGCACTCGTGATTATGGTACGTGAGCTCTTCCATGGTCATCTCCAGTCGCACTCTTTCCCCACCCCTGCCCCTTCCAATATATTTTTAACGTGGTGACAGCCCTAACATGGCCTTAGTTGTCGACGGGGCTATAATTTTAATCTTAATCTTAATCCACTCTATTTCCTTTTATTTCTATGCCTATCCTGTGCCAAGGTGGGGGTGGTGGGGGGTGGGGGGGGGGGGGGGGGGGGGACGACTGAGGACTTCTTCTTATTCGATCGCTCCTGTCAATTATGAGCGCAGATGCGTCATTCTGCCGTCATGCGTTGGAGAGGCTCATTTTGAACGAAAGACTTAGTTCGATATTTATATTGCTTTGCACGAAATTTGAATCATTTTCATTTTTAGTATTTTAAAAGTCAGTCTTCATTTCATTAGAAAAGAAAATAATGTTGTCCATAGGAACGGGAAGCTTAAAAATCGATATTTATATTGCTTTGCAGGGACTCTCCCATCCCTTCAACCTCGGACTTGCATAATTGTTTTACAAGTCCGTGCTTCAACCCATCCCCATCCCCCTGGAAACTAGCTGGGGTATTTTGAACAAAGGACATAGTGAACAATGAACACAGTGAACAATAGACTTTGAGAACAATGAACCCTTCAGACCCCTTTAGACTTTTCTAGATTTCGGAGTGGCGCCATGTAACACAAAAATCTAGGATACCCTACCCGCGTTCCCACCCAATCGCTAAGAACGTTCGACTGGATTGTTTTCCAAAGGTGTTGCTGAAAATGGCGTCATGTCGATCTCGCTGCTTTGCCCCATTTGTGTGCAAAGAAACTCTACGGAAAGAAAGCGGCACAAAATGCACAGAGGTAACGCGTTCGCCTCGTGCACGATGAACCCGAGTTCGAACCTGGGTACAGGGGATTGTTCCTCTTACTACTCTGCACTTAGGCCTTACGGTCTGAACGTGGAGTCTTTCACAATGCACTGCCAGTAGCCAGAGGTAGACACACAGAGAGAGTGTCTTTTGTTTATTTTGATTGAAGCATATAGTTATCTAAATCCGTCTATATTGTCTGATATGCACTTTTTCTTATACTGAGCACGCCATAAGCCTAGCTTGTTGTTGCGTCAGTTTGGTTGCTATGTATGTTTGTTATGCAAAGACAATAACAAAAAACGTTTAAACCAGAGAGAGCGGGGAGGGGGGAGAGGGAGAGAGAGAGAGAGAGAGAGAGAGAGAGAGAGAGAGAGAGAGAGAGAGAGAGAGAGAGAGAGAGAGAGAGAGAGAGAGAGAGAGAGAGAGTGTGATGATGTGTGTGTGTGTGTGTGTGCGTGTATTGTGTGTGTGTGAATTTGTTTTTCATTCTTTATTCTTTGAAGTAAATCTCTCTCTCTCTCTCTCTCTCTCTCTCTCTCTCTCTCTCTCTCTCTCTCTCTCTCTCTCTCTCTCTCTCTCTCTCTCTCTCTCTCTCTCTCTCTCTCTCTCTCTCTGTCTGTATGTGTGTGTGTGTATGTGTGCGGGTGTGCGTGCGTGTGCGTGCGTGTGTGTATGTGTATGTGCGTGCGTGCGTGCGTGCGTGCGTGCGTGCGTGCGTGCGTGCGTGCGTGCGCGTGTGTGTATGTGTGTGGTGAATGCTGGAGAGAGAGGGTGGCTGGGAAGGGGTGGGAAAACAATAAACCGCACCAAATCTGTCATTCAAGGTGGGACACGCAGACTTAACACCCCGCAGACTCTGTCTCTGTTTTTCTGTCTGTATAGTATATAATTTTATTATGTGACCCAGCACCACGAAAAGGACATTAAGTGTCAAAATGACCATTCTGAGACAATGGCCCAGTTAAAACTGTCAGACAATTCTCTTTCAAATGATATAAGAACCATTCTTGAAACGTTTTTCGTATTAGAGTTATGAACATTCAAAATTGGTAGGGTGACTGTCGGCCATTTTGAGAAATGACAGTCTAAAGTTTAGCCTAGCTGAATAAACTGCACCAATCTACTCATGTCAAATCACTGTTTGTGTATTTAGAGACCATAGTAAAGACTATCCTTTATAAATACGAAAGATGAGATATCAGAGATCCCGAAAATACCCGTAACTCATTTTTTATAATGAGATTTTTGACTTTGCAAGCCTGTTATGAGAAACTATCCTAGCGACTTAATGTCCCTTTCGTGGTGCTGGGTCACATAATGTCAACCCCCACCAGCACTCCTTGCTTGCCACCGCGTTTCCACTTTCCCTGAAGCGCGTCAGACACTCGACTTTCACAGTTTAGTCAGGGAGACTGGTTTCTCTCTGATCGAGTGACCAGTGAAGAACTTTGCGCTCGAAGGCACGAACTGAAGATGGTCAGCTTAACAGTCTACTGCCTGGTTGGCCACTCGGCCACAGGGCCACAGTCACATTAGCCTGCAGGGAAGGTGACAGAGAAAATATGTTGTGAGAACACAGACAAAGAGCCAGACAGACAAAGGGAGGGAGGGAGATGGAGAGAGAGAGAGAGAGAGAGAGAGAGAGAGAGAGAGAGAGAGAGAGAGAGAGAGAGAGAGAGAGAGAGAGAGAGATTGATTGATTGATTGATTGAATTTTTATTTATAGAGGAGAGAGGGTAATAGATTTATAAGTAATAGATAAGCAATAACATGCTTTTTTACATCCAGCCCTCTGGACAGAATACATTTATAAAAGTAGAAAAATGGAAAACGAAAATAAACACATACAAAGTAATGTAAAGCATGCAAAAAACATCCCTATATTGTAACACATCAATAACAAAATCAAACCTATTATTATTAACTATACTCATTATTAACATTCAAAATGTGTGACGTAAGCTCATACACACGGGAAAATAAAACCCAATCCTACTTTTCACACTCAAAGAAGTGCACAAACATATAAAAAAAATACCTCAATCATACTTCATCATTAAAATGTACTTATTTGAAAAGAAACCCATGCACATAATAAGTCAAACATAATATTACTTTACCTACTCATCTTAACATGCACAATTTAAAATGTAAATACATGTACGTACCCATTGCAACATGAGACCTATTCCTACATTACATTATTCATTTGTAGCATAAACAAATTAAAAAGTAAACACACACTCGTAACAAAAGCAGACCAAGTCATATTGTTTGCAAGCGAATACACATATTAAAAAATAAATACTACTCATAACGAAATCAAGCCTAAACCTACTTTCTAGTCCTCGTCTTTAACATGCACATAAGTAAAACTTAAGTCATCACAATGTGACAGAGTGCCGTATTTCATAAGGCCTACCTGTCACGCAATACTATTTAGCATACGACAAGTGTGCCTAGGCCCTTTTTCCTGGTCGCGCGCGCCTCGCTATATGACATCATATCTATTTTTAGACGTCACTTTTCAAATCGTATCATGCGACCCGGTTTTTCAAATCTCCAACGGCCTCCCCTCAAATCTCAGGCCAACTAGTAGCAATAATAAACTGATAATTTAGCCTTTTTCTTCTCTTTGATTGGCATTCCAATAATACAAATCTTATTGTAGTTATGCCAATCACTTTATTAGTTTGTTAATTAAGACATTGCATGGCTGATATATCCTAAAATCTGGCAATCTAACCGGCCAAGTTATGTCACCTCTTATCTTTATAAAACCTATTTTATCAAAGCCATCCTTTCATAATGTTGTTACTAAACAACTCTTTCAATGTCCTACAAACCAATTAGCTACTTCTATTTGACGTCAAAAACAGAACATTGACGAAAGCGAGAGAGAGAGAGAGAGAGAGAGAGAGATGAGAGAGAGAGAGAGAGAGAGAGAGGAGAGAGAGAGAGAGAGAGAGAGAGAGAGAGAGAGAGAGAGAGAGAGAGAGAGAGAGAGAGAGAGGACGAGAGAGAGAGAGAGAGAGAGTGGGACTCTAAGACTCGAACCATTGGCCATCAGCTTTGCAACCAAAGACAATGGACCTGATGGCCACTGCATGTGTATTGTGTTGTATGGAGTAGTGATAGACACACATTGGAAACACATCATCTGAAACACTACACGCAGTCTATTTTGAAAATAATTATTGTGAAAAAACATCACACACACACATAGACAGACAGACAGAGAGAGAGAGAGAGAGAGAGAGAGAGAGAGAGAGAGAGAGAGAGAGAGAGAGAGAGAGAGAGAGAGAGAGAGAGAGAGAGAGAGAGAGAGAGAGAGAGAGAGAGAGAGAGAGAGAGAGAGACAGAGGAGAGAGAGAGAGACAGACAGACAGACAGACACAGATAGAGGGGGCGAGAAAGATGAGAAAGAGATAGAGAGAGATAGAGCGCGAGAGAGAGAGAGAGAGAGAGAGAGAGAGAGAGAGAGAGAGAGAAGAGAGAGAGAGAGAGAGAGAGAGAGAGATGAGAGAGAGAGGAGAGAGAGAGAGAGAGAGAGAGAGAGAGAGAGAGAGAGAGCGCGCAAATACGAATACGAATGATTAAAATGTCAGGGATTGTTTTCCACAGCCAACCATACAGATAAGTTGGAGAGAACAAAGAATTTCAGAGACACATGTAGACAGAGAAATAGGGGTGGGGTCTAAGCAAGTACATGTGAAAGTCAATATTCGGAAAGAACCCTCCCCACCCCCCCCCCCCACCCCCCCCCCCCCCCCCCCCCCCCCCCCCCTCTAGACAAGTCTACGTTATCGCACAAAGAAGGTTTTCCAGACCCACGTGAAAAACAATCTTGAATACTGCAAGACAATCCACAATGTGTTGCATAAAATCACCTATTTCACACTTGGGAGAAGAAAAATCAATTTTGTAATGCTTTTTATGACAGCTTCATCTTGTTTTGAACTGAAATGAAGACTGATATTTTATAAAAAAAAAATATTCTAAATTTCTTTATCTTTGTTGAAAATATTATTTTGAGGTGTTAGCTTCTATATCGTGCCAAATGATTGGTCCATGTTTGTCAGCTCACTTGCGATTGGGTAAAGAGATTCGGATAGCCATTCAAGCAAATCATTGCCATTCCCAATGAAACAAATTCTATGGATATATTTTAGGCTCAAAAGTCAGCAAAAGTATGCAGTCCTTTTAAAAAGATTAAGAACTGATTATCTTGGCTCCTGACTATAATAATAACAATGCTTAACCATTTTTCCTTTTTTTCTGAAGTTCTCAATAGCTCCGTAATTAAAATAAAACCTGTTTCCTTGATTGAACAGTTACTGTTTTCTGTGAAAAATAACGACAGTTTACCCTAGATAGCAACTGTTTTATCTATTAAAAAGGTATCAAGATCTTTCCCCCAATTTCTTTTAAAGGAAACTTAAATACAAATGGTTTTCATTTTTAAGAGCAGCAAGTATAAGTTTAGGCAATTCCCTATATATGTTTCGGTAAATTTCAAGAGAGGGGAGAGCAGGAGAGAGAGAGAGAGAGAGAGAGAGAGGGAGAGAGAGAGAGAGAGAGAGAGAGAGAGAGAGAGAGAGAGAGAGAGAGAGAGAGAGAGAGAGAGAGAACAGATAATAGCCCCCCCCCCCCCCCCCCCCCCCCCCCCCCCCCCCCCCTGCTTATTTTGTTATTATGCATAAGTGTTGTGTTTGTTAACTTCGGTAGTACAACAACACAAAAATCTCTCTCTCTCTCTCTCTCTCTCTCTCTCTCTCTCTCTCTCTCTCTCTCTCTCTCTCTCTCTCTCTCTCTCTCTCTCTCTCTCTCTCTCTCTCTATGTGCGCGCGCACGTGCATTTACGCGTTTGTAAAATGAAAGTGCAGCCTGTAGTTATTCCTACATAGAAAATCATAACATTAAATCATTTATAGCAAAACAGAGATAACAGGCATCATTCCGTTTAGTTGTGAAATCAGTTCCATCTTGAAAACATAATATACAACACACTGGAAACGACAGTGATGACACTGTAAAAGGAAACATATTAAGCAGGGTAATTTATATGGGAAACAATTATTGTCGTATAGTATACTGGAAAACACTTATCATCTTAATTTAGATAAACGCCTGAATATATGTTATTCTATTTCTGTGTATCAATATGTGGTGCTATGTAGTCAGAACATGCTACACAAAATGTGCTCCCCCATTCTCCTGTTTGCTTTTACTTATTACTATTTTTAGTATTCTTTTTCCTCTCTTAATATTTGTTTGTTTGTGTATTCTTGTTGTTGCTGTTGATTTGCTTCTAAACATAACTTGACTAATGATCAGATTTGTAATATTTAAATATTTTATTATTCAAATTTCGATATTTGAGGTTAGGTTGATAACTTTGGTGTCAAAATATTACTAACTTTGTTATTCAAGTTTCCAACTGCTCATGGACATTATTTTCTTACTTGTTCTTTGCTAACTTATTTTGTTTGCTTATGCCATTGTTTATTTATGGTTGTTTTCAACAGTCGTCATATGTAATAGACATGTAGATAGCGAGCACACTATAAGCTTCAAGCTTGTTGCTGCTCATTTATGTTGACAATGTATTGATGTATATGTGCCCTGTTGATCTGAATAAAAATTTATTTAAACCATGTTATTCATGAAAAAAGATCAACAGGAAAACTAATGTCTACATGCAGGACGAGGAAACATTCCCTATGACTATTATGAAGTTGCTATGGATTAAAATAAAATTGAAACTAGAGTATGTTATAAAAAATATTTCAAATAATAATAATACTGGACGATGGAGGCAGTTATGGTCACCCCCACCTCCCCTAGACAAGTAAAGGGATATGCATTGCTACACTTGTAATGGCTATCTACCCTTAAAGTTAAATTTTTATTTTTTCCCACGGCTGTTTTTTTGTTTTGTTTTTGACGCGCGCATGCTTTCCTAGATTCTTAGTTTGACTTCACCTGAATGTGTTCAGTGAGCCGTGACCGTGCTCGGTGATAGAATGAAACAGAAGTGCGATCTGACCGGTTACGTAACTCATGTCTTTAACAACCGGTCACGGACAGCGCTGGTCATTTCCATTCGCATGTCCAGCTGATGTGAGAGAGTTCCGAGAGACTGAAGCCCCAAGTTTCTTTCCCAAGTATCCTGTGCAACGTTGACAAAGAAAGGGTAGGTTGAAACAAGACATGTGCTCTTGTCGTATCTGGGCTAGCTTCTGAAACATGTCTTATTGTATTTGACTCTATTTCATTTTAATTTTAGTTTTTCCTTTTTGTTGTTGTTTTATTTCCTAAAATATATTTCATTTTATTTTGCATTATTGTACTTCATTTTTATTTCTTGCTTCCCAAAAACTATAAAGTGAGTTTTTGAGATAAAGTTTTGGTACTTTTTGCATTATTGTACTTCAGTGTTTTTCTTGCTTCCAAAAATAGTAAAGTGAGTTTTTTAGATAAAGTTTTTGGTAAAGGTAAAGATTTGCCACCCCCCCCCTACATTTCTCGGTTAATGCAATTCGTACTTAATACTACTAGTTCTTAAAATCATACATTGAGTTTTGTTTATTGATGTAAGAAATCTGTCCATTGACTTTACAAGCAACATGTATGCTTGGTGGAAGCCTGAACATTAAATTATTATTTTAGGAGTTTCTTATGTTAATTAACGACCATTGTCAACATTTTTTTTCTCCAGTTTTCAAACACTTTTTTTTAGTTTATTCTTTGCTTAGTGGCCAAACTTTGCACTACTCTTAAATCTGACATTTTTTATAATCATTCCGATTTTTTCCTACTGCATTCAGTGTCCAGAAATTAAACAAGCGCGAATTTGCAATCGTTTGTGGCACGCTTTTCTTTCTCTTTTACAATATGTGCGACAATTTTGGGACCGACCGACCGACAGACCAACAGACCGACAAAGTGAGTTATAGGTTTGTGGCTTGTGCCACAAACAAACAAAGAAAATTCGTGAAAACAGACCTTTAAGAAAGAGCCAATCGAAAGCATGTAATTTGTACAGCAAGTTTAAACGGGACATTTTTAAATGTAAGACAGAACTAAATAGATCCCAAACCATCCTATGTTCAGATTTGTTTTAATTCAATTGATTCTAAGCTATATTTTGGTGTGCACAGAGAGGTGTACTTCACCGAAAAGTACGACGGTAAAGGTCAAGATGTGCCACCCCTTTACCCTGGTTCCGTTACCGTGGCGTTTTGCAACAGTTCACAAAACAATGTGCCGCCTTTTCTTGCTGCCAGCACTTCGATGCTCTTTAATGTCCTGCGGTGGCTGTTCATAGCGGACATATTGCGTATTCTGGTAATTATTTGATGAGTGCTGAAAAGGAGCCGCTGTAGCTCAGTTGGTTGAGTCACTGGCTCGTAATCCGTCAGGTTTGCGAGTGTGTGGGTTCGAATCCAGCTCGGGTCGCAGTGGTGTGTCATTAGGACAGACACATTACTCCTATCTTCCTCACTCCACCCAGGTGTAAAATGGGTACCTGACGTCAGTTGGGGGGAAAAGTCCTTCGGATGAGACTTAAAAACCGAGGTCCCGTATGCGAACGCATGCACAAAGATCTTGCGCACACGTTAAACCCCATTCCACTATTCGGTAGGAGTAGGCCGTGTTGTGCCGGTGGAATGGATGACACGAACTCACGTAGTATGCACCATGTGCGCCAAATGCAGTCTAAACGAAGACATTGGGCGTAGGGCAGGATAAACATCCCCAATAGGAAGAAGAAGAAGAAGAAGAGAAAGTAACATGTTTTTGTTTAGACTTAGTACAGTGTCAGGCCTCTTTGATCGGTCTGTTGGGAATGCTGTTGTACTTTTACAGTTGCCACGACCCTATTGTTGTAGAAAGGAATGATTGTCAAAGGCATTTGTTGTTGCTGACGTAAACTGGCTAAAAGAATCCAGGGATCACCCCAACAGCCGAAGCGCTTGAACACTATTGTACAAAGTCAAAGGCATGAAAGCCATCATTCTTTCTACGATAATGATGACGATGGTGGTGATGATGATGATGATGATGATGATGATGATGATGATGACGATGATGATTTATGCATGTTGTTTCCAGCTAATGACAATGAAGACTAACATGATGATGACGAAAGCTATGTTGATGACCCTCCTGCTTCTGGTTGTCTCTGTATGGTGTCAAAATGATGGTGAGTATCTGTTAATCACGGTATCCAAGAGAGAGAGAGAGAGAGAGAGAGAGAGAGAGAGAGAGAGAGAGAGAGAGAGAGAGAGAGAGAGAGAGAGAGAGAGAGAGAGAGAGAGAGAGAGAGAGAGAGAGAACGCACATGCGTATGTGTATGAGAGCATGAGCACCAAAGACCGAATAACGGCACGCATGCATGTGTTTGTATGGGAGAGTAAAATAAGTGACAGTGTAGCATAAATTACGCATTATCGAACTGTGTCTTAAAGACACACTGACCCACCACGGTTAAGCCCCTTGCTTTTTTTCTTGTTAGCTGTGACCCACATACAAATTATCCCAACTTTAAATGGAGGCTGCTCTTTAAAATGACGTTTCGTTTTGAATTTTGGGGCATTTGTATGGGAGTCAAATCTGGTCAAAACAAGATTTCTTACCAGCTATAAGAGGGAAAACCAGTGAAACCCGTTATTTTGACACGTGATCTGGTGGGTCTTTAAGATAAAAATTGTATGCACATGCATATAGGCCAATGGGTGTGTATAGGTCTATGGGTATGTATATGCGCTATCGCTTGCGCACCTAAGCTCTTGCGCGTGATCTCACAATATGTGTAGGGTATGTTAGCTCGCGCGCGCTCTTTTGACACATACAATGATACATTTTGTCGACTTAAACCCTATCTCTGATTTATCCCTTCATCAGATGTCCAGGAAGTGACGCCCGCCCCAGACCGCAACCTGACGGAGTACAGCGGGCCCCTGCACATGCTGACGGCTGAAGGCAAGCTCGGGCTGGTGTGCCACGACTCGTGGGACGACCTGGATGCTGCCGTGGCCTGCAGGGAGATTGGCTTCAGGCACGGCATCTCCTACCAGCACGTGGGAGCCTTTGATCCTGCGACCTACCCCGTGGATTTCCTCCTTACGGACTTCCAGTGCATGTGAGTGCTGTGATTTGTGGCCAGGGGGGGGGCGTATGTGAGGGGGGGGGGGGGGGGGGGTAGTGGAGGAGGTGTAGGTGTGGGGGGGTGGTGTTGTGGTGTGGTGTGATGTGTTCTTTCCTGTGGATGGGTGGGTGGGGGGTAATGTCGTCGGTAGAGACACTCTAAGACTTGCCTGTGTTTCTAAACTGGTTAATTTTATTTTTCAAAACATAAATCCTCTTCCCTAACGGATATCCCTAAAAATATCAGTTTTTGTCCCCATTATTTTATGTAATATCCCCCCCCCCCCCCCCCAGTTTATTAGCAGACAAGCAGACTATACCCTAATTTACCATTCAATCTGTTTTCCCTCAGAGATGGTATATATGATATTTTAAGCAATTTACTTAATGTATTTTTTATCTGCGTGCAGGGGCAATGAAACTAAGATGTCAGACTGTCCCTACCTGAAGACAGATGACCTCACACTGTGTCACAGTGGACACTGGGCCGGCGTCCTGTGCTTTGCTGACCACCGTAAGTGTGTTAGAAATGATTCTCTCGTCACTCTTAAAGCACAACTGCCTATTTCAAACTCGTGCATATTTGCTTTAACGTTTGCAAAAGAATCACACAGTGGCATGGACAAAAGTTGGACTAAATCATTGCTGGCGTAAGTTGTTTTAATCTGCTCAAATCGTAGTGTGAGTTACACTGTGACTTTCTCTTGGTACTGAAACAAGCGCGAAATCGCAATAGTTTGTGGCACGCGGTCTATTTTTACCACTCCAATCATGAGTCACCTCCCCTGGCTTTTCAATAATTTTAATCTGTAAACCAGAATGTTATCTCTGCACCATTTGGTAACTTTTTATATCTTTTGGAAAACATGTAAAACTATGTATCCTACTTATACTCATCAAAAGAAGCACCGCATACTCGTCGTGTCTGTTGCAGTGTCTGTATTACGTATGTTTATTATTTTGTACGCTTTTAAAATACATCATTTTAAAGAGTGGCCTCAATTTGAAGTGCGACAATTTTGTCAAAATGTGCGACAATTTTGGACCGACAGACAGACCGACCGACCGACAAAGTGAGTTATAGGTTTGTGGCTTGAGCCACAAACAATAAACTAGGATAAACTACTCCTAGCTCAGGAACGGTTATATAGTTTGTGAGTTTGAAGCACAACATCTGTAAGCTCTTTCCTTAACTCCAACCACAAATAATGGCAGAAAAGGAACGCTCCTGTGCAAAAGGGAAGAAAATATACCTGCACACAAAAACATTTTTCGAAATCCTCAAAACCCAATGTTACTATGTGTTGTTTAATCAGCTATTACTTAGAAAAGTATAATATTAAATACTTTCGTATGCCACCATACAGTATTCCCCAGCTTCAATTTCCACCCGAGACTTAGAGATTTAGCCTCACAGTTTTGTTGTTGTTATAATGGGTTGATTCCCCCATCTCCCAGCTATGATAGGAAGTCTTAATCAGTTTTGAAGCCTCACAGGAATTGTTTTTTTAATTTTTATAATGTGTTGATTCCCTTTTCTCCCAGCTCCATGTTAGGAAGTCTTAATCAGTTTTGAAGCCTCACAGTTTTTGTTATAATGTAACAGTGTTGATTCTCCCAGCTATACATGTTAGGAAGTCTTAATCAGTTTTGAAGCCTCACAGTTTTTGTTATAATGTAACAGTGTTGATTCTCCCAGCTATGCATGTTAGGAAGTCTTAATCAGTTTTGAAGCCTCACAGTTTTTGTTATAATGTAACAGTGTTGATTCTCCCAGCTATACATGTTAGGAAGTATTAATCAGTTTAGAAGCCTCACAGTTTTTGTTATAATGTAACAGTGTTGATTCTCCCAGCTATACATGTTAGGAAGTCTTAATCAGTTTTGAAGCCTCACAGTTTTTGTTATAATGTATCAGTGTTGATTCTCCCAGCTATACATGTTAGGAAGTCTTAATCAGTTTTGAAGCCTCACAGTTTTTGTTATAATGTATCAGTGTTGATTCTCCCAGCTATACATGTTAGGAAGTCTTAATCAGTTTTGAAGCCTCACAGTTTTTGTTATAATGTAACAGTGTTGATTCTCCCAGCTATACATGTTAGGAAGTCTTATTCAGTTTTGAAGCCTCACAGTTTTTGCTATAACGCTTTCATCCCCCCAGCTCCATGTTAGGAAGTCTTATTCAGTTTTGAAGCCTCACAGTTTTTGCTATAACGCTTTCATCCCCCCAGCTCCATGTTAGGAAGTCTTATTCAGTTTTGAAGCCTCACAGTTTTTGCTATAACGCTTTCATCCCCCCAGCTCCATGTTAGGAAGTCTTATTCAGTTTTGAAGCCTCACAGTTTTTGTTATAAAGTAACAGTGTTGATTCTCCCAGCTATACATGTTAGGAAGTCTTAATCAGTTTTGAAGCCTCACAGTTTTTGTCATAACGCTTTCATCCCCCCAGCTCCCAGCTACAGGTTAGGAGCTGCCGCCCTTTATGACTAATAATAATAATAATAATAGTGAATCATTTATATAGCGCATTCCTCCACCAATGTGGAGCTCTATGCGCTTAACAACAACAAAAATTAAGAAGCAACAAATTCAACAACAACGAAATAATCGCTCACGCACATGCAAATAGGCATACACATACACACCCCACCCACACATACACGCACGTACCGGCACACACACACACACACACACACACACACACACCGTTACCATCACCACCACTCACCCCACCCAAAAAACACAATACAAAATACAATCAGTTGAACAAAGCATCAACACACACACATACTCTCTCTCTCTCTCTCTCTCTCTCTCTCTCTCTCTCTCTCTCTCTCTCTCTCTCGCAACAAAGCTGACGTACACATTGCAGTCAACACACAGTGAAACTAATATGGGGGGAGGGGAGTGTGTGTGTGAGAATAGAGTCCAGAAGTAATGTGGCCTAAAGGTTGTGATGTAGCTTGAACAGGTGGGTCTTGAGAGCTGATTTGAAACATTGCAAGGACTGGATATGGCGGATTTCGCGTGGTAAGGAGTTCCAAACTGATGGGGCCGAAAAGGAAAAGGAGCGCTCACCAAACATTTTTGTTCGTGTACTAGGAACACAGAGAATTTTGGAATCTGAAGATGACCGCAATTGCCTTGATGGAGTATAGACAGAAAGCATGTCAGAAATGTAGCTAGGGGCATTTCCAGAGAAAATAGAATGACATAGAGTGGCAATTTTGTAGTCAATACGTGCTTTGATGGAAAGCCAATGAAGGGATATCAGGAGTGGTTGAACATGATGATACTTAGAGACCTTGAGGACAAGTCTGGCAGCAGAGTTCTGGACTTTTTGAAGCTTGTCAATGAGGTGTTGGGGGCAGCCATACAAGAGTGAATTACAATAATCTAGTTTAGAGAGAACAAAAGCGCAGACTAGTATTTTAGTAGTATCTATAGACAGGAGATGGCGAATCGTACCAAGGGCTACGAGGGCTATGGCTTGGGAGTTGTGGAGGTGTGGATCAACGACTACTGGGGCACTTTGTGCTCCAGCTCTTGGAACGATCAGGCTGCCCGCGTGCTGTGCCGCTCCCAGGGCTACGGTGGGGGCTTCGCCTCGTACCTCCCCCTGGGATACCACCCCGAAGGCGCCCGTCTGTGGGACCCCCGGTTCATGTGCCGCGGTGACGAGAGAAACCTGAACGCCTGCCCTCATCAAGGCTGGGTGGCAGCGTATGGCGCAGAGTGTGGAGGCATAGCTGAGGTCGTGTGTACTAACCATGGTCAGTGCAGTTGGTTTTTGTTTGTGGCTCAAGCCACAAACCTATAACTCACTTTGTCGGTCGGTCGGTCCAAAATTGTCGCACTTCGAATCGAGGCTATACGAATGAAAAGTTGTGTTTTACGTCCTCTCGACCCGGGTAGGCACATCGAGGCTACACGATGATGAATTTTGGTGTTTTACGTCCTCTCGACCCGGGTAGGCACATATGGGACATGTGTATTAGCGGGGTATGGGTGATCGAGGCTACACTTCAAAATTAATTGAGGCCACTCTTTAAAATTATGTATTTTAAAAGCGTACAAAATAATAAACATACGTAATACAGACACTACAACAGACACGACGAGTATGCGGTGCTTCTTTTGATGAGTATAAGTAGGATACATAGTTTTAAATGTTTTCCAAAAGATATAAAAAGTTACGAAATGGTACAGAGATAACATTCTGGTTTACAGATTAAAATTATTGAAAAGCCAGGGGAGGTAACTCATGATTGGAGTGGTAAAAATAGACCGCGTGCCACAAACTATGGCGATTTCGCGCTTGTTCTTGTCTTAGAGTATTAGTCATCATCATCATCATCATCATCATCATCATGTGTTGTGTTCTTGTCATGGTCATTTCTTTATCTTTAGTGTTGGAGATTTTGACAACTCTCTCTCTCTCTCTCTCTCTCTCTCTCTCTCTCTCTCTCTCTCTGTCTCTCTCTCTCAATGGTTAGTTTAACGTCTAATTATGCGTAGCCTCTTATAGATTGTAACATTTTGTAGTAAAAAAAAAAAGGTAGGTTGGAAACACTCACCAGGGTTTGGACATGATGATCATAGTAGAGACGATTTCTTCTTCTTCTTTCTTTGAACATCCTCCGTCATCATATTGACGGTTATGATGCATTGCATTTCAGCACCATTTCAGCAAGCTATCAGCTCATTGAGCTTTTATCAGGCTTTATGGCCACACCATTACTTCGTAGTCGGTCATTGCACACCTTGTTTGTATGCTACTTGCAATAATTTGCATTCTTTTTCTTTTGTTATATTTTGAACATCAATACAAGTTATGCTTTCTTGGTAGAGGGCTAATATTGCTGAATAAAAATGTATGATATAAATGTAAATAACCCAGCCGTGTGTCGACTGTGTGTCTGTGTCGTGTACAGTGGACCTGGTGGGTGGGGAGGTCACGGATTCCGTCATGACGGGTGCGGTGCACGTGCTGCAGGCCAACCAATGGATGACGGTCTGTGACAGCGGCTTCTCCCACACCGAGGCTCGCGTGCTGTGTATGGAGATGGACCCCAACTACCAATACGCTGCTGTCCACAAGGTGTTGTACTGTAGTGTGCTGTTGTACTGTAGTGTGCTGTGTTGTACTGTAGTGTGCTGTTGTACTGTAGTGTGATGTTGTACCCCAACTGTGTTGTACTGTAGTGTGCTGTTGTACCACTGTGTTGTACTGTAGTGTGCTGTGTTGTGTGTGTGCTGTTGTTGTACTGTGCTGTGTTGTACTGTACTGTGCTGTGTTGTACTGTGTGCTGTGTTGTACTGTAGTGTGCTGTGTTGTACTGTAGTGTGCTATGTTGTACTGTAGTGTGCTGTGTATGGAGATGGACCCCAACTACGCTGCTGTAGTGTGCTGTGTTGTACTGTAGTGTGCTGTGTTGTACTGTAGTGTACTGTGTTGTACTGTAGTGTGCTGTGTTGTACTGTAGTGTGCTGTGTTGTACTGTAGTGTGCTGTGTTGTACTGTAGTGTGCTGTGTTGTACTGTAGTGTGCTGTGTTGTACTGTAGTGTGCTGTGTTGTACTGTAGTGTGCTGTGTTGTACTGTAGTGTGCTGTGTTGTACTGTGTTGTACTGTAGTGTGCTGTGTTGTACTGTAGTGTGCTGTGTTGTACTGTAGTGTGTGTGTGTGCTGTAGTGTTGTGTTGTGTTGTGTGTAGTGTACTGTGTTGTACTGTAGTGTGCTGTATTGTACTGTAGTGTATGTTATACTGTAGTGTAGTATGTTGTACTGTAGTGTGCTGTGTTGTACTGTAGTGTGCTGTGTTGTACTGTAGTGTGCTGTGTTGTACTGTAGTGTGCTGTGTTGTACTGTAGTGTGCTGTGTTGTACTGTAGTGTGCTGTGTTGTACTGTAGTGTGCTGTGTTGTACTGTAGTGTGCTGTGTTGTACTGTAGTGTAGTATGTTGTACTGTAGTGTGCTGTGTTGTACTGAGTGCTGTGTTGTACCCCAAGTGTGTTGTACTGTACTGTGTTGTACTGTAGTGTGCTGTGTTGTATTGTAGTGTGCTGTGTTGTACTGTAGTGTGCTGTGTTGTACTGTAGTGTGCTGTGTTGTTGTACTGTGTTGTACTGTAGTGCTGTGTATGGAGCTGGACCCCAACTACCACTACGCTGCTGCACAAGGTGTTCCACTGTGTTGTACTGTAGTGTGTGTTGTACTGTAGTGTGCTGTGTTGTACTGTGTGTGTGTGCTGTACTGTAGTGTGCTGTGTTGTACTGTAGTGTGCTGTGTTGTACTGTAGTGTGCTGTGTTGTACTGTAGTGTGCTGTGTATGGAGCTGGACCCCAACTACCACTACGCTGCTGTCCACAAGGTGTTGTACTGTTGTTTGGTTGAAATAAGTTCGATTAACTCGCATTGATTTCGTTCGGATAAACTCTAGGGTAAAAAAAAAAAAGGACACCATCATGTGAAATTGTGCATGTGCTTACCTGGAGATACCTGTGCTGTTAGAAATATACTGATGGTTACACCGTGTAAGCTTAAAACAAAATATAGGACCGTTGATCAAATCACAGTTTACCAATATTTCTGTGCAATTTACAGGGTCCGATTTTGGTGCCATGGAATATTATAACCCGTTCTGTAATCCTCGATATATTCTGTGCACAGGCTACACATCTTGCATAATGTGTTGCATGTAGGCCTACACCATCTCGACATATATGCGTTATTACATTGGATCGCGTGTTACAGAGAAACGGTTGTTACAAACTCGTGCAAATCCTCTCCATCCTGTGCACTATATCTGCTTCTTGATAAGCTCAGTTTGTTATTTTAGGCCTACACGTCTTACTTGGTGTGTTACAGGGTTCCGTGTTCGACGCAGGAGATGAGCCCATCGAGATCTCCTCCGTGCAGTGCTCTGGGACAGAGACCTCGATCATGCAATGTGCCATCCACACGGGCTACTGCCACACTGGGCATTACGCCTCTGTGGTGTGCAGCAAGCACCACTTTGCCTCTGGGAAAGGTAGGAACACGACACGAGGGCCTACATTGTATTCATACAACAATAATTATGTCGCATTGTGTACAGCAAAGTCACAGGGTGCTAATGAGAAACCCAGGAATTGGACGTGTTTAGTTGTATTTCTAAGCATTCAGTTATAGGATGTCGCTGCATTTGCCATTAAGCGTCAGTGTTTGCAGAAAGATATCTAGATTTTGCAGTATGAAATGAGTGTGTGTGCGAATGTACACATTCTACTGTAAATAAAATTGACTGACCCTACGGTTAATTGGTTATGGGATCGCATGCTGGTCAACCTGTGGTCAAAGACCCAATCCAATCTAGTCCTGTTCAAGTAACCTTGAATGGGATAACTTTAAAATAGTAAGACAATAAAATATCCTTATATTTTCGGAATACTTATCTTTCATGATGTATTTCAGAGCACATGCTGCTTAGCCAGTGGTCAGAGAGCAACTACTCGGGCCCTGTCCAGGTGTGGCTCAACGGGCTGACCAGCTACGTGTGCTCTGCGGCCTGGGATGACCAGGACGCTCAGGTGGCCTGTCGGGAACTGGACTTCCAACACGGCCAGGCCACCCTCCTCCAGGCGCCGGACAACGGGACCCATGACCTCTACCTCACTACCGAGTATTGGTGCAGGTCAGTGTTAGAGTTTATAGCTGTGAGAGCATTGACACCCAGGACATCTACCTCATCACTCTTGAATAAATTGTTTGTGCACAAATTCTCTCCACCACTGTTGTTGTGTACTGTGCGGGTGATTGTCATATGGGCAGTCCTGGGTCATCCCTTTTTGAGGATGATCTTGGGTCTGTCTCAATTAATGTGGCTGTTGCTTATACTTTGCTAGGCGACTTGGTGCCGAAAATAACTTTGGTGAAGGGAGTTAATTACAATGAGAGTTACCTTTCCTTACTTCACCATGATCATCTCTCCTTGCCTCACTATTTCTATCTTGACATATGTGACCCAGCACCACGAAAGGGACATTAAGTCGCTGGGCTAGCTTCTAACAACATGCATGGAAAATCAAAGATCTAATGTTTTGTCAATTTTGAGTTATGGGTATTTTCATGTTCTCTAACATCTTATCTTTCATATTTATAAAGGACAATCTTTAATATGGTCTCTAAATGGTCTTATAAATACTTTTAAACGAGTAGGTCAATGCATTTTCTTCAGCTAGGCTAGACTTTAGACTGTGTTTTCTCAAAATGGCCGACACTCACCCTTCTAACTTTAAATGCTCATAACTCTGGAATGGAAAAAGATGCAAGAATGGTTCTTGTATCTTTAGAAAGAGAACTCTCTGAAGTGTTCACATGTGTAATTTTCTCAGAATGGTCAGTTTGACACTTAATGTCCCTTTCGTGGTGCTAGGTCACATATTGTATGTTTAGCAAATGTGTAATGTGTACGTTTTGTATCTAATATAATTTTGTTTTCTGTGTTTGTACAGTGGCGATGAACGTCAACTACAGGACTGTCCCCGTGTCATGAACATCAACGCCAGAAACTGTCCAGCAGGATACCGTGCCGGCGTCAACTGCTACAACAATGAAAGTAAGTCATCGGGCACAAACGCACGCACCTACACATGCAGACAGAAAGAGAGGTGGGGTGAGGGAGGGAGCGAGGACACATGAGAGGGAGAGAGAGAGAGAGAGAGAGAGAGGGGGAGAGAGAGAGAGAGAGAGGGGAGAGAGAGAGAGAGAGAGAGAGAGAGAGAGAGAGAGAGAGAGAGAGAGAGAGAGAGAGAGAGAGAGAGAGAGAGAGAGAGAGAGAGAGAGAGAGAGAGAGAGAGAGAGAGAGAGAGAGAGAGATGCAAGATGGCTTAATCTAAGCTAACTTACGAATTTGAGAGAGAGAGAGAGAGAGAGAGAGAGAGAGAGAGAGAGAGAGAGAGAGAGAGAGAGAGAGAGAGAGAGAGAGAGAGAGAGAGAATATAATTCGTTATTACTAAGAGCTAGCCATCGGAGCGTGTGTTTGTTAAAAAGCTCCACAAAAGAAATTTATCTTGCAAGTCGCAACATGTCTGTCAATAAGAGTACTGTTCAAGAAATATCATCTGTGTCACCAATGAAATGTTCCACTGCGATTAATATGTGGTGTATTATAAACTTCCATCCCGGATTATTGTTATTTGTTTGCTTCTGCGTGTTTGTTAGCACAGAGATTTACCCAAAACGTTGTCCACAGAATTCCTTTAGCGGTCAGTTAATGGAACTCATTCAAGTCGTCCCGGCCATATGTGTCCGGAATTAATAGACAGATGCCAATTTGATGCATTTGCTTCAATGGAAGTAAATATGTGCGCACACCATACCTTGGTCACTTCTAAACTCGCTTCGCTCCCTTAGACCACAATTTTGCCTTTGACTTTGCTTTTGTAGTGGTTTGTTGTGGGGGAACCAATCTGTGTAGAGTTTTTCTATATAAAGAGAGAAAAAACACCGTAATCTTCTTTCATTTCTCCCTTTGTTTATGTATGTTTTGTTTGTGTGTATGGCTGGAACGATTTGTGAGTTTTTGTAATAATTCAAAATTCGTTGTGATATGAATCTTGTGACCAAAAATGTTTCAGGTATAGGATTCAGATGAGTTTTTCTTTGTGATGTTAGAGCTTTTTCCCCCCCCAAACAAACCATAGAACAACATTCATATTTGATAAATACCACAGCAACTATGAATGGATGACAATGATGGTGATGACGATGGCGACAAAGACGATGACAATGACACTAAAAGTGATGCCACTATCCGTCACAGCTTCTGAGGAGCCCCTTCAGCAGAACCCCACAACCCCCGTCCTCCCCAGTACCACCACCCAGACCATGCCCTCAGTGGACGACCTCAACTCCACACTCCAGGACACCCAACAGCAACAGAGTTATGTCGGTCACCGCAACTCCACACACCGCCTCATCCAGCAAGAGAGGGGATCAGTGGACCGCACTGCTCTCCTCATCGCTATCCCGGTAGCTGGGGTTGTGGTGACCGTAGTGGTAGCGGCGGTACTGGTGGTGCTGTGGAGGAAGGGCCGACTGTGTAAGGATCCGTTCGCTGCCTCACGGTTCGTGGACACTGAGTCCCACCAGCCCCAGACTCCCACCCCTGCCCGTGGGCCTACCGTGAGGTTTTCCTCTAATGGGGACGCCACTGTCCATATCTAATACAGTATGCTGAGTTTCAGTGTGTGTGTGTGTGTGCGTGTGCACGCGCGCGCGCGTGTGTGTGTGTATGTGTGTGTGTGTGTGTGTGTGTGTGTGTGTGCGTGTGCGTGTGTATGTGTGTGTGTGTGTGTGTGCAGGTAGATTATTAGTGTTTACAAGTACTTCTGTGGTTGTGAACATAACAATAAAGTCTGAAAACTATCCCATTATGTGCAGTGTGTTCTTTTTCCCAAGACTTGGTGTGTGTGTCAAAGTCAAATTATTTTTTTCAGATGGAACATTGAATAATGGGTGTGTTTTTTGCGTGTGTGTGTGTGTGTGTGTGTGTGTGTGTGTGTGTGCGCGCGCGTGCATGTGTGCATGTGTTTGAGGATGTGTCTGTGTGTTAGCTGTTAGATTTCAGTGTTTGCTTTGTATATGATTTTCTTTATGCATTTTTATGGATGGCCTGATGTAAAAATAAAAAAAGCATATTGTAATGATTATTCAAGGTTTATCTGGAATTAACACACACACACACACACACATAACTCTTGCTGTCAAGGGCGTTAAGTAATCTTTAATTTAATGTCTCATTCATTCTTTGTTAGTCCGTCTGTATTGGCCACTGCAAGTAGGGTTATTAACGCCCTTGACAGCAAGAGTTAAGCCCTTGTTGATCAGTATCCAAAAACAAAGACAGAGAGTCCACGGGGTGTTTGAAGTTTTGAGTGTCCCACCTTGAATGAAAGACTTGGTGCGGTGCGTTGCTTTCCCACCCCTTCCCCAGACCTGTTTACCCCACACACAAGTGTCGGGTAGTCTGCATAGCTGAAATGAGTAGTTTGGGTGACAAATGTGTAGTTTTATTCATTAACCCTTTCACCACCAAAATCGCATCTTAGCACCACAGTGATTTAACACCTATGTCACCAAAAGACATCAAATTGGGATTTATTATCCAAAGACCCCATTGTCTTAGTTTTGGGAAGTAAGGGTAGACCTTATTTTATATATGTCACTGCAGAATCACCAATACTGTAGATGGATTTTGTTCTCTACCCAGGTAAACTTAATGGACATTTTTGGCTTAAATATGGCTGGCGGTGAAAGGGTTAAACCATCAAACAATGTTCACTGAAAATGAGTAATTAGAGCATTATTTTCAATTTTGAAGAGTAGTAGAGGTCCAAATTGAGTAGAATACTACTCGAAAAGAGGTCTGCTTCACTCTCGCCCCTCTCTCCCTTGCAATCACCACATGTGTGTGTGTGTGTGTGTGCGTGTGTGTGTGTATGTGAGTGTGTGTGTTTTGTTTCCTGGTATTCATGTTATGGGTGTGTATATATGTGGCTACAAAGTGACAATAGAACAGACAGAGGAAATGAGAAGACTGACAAAGATAACAAAAATCTGGACAATTTCGAAATGAAACTGAACACTTTTTTTTTAATAAATAGAAATATCACATCCGCATTCTGACAAACATGGTTTCAAAAACAAAGAAAACGTTAAACAAGTTTTCAATGTTAGAAAGAATTGTGACGGGGCTGTATTCACTCTGAGATAGTACGAGAGTTATCATCATGATGTCTTAGAAGTCCTTCTAAAGTCCTATTAAATCCTACTTCTAAGATATCATGATTACAGTCACATACTCTCTCAATGTGAATACAGGGCAATCAATATTTCACATTAATGGTTGTCTGCTGCAGTTGTTAAACAACCACATCATATACAAACAACACATTAATGATAGAAATGCATCAAATGGTAATTCAGTATCCAAGATGTTTGTCATCAAAGACAAACAAGAACAATAATATTCAAAATGCTATGCCCCAAAAAAATATGAAAAAAATTTGAAAAGCAATTCAGTAAAAGAAATGAACACGCAAACCATAGAAATATACAAACTTAAAAGTCCAAGAATTCAAAAGAAATATATTTCAATATTTCATCCAAGAACTCATGAGAGGAAAACAAGAGCTCAAGCAAGTATGCACACATATGCATATTCACTACACTTGCTCCTCTTCACGTGCGCATGCACGCACTCACGCACACGCACACGCACACGCACACACGCACGCACGCACGCACGCACACACACACACACACACACACACACTACGGAAACAGTGAAAAAAAATTGAATCTGGGCAGTTGAATTGTTGAAAAATACAAAGTTGCAAAATTTGGTAAACGCACTGGCAGTTCCATAATAATATAAACTTGCAAAATGTTTTGGGTAAATACGCTGGCTCTTTCCATATATATAACCATGCTGAGTAAAAGTAGCCCTGGCAACATAAAATTGAAAACAAAAACAAACACGAAAAACTTTGAGACGGCAAGTAAATCAACAAAGCCAAATAATTGGCTTACCGAGTGACTTAATCGCTTAAATTCTTACATTCATGCCAAAATGTATATAACACACAGAAGCAAATGTGGATGAACATACAAACAGCCTCAATGTTAACTCCGTCAAAGAGTTAGAAATCTATGTGACTGGCTACCCTGTTTTTCAAGAAACTGATTGCACAATTCACACTTAAATTACATGGTTGTGTAGGCAAGAAGAGCTCTACTAAATTTTGATTCCGATTCTTGTTAACCCCCCCACCCACCCACCCATCACCACACACCGACCCCCCAAAAATGTAAGAACACAAAAATAATTCATACTGGCACAAAAAGTATAACACATCGGTAAATATTTCTTTCGTGTGTACAACTACAAGTTCTTTTTAATGATACAGATTTCTGCTAAACTGAAAACATGAAGAAAAAAAAATTAAAATAAAGAAATAATAATATTATGCAGGTGTCATCATAGATATTTGCATGATTGCTGCACAAAATATAAGGCACTAACATTTTGTACTGGTAATAGTAATTACAATAAAGAAATAAAAAAAATAAAAAAATAAACAATTCCTAACTTTACAGTCTGATAGTTATAACACACCTAGTAGTCTGTTATACTTAAAATGATTCTTTGGAAAAGTAATTAAATACAACAATCTATACACCTTGACTATTTTATGTCAACAGAATAAGAGTTAGATTTAAAAACACAAACAAAATTTGAAAATATACAAACATTTCTTATGAAAAAATCCATTGTGGTTTGTGTTGCTAATTGGCCACTGCAAAGAACACCTTTTTGCAAGAGTGAATGCCCTTGGTGGGTGGGGGAAGATGGTTGAGTACTGACCAAACAAGGGAATAACTCTCGCCAATAACCCTAGCCACTTAATGGCTGCCTTTTGCAAGAGTGAATACCCTTTTGGATACTGAACAACAAGGGCTTAACTGTTGCTGTCAAGGGCGTTAATAACCCTAGATGCAGTGGCCAATAAGAAAGATGTTCTGAAACTGAATTGTTCTTTGTTGATGAGCAACAAGCTGTCCAAAGGCCTGCACACATTAGATAGATCTACAATCGGCAAGTTCCGTACGGAATCCCCATTCGCTATAAATATTATAGAAATAAGTGGATGCGGGAAACTCATCCACAATCTCATCCGCTTATTTCTTATACAGTGGAACCTCCCATTATAAGACCTCCCATATAAGACCTACTTCTCTGAGACATTGCCCTTCTTTGTAAGTATTACAATTACCTCCCTTATAAGATCCCTCCCTTGTAAGACCTCATTTTGGATGATTTTTTAAGGTCTTATAAGGGAGGTTCCACTGTATAAGCGAATGGAGTTTCCGTACGAAACTTGTGGATTGCGGATCATCTAATGTGCACAGGCCTTTACGTATAAAGGACTATAATTCACCATTGTCAAGGTATTGTGACCTAATGCTAAATACAATGTATCTTTGTTTGTTTCTATTTGTGACACTGCATTACAAAGAAAGTATAAACAATAATACAGTCAAACCTCTATTTTAAGACTTCCAAAAAGTCAGAAAAATAGGTCTTAAAATGGAGGGGTCTTATAACAGAGGTCAGTTTTATACATAAAATATAGTAAGCTACATTAATCCGTTCCCAAAAAATCAGTCTTAAATGAGAGGAGGTCTTTTAACGGAGGGTCTTATAATAGAGGTTTGACTGTAATGGAATTTTGCAGAAATCCAATTTTTGTTTTCTGTAAGAATAGGTGCAGTTAATATTCTTAGTAGGAATATTTAGAAACAAAAAACTCAACAAATGCTAATAACCTCACTAGAAACATTTAGAAACAAGAACATGAATATTTTTATGCAAGTATTGATTTTACCCATTACAGCTACTAATATATATGTTTGATTTTGACACCCAAGATACTAAATTAAATACAGAAATGTAAATTGTAATGCAGTATTAAAGAAAGACAGGACTGGCTCTTTTGACATTGCTTTAAAAAAGAATAAACAAAAATCACTCATATTTAAAATTTATATTTTGGACATGGGTTAAGTTTGGATAAAAAAAAGAATATGCTTTGAAAAACAAAAAAAATGTGCAAGGCCGTTGACAAAGTTTTCGCTTTAGTTTAACTCCAAATCATGTTATGTTACTTATCAGGCAGATGGGAGTTTGATGCAAAATCTCATTTATAAATGTGTTATGTGAACTTCACTAAAATAATACAAATTTGCATACAGTAAAATGTTCAACATGATTTCTAATACTAAAAAACAACCCCCCACCCCACCCCCACTCACCCCCTAAAAAATCCACCCCAACAAAACCTACATCAATATTATGCTGCAACTAAAAAGTATTCTAACAATATAAAAGATCTATCAAGCTTCGGATGATAATCTCAGCAAAAAAAAATGTTGGGAGCTATTCTACATGATCAATACAACAATCCATCAGTTCTATTGAAAACCATACACACACACACACACACACACATGTGCACACACATGCATGTACATACATAATTTTCATATATTTATATACACATAGAAAACATTGTAACATTGCACATTCTGTCTCTATTTTCGAGGGTAAAGTGTACAAAGATCTATCGTTTTGTGAACAATGCTGGTTAACATGGTTATCAAACTCTATAAAATATACACCTGAACAGAAAAAATGAGCACCTCTAGAAAACTATAGACCTCAACAAAAGTTAAGCGCCAGAAGACGATTCCAAAACAGATGAATTATCTTTACAATTTAAAAAAAAGTTAACACACATTCCAAAAAATTCACAAAATAAATGTTAACAGCTTTCAGCTGCATGCACCTAACATGGGTGAAAGTAAAACATTCTCTCAGTCCTGAAATGGCATGTTTTACTTTCATCTGAATCTTCCCAATCCTTAAGTGGTGACCACATTAAAAATAATTTCCAACGAGTGTGTGTCTGTGTGTATACAGGATGGGTGGGGATAGTGTTAGAATTGCATCATCTTGTTTTAATCTGCCATCAATGTTGGCAGAAATGTTTGATTTTATAAGACCATGGTTCCAGATGACAAGATGGCCAATCCTGAAGACTCTTTCTGTCCGCTTTTTCAATCCTGATTTCAGGAGCATGTCTGAACTACTTTCACCCTTGCCCTAATTAACCCCTTCGCTCCCGAGCCCGGTTCCGGTTCCACCATTTGCCCAGCCATTTTAGGTTGCAGAGTCTATCGCAAAACTTTCTGAATAAAAGTGCATATAACCTATACTTTTCTGAACGGGAATTGAATATACTATCCTTTGAGAACACTCTCACATGCATTCAAACATACTGCGAAAAAAGTATGGATAGAAAAAGGGCAACTCTTAGAATAACCCTATGACGGATATTTCCGTGACGAGGCAGTTTATAGGTTACCGGAAGTTGACGGAAATATCCGTGACGGGGCGGTGAAGAGGTTAACATGATGCTGAACATCTTTGTAAAGATTTTTGTTCTCTCTCTTCTGCTTCTTTGTCTTTGGTCACCCCCTAAAGTATACATGTGCATTTACTTCTATAAAAAGAAGCTGGCCACCACCACAGAAAAAGAAGAAGAAAAGCACATGATTTGGAAACATACATGTCCCGGCATTTCATTACTAATGAAAGAGTAACAGTAAAAACAATGGAGAAGCACATGCAAAAAGATACATCTATCACTGATCTGTGGTTGATGTTTAAACATAGGATGGCAATTTTACAGAACCAGCACCATTTTCCTATATACTACTCAACAAAAGTGGTCATATGTCCAGTGAGACATTTGTCCCAAATCACTAATTGCTCTTTTCCTATGATTTCCAATTATGACAAATAAACAATTAATGTTTTTGGACAATTGAATTGTGTTACTGGTCATGTGACCAGGCCCAGTAACAAAGTCAATGGGGTAGCTTACAAAAATATGGAGGATGTTCACATTACAATTCTTGATGAAAGTATCTTTGGCAAATTAATGTGTGAACATGTTAAGATCTTCAGACATATCCACAGCTTCATGGAAGCCAGTGAGATTCAGAAATCATGTGACTGTACTAACAAAAGCTTGTTCCAGATCTCACATTTTTCAAAGACTAGAAATCATGAATTAAAAATACTAACACGGTATAGTAGAACTAACATCAGGAGACACTTTTTCAGTAACAGAGTGACTAACTATTGGAACGCACTTCCTGCACAGACAAAACTTGCACATGATACTAACAAATTCAAAAACCTCCTGGACAAAGACCCAAACCTTAGTAAATTAAAATACCAGTATGACTGATAGTCTACCAAAACCGTCACAGCTGTGCCAACTGAATTTAAAAAAGGAAAAAAAAAAGACGCTTCAGAGGCCGCGAGGCCTAGTCGTCTTAATTGACCTGACCTGTTCATTATGGTGGTTTATCCCTGCTTTAGTGATGCAAGACGTAACTGCTTCTGCCTAAGGAACTGCCCCACTAATTTATCTGACACTTTGTTTTAGCGATTGAGTATAGTGACAATAATGACTGTCTTTCGTTACATTTCTAATCTCTGTGACATCATCATTGGCCTCTGAGAGGCCAAAGGGCTAATTGCGAGTTTTTGTCTAAGTCTTTGGATTTCTTTTACGCGCAAATGAAAAGGGTGAGAAGAACAAATAAGTTGCAGTTTTATTCATTTTAGTGATGTGTAACACTGCTATGCTTTAAGTTTTATCGGCACAGTGTGCAAAATCATCCTATTGGCTCATTTAATGTACTGTCTTAAACGGTCTCCAATCGGTGCATTTGTACTGTTGTGCAGGATATTTTTACATTGCATAAGAGTTTGGACCTTGGGCTATAATATTACAGCATCAGAAAGTGCAAAAATGTCGGTTTAAGCATTCAAAACGGTGCCTGAAATGTTTGCATTAAATGGTACTTAACTTTTGTTGAGTAGTATAGCCCTATCCTACAACCAAGTAAGAAAGTTCGGACGAGTGATGTCCCTTGCGTGCCCTGGTGAGTTCCGGTCACACACACACATACACAGTGACACACACACACACACACACACACGCACGCACACACACACGCACTCGCACGCGCGCACGCACACGCACACACTATGACAGTAAAGAGAAAGAGGAGCCGCTGTAGCTCGCTAGCTCGTAATCCGTCATGGTTTGCGAGTTTTCTGTGGGTTGTTTGTGCACTTTAACAAGTACTTTGCCGGAACTCACCTGCGACACACCAGAGCAGGGGCAGATAACGCTAATTGATCGAGTTTCGGGAAAGTGCTATACATTAAAAGCACTGAACAAATGTTACCAACAGTCGTTTACCATACTTTTGTTGATGTCTGTAAAAATGGTTCTCGTTCAAATAAATACATAAAAAACCCACAAGGGATCACAATCAACAATCAGCACCGATGAGCCTCATCTTTAACCCTTTCACCGCCAATGTCGCATTTTTGCACCACAGTGATTGAACACCCATGTCACTAAAAGGCATCAAACCAGGGTCTGTTATCCAAAGACCCTGTTCTCTTCATTTTGGGAGGTAAGGATAGGCCTTACTTTATACATGTCACAGAGGAATCTCCAATATTGCAGATGATTTTGTTTTATCTTACCCAGGTAAGATTAATGGAACATTTTTGCTGAAAAATGGCTGGCGGCGAAAGGGTTAATGGCCTATCAACCGATCCCAAGAATCGGGCAACGCTAGTCAGACACATGTGAGGCGTGAGACGTGCCGACTGGCACAACAGGGAACAAAGAAGGGTAAAGCATCTCTGCCACAAGCCGTGAGTCAAATGATGCTGTGCGCCCACCACCTCTTATACTCCTGTTGCGGCTTTAACCCTTTCACTGCCAGCCATCTTTGAGCCAAAAATGTCCATTAAACTTACTTGGATACAAAAAAGATTTTGTCAGCAATATTGTGGGATTTCTCTGTAACACATTTAGAATAGGGTCAATCCTCACTGCCCAAATTTAGGAACACAATATCATTGAATAACAGACCTTGATTTCAAGGGTTTTAATGACATGGGTGTTAAATCATTGTGGTGCAAAAATGCGACATTGGCGGTGAAAGGGTTAACAGAACTCCACATTGTCATCCAATCACAAACAAAATTATTCCTTCTCCTCCTTCTCTAATCCCCTTTTCTTTGAAACTCCCTCCACAAAAACAAGACTATGATCACCAAGCCTCCGATCATCTCAACTTACTTAAGAGAGGATGACGGCTCACCAATCGTTTGTGACGGACACTTTGGTGATCTGACTCTGGATTAAAATGTTCACGGTTCACAGATTTTTTGACACGTTTACTCAGAACAGCATTACCCAGAAGATGCCGATGGACCTGATTCTTCTGACTCCCTAAATCCTCCCCAGCCTGGACAACTAACTGCTGCAGATGATCAGGCACTGGGAGGTCCTCATCCACAAACGCCTGCCGAACCCTCTGCAGGAACAAGTCTTTGGCAAACTGATAGAGCTCCACGTCCAAATAGTTCATCTCTGCTATCGCCTTCAGCTCCTCGGCGCTCAAATCGCGCGCGCTGCTGCGCGTGAAGTTCTCCTGCTCGAAATCTCGGATGAAGTTGATGTTGAGCGTGTGCTCGAAGAGGAACTGGGTGTAGGTCTGGAACTCGAGGAGCCCGAAGAAGGAGAGGTTGAGGAGGTTGCGTTTGGCGCTGTTGAGCATCAAGCGGTGGTGGTGCGGGGTGTGGTTGGTGTAGGCGCTGTAGCAGTCCACCTCAGAGAGGTTGGCCAGCATGCGGGTTTGTCGGTTGAAGGCCAGGTTGTGCTGGCACGACATGAACTCCTGGAGGCTCACACCCTGCACACACAACACTGGGGAAATGAGATTACCATTTTATTATTTTTACTATAAGGCGATACTTTTTTCCCAGACCGAGAGCCCTGTGCCGTTATAATCATAATGTATAAGGCTAATATTATAATAAAGTAAGAAAATGTAACAAAATCTGAATTTTGTGTAACATTTTGGGTATAACTTATAAGTTATAGTCTGAAAAATATGTGGTAGTGCTGTAGATCAACATCACTTATAATATAACTTATAAGTCAAAAGGTTGCACACAGTGACACACTGACTCAGACACACGCACTTGTAAGCACAATATGACACACACGCACACACGCACACGCACACACACACACACACACACACTGACTTAGACACACGTGCACACACACACACACACACACACACATATACATGTACACATACAGAAACACACAGTGAAAGAGAGACAAACAAAGAAGCAGACAGACTGACAGACAGAGGGACTGAAGACGGAAGAGATAAATGAGGCAGAGAGAATAGTCTACATAAATTTTGCAAACTCTAGTGTGTACTGTATACAAATCAAACCTTTTGTTACTTTTCTAAACCATGAAATATTCAGTACTACTGTACTAGTATATTATTAGAAGTAAGTTTGAAAATGTGTTACATTGACATTGTGTACCTTCAACTGTTCAAGAGTGTGGGTTGGTCCAAAGTGAGGAAAGGTGTGCCCGGTGAGGTGTAGAGAAGGTGAAGGATGGGTCAGTGTGTGTGTGTGTGTGTGTGTGTGTGTGTGTGTGTGTGTGTGTGTGTGTGTGTGTGTGTGTGTGTGTGTGTGTGTGTGTGCAGGGCTCCAAATCGTCCTGCAAAACAAAGGGTCCCAGGGACTCCTTCACTTACAATATAGAGGGTCCTAGAGGCAGGATAGAGGGTCCCAGTTGCATTGCGAATGCTAAAAAGAATTTATCTAGTGCATCCCTGGGATGCACTAGATATATCTAGTGCTTACCGTCTTCTCTTAGCACATTCTTTTAGAGGGTCCTTTAGAATTTTAGTGCTTCATAGACCCCCCAAATGGGGGTCCCATGGAGCCCTGGTGTGTGTGTGTGTGTGTGTGCATGTGTATTTCGCTGTTTGCGTGTGTGCACACATGCATTGCTAGTGTGTGTGTCAACGTTTACCTCCCAGTTTTGGCCTGTGAAGCAGAATGGCACTTCCTCCAGCGTGGCCTGTTTGCCATTACACTGCAGCGCCGCCGCTTTCCAAGTCGCCCCTCGTCTCACGTGCATCCATTCGCTGACAAACCGTGCCACAGGGTCCCTCAACAGGGTCACGTAATGATACCTGGTGCATGCATACACAAACACAGACACATGTATACACATATTGAAGTGCACACACAAACACACACACAAACACAATTTGTCTTGTCTGTGCATGATTTTGTGTGTGCTAATCTTTACAAGTACACAGAAATGTAATTTAGAACATGGAAAAGTAAAACAATCTATGAGTCTGTGTGTGATTACGCATTCCATATAATGTAGGTATGTGTATGTGCATGTGTGCGTGTGTGTGTGTGTGTGTGTGTGTGTGTGCCTGTGTGTGCATGTATGCATAGTGTGCGCATGTTGCTGTATATAAGCCTTACCGTCTTCTCTTAGCACCATAATTAGACTGGAACCACTTGTCCACACACGTGGTCAGTTCTGTCCAGTCTGCATGCAGTCCACACTTCCAGCCCGTGGAGTAACGGCTAAACAGCCACACCTGCTTCTTCTTGGTCAGACAATCACAGTGCTTCTTCACTCTCTTATAACAATTACACGGCGAATCTACATCCAAGTTTTCCACAAGATGCTTGCCAAATGTCGTTCCACCCGTCTTCTGAATGTGAAGAAACACGATTGCGTCTTCATTTTCGAGGTTCAAGTTGTAGTCTTTGTTCACTTCCTTGTCTTTAAACTTTCTCTGTAAGAACCTGCCGGCAAAATATGCCTCAAAATTCGACTTGAACGTCGATGACGAAGACAATGAGCCTTTGTCTCGTCTGTGGAGAAAATAAATGGAGATAACGATGCTGCAAATGCTTAGCACGGAAATAATTGCTAACGTGATCTTCCATGACCTTACTCGCATCATTATAAAAAGTGCCAGATCAAGTCAATCCAGTCTTTTTTTTGCCGTCAAAACAAACTGGGCTCCCAGTCAAAACAAACACCACCACATTCTCTTCTCAGTCCACTTCCGGTGTTGCGTGAAATTTCGCACGCCTGAAATCTGTTCCGTTTTCTATTTCGAATTCTTTGTTGTTTGGGAAGGATTCGCCCCTAAATACATTGAGGCGTCTTGTGGCATGCAGGAAGAGCAGAACATTCATCAATAAATATTGAGAAGCCAGTGATATTTTTTTCTGAAATTCATTATTCATTATTGTTCTCTGCAAGGGTGTTTGCTTACATTGTCCACCATTTTGGAAAATGCGAAACTAAGTGGCATGTACATCGAATTCTCGGTAAAGATGTAGATTAACAACCTCCCGCTCTGTTTCTTGGTTCTTTCCATGTAGATTGTGCAATTAAATTTGGGGAGGCACCATGTGAGTTGGTTAGAGTCGATCGCTGCTCGTAATCCAATGGGTTTGCGAGTGCGCTTGTTCGAACTCAGCTGTTCACAATGTTATGTCCTTGGGAATAATACTTTACTCCTATTTCCTGGTCCTTCGGATTAGACCTAAAACCGAGGTTCCGTATGCGAATGCACGCACAATATCTTGCGCGCACGTTTAAGCCCATTCCACTATTCCGTATGAGTAGGCTGTGGAACGGATGACATGAACTCACAAAGCATGCATCCTGTGCGCCAATAGCAGTTTAAACAAAGACTTTGGGCGTAGGGCAGAATAAACATCCCCAATCGGAAGAAGAAGGAGGAAGAACTCTACATTTTATAAAACAGTGCTACGGTTGTGGCGCACACGTATATTAAGGTGATCGGGACATATTTCACGACAGGACATAATTATCGTGACCGGTCTCGTCGGTGACCTCACTTGACCCCGACTAAGATTTTTCAGATCCTGTCCCAGCAAGGGTCCATGGTCCGAGTAAATTTTTACCCCCTCTACAAAAACGTATCATGGGCTTTTTGTTATGCCTCTTCAGTGCAAAATGTGTCACCTGTCCAACACGCAACAGTTGCCTGACCTTCCCTTGTTGCTTATTTGGTTTTTGTAAAGGACGGGTCGGTCACGTGTGACTCAACTGTTGTCAACTATCTATGACTGGATGCTCTATTTGGATAATGGTAAACCTCTGATGCTATATACCTTGATCTGAGAAAGGCCTTTGATACGGTGCCGCATAAAACATTAATAAATAAACTAAAAGGTTATGGTGTTCAAGGGAAGTTGCTGAGTTGGATTGAAGACTTTTTAAATCAAAGATCATAGTTTGTCAATGTTAATGGTTCTGTATCATCTAGAATACCACTTACTATTGGTGTCCCCCAGGGCAGCGTATTGGGTCCGATCATTTTTATATACTATATTAATGGCATATAGTACATGCCTGACTTAGTGGACTGTGAAATAAAATAAAAATTGCGGATGATACCAAAGCATATTCAACAATAGAGACAATTTACAGTCTTGCATCCACAAATTAGTTGAATGGACAGATCGACACTTGATGGCTTTTAAAATGTAACGCAGAAAAGTGCAAAGTAATGCACTGTGGTAGAAACAATCCCAATTAGGACTACTTTATGAGTGATAATAAGGTGCTTTGTAAACTTGAAACCACTATAGCTGAAATTGATCTGGGAATTATTGTTGATCTAAAATCTTAGTTTCGATGAACATATATATATAATACTATTGTTAAGAAAGCTAATCGTATGGAAGGTCTGGTAATGAGAACAATAAACTACAAAACTAAACATACAATGATTCCCTTATTTCAGTCTCTTATTCGTTCTGTTTTAGAATGTTTTGGTAACTCTGTTTGGAGTCTTTTATACCTTAGAAAACATATAAATTTGATTGAAGGTGTGCAGAGAAGGTTTACAAGATGCATAATTGGTACCCATGACCTTAATTATGAGGAACGCCTAAAATGGCTAAATTTACCAAGCTTGGAATATAGAAGGGTGCGTGGAGACATGATAGAAGCCATATTATGCATGGTTTGTATGATTCCTTAACTACAGCACCTCTTTTCCACTTATTTAGTCATAATACTACTCAGGGTCACAATTTTAAATTAACCAAAACACTAACCAACACTAGACAGTTTTGTTCATTCTTTACTAATGGAATAACAAATGTGTGGGATAATTTATTGATTTGATGCTGTCAATGCACCATCAGGAAATGCATTTAAAAATCGCATTGACAAAGAATTATCCAATCAAACCTTTTCTACCAATTTGGATGCATTATGAAATACAAAGCTAAGTGTTAGTTATACACTCATGCCAAAATAGATCCAGAGGCAAATAAAGAAACATTGATCTTTTGATGCAAAAATCACCACTAATGAGGGCAAAAGGCTTATAGCCTATAGCCTTATGTGATGTGATACTACCCGATTTTCTTTCTTTTCTTCTTCATTTTGGAAGGGTGGTGGTGGTGGTGGTGCATGGTGATGGTGGTGGGGGTGGGAGTGGTGGTGGTCTGGAACTTCTCTACCCCCCCCCCCCCCTTCATCCGCCTCTGGGGTTGAGTTGAGTAATAGACGTCTTACGGCTTGACTGGTATATTGAATGACTGATTGATTGATGTACTACTACTTTTGTTTGGTTTGTTACACACTCACTTGATTGTGTTTAATTAAATGGTTGCTTTAATTATCATTCACATGATTGATGGAATCATGATTTTAATGTTTTGTGTTCTGTGCTATTTATTTTACCTGTCACACTCTTTTCTGTCGACGGGATTTAGTTATATTACTAGTTTCTTTCTTCTTTTTTTCTATTTGCGCTGCTCCGCAGCTCGATTTGAACTAATGAGCATGAATGTGTGCATACATGTGTGCTTGTGTGTGTTTTGGTTTTGTGGGTTGTGTGTGCACGCATGTGTGTGTGTGTGTCTGTGTTTGTGTGCGTGTCTGTGTGTCTGTCTGCGTGCGTACGTTTTTGTGTGAGGGTGTTTGTGTATGTGTGTTGGTGTATGTGGTCAGTCCATGCGGCTCGGTTGCTGTGGCTTACCGAATGGGGTATGAACGAGTTGGCTTCAATAAATGTGTGTGTTTATGTGTGTGCGTGTGCGTGTGTGTGTGTGAGAGAGAGAGAGAGAGAGAGAGAGAGAGAGAGAGAGAGAGAGAGAGAGAGAGAGAGAGAGAGAGAGAGAGAGAGAGAGAGAGAGAGAGAGTTGCTTTGTATATGCGCTGTTGCTGGTTGGTGTCACTCTTGAATGCTGTTTTTGTTGTTTGTTGATGAATCATTGATTGTAAAGCGCTTTGGGCTGATCTGAGGTAAAGCGCTATAAATGTACAATTATTATTATTATTATTATCGTTGGTTTGCACTAGCTGGAAGTTGCACTGTCGAAACGCGCGTCAGTTTATTCCTTGGCTGATGATAATCAAGGATTTGCGTGGGTCTTTATGGTGTATCGTTGTGTTCAATGGTGTTGTTTTTTGTAACCCTTTGCGCTCAGAAGACAGATTAGTTGTAGTCGACACACAGATACATTTAGAGAGATAGAGGGTGGGAGTTAGAAAGAGAGAGAAGAGAGAGAGAGAGATTGAGAGAGAGAGAGAGAGAGAGAGAGAGAGAGAGAGAGAGAGAGAGAGAGAGAGAGAGAGAGAGACTGAGAGAGAGAGCGAGAGAGAGAGAGAGAGAGAGAGAGAGAGAGAGAGAGAGAGAGAGAGAGAGAGAGAGAGAGAGAGAGAGAGAGAGAGAGAGAGAGAGAGAGAGAGAGAGAGAGAGAGAGAGAGAGAGAGAGAGAGAGAGAGAGAGAGAGTTGTTGTTAATCATCATCATCAATCCTTTCTTCTTCTTCTTCTAAGTGTGTGTGTGTGTATGCGTGCATGTGTGTGCGTGTGTATGTGTTTAGATTTTGGAGTTTTAGTTATAAACCGCCACAATGGACAGTACACTTTTGAGTCAGGGCGATGACAACTCTGCATCAAGTGACCACACTGCATAGCCATTTTGGACATTTTGCAAGCTTGCAAACAAAATTTTGACTCAACTTCAGTTGCCCTCCGTGGTAGGCCTAATTATTGTTCTGACTTAGCCCCTTGCGGCGACTTTTCCTATTATTTTACGTAAAGCTATATACTTTCAGGGCTGGATCTAGGGGGAGGGTGTTCTGGTTTCCGGAAACCCCCCTCTGCCCCAAGCATCATAGTGTACCTTATACAAAGATGAAAATTAAGAAAATGGCTCGATTTTGGGCATAATAATCACTAAATTGCAAAAATGTACGGGGGTTTCGGCCCCTGGACCCCCCAAACAGCATTGCACCTTAATCCAGAACCTATGTAGCTCCCTGCCCCCCCCCCCCCCCCCCCCCCCCCCCCGGCGAAAACCCCCTACAAATCACAAAGTCGAAGATCATATGATGCTCGAGGGTTTGTCGAGGGCGCTTTTCTGCCATGCCCTATAGTTGATCTGACACTTTGCTATAACCATTTGGTTTGAAATGAACTCCGAAGTGCTTGTATGCTAATGAAGGAAACCTCGAAAAGCTGGGCTATAACTAGGAGGGTGTGCACGGCCGTTCTTCATTTTATGAATAACATTTTTTTATGAACAAACTCCTAGATAGTGACCCCAAAATTAATGTTTTTAAATACAATTATGATTAAGACGACAATGATAGTTCAAAAAGCGCCACAGCGGTGCCAATCTGATTAATGAACAAAACCACAATAACAAACAATCAAAAGATAGGGCACATCAAGAGGCCGCGAGGCCTGGCTGCCCTGAAGATCTGACCTGACCTGAAACTACTTGTGGCGGTGCCATAGCCGATGAGGTTTAACCGAGGCGTGGTCACCGCTACAGCTAGGGGAAGACGGGGTAAAAAGCGCATGGGCGGGTAAGAAGCCCACCCCAATTATCTCATGAAATGAAACAAATTTCAGTCTCATTTTGCCCATGAGACGAGCGTTAATGTCTAGCATTCGTCTCATGGGCAAATTTGACTGAAATTTTCTTTATTTCATGAGATAATTGGGGTGGGCTTCTTACCCGCCCATGCGCTTTTTACCCCATCTTCCCCTATCTGTATTATAAAAAAAAATCGGGACTTTACTGGTTTCGTACTGCCTCCGGGCATTGCCTCCAGTATTGTTCCAACCATATTTGTATTTACAAATGTCCCATGTGTGTCTGATTCAGACCAAGAGGACGCAAAACTCCATTTTCTCTCTCGCCGTTCTGTATCTCCACCTTGCAAAACGTATTGAGTACCCTCTGAACACAAGCGCGCGGAGCATACGATGAAGGGGAGGCTACCCTTGTTAGTGGTAATCATGGCTGCTTCCTTGGTCTGTTAGTTGGTGACCAGAGCAGACGAGGTCTAACTGAAAATGAAACTTGTGTTTTCTGTTTTGACTTGTAATTATATGTAAGGGAGCTTGACATCGGGCATGGCGACGGCGGGCAACGTGAAGGGTTCCCAGATTAACTTAAAGTACAATGGTAGGTATGAATGTGTGTTTCTTTGCATCTGATTTTTGTTGTTGAAAATCCTCTGTGGCTCTTCTTCATAACTTCATGTTTCAGATTAGTGTTTATTAGTGTTCCACTTGCAGTGTTGCACTGGTTGCAACCAACTTCATCTTGCTGTGTATTGAGAGGAAGACTGATATACAAACGCAAAGAATAGCAAATAGAGAATATAGGAGAATACAGAAACTGAGAAAGAATAGCAAAAGTTATAGTTCTAACTAGAAGTAGAGGAGATGGTGGTTGCTAAGCTTTTCCATTCTTGGTGTTTGGTATATAATATATATATTATTATATATTCTAGTCACAGAAAGTTATCTCTGTAAAATTCAGGCTGCTCCCACATGAAGAGCGTGTCACTGCAAGACCAGCATCACCCTTTTTTTCTTCGGGGGGTGAGCGGGGTGAGGAGGGGGGAATCTAGATATCAATTTGGTCATACCAGTCAGAATTATGGAGTGTGCACTTACATTGGAAACCCATCTGCTTATTTCTTAAGTACTACATGTATACTGCTGATGGGTTTCCTGTATATGTGCACACAACCCTTCTTCCAGAACTTGGGATGATTATCCTGCCCCGCGCTCACCGGTCTTCATTTAGACCATTAATAGCGCACAGGATGTGTGCTATGTGAATTCGTGTCATCCATCCCACCGGCACACACGGCCTACTTGCACCAAATATTGGGATGATGGGCTTTAACGTGTGTGCAAGATCTTGTGCATGCGTTCGCACACGGGACCTCGATTTTTGAAATGTCTCATCCGAAGGACTTTTTTCCCAACTGACGTCAGGTACCCATTTACACCTGGGTGGAGTGAGGAAAATAGGAGTAAAGTGCCTTTCCCAAGGACACACCACTGTGAACCGAGCTAGCTGGGCTTGAACCCGCGCACTCGCAAACCTGACCGGTTACGAGCTAGCGACTCAAGACTTACCAACTGAGAGCTCTACTGCGGCTCCAAACGACTTACCAACTGAGATCTCTACTGCGGCTCCAACCTTTAGAATGGGCATTGGCACTATACTGACAGACATCAACTCATCAAGCACTTTCTGTGGTGTGTCACTGTGTGTGTGTGTGTGTGTGTCAGTGTGTGTGTGTGTGTGGTGTGTGTGTGTGTGTGTGTGTGTGTATGCGTGCGTGTGTGTGTGTGTGTGTGCACGTGGGTGCGTAAGAAAACGCTTGCACAGTACACTCAAGCACGTGTTTGTGTGAATGTGGCAAACATGTCAGATATTGCTGACTGTATTGCACTGTTGTATTCCCAGTGACCTGTGGAGTGCTAGAAGAGGGGAAGAGCATCACACTGACGTACAAAGTGCCCGACCCAAAGGACCAAATCACGTGGAAATGGATTCCGCAACAGTCAGAAGAGTGAGGTTCAACTTTGTTTGTCCGATTCACTGATTGCATGAGTGTATAATTTTGTTTCAATATTGGCCACTGCAAGTAGGGTTATTAACCCTTTCACCGCCAATGTCGCATTTACACACCACAATGGTTTTACACCCATGTCACTAAAAGGCATCAAATCAGGGCCTGATATCCGAAGACCCTATTTTCTTAATTTGGGGAGGTAAAAATAGGCCTAGTGTTGTACATGTATGCCACAGACTGACAGAGGAATTCCTAATATTGAAGATATTTATTTTTTCTCTACACATTTAAATTTAAGGGTATTTTTTGGCTGAAAAATGGCTGGCGACGAAAGGGTTAACACCCTTCATGGCAAGAGCTAAGCCCTTGTTGATCAGTATCCAAAAGGGCATTAACTCTTGCAAAAGCAGCCGTTAAGTGGCCTCAAATAGGGTTATTGGCGAGAGTTATTCCCTTGTTTGGTCAGTACTCAACCATCTTCCCCCAACCCACCAAGGGCATTCACTCAAGGTGTTCTCTGCAGTGGCCAATACTCAATAGGCCTAGTACTTTAACACAATCATATTGATCAATTTGATGTACATCATTCTTGACCCCAAAGACCAGGTAACACAGAAATGGATTGCACAACTTTCTAAAGAGTGGATTTTTATTTTGTTTGCTTTGCTTGTTTATTTTTGTTGAATATATGTATAAAAAAACCACACACAACAAAACCAAAACCAAAAGAAGACACTGATGTGCGCTGTTTCTGACCCCCCAAACCAGAAATGGGTTCCAACAGAATATGGGATGGTGCATGAGAAAATCTGACATAATGGAATTTTTGCATAAACTGAACCTTTGCTTTCAGTTTGTCGGGATGGATTTGAATTGAAATTGAAAGTTAACACGAAGTGAGTCTATAGTATGATAGTAGTTCAGTTGTGTGTGTGTGTGTGTGTGTGTGTGGGTGTGGGTGTGTGTGTGTGTGTGTGTGTGTGTGTGTGTGTGTGTGTGTGTGGGTGGGTGTGGGTGTGGGTGGGTGTGTGTGTGTGTGTGTGTGTGTGTGTGTGTTTGTTGCGTCCGTGGTCCAATCTCCAAACTTTAACGTTGGCATTTCCTCGGGAAATAGAAGGCGTACATTGCACATGTATAGATGTCTATGCAAGCTTTCAAACATTAATGATTTTGATAATTAAATACTTAAAACAACACTGTAAACAGATAACAAACAAATAACATTTTAGATTAGTGGGTTAGAGAGTATTGAACAGGCAACATGAGTTTTAAAAGAAAGTATTCCACAGTGAAAGCCTCGATAGCTCATTGCGTAGAGCTTCTGTCTCACATGCCAATGGTTCTGGGTCCGATTATCGGCAAGGCACTTTTTTATATTTAATTTTTTAAAATTTTAGTTGTATCCATTAACGATAGTTTCATTTGTACTTTAAAATGTTATTGGCAATCTTGTACTTTAGACCCCCCCTCCCGCAATCTTTGTTTGTTGTTGTCCCACATGTGCCTGTTCGGGTGAGCATTGAAGGCTTTGCCTCTTGTTATTGATTGAATAAATAGTTTTTAAATCTAACACTGCAACAGTCCAGCTGTACCTACCAGTGTTTTGTTGTTGTTGGTTAGTGTAATTTACATATCAGAGGAATTGATAGCAACTGACACACTTGTGCTTTGCCGCTGCTGCTTTCATGTTATGTCTGAGACAGATGTATACAGTGCAAAGAAGCCTTAGTTGTTTGAATAAGGATTATCATTTTAAAAATGTGTTTATTTGTTGTCCTACAGTGGCACTGTTACTGGTCACGTCGCACAGATGAATGCCTTAGAAAGCAAGCGAGGCCACGAGTCGAGACCCATTCCTGACAGTATACACAAAAAATTGGGATCAAAGGTAAGTGTAGAAAACAGTGTTTTCTGTCATTACAAAACTACGTTGTATATTTGTGATGGTGCATGGGAAAAACCTACATAAGTCGCTCAGAATGTTTTTGAGAAAAAGCTAAAAATAGTCAACAACCCCCCCCCCCCCAAAATATCAATTTTCTATTCAGGGCATCTGATGTCTATTTTTAATGTATTCTACCAGTATTCACAACATGAAAGACAAATTTGAATGTTTCTTTGTTTATTTGATCGGTTTTTGCATCAGGTCAATAGAAAGAATGAAGCAAAATTCTGTCTTCTATGTCCGATTTCTGCAAATGATCTGTCTTGAATGTCAAACTTCAAATAATTATAAAATAAAAACTAGACAAGATAACTCAATTCTGTTTTATGTGTATTGTTACTACAGTGGTACCCCTCTAATAAGACCTTGAAAGTGCGGTGAAAAAAAAGTCTTATCTGAGGGGTGGTCTTATTAGAGGACCAAGCAACTTCCAAGTTGAAACTAGGTGATCGGTCATACTCCATAAGTTGGAACTCAGTGAATCAGAATGGTTTCACTTTACCAAAAAAAAGTTGAAAAGCAGCTCCTTTCCGCTATGAGACTGATAAATCGGCGTTAGTGTGTGCACTACAACTCTCGCTGAATGCAAACAACTCACAAAATCCGATAAATGAAAGCAGCTGGCGCATTAGCGTTTGCCGTGATTTCGTATCTGTGGTGTATGCGGCGCCATTTTGTCAGCTGAGTTGTATGCGCGGTAAAAGTTCTGTGTGTGCAACCTGTCACTAAAAATAAAAATGAACTGCCAGAGCGTTACTTTGTCATGTTTTGTGTTGTGTTGTGTCGTTGTGCATAATCCAGTATTTAGTAGGTCCGTTATGGCGAAGATTAGGTCTGTACTGTTATGTGTAGTTTGTGTGTGAGTGCAACATGGGCCATCGAAGTTGCCATCGGACCCATTGCCATGACTTTCGATCACGAGTTCGTCTGCTTTTCATCAAGAGATCGATTTGCACAAACTTGACTGCAAAAAGATAAGATTGCGGTCGCATCTCAACCCCTGAAATCGGGTCGTAAGTCAGAACTCAGGAAAAGTCGTATTTGATTTTTTGATTGGCTATCAGCTAGTGATGAATACAGTAAGTTGTAGTGTATTCCATTTTTCTTAGAAAATTAAAAGATTAGATGTAGGTGTAGGTGTCTATTTATTGCTTTTGTGTGTTTCTGCTGCTTTCATTTTTACTAGCTCTTACTCTTGATTTCTTCAAGCTTCAAATCTGTACATAAGTGAATAAAGTTATGTCCACATAATTATTCAGTTGTGCCGCTTTTTGTATTTTTTTTAGGAATCTTCTTTGAATGTTTTCTTTTGGGTGTCTCCTGTTAAGGGGCGAGCAAGAAACTGATAAACAAATTTAACTATCAGTGCTTCTAAAATTTGCCAAATTGAAGAAATGTCTAATTTTAACTCTCTCTCTCTCTCTCTCTCTCTCTCTCTCTCTCTTGCTTTTCTCTTCTTTTTTTGGTGTGCAGCAAAGCAAATCACGGGATGGCAGTTACTTCAAGGTGAAGATGTCGCGATCAGATAACGTCAGTATTGAACAGTACTTCAACACATCCTGAAGATAAAAAGTCAAGACTGCAAATATGAGTATCAGTTATATTTGTTTAAAGTGGATATATGAGTGTGATCCATACCGTTGCTGAATTTGCTCTCATACTGTTTTAGATGGATATATGAATTTTATGAATAGAAACCATGTAATTGCTCATTAGCACAATTTATATGAGTCATGCATGTGTATTTCGTAATTTACTAACAACAATGGACAGTTTTTTTAAATTATTATTATTAGGTATTAGGTACTTTATAGTCACAGAGGCGTCTCTGTGAAATTCGGGTTGCTCCCACCTGGAGAGCGCGTCGCAGCCAGAGGCGCGCCACCCAATTTTTGTTTTGTTTTTGTTTTTGCATGCGATTTATGTGACTGATGAGGAAGGAAAGGGAGGGGGGAAATTTTGACCAAATGACACTTTTTCATTGCCACTGGGTTTAACGTATGCTAAGTGCATGGGCACACGGGACCTCGGTTTATCGTCTCATCCGAAAGACTCCACGTTCAGATCGTAAGGCCTAGTGCAAAGTGAGAGGAAAAAATCCCCTGTACCCAGGTTCGAACTCGGGTTTACTTGACACGAAGCGAACGCGCTACCACTGTGCCACTCTACACCACTTTATAGTTGATATAAACCATAATATATGTAGCTTTTAGATTCATGTGGCTCTTATCATATTTTTATGACTACATGTATAAGGCGCACCCACAAACGTTTACGCAAATTCAGATTTTGTTATTATATTTTATTACTGTTTTATTAGTCATGTTATAAGGCGCAAAGTGTTGCCTTAATATAGTCAGAAAAAGATGGTACATTTCTTCTTTTACATTTTCAGTTAATAGAATACAGGATTCATGATCTATGCATTTTTTTCTGATTAACCCTTTCACCGCCAGCCATATTTCAGCCAGAAATTTAAAATTACCTGGGTAGAGAACAAAATCCATCTGTAGTATTGGGGATTTTTCTGTGACATATATAAAATAAGGTCTACCCTTTCTTCCCAAACTTAAGACAAATGGGTATTTGAATAATAGACCCCAGATTGATGCCTTTTAGTGACTTATGTATTAAATCACTGTGGTTCTAAAATGCGACTTTGGTGGTGAAAGGGTTAACATGATGCTATTTTGTCTGGATAACATGGTATTATAACTGACTTCATTGGAGAGCCTTGATACCTATTGGTTTTTGACTTACAGAATTTTATAGACTAAAAGTTTATCCTATCATAAGGCGCACCTCCCAAATTTTACATAAAATTATGATTTTGTTATTATAGTTTCTTACTATATTGGTCTCAGTCTTTGAAAAAAAAAGTATTGTCTTGAAGTCTAAATTATGGTAGGTGGTTTTAAGTATTTTCTATCAAAGACAGGGCTGGGGAATTTTGATTCGACAGGTCTATAGATATGTTTACAATTAAATTATTATCTCACACCCTACCCTACCCTGCTCAGCCTTGCCCAACCCTTCCCACCTTTATTTCTTTTTGTTTTCCTTATCCATTCTTTAAGATTTGCATATGCCTATTAATATGGGCAAAGAGATGTCTTGGATAAAAGTTAAGAATATGTGACCCAGCACCACGAAAGGGACATTAAGTCGCTGGGCTAGTTTCTTACAAGCTTGCAAAGTCAAAAATATCATTTTTGGGGGTCAATTTTGAGTTACGTGTATTTTGGTGTTCTCTAACATCTTTTTCATATTTATAAAGGATAATCTGTCATATGGTCTCTAAATGGTCTTATAAGTGTTTTAAAATGAGTAGGTCAATGCATTTTCTTCAGCTAGGCTAGACTTTAGACTGTTTTCTCAAAATGGCCGATGCTCACCCTACTAACTTTAAATGCTCATAACTCTGGAACAGAAAAAGATACAAGAATGGTTCCTGTATCATTAGAAAGAGAATTGTCTGACATTTTCAAATGTATAATTTTCTTAGAATGGTCAGTGTGACACTTAATGTCCCTTTCTGGTGCTAGGTCACATATAGACATTAAAGACCCCCCACGTTACGTGTCACATTCCCTCTTATGCTAGGAAGATTTCTTAACATTTCTTACTAGCTATAAGAGGGAAAACACGTGAACACCGTGATTTTGACACGTGACGTGGGGGGTCTTTAAGAACAAATAGTTAAACCTCTAGTAACAGCATCTACTGTGTTCAGCATTGACATATCATACTCTAAATGGAGGGCTGTCATTTTATTTTATTTTATTTGACCTTCTTTAGTGTTTCTACATCTGAAATTAGAAATACAATGTTTTTACCAGACACCATTTTTCTTTATGAACTATTGTGAGCATTTGTTGATCAACCCAATTTTCTTGACACAACGCACACGCACACGCATATGCACGCTCGCACACGCTGTGACTGTTTTAATGATGGATCGACTCCATTAACACTATCCTGTATATTAAATGATTACTCTGTCCTTGATTCAATTTGTAAATGTTTATTAAGTAGTTCAATTAGTATTTATCTTTAACCTTGTTCATTATCGGTTATATTCTTTAAGTGAAAATAAACTTTATTTAATGGAGTGGGTGGGGTGGAAACATATCACTTATTATATTCTTACATATTCTCACTTACAGACACATCTACTCACACACACCAAAAACACACAGCAATATAATTTTGTCTGAATCACTTTTAGTGGAAGGACGTTAAACTGAAGAACACACAGTGATTGACTAAACTTTGCTTTTCAGCTACTTTGAAAACTAATTATCAGTAGTTTTGTTCTGTATCAGTGTGAATGGAATTGTGTGCAGTCTATTTTGTGCAACTTGAACGTGTATGCTGCTTTCATGTGAGACACGATTGAAAGCCAAAAGCTCAAATGACTTTGTTCATTAACTCAATTCATTGTAAATCAAAATGACACTGACTGCAGTTTAAGATACAATGCAATATGACTGTAAACTAACACTTTAGTGAAAGCACCAGTAAAGAAAAGTCTTCATCTGACAGATGTGTGCAGTTCATTAGTTCTGTGATTCACCTTAATAAACTCTTTTTTCAAATAACCCTCACCGATGATACGATAAGTTCTCATGAGGTCAGAGTGATAGATGTTTAAAATATGTGACAGAGTATAGGAAAACCAGGCTAAAGTCAGAAATTACCACTTTTGACGTTTTTATATAATCTGAAAGTTTAAATTCTACAGACTGAAAAGCAAAAAACAGAATTGATCTATCTGGCATAGTCTTTTTTCTATAATTTTTTAAAGTTGACAAAATACACAGAATCAAGTATAACTAAGCTACCTGTTTTTGTGCATTGCTAAGAATGTCTCTCAGCGACTTTAGCCGGGTTTTCCCATACTCTGTCACATATGTGAGAAATATTTTTGCCTGGGATTTTTGTCAAGTAATTATTGTTTACTGTGTGCATTTTTGTGTTGTCTTCCACACAGGAAAATGAATTGGCAGTTAGTATGGATGGGATGGGAGGAGGGGAGTTAAAAACATGACAGCTAACTGATATAATGTGGTGGTGCATTTTGGAATTTTACAAAGTTAGAGATTATTCTTAATATAAAGTATGGATGAAAGTAGTTCAGGCATGCTCCTGAAATCAGGATTGAAAACACTGATAGAAAGAGTCTTCAGGATTGGCCGTCTTGTCATCCGGAACCACAGTCTTATAAAATCAAACGCTTCTGCCAACATTGACGGCAGATTAAAACGAGATGATAGATATGCCATTCTGACACTATCCCCACCCATCCTGGGAACACATGCACATTGGAAATTATTTTTAATGAGGTTACCACTTCAGGATTGGGAAGATTCAGAGAATATTAAAACGTGTCATTTCAGGATTGAGAGAATGTCTTACTTTCACCCATGTATCTACCTTCATTTTGATTATTTACTTGAGAATATAAATGACCACTAGGACCAGTTAAAACACAAAAAGGCCACTCGATTAGAGGCTGGTTGATTTAGATCCCTTTTATTAGAAACAAGACAAACGTTTCTGGCCATAAGCCCGTCTTCAGTGTGGTGATGACAAGAAGGTAGCAACAACAACAAAAAAACAAAAAAACAAAAAAGACGGCTTATGGCCAGAAACGTTTGTTTTGTTTCTAATAAAAGGGATCTAAGTCAACCAGCCTCTCTAATTGAGTGTTTTTTTGTGTTTTGATTATTTAGTTTCTTTTTTAACTTTGGGCTGCAGGTCCTGTTATTTAAAGAAAAGCAAGCAACTAAACTGATTTGGTTAGAAAGAAAAGTACAATTTCTAGTCCTATTATTTTTGTAATAACAGACAATCTTGACAGGCATCTGCGTGTTATTCATGATGTACATACACATAAGTTATGTGTATGCACATAAGTTATGTGTATATGTTTAAGCAATCATGGCTAATATACATTGATATATATGCCTGTATTTTAACTGAAAGTGAAAGGAGACATCTATGTTTTGTAAAAAAATAAAAATAAAGTATCCTCTCTCTCTCTGTGTCTCATGTTTTTTGGCTCAACAGTTGATTAAGTTATCTCAAAGTGGTTTTTGTCAAGTTTATTTGACAATTATGAATCTTTTTTTGTAACTTGCTTTAGTATCTTTACATGTACCTGTCTGAAACATTTATTTTATTTTATTAGGACATCTTCACATTTTGGGTAAACATTTTATCTATTGTTAATGAATGTTGGCAATTGCATTTACTAACTCATATTTATCTTTTATATATATTTTTTTTTACTCATTAAACAATTAAAATGCAATTACTCTATGCGGCGGATTTCGGTGCTTTTTCCTTGTTTGAAAATGTTATGTGCATGAATTCAATCTTTTGAAATATGCTTTAGGCATGCATGCATATATGTGTATGAACATAAACGTGCTCATTCAAATGCATTTGCTACAAATGCAAGACGATCACAATTGGTCACCCACAAAGCACATGCACACAATGCATGTACACACACACACACACACACACACATTCTCCGTCTCTGTCTCCCTCTCTCTCTCTCTCTCTCCCTCTCTCTCCCTAATTCTTTCTCTCTCTTATCAGTACATGCCTGAGCTGAGAAATCATGTAATAATGTTTGCATTGTATTTACCTTTAAGTACGGTACAAGAATACATCATGCTTCTCCAAAGGCATCACTGATCTTTGTGTGAAAATTGCTGCAACACATAAAATAGTAGTCAAAGCATTGTCAAGAGCATACATTATAATACACAAGTGCAAATTAATCAGTCAGTTATTAATTGATTCACAAATTGGGAATTTGATGTTCTAATATTCATGACCAGTAAAATCACTTACACTTATGCGTGAGGCACACACACACACATGCACACCACACACACACAATCTCCCCCCATCTCCCCCTCCCCCAACATAACAACTTGCATGCAAACAGCCCACCCATCTACCCACATACTGAGCTCAGTTTCACAGAAGAAAAATGTATACCTGCTAAATGTTAGGCTTACAATCATTATGGAAGACAAGACATGGACATCTAACTTTTGTAGATATGTTAACAAAAATGGCTGTTTACATAGTTATGATAGTAATAAGTGTGTGTATATAAAATCAGTTATGGACAATAGAGAGAGATGTCTTTTTTTCATTTGATGTACTACCGTGTCGACCAAGAGATTGTTGAACATGCATCACGTATGTAATAACACATGATAACAGCATAATGTAGCATTATTATGTACAGTTTTAGAAGTTGCACTCTTGTTCTCTCTCTCTCTCTCTCTCACGCACACGCACACACACACATTACACACACACACACACTTGTGACACACAATCACACACATATGCAATACACAGCACACATACAGATACATAATCTGTCTAGGCAGACACAGAGAGACGCACACATAGAAACCTCATACTTGTTCTTGATACCCCAAAAAACCACATTTCCCTTGTCACTCATAATTAAAACAATGTAATTGACTGCCAAGTCATTTACTCGCTTCTGTCCACACTTGTTGGTAGCCATAATAAATTAAATCATTATGTATTTCTTTGTAGACAAAATTTCTTTGTAGACAAAATATCTTTGTCTCAGACATAGGGCCCTACTTACAGGGACATACTTGTACATATAAACACAAAACCCTCTGCATTCCCTCTCAGAACTGCAGACGATTTTGTCTTGAAAATTTACTAAACTGCAAATATTGAAGTTTTCTCTGCCTTTTCCCCTCTCTATGTATGTGAACAAGTTCTCAATCTATGATAGAAATTAGAATAAACTATTTAGAGAAATACAATTGTTAACAACACAATTGTTGAAGGCTAGAGAAGTGTTCAAATTTTCTTGTCCTACTACTGTAGGCCCTTCATATTCTTGATAAAAATGGAAATTGTTATTAATATGTAAAAGAAAAAAAACCTCATCAAATAATGGATGTTTTCAATTAGGAATACCTTATCCTCTTTCAATGCTTTAATAGCTTCTCTATAATGAGAACACCTTTATTAATTAACAATAATTTATATTTATGCTTGCACCCTGTCTCATGTCTATGCCCTCTATAGCCTGTTAATATGGAATGATTTCTCGGGTGAAGTAAAATAACATGAACACAGACAAGCAATTATATTTCTGTGTTTACTTTTGTCCTTTCCTGCATGCCCCCTTTCGAGAACGTAGATGAGTTATTGTACATGTATATATTGAACCCTAGTTTCAGTGAAAACAGAAAACAAACCCACAGATGTTATTCCAGGCATCAGAACTGTCAGAGGAGTTGCACAGTTCAGAGTGTGTAATCATGAGTGCTCTTTGACAGTCAACACGGGTAGTAGTATGTAAATTAGGCTAAACAGCCAATCATTTTGGAGTTTAGTCTAATTTACATACAATACAATACCCGTGTTGACTGTCTAAGACGCACTCATGGCTACACTCCCAGAGGATTGGAAATTGCTGACAGAGGATTATCTTCTGGTGGCAGAGGTTTCCCCTATTAATTTGTAGATTTATTCAGAAAGACAACTTCAAGAGATTCTTCTAAAATCATGGCAGTTTTATTATTTTTAAAATTAAACTTACAAAGCAGTTAACATGACTGATTGGGTCTAGGTAGCCCCTACACTGTAGTCTTCCAAGGTTTGGGCCTTACACTATTCTGATGCCTGATTGACAAAAAAAGGTCTTGTTTTCTCTCACACCCCACCACCACCACCACCACCATCACCAGCACCAGCATTTTTGCTGTCAACAGTCTGGGTCTGGGCGTCGCTCTCCATCTTATGATCCACCAGGTTGATGCGGTGGTTGGACATCTGCATGCCGTCCACGCGGCCCTCGATCAGAAACTCCACGGCGTCGGAGCGAGGGTCCCCGTCCCCATCCTCCTCCTCGTTCTCGTCTTCCGGCAGGTGGGTGCTCTTCGGGAAGAGCTCGGAGAGGTTGCGCAGCTTGAAGAAGAAGAGGGTGTCTCCCGAGGACTTGTGTTTCACGAAGGCCCGCGCTTCTTTGGCCGGCATGGACATCCTCACCCACACCTGTGATGGGAAGATCAACGATCAACGAAAAGTTAATGACCAAGGCCATCTGCCCATGTCATATAGGGAAAAGGGGGAGGGGAATAAATTAAAAAAAGCAATAAATAGCATACATATAAGTTAACAAAACGGTTATCAAATCAAAATATTATTACCAAACATGAAACAACATTATACTATTGCAGTAACAACAGTCTAAAAACACAAATGAGCAGAATGGACAACTTCGTGAATAAGAATAACCGTGTATTACGTTAAATAGAGTGGAAGGGAGTTGAAAGGGAGGGGTAAAGATGGACAATCAAGTATTAGGTGAATTTCTAAGTTTAAATGCTTTGGAAATAAAATTTGCAAGACTAAACGTGTGTTTAGGTGATGGGAAGAGGGGCGGGTTAGAGTAAGATGATGATGATCTTCTTCTTCTTCGCTCAGACAGTTTACTGTCCTATGAGCGTAGATGCGTCATGCTGCCGTTATGCGCCTAACTAAGAAATAGGCCCAGCATGTCCGACTTCGGCTGAAGAAATCTTTGTAAGAATTTATAGAAAAAAGGCAAGAGAATGGACCAGTGAGATAGAAAGATAGCAGATGACAGTAAGCAAAGGGAAAAGGCAGAGTCAAAGAGAATGACAGAATTAGAGGAAGTTACAAACACAGAACTTCCAGAAAGTGGGGGAACTATTTCTACTAAAGACCCCCCGATCCCCACGGGGGTGGGGGGGGATGATGATGATAAGAAATTGGCAAAGATAAAAATAGAGAGAGACATACGTAGACAATTTCTCTGTCCTACACGCATGCACACACACGTGCGCGCCTGCACGTACACACACGCACACACACATGTACACACACACACATATGTAGCCTACACACACAGACAGACCGACAGACAATCAAACAGACAGACCTTGAAATCCACCAGAAAATCCTGTCCCCTCTCTCATTATACCTGTAGGCGCCTATATACTGGCTCTTTGAAGCTATACAGTCACCTCTGGTGACAGAGAGACCAACCGACAGACCAACCGACAGAGAGACAGACCTTGAAAAGGGCCAGAAAATCCTGTCCCCATCTTTCATTACGCCTGCATACTGGCTCTGTGAAGCTACAGTCACCTCTGGTGACAGAGAGACCAACCGACAAAGAGACCGACCGACAGAGACAGACCTTGAAATCGGCCAGAAAATCCTGTCCCCCTCTTTCATTACGCCTGTATACTGGCTCTTTGAAGCTACAGTCACCTCTGGTGACAGAGAGACAGACAAAGAGACCGACTGACAGAGAGACAGACCTTGAAATCGGCCAGAAAATCCTGTCCCCCTCTTTCATTACGCCTGTATACTGGCTCTTTGAAGCTACAGTCACCTCTGGTGACAGAGAGACAGACAAAGAGACCGACTGACAGAGAGACAGACCTTGAAATCGGCCAGAAAATCCTGTCCCCCTCTTTCATTACGCCTGTATACTGGCTCTTTGAAGCTACAGTCACCTCTGGTGACAGAGAGACAGACAAAGAGACCGACTGACAGAGAGACAGACCTTGAAATCGGCCAGAAAATCCTGTCCCCCTCTCTCATTACGCCTGTATACTGGCTCTTTAAAGCTACAGTCACCTCTGGTGACAGAGAGACAGACAGAGAGACAGACCTTGAAATCGGCCAGCAGATTTCGTTCCTCCATGTCGATGGTGGCAGTGTAGTGGCTGTTGGCAGACACGGTGATGTCACTGGTGGCACACGTCGTCAACGTCTGCTCAAACGTCTCCCCCGTCGTCTTCGTCACCTGGCCAATTCATTTTTCCATTAAAAGTAAAATCAGCCGTATACTAGAGCTGCTAGGCTTGAAAATAGGCCTAGTCAAGCTAAATGGTGAAATAAATCCGAGTATTACAGTGGAACCTAAGGGAGGTGGACATTCATTAGTCGGGATATGACAGTGAAAAAATCGGTGAAAAGTCTTTGGGGTCATTTTCAGAGGGAGTCTTAATAGGGAGGCTCCTAATAAGGAGGTTCCACGGTAATACAAGGGGCTCTCGATGAGTTTATGGATGTAAAGAACTGAGAGGGTGATCACTTCTTCTGGTGGGTCTACAAGGGGCTCTCGATAAGTTTCTGGATGTAAAGAACTGAGAGGGTGAGCACTTCTTCTGGTGGGTCTACAAGGGGCTCTCGATAAGTTTCTGGATGTAAAGAACTGAGAGGGTGTACACTTCTTCTGGTGGGTCTACATTGTAAAGGCATCCTTCCTAAGCACACATACATTTGATCATTCTTTCAAAGCAAACAGCTATGGCGCCAGACCAGGTTGACTGAGGTATGTCAAAATAGAGCCCTCGGCAAACCCTCAAACATTTTTTCAACCTTCTGGAATTGGGTCCCCTTTTACTGGCGCTTTGCATCAGATAATAGGATATAGTCACAAAGGAGGGAGAGCAAATGTACTCTGCTTTCTTGCAGAATGTCCAAAGTAGTTGCAGCAGTGTGCTCACTTGCGTTGTCGTGATAAAGTAGGTGACCTCAGATACCAGTGCACGGACGACATGTCCAAAGCGCCTTCAGGTAAACGTGTGTTTATGTTGTAATCTGCCGTGATGGCTCTTCTCGATAGAGAGGAACTGAGGCCATTATGACAATCGCTACAAAAGAAACGTAGCGACTAATTGTTTGAGGGTTTCAGTAATCCGTTTCTTTTGGAATTTTACCGAGGGCCTCATCTTGAAACACCTAAACGATGATTGGTTTCTGGATCAAACTGATACACACATATTCCATTATCAGTCACGATGTCCCAGTAGCCACCTGACGTCCACCCACTAAACTTGTTGCTGTGTTTGGGTGCATCATTCAACCCTACCCCTCCTCCGACCTTCAGTAAGCTGATGGGGCACCCAACGGTCGTAACGGTTCTGAAGACCCAGGTGTTCGTGTAAAATTTTATCAAGGCTTCCCAATATAATGCCTATTGTGTTCTCTATCTCGTTAGCACTTATAAAAACAATATTTTCAATAAGAGACTTCACACTGGCTACAGTTTTGAAGTACCCCTTTCAAACCTAGCCAGTTGTCGACTGTTATTTGTAGTAGAGCAAAGACTAAAAAAAAACAATTTACCAGTGTGTGATACCTTTGTTTCAATGTCTTTCCCTGAGCATAAAAGATTGATATTCTGTTCAGTGCTGCCATTTCCAGCGCTAGTCACAAAATCCAAAGTATTGAATCATCAGTTCCGTAGGCCTAATGTTCTGTTGGCACACTTTTCGTTCAGGCCAGCC